>JAKWJA010002499.1:32239982-33439982 GCA_027704765.1 Solanum habrochaites | reverse complement strand
TCGTTTTCTGCAAAATGTTCTTCAGCAAATGTATCCTAACAAATAATATCTAGAGGATGGGGGATACTTCCACTCTTTCCTTTCCCATACATTGGTTTGAACTCTCAAATATCAAACTGAAATCATAACCCCTTCATCATTGTCAACAATCGCATCGCAGCCTATACCCCAACTTTCCTGCCCCAGTAACCATTTTTGGGACAAAAGGCTTCACATAATATGAAGCAAGAAAATGCACATCAAGAGGCAAAAAGAAATCAACTAATTATCAACAATATTATGAGATTCACCTACCCAAGGGCTCAAAGACAACCTAAATTTCATATTACATCTTCTGCCTGCAATAATTCAGGATACACAAAAGACACCATTTGCTTCAAGGAGTTCATAGATTCTTTCAGAAATGCATTTCCTTCCATAGCTGCAAGAAACAACAGTGTAACAGATTGAAACCATCTAAAATAACAAACACCATGCAGAAAGAATCATATAATTACACTACCTTTTGTCAGAGCGTAAAATTCCTTAGAGAAGTACTCAACGTGTCCATGGACAGGTCTCATTCCACAGATTTGGATCACACAAAATTCCAGGTACAATGCCATAACAGTAATTTGCAACAGCAAAACACAGACCCCTTGTATTTCAGAAGAAACCTGCTTCAACTTGTTGACTTCGCACAACTCAGTGACAATAGATATTCCTTGATCCTACAACCCCAAGGTGAAACATAACATGAGTGTCATAAGACTGCTAGAAAATATCTTCTAGGAAGGGAACATGCAGTATCCTCATGAAGTTTTTTTAAAATAATGCTTGACCAATGCAGAGTTGGAAACTAGGTGCAGTTCCTTCCTTTTTACATCCTACAGCACAAAACTTGTATTTCTCACATTCACATTAGAATAAAAATTTATCATCTTTAAGAGTTTAATGGCACAGCCCCCATTAAAAGTGACTAACGTAGCCCAAAATCTCAAAAGAAAAATTGAAGGTTAAGATAAACAAACTACAACGGGGAAAACATAAATATTGAGGACAAAAGGCTCAATACTGCAGAAGCAATTAAGTAAAACTGATCCTTTCTGTTAGTTCTGTTTATTTTCCCTTTAAACAAGACAAGTAGTTAGATTGAGAAAATCCTGGAAGTCAACCTGCAATCTTAAGCCTCCATAAGGTCAGGGACATAGAAACAGCTGTGTTCATCAAACTACATTACAATACTGACGACTTAAGCTCAAAGTATAAATCATCCAAAGATAAAGAACGGAAACACGAAGATAAAGCAGACAAAAAAATGTGTTCCACCTGCAAGCAGTGAAGGATATCAGGCATTGGTAGCTCAGGAAAATGAGAAAGATCGACAAAACCCACTTCTTCAGCCCTTGCAGCAGCATCTTCAGCTTGTTGACACAAAAACTTAAGGAGAAGAGAGGTAATTCTGTATATCTGGATCGAAATCTGCATCATTGAAAAGGGGTATGGCGAAGTAGGTTAACATGCTCATTTGGTGATTGTGATCACCGATACGGTTTCTAGACGCAAAAAAAAAAAAAGATGAATATTTGGGATTTAGACTGCAGCAATATGCAGAAAAAAAAAAAAAAAAAAAAAAAAAGAAAAGAAAAAAAAAGAAAAAAGCAACCAGCCATTTTTGCTATTGATAGATGATGGCTTTTTGTGCCACTCGTACTCCTCCCTAAGGGTAGGATGACAAAAGATGGGGGGAACTCTTCCTTGTGATTCCCCATGACGTGGTGTACCGCAGCTAATAAAGGCCAATAAATGTATGCATCTTTCCCTTAACTGTGACTCCATTTCTTTTATGGCCCTTGACCAGGTATTCCTATGCTTTGCCAGAACACAGATTAACATAACTGTATTTTCAATCTCTCTAAGAGCACTCAATGAAGTATGTGGTTTGAGTGCCCGAAGTCTTTTCTTATCATGATCATCTGGTGGAAAATCCGGAGCACTTAGATAATATGAAATTAGATCAGCCTTCTCCAAGAGGAAGTAAGTCACCACGTGTTCCACATTGAAAATCGAACTTTCTCCTAAAGAGTTAATAATTGCTGTAACCACAGCCAAGCTAAGTCCCCAAATGGGTTGAGCCCTTTCATTATTCTCAAAGGTGTCTGCCAGATTTCTCTCCCTCTCAACTACTGAGAGAGGTCTACCGTTAGATAGGTCAGCCAACAACACACTTAACGATGCAAAGAAGAAGAAAGAAAACCAGTTTTTACAGCATTCTCAGACCCCACCTTCCTCACATGTTGGCAATAGTCAAAGAAGAACACTTCAATATAAGCCAAATGTTTGGAATAGGAAGCTTTATCTTGAAGTTTATTTTTTAAGAACAATACGCTGCATTGGGAGATGTTTTTGAATTATGGGGAACCAAGTAGCAAGTGTTGAAAAACCTTTGATTATTTGATCGGTAATAATCACAGAGAGGGAACAATGTTCAGTAAGTTCAATACAGCTGCAAATCAGCGGTAGTAGCCCCAAGCTCACATTAGCTGCCTCAGCTAAGGCTTCATTATGCTCAATTTTTGTTTGTACTCCAAGGTGAGAACCTCTCCGACTTGATTTGAGTGAAAAGAGAACTAGCATCAAAAATATCTTCATTGGAAACAAGACACCAGTAACCAATTGCCTACAGTTACACAACACCTTGAGGCCACAACCTGATGTTTTTAATATCAGAAGGCATGTCGATAAAGATAAATGTGTACTCGGAGGGGGACATGGTTTATAAAGTGGGAAAAAAAAGCAAACTATGTGCTGAGCTTTGCACAAGGAATTAAGTAACTATGTCTTCACTAGCATCGAAGAGAACAGGAGGGGGGTAATAGTCGATTGTGGGGGGGGGTTTGGAGAGATGGAGAGACTGGCATATATTATCAATGCTAGATGACAATGATTTTTCAGGAATTTTTCTGCCACTCCTAACTTCATTATCAAGTGACTGCATAAACAAGGAAACCATGTCAAACATAGAGAGTAAATATATACAATTACCCTTTTATTGGACAAAATTACAGTTGCTACATTTTTACGAACAACAATTACACTTCAATACAAGTTGGGTGCAGCTATATGAATCCTCACATTGGTTTTGTTTTATTTAAGTTCTTCTCAGATAAACATTATACAAACAACAACATACCCAGTAAAATCTCCACAAGTGGGTTTGAGGGGAGGTAGTTTTTTTAGAGCGGTTATGCAAAACCGTCCGTTGCCTCTGGGAGTCGGTTAGGAGACCCTTATTTTCGATAAAAAAGACCCTCGACAAAGGGCATAAACCCACGTTAAAAGTGAAAAAAGTACTAAAATTCTACTATATTTTCTATTGGCCATATAAAGTTATAAGATTTAAAACACCCTTCAGAAAAACACAAGACCTTAAGTAGGGCTGTTTATCAGTTAACTTGTTCAGTTAGGTATGTAATTGGTTTTTGTTAGAATAGGAATAGTAATGGTATATAATATGCTACTTGTGTAATAACGTAGATACACAATTCAATAATATGAACATCCAATATTTCTCATATGGTATCAGAATTCAGAGCATTGGGAGAAAAAAAAAAGGAACTTCCAAGGAAGAGGAAAAACTCAATCAGGGACAGGTCACGTAGCATGTCAATTCAGTGGAATGTTTCAAGGTGATTGTGTCTTTACATTAGTTTGTGTGAAAAACAAAACACCCAAAGTGCTGTATGAAAACAAACACCACCACTAGCTCCCTCACTCTCCGATGACAAAAACCCAGTCAGACCCATGTGGAAAAAACATCTCACACGCCAATCAGAGATGCGACTTTTCCGGCAAAGATCTGACCACACACCAGTACATGAGCTATGTTCCGGCCACTTTGCAACAGTTCTTCTTTTCCTAGTAGGATCAACACTTCAATCTGAGGCAACCCATACAATTATTTCCTGATTCCAACCAATATTTGGCAATCCGATCTAACTTTCCAGAGACCCCTGCCTTTTTTTAAATCAAATTCTAGCGATCTTTTTCAAATTTTGGCAACATGTCTCTAGATTTTTGGCTACAAAATTCTAATTTCATAATGTCTTTAGGGGTTGATATTTTTGGCTCCAAGAATATAGGAATTAGAAGTTCAATCACTATGATTACTTCAGAACCATTAATGGGAAGCACAAACTATTTACCTTGGGCTTCCTTGGTTGAGTTGTGGTGCAAGGGTCAAGGTGTCTAAGACCACTTCATGAAAAATGCTTGTGTGGTAAATGAATACACAAAGGCTAGTGAGGAAGATGCAAAAGCCAAAAGAACAATGGGAGAAGGTAAATGCTCAATTATGTAGTCTCCTATGCAATCCATTGATTTCAAGTTGATGCCCTTGTTTGCCCTCCAGATTAGTGCCAGGCAGTTCAGTGGCGGAATTGAAACGTTGATGCATCATCACAATGAACGTGGGAGGAGAAAAGAAAAAACAACAGAGCACCGGTAGAACCATTTCTTTTGTAGTTCTTACCCTGCTAGACTTTCCTATTGACCATTTGATTTTTTCATTGTGTGACCAGTTTTAGGTCGTACAAGTCCATAAGAAATTTCTTCCCACTGTTGTGTTATAGTGCTGCTAATTTTCAAAAGAAAAATAAATGTATTGTTAATGAATAGGTGACAAAATTCTTTTTGAGTAGTTACACAAATATTTCTTTCCATGACTAGGCATATTGATTAAATTATGAGGTAATAACGCCTTAATTTTTCTGTCATCTTCAAATGCAACATAGGAAGCACAAACACCAACTTTTGGGCTGCCCATTTGAGTTGCATTAAATGTCAATAGGATGATAAGCAGTGCAAGTACAAAATATTTGGATCACTCCATGGAATAGAACTTGTAAGAAATAACCCATCGAATTCCTTTATATAACCAAATCTTAAATCAAAAAATGGTTTGGCTGTTTAGTGTCATGTTTTACCCTTTCCAGCATCTCGAGCTATTAGATGCTCCTTTATGATATTGAACTTGAATGAACATTTCATCAATTCAAATGGTTGAATTGATGGGTATATCCTCTATATTTTGCTTGATAGTTATTAATCTTAATAACCCCACACCTCATAAATGTATAACTTTTTGTCCTATTCTTTTTGGGCCGCTTTTCTCAAAATGTTTTGCTTACAACACTACTATGCCTATCTGTGCTACACAAAACGCAATGAACAACTCAAAGTAATCACAGTTGCAAGCTATGCATACTTTATGCTAGAGAAACTGGGTGTAATGAAATACAAACTAAAGCAGGAACAATCTTCATAAGGCCGATCTGAAAAATCAAACACCAATAATGCTTCTGATATATAATCTGAACAATGACAAAGCTTCACCAACCATGGTGCCCCGATTCAAAGAAGTTTCACAATTTAATGGCTTATAAGATTTAAAGGTTATGCATAAAAGTAATGACTTAAATTATCTAGAAGACAGTACGTAGAAACTGGACATGCAACTAAAAATGGAGCTCACAGCATTACCATAGATAACACTGTTGCCGATGCTTTTTAAGGAAATAAGTTCATACAATTAAAAATCCTAAATGGCTCGAATTTCAGAAGATGTGCATTAAGAAGTAAAATATGCAACTTGCTCAAAACTCACCATGATTCATGTCAGGATTTATGGAGAGAGGAGAGGAGTTGCCAAAGTATTAAAAGCTGAATGAATGAGAAAAGCTGGATGTTGGTGGTTGAGTGATACCATGACATTCACATTCTGCAAAGAGAGCAACAGCATTTCTGCAACCGCTTTAGATGCTTTCCAATCCGAAAGATCCCACAAATCAATAGCCATGTCCCCTTGCAGACGGTCAGTGTCATATAAGCAGACACCATCAGTTTGAGGGAAAATGTCCTCATGGTGCTTACGCTGATATGTTTGCAAGAAATTTGACTGTAGCAGATATTGTGACAGCTCCTTGAATGACATGTGGGAAATCTGTCTACCTTCAAGCTCTCCTTGCAGATGATAGAATAAATCATTGAGAATTAAGTCGTCCAGTTCATTTCCTCCACTGGAAGAAAACAGAGTAGACAGAAGAAAGAATAAGTCTTGAGGTTGTGTAACTTGTAGAATAGATTGATCCACTGGATACAAAAGGTATTTTGCATTTCAGTTGCTTCGAAAAATACTTTTCGGTTGTATAATCACACGCATGAAGGAGAGACTCAGAGCAACGGTTAATTATTTCCATGTGACCTATATGTTGTGGATTTGGAGCCATGGAAAACAGCTGCTTATATCACACCCCCTTGGGGTGTGGCCCTTCCCAGACCCTGCGTGAATGCAGAATGCTTCGTCCCAACTGCCTTTTTTTGTATAATTACATGCATGCCCCGTCGATTTAAATTATTACTTAACAAAAAGTAATCACAATTGGTCCATTCTGCCTCAACTCTTGAGTAACAATTACTATAAATTTCCCACACTAGTAACTACTCACGTCAAATAAGACCATGATCAGGCTATCACTCTCATAAAATAACTGAGAACTACTCCCTCTGTTCCACTTTATATGACTTACTTTCCTTTTTACTCAGTCCCAAAAAGAATGACATATTTCTATAATTAATAACGATTTAACTTTAAAATGTTCATGTTACCCTTAATGAAATTATTTTTAGGCTCTAGCCTTACAAATATATAGGACTTATTTTAGACTACAAGTTTCAAAAGTCTTTTCTTCTTTCTTACACTCCATGAAACAAACCAGTTCCAGGACCAGTCTCACTTTCACAAGGCATGAAAAAAAGCAAGCACTTACCGGTAACCATGCTTTGTATAAATAGCCATCAACTCAGAAAAGGCTGGCAACTTCCTCAACTGTAAAAAGGAAAACAAACATAATGTAGAAAATAAGTATCTCTGATTGTTTGCAATGCAAGATCGTTTGAAATGCTGCAAAAAGAAGAAAGGAATAAAACCTTTTGCCACAGGTTAGTAATTTTATCAACAAGTGAAACAGACAAACTTCCTCTATCACCACCTTTTACTTTACACATGATGCGCACAGCAAACAGACCAGCAGCAACCTGCAAATACTATCACTAATGATTTAAGGCATACTCATTTGATGTATTACCAAGGGACAATAAGAAGGTTTCCAGAAAATACTGAAAAAGCCTCATATCAATTAAAAAAAGATAAGCTGTTTTGAACAACTCCATTCACTCTGGAGGTGATATTTTTAGAACACATTCAGAATAAACAAAATAGTAAGCAGAGATTACATGAAAAACTGAAAACTCCCTAGAGAATTGAAAAAGCGCCTGATACAACCTTAGGAGAACACACCC
Organism: Solanum habrochaites; assembly: GCA_027704765.1. Classification (NCBI taxonomy): domain Eukaryota; kingdom Viridiplantae; phylum Streptophyta; class Magnoliopsida; order Solanales; family Solanaceae; genus Solanum; species Solanum habrochaites. The sequence goes on along the minus strand of JAKWJA010002499.1, from coordinate 33,432,644 downwards.
TAAAAGCTAGTTACAGAGGTGGGAGAGCCCAAGGCTACAAGCCCCACATCAATTCCCCATTTAACCAATGTGGGACTCAAGTTCCATTCCTTGCAGTAATATCATAACAAACCACCACGCTCTGCATCCGTCATCCTCAATGGCTGTGCGCTAGACATTACTAGCCCCGGAAGAAAAAGGCCACATCGGCATCACCATCCAAGCACATGCAAACACAGTGGGAACAAACAACAGGGAGATGATAGCTATAAAGCAATTGAAAGAAAGAAAGATTTGAACTCACAAACCACATGTGATATTTAATAGGTTGAATTTGATAAGGTACTTTATCAAGATCTTATAGGCTTTCGTGTCATTAGAGAAAACAAGAGACAGAGCCATATTGCTGACTTGATAATTTGTTGAGCACACGATGCATCTATTTTTTTAATAAAGAAAAAAATGCACATGTGAATATTACCTATGTCAAACATTACACATGTAGTCCAATGTGACATAAAATTGAAGACTCAACACCTCTAACACTTCAAGTAGCAACTTGATGTGTATACTAACTTAAACATTCTAGCTCTAACACATTATGTTTCAACTTATTTAATTATACTAATTTATTTCACCTCCTCAAGACCCTAGTTAAGAAAATGAAGACCTAGATTAAAATCTAAGCAACTATAAGGATTCAGCTTCAATCCAAAGGTACAAATAGCAAAGTGAAATAGAATGCCTCTGTCATTATTCACATGCATTATCAACAATTGGAACTGAAAGTGATACCAGAACAGCAATGATTGTAGGCTAACAAACATAATCAATTGTGGAGAGAACTCAGTTACTACGTACAATCAGAAACAGAAGGAAAACAAAGGAGTTCCAAGAAAAAACAGCTCAACCCTGGCACCGCAGCTTTTTACGAATCATAATACTCCAAATGAAAACCAATGTCCTTGAGGAGTCTCCGCATCCAATGAGCTCCCACACCACGCTCCAAAAATTTCCTTCAGGTTACATGAACTTTCAGCTGTTGCTACTTTACAGCCATCTGACCCATTGTGCAAACATTTAGAAGATTCTTTTGTGACCAACTCAGAATGTAAAATCTTTTTCTGCAGGATCATTTCACAGGCCACCACATCCAATACATTATGTTGACACTGATATTTGTATGCCAGATTTTGGAGCTCCAATTCGGTCGTGCTTTCAGATTGGCAACTCTTCTTACTTATGGAGAGCACGGCAGAAATCAGTAGCTTTTCCCAGAAGTCTGAATTTCTCAGCTGCTTCAGAAGACTTGCATAATGAGCAGCTCCTTGCCATAATGCTTTTAGGAAGTTTAGCACATTACACATTATACACGATTTGCTGAAAGAAACCAAAAAAGAACTCTTAAATCAAATCATGGAGTACCTCAATAATTAAACGTCACAAGGAATAATGAAATGATTTATGGCATAACAAAAAATGACTAGAAACCTTACGTCATCACAAAATCATCAGATCTTTTAACATAAATCCATATGCAATCTAATATGTTTGCAGCATTGCACTGTAATGCATCATTGTTGGCTGGATGATTGTCACCCTTGCATGATTCAGAAATTGGATTTTCTTCCAAAGCGATCACAGCGGTAAGAAAAGAAGCCTACGAAAGAATGGTTTACAATTTAAATACCAGAAATGGCCAAAGATTATAATCTTTATTCATACCCAATTCAGTGCTTAAAACTAAATCTATTAAGGGATTAGACACTAACAGTAACAAAAGATCAAATCAATACATTCAGTGAAAGCAAAATGATAGAAAACATTAATGTGAGGGAAGTGCATTGGATAAGGAAAAAAATGCGTGGGGGATACCGTGTGTTTTGCTTGCATACAGAGAATGGGATAATTGGAACATAACACTATGAAGAAGTACAGGAATCTCTCTGACTGGGGATTATTTGAGCTCCTACACCTCTACACTTATCTGCTGCAAGGAAACGTGAACCCTATTGCTACAGATAGAATAAAATGGCCCAATCAGGGAGAAGGCAACAACATGTAAAGTGTTACCAGCAATTATGCTCCTGCAACTCCATGCTACACAACTGGCCCTGGAAACTTATTTAGCCCAAGCCTTATAAGGAGCCAAGATCCGGATATTCTTTTTATCAGGGGTTCCTCTATCCAGTCCGGTGCGTGCACATTTATGGACTGGGGATATTTCAACCTCCATGCCCTATTTCCTAGTAGCCCACATTGGGTCTAGCTCTAATATCATATAAAGAAATGGATAATGTCCTAACTCAACCTCAAAAGCTAGTTCATATGATGAAGAATGTCCAAGTACATATAAGGAGACCAATTGCCCATCCCTTTTCCGATGTGGGAGTTCTAACAATGGTGATTGGCTGGTTCATATAAACACACATTATAAGTTACAGCTGTGTGAAGCAAGGAGTTTACATTCTCCACTTGATTGCTTAAGGTAAAAATGGGTATAAGAAGCTATTTATTGACTTTCACCCCATTGTAACAAAACAATACTGAAGATAACGTGAGCAACTGTTGCAGAAGCTTTGAATAAAGATGCATAATATAGTCATGAAAACATTTTTCAATGACAATAAAACTGATTTAGAGGCAAAATAGTCATAATACAGCAAAGCTGTCCTTCCTTCGTTCCTTCAAATAATTGGCGGGATATTTCTATTTCAAGGTAAAATTTGGGGCAGAACTAATACAACGCCTTCCATCTTCATCATTTTCTACTTTACCAATTGGCCTTGGTTATAAAAAAAAAAATCACGTTTGGATATCAAGTTTGAAGCTCAAGGGCTCATGGACTCTAGGGGGCTGATAATAATGATTGTTTTGATATTGCTGATTGATGTGATTTTGATTAATAATTGTTGATATATTGTAAATTTTGAAAAATATAATTATGAATTGATATTGTGATTGTTGATTTGTTGTGTGTGTTTGTGATTTTTGTGATTGATACATGTTTGATGTTGATTGTTGATTGATTGTTGAATAATAGCTTTAAATGCTCCTGGGCAATAGGTTGTTTAGATATAGGAAATCCCTTGGTCTGGCAGCAATGCAGCAGATTATGAGCTCAAAAAGAAAGTAACAAGTGACAAATTACCTGATAGCGTGCAGCAGAAGTAAGCATCTTGAAAGTAGCAATTATGAGATCCCCACTTTCTACTTTCTCTTGACAAAGAATGCTACAAATGGTATTTTTAAAATTATAGATCTGCAAATGCATAAGTTGAGATCAGTTAAAGTAGCTTAACACTTATTCCACATAATAATAAACTTAAAAGAAAAGCAATACCGATATTTTAAAGCTAAACCTGCTTGTCATCCAGACCAAAACATACACTGCTAAGTGCATATGATTGTGAGTCGTCTCTAATAATAAACAACCTGGAGAGCAGTCTTGCTGCACCCACCTGTATCTTCTGCATTGGCAGCAGATTTTTGCGTTTAGCACAGTTACAAACCATATTAGACGTTGGAATAACTTCACTGGAACCTATTTTGGTTTCCTTTTGAATGCCAAGACTCTATTTTGACCAACAGAAGATTATTTCTTGTAATTTCTGATACTACATGGAAATAAAAAAAAAATAGTGGGGAGAAGTAGATAGGTACAACCTTAAAAAAGCCTGCAAACTTTAAACGAACCAGAAGACGTGCAAAGGAGAGGAGCCAGAGCTAGAGGCTCGCAGGGGAGCGCAAAAGGTTTCAACGAAATAATTATTAAACACATACATGCAATAAATGGTTTAGATATTGCTCATCATCAGAAACCTGTATATCCGTTTAATACTATTTTGAGTTTTTTCTTCCCCACCCACCCCCCACCCAAAAAAAAGAGAGACCTTGATGCAGCACAGTTTTTTTCCAGAAACATTCTGCAGATCAAGTTCTTTCTTGTAGATTACATTATCCTAAAGTTCAGTATTAGATTAAAAAAATAGGTTGACTTCGTTTTAAAACTATAAAAATAATCCATATTATTTCTCTTTGCAGTCAGCACTTGGGTTTTCATAAGAATCATGTCACATTTCATTGAGGAACCTAGTGTTTCTTAATACTTACTAGAGGCACATATAAACCTGAACCTACGTGACTTCCCTCTTAGAGATTCTGCAGTATTCAAAGCGCTAAGGCATGCACCCAGCACCTCCGCCTTTAAGAGGGTGGCACTAGACAATAAATAGAGTTGGCAAATCAATAAATTGATTATTAACACAGCATTATAAATGAATGATGTAGATATTAGGAACCGAAACTAGAAATTGCAAGGAAACTAGTCACCGGAAAATTTAATAGGCAAATTTACATTCAATGAGAAAATGGTTCTTGAACTTGACTAACTTGATTTTTTGCTTCATATATTTCACCCGATTAATTTTTCAATTTTCTTACTAAAACAATAATTGTTTATGTTAGATAAAAAAATTGAGAATGATAATGCTAATGTTAGTTAATTTTCTTGCATTTTATACCGAACTAATTTTCTTCATTAGCTCCTTTCATTAAAAGATCGCATCTTTTAATATGCTGCAAAACATCAGAAGCAGGTCTTGCCCTTTTTCTACATTTTCGGTGGTTGTTTTTTAGTAGAAAAGAATGTCCATGTTTTATATTTTATGGTTTAGCTGAATAGCAACTCTTCGTACACAGTCTGGGATAGTCTGGCCACCCACTCAATGGGTTCATCGGACAACTTAACTCGTTTTTTTTTTTTTTTTTTTTTTTTTTTTTTTTTGTTTTTTATGTATTTAATGTTTTTTGTTTTTTTTGTTTTTTGTTTAATTTGGTTGTTGGTTTTGTTTTTGTGAAAAAACAAGTTTGAACCCCTCCGATAATGTGTGTTCCTCAGTTTCCCAGAGATGGATGTGTATATACTGCCCTATCGAGCTAATGGGCGTGAAATCTATCAGCTCCTTTACTCTCTAACTTTTTCTTTTTTGGAATCAAGGCTACAAGAGTAGCATTACAGCTTCTTTCAGGAAAAAAAAAACTTGATCATAGTAATTTTGAAATGCAGCTACCACGCATTAGATGAAAAAAGAACATATAGATTCCATCATGTCCAGGGGCTCTGTCCCAGGCACATCCTTCCACAATATCCCATATCTCGTGTTTAAAAGGGGCTTTCGCCTTTGAAGCAACACATTATCTTCAAACAAAAATTGATCCTAGGACAGTTTCCTATATGGCCTTGAGGCTTCAATCCTTCACATATAAAGTATAAATTCTGATAGAAGGTGACAATTTCCTTTTCTATATCAACTGGATTGATCAGAATGCCCCCCACCTCCACCCCACACAGACACACAATTAACAACTACCAATGTTCTTAAGTCTTTAATGATAATTTGCTACTCTATGGAAATATCTTGTATTTTTGTCCCTCTCATTTAGCCACAAGGCCTTGAAGGGGGATGCAGTTTTGCTCAAGATGCTTTATGTGTGAGCAGAAAAAGAAGTAAATATTCACTTTGTTCATTCACTGTAAAGCAGCCTCAAAATTGTGGAATATGGTTTTGTGTATACTAGGGGTTGGCTGGGTGATGCCAAAGACAACCATGGAACTCCTTAATAGCTGGACAAGAATTGGCAACAGAGGGAAAAGTGAAGATTGGTGGAAGAATATTCCAGCCTGTATATGGTGGACTCTATGGAAAGAAAGGAATGCTAGGTGCTTTGAAGGTCAAAATGATGGTTTTCAGAAGATAGAACTGAAATGCTTCTCTTAAGTCTTATTTTTTTGTGTGTGTAAACAAGGAGTTGGTTAGGGGTGGAAGGGAAGCATAGAGACGTTTTTGATTTTTTAAACGGAAACTTGTTGTAATTTGTTTATGGCTTTTGAGGGTGGCCATCACCCTGTGGATGGTTTTATGTAAGTTTTCCAATTCATCATCCCTTGGATGATGAATTTTTTGTGAATACAAAGTTACCCTTATCTCATAAAAAAAGGCCTTGGATCTTTGTCTCCAAGCCACTTTGTCATGTCTTGCAATATTCTCAAATTCCATAGTTAAAGATGCCTGCGTTACCGGTTCTTCCTCATTCATGTTCATTTGATCATTGATTTCCTTCAGCTAAGCTAATTGATTGAGAATACAATCTTTCTGCAACTCCAAGTTTCTTTGAACGGAGTACTGGTTGAGTTTAACCTTGAGAGACTTTAGTTTGAAAGCCAAAACATAGTCAAGTCTTCCCTTGACACACAAACTGGTTCCCAATAGCTACATTGCAATATCACAAGAAAATGGTCAGATGTAACTGTATGAGGAATAGATCATTTAGCATTCCTATAGCTCTCATTACAGTCCATTGATATTAGAGATTTGGCAAACCTAAAAGAACTTCCCTATGTCACCCTGTCTCCATGTATATCAGCCCTCCGATAGTTGTAGATCAACCAGCTCCATGTCACCAACAAACTCCGAGAAGTCCTTCATTGCTCTACTGATTCTATAGCAGTTCCTCTCTTCTTATGGGAATAATACAGTGTCAAAGTTCCCACATACAACCCATGGTTCAGAGAAATGGCCCTAGCAAGTTCCGACCAAACTTCTCTCAAGTCTTCAGAGTAAATTTGCAAGAGATAAGGGTAACTTGCAAGAGATAATCCACCATTGTCTTCTTTTTTTACTTCTATGAAGCTCATCATTCTCTTCATTATTTCTTGACTATTTCAAGATTTATCTTGGTCGGTAACTTGCTACAGATACATTTTACACTTGACACTTAAGTCTTGATCTCAAGGACTACTCTCTTAAAGTAAAAACAAAAATTAAATCTGATGCTCAAGAAATCAAAATGGGTCTACAGAGTTTGGTCTTTTTGCTCTATTTACAACAACATACCCAGTGTAATTCCATAGGTGAGGTCTGTGAGGGTTAAGTGCATGCAAACCTTACCCTTACCTCGTGGAGGTAGAGGCTTCTTTGCTCAATTTACGATGACCATTTACAGTAAATGCTCACTTCTTCCATCCAGAAGGTAAGACAATTTGTCGACACAATTATCATACATATATAGCCGGCACAATTCTCCACCATTAAGGATCATCTTCTCCATCATAATACACCCAATAGACCACCATATCCTTGATTCCTTTACCACTACAGACCACCATTCCATCTCACAGCTACAAACACTTTGCCGCAAACCACTGTTGATACCTTTTTCCATGGAAGCACAGTCCACCATCTTCACCATAAAAAAACAGTGACCTTGTCATAAAAATCCAAAACCTTACCCCCTCAAATTCATTCATCAAACTATTCCATTTATTTCACTCAGAATTTTTAGGGTAAGTTGAATTTAGAGAATTCATATTCTCAATGTTCGTAATCCACTTGAAATTTTTAAGGTTAAAATTTTTATTCTAAGAATTTTGGCTGTTGATTTTTGCTCGAGTTCCTTATCGGAGGGTACGTGATTTTATGAGTATATAGAGATAATAGGGTGGTTCCCGAGGGGGTTTGGGTGGAGAGCAAAATTTTGGGCTAAAATTAGTGTAAAATGGTGGCGACGCACAGTGGTGCAAAGGTGGAAACCAACGGTGGCACATGCAAAGAACTGGAGGTGGGGGATGCTAGAGAGGGAAAAAAAGAACCATTTTTTCATTGTTCTTTTTCTTTTTATTTGACTCGTGGTCTAAAAATCATCATTTTCACACTCCTTGTACGCATGAAACACATGCATTCTATCTAACTCAATCGTCAAGTTGCAACATATGTTCAACTAATGGTTAGAAAGGAATATCGAATTTATCTATAAATCTCTGGTTGAGAAAACATAAGATAAAGGGGTCGTGATGTCATAACAATGCAAGTTTGCACCTGCTTGGGTTATTTGGCGAGAAAAAAATAAGAGAGCTTTTGAGGAGGTGAAAATAACTTGGTGCACTTGAGAAGGATTTTTTTCATTTTGATTTGGTGCACCCATGAAATTCCTTTATGTATTGAAGATTGGGTCTTCCCCAGAAAGCCATTTATGTTTGTATTTAAGTAAAACTTATTTCTTTTTTTCAGTCTAGTTCCAATAAGAATGATTCATTTCTAAATTTTATCCTTAATAAGAAACTTTTATAGCCACACAAATGTTATGGCATATTAAAAATCACAAGTTTCAAAAATCTTACAAATGTGTAAGAATGTTATGGCATATTCAAGACCACAAGTGATGCATACACGCCAGGCAAGCTCGGGAGTTGAAGAGCATCTCATCAAGTAACTGTGTCGGGATTGGAGACAGTTTGAAATGAAGGTTTGAGGCTCAAGAACATGCTTTTCACACTTCAAGGACCTCAAGTACACATCTTCAAGTTACTCTCCTTGATCATGAAGATGAGGCACTTGAAGCTCAAGAAAGGCTCGTCTGGACGGTGGGGTGCAATTGGTGCCCAATCATGTCTAGGGGGTAATTTGGGACCTGACATAACGCCAGGAAAATTATACCCCCTGCATCTCATTTTATGTGGCACTCTTTCCGTTATAGTCCGTCCTAAAAAGAATGTCAACTTAATATAATTGGAAACAATATCACGTTAAAATTTCACTTTTTCCCTTAGTAAAATGATTTACAACCACACAAATATCTGAGGATTGTCTTAGACCACAAGATTCAAAAAAAAAATCTTAAACACCGTGTCAAGTCAAAGGGGGCCACATAAAATAGGATGGAGGGAGTAGTTGTTTTAGAAAGCAATTTAAGTTATAAAGACCGAGATAGTAGTTCACCTTGAACGGGTTAAATCATAACATAAAGTTGTTGGAGACTTTGGGACAGTTGATGAAATTCACACGTCTTGTTTTGATCATTATTGTCTCATAACAAAATAAACAATACCAAACTATCCTTGTGACAACTTACACATGTAAATGAAGCCGACACTAAGTTCAACATTGTACTCTCACTGCGACCCATATATAAAAAAAAAAGTTTTTTCATTCTTGGCCGGCAAAAAAGAATTAGGCTAACACATGAGAAGACTTTTTGAGGACCTTAATAAATAATGTATCCCCTCTTTGACAGCTTAAGTTTACAGATGAGGTGGTAATCAACAATTACCACTACATATATGACATTGGTAAACTGAGACAACTTGCACCTGACTGAAAGAAATCTAATCGAAAGTTAGATTAAACTAACACAGCTATCAGGTTTGGAAATGAAGCAGCCCTGGAGAAACAGGATTTCACTACTGGGTCAGCACAAAAGCTGACCAAAATAGGGAAATCAGCACTGAAACCAAGATAACACAGGAAGAATAGGGACTCACAATCTTCAAAACCTTACCACCATAAGAAGCAGCAAACTAGTGAATGTATTAATGCACTAGAGAAAATAGCAGAAAATTCCTCAACATCGAAGAAATTTTGCAAAACAAGAAAAAAATTGCTTTTATTTAAATAGTGATGACAACATACAGGATTTCGGAAGAATGACATCAGTGATATCACAGCAGTAACCACAGGCACTGGTTTTGCCGTCAGTGACATGACTGCTTGACAAAAGACAGTGAAAGTAGGCACAACCTGAAATGAACCATAAGCAGGTTTTAGACTGATTCCAGCAGTAAAGAAAGCAGGAAAACTCTGAAATCTATAAATATCACAGATGAGAGAAAAATAAACAACTCAACAGGGTGCCGGTATGAGAAAAATACTAGACAAAGATCATGAAGTCCAAGTTGGGACACCTTTCACTTGATTAAAGATTAGAATGCTTTATGCAGATGCTCCAAAAATATTGATGCAAGAATTACTGATGTCTGATTTTGTCAACAGCAAACTTAATCTGGATCCCCAGAAAAAATAAACTCGAAGAATTGAGCTCAAATAAGTAAATGCACACTACATTATACTCATCCTCTCTCACCCACAATAAAGCATTTCATTCCGGAATAAATTTCTCAAGCATTTCGGTTCTTATTAAAATAAGCTAGTAAGTAACAAACGAGGAAGATTTTGCTTTTATTTAACCTGAGGTAGAACGGAACAGGGGCACAGAGATTGAAGAATAGTGAACTTTCTTCCAAATGCATGCAACACTTCAGCAAGTTTATAAAGAGAAGCAAAAATTTTATCAAGCATACCCTTGAAAAATCAGAAAGCATACTGGAAAGAATATCCAATCCCAAGACAATAGCCTGCTGTAATCCTTCAATATCTGTCAGTCCATAAAGCCGGCTAAAATAGAGCTTCTGTTGAAGAAAACATAAAGCAATGGTATCAAGTGTGGATTCTGCATGCTGGCTAGAGATTCAGCGCACATTTAGAGTTTATTAGCATATTTTAAAGGAACTACAGGTTGCAAGATGCACCTCCAGGACATCTGAAGTTGTGCAAACAAGTCGAAAGAGTGCATTGTGGATTGAAGAATCACCAAATAAAATATCCTTGACCACTTCGCCAAGTTTCTGGATATATGAAATGGACAAAATGCATTTCTTCAAGACTTCAAGCACCTAAAAGCAAATAAATAACAAAGCCCATCTTCCTTAGCATTCAGACAGTACAATATAATGATTATAAAGAAAATTTGTAACACAGAGAATGACTCAGTAAATATATCAATAACAACAAGAAGATACCCAATGTAATCCTACAAGTGGAGTCTAGGGATAGTAGGGTGTGCACAGACCTTAGCCTACCTTTGCAGGGTGGGAGGTTATTTCTGCTAGACCCTCAGCTCAAAAGAAAAGAAGAATTCAAAGCAGGGTTGCAAGGAAATTAGATAGCAAAATTACAGGATATTTAAGCAAATGAAGCAACAGTAGCTACATGATTACTATATAACACTACTAATAAATCAATACTGCTGAATATTACACCATCTGAAGAAGATGGAATAGGATTCACACGGTTACCTTTCACCTGTCAACAACAGAAACAACATTAATCAAGATGATAGTACACCTTTCCATATGAAATACATATAGACATCTGAGTCTATGGATATTCGATAGCAGCCTGAGAGAACTATAAAGAACAAGAAAAGATCATCTGCTACTTGGTCATTTGAGCTGATGAAACCTGTCATAATACACACCAATCATTTCGCTAAGCTCCATCAAACTTTTCGATCAATATCAACAAGATGTAGTGACCACTTAGGCTTGGTTTACTTTGTATGAATGTAACCTAAAATAGGCAGCGTTTATTCAAATAATAAAATGGCAATATAATCATGTAAGACCATTTCCAACCCTACTGGATTATACTCTCCATTCTCTATGTTTGGAGGGTAAAATAGAGAATGTCCTCTTCAACCACTCTCTATTTTGCCCTCTACTCTCCAATTATAGACTTTGGAGAACTACTAGTCACTCTCTATTTCACTTTTGAATATAATATTATTATTTCTACTTTTTTTTATAATTAATAAAGCTATTGATTAAATCTCTAATATATGCAATGTCTTTTTGAAATTGTGAATATACATGCTTTTTTAAAAATATTGGAGGGATAGATACGTAGAGGTCATCGACGAATCAATAAGTAGGTTAAAATATTTTTTCAAAAATGTTGGTGACTTTGTGTGTGATATAATTTTGATGTTATATTAATTCCACTATGAAGAATGCCACAAAATTAAATGATTTTAAGATTAAGCTTTTTAATTTAAAACTATAATACATAACATAATAATTTAAATACAAGGGATAAAACAATATAGATACAATGCATAAACCATAATAATTATAAAAATCAAACAAATACTTTGGTAGGTAATCCGGTTTAAGTAAGTTATTTCAAGATTTACGATATTCGAAAAAGGAATTAGTTGTATCCTTTGAAAGAGTTTTTGTGTTGTGATTTTGAGGTTTTGTGTTGTGCCTTTCTTTTATTTTCAATATTTTATTATTATTCTTTAGGAAATGTAGAATAATATACAAATTTTAATATTAAATAAAATTTCAAGAATTATTTTTAAAATTTTAGATGACATGAAATTATATAGGATGATTATTCGTAGAAAAAGAAAAAGAAAAGATTTTATATTATGAACATAATTAAACCAAACAGAAATAGAAAATAATTAAAACAATTATGAGGAGGGAGAAAAAGATCTTTGTTAGAGAGTGAAATCGAGAATTGGGTTGGAGTAGGGTGTCCTAACAAAAATAGAGAACTCTATATTGGGAGAAGAGGGTTAAGTGGTATTTGTAAGTAGAGTTAAAATAGAGTGTTGTAGGGTGGGAGATTTGTCCTAAATCCTGTAGTTTGTAAAATTATTCCTAACTAATTAGAATTAACCATAATATATATGTGCAATTTAATTGGCATCAAAGTATGTGAGAGACTGTATGCGGATAGAAAGGTCATTAAAATACTTTGATGAAGAACACGTGTTGGAAGTGGTTTTGCTTAATGGGCGTGGCCAAAACTGGAAAAAAATGCAAAGAAAATAAGGAGACCTACAGGGTGTTTCTATGACCGCCGCCTGAAAAAATCGAGGAAAATCTAAGGGGGTTCCCCCAAGACGTTGCGGCTTTGTAAACTTTCGCACCGGCAAGGTAGTGCAAAGAGGACAAGGGGCCTTAATCACTATAAAAGTTTTAGTCACTGAGTGTCAAAAGTGGTGCCCGCCCTTGCACAAAATATAATTCTGTATTGAGTACTGGAAGGGGGAGGGTATTCTATAGTAAAACTTCCATTTGGTTTTAGTATTGTGCAAGTTCTTGAAATGAGTAGGGAATTGTTATATTGTTGAATAAATTCCTAATCTCTTCAACATGGCCAGTGACCCTGACTATGGCCATTTCACATTACAGTGAAGGAAACTCTTGGGCTCCATGATTCAGAAAACATGTCCAAAATTGAGGATTGGAAGAACTGATGAGCTTACTTGCTAATTCTTAGCTAGAGGGATGCAACATCAATGACCAAGCAGATGATAGTATGTACTGGCATACACAAAGTAATCGTATTTACTCAGTGAAAGCATACTATGCATAGAGAGGGGGACCTTTTCTCCTTTCTATTTAACATACAATGAAGGCTCCAAAAGTTTACAAAAGGGGAGCCGCCCTCGCTGTTGGCGGGAGAGGCGAGGCGATGGGGTTCTGCCATTCTCTGCCGAGGAAGGCGGATGGTATAAAAGGCGAGGTTTGTGGCGCTGTGAAATGGCGGAGAGAAAAGAAAAGGCGCCGCATTTTTAATAAAAATTTTGACTTAATAATATTAGTGTGAAAATTAGGGTTTTTTTTTTTTTTTAATTTTGAAATTTCTGAAAATCCATCGCGAGACTTCTCTCTCGATCGTCTATTGACTCTCTTCTCTTCTCCTCCATGGGGTTCTCTTCTCCCTCGCTCTCATCGCTGTCCTATTCTCCCTCCGCTCTCCATCGTGATTTGTCGCCTATTGTCAGCTTCTCCTTCTCCCTCGCGGCTCAAGAGTCCCTCGACCCTTCAGAGACTCTCTTGTTTCAGGTATGGTTTCTCCCTTTCTCATTCAACATTTTTTTTTGTTCTCTTCTTCATTTTTTTTTTAAGTTACTTGTTTTTTTGTAAATGTGAAGGCAGTTAAGAGTAAGGGACAAGGGTAAGCAGGGGCAGCCCCCCCCCCCCCCCCCCAAGGGCACTAAATGCTTACTGCTTTGGCCTTTGTGAAAGTTGTAAACATTTTTTTTTTTTTTTTAATTAGTGGCGGTTATTAAAAAAAATCTCTTCTTTTCCTAATTTATTTATTCCAATTATTCTAAAACAGCGAAATTATTTGAAGTTAATAATCAATGGCGGAGGATCTAGCAAAAAGAAGGGACATTGGAATGGGAAAATATGGCAATCAGGAGTGACGAAAGATAGGATTCGCGTCAATTGAAACTTTAGTTTGGGAGAGTACTTTCCAATGTGTGGAGAATAAACTCGAACAAACAACATTTTAAGTGGGGTTGGTTTCAAAAATGTTAACAATTGTGTCGCTAGTCCGTCGGGGAAAAAAGGAAATTAGAGAAGAAAAAAAGTAAGAAGTAAGGGCTATATGCAAACAAAATAGAATAATTCCAAAATTTCAAGTGATGCGGGCAAGCAGGAAGATTTGTTGATATTGATGATCCGTGATGAAATGGATGATTAGATGCGGGGAATGAGGCCTCCCTCCAAAACTCAAGATAATTTTTTAGTGGAGGGTTCAATCCACCGCACGAAGTTGATGAAAGGACCTTTGAACCTCTATTTTTTCAAAAAATCAACACAAAAGGAAAGGCTTACTTAGAAAAAGGGCGGAGAATCAAAGAAGAAAGAAGAGAAGAACAAGAAAAATTCTAAGAGAGCGTTGCGGTAAGTGCTTTTGCAAATTTGGATGTATGATGCTGGGCTCCCTTTTAATTGCGTCATCACAAATCATCGATATTATTGAGAGGCGGTTTGGACAACATGGCGCCCCGGAATGAAGCCTCCTACATTCATGAAGTTAGGTACCACCTAAAAAAAGAGGTGGATTATAATATCTTATTTTATTTTATTTATAAGTAGAAAGAAAAGGAAAAAATTGTTGATGAGCATAAAGTGCAATGGGACCCAAAGTTTGGATGTTCCATTATGTGGGACAAATGGATGCACGAAAAATGGCAAAATGACATCACTTATTTTGGTGTTGTTGGGTTGAAATTCTTCAACGCGATAGTGTATTTCCTTGGTTTCTGGTTGATGCTAGCAATTTGAAAACTCTACCGATTTTTTTTCCACCAAAGTACAAGTTATTTGAAAAAGCACGTTGTCGAAAGAAAGGAATTGGACCGGAAAATCTTGTACAAATTGTTTCCGATATAATAAATGCTAGTGAGGGAATTGTCTTCAACAAACTAGCGGGAGCGGAGAAGTGTAGAGACCGGTCCGTGCGCTTAATCCACACATTTATTGCGACTCCAGTGTGCCGCCTCATTGCATCAACTTTGATATTTGGTGACACATATCAACGTTAAGGCCATATGCTTCCGGAAAATCAAACCTATACTTTAACTTTTTCTCTATAGTCAATAGTCAGTTATATCAAAAATCTTCATTAAGCTACTAAATTAATTTAATTTTAATCTTTCTATAACACCGTTTTAAGAGGCCATCCGGAAGAATCCATCTTACACTTAAGTCAAAGGCCCCAATTGTTGTTTTAAAACTTGATGAGAAAATCACCAAAGAAAGGAAATTTGGTGTGAGCTAAACGTGCCCAAGACAAGATTTGCAACCGGCACATTCATTAACTTTGAGAGCTTATGTACCATACCAAAACCAGAAAATAACACTTTGAAACCTTTAGCCTCCTCAACCCGAATGGAATTTCAAGTCTAACGGAAAAAAATTTGCAAAAGGAAAACTAGGGGAAGGGGGAAGAAAAGGAAAAGGGTCTTGTCAATCTTATTATTTTGTATACCACTTTTGGAAATGATTGTGGTTCGGGCACGTACACGTTGTAGCCCTTTGACCAAAAAAGGTGCTTCGTTTGGTGTGCCCGTTCCCCTGGATGGGAGCAGCCAAAAAACCACCACTGAGTCTAGATTTATGAAAGCAATGGATTCGCAGCCAAAGAAGCCTATTGCACCATGGTTTTCGTGGGAGTTCAGGAAAAAAATAAAGAAAGCATTATGAGAAAGTGTTTAACACATTATTGATGCAATGGTGGTCAGACACCTCCATCGGCCCTTGCTGCTCGCAGGCCATGTTTTTTGAACCCAGCTCCGCATGATATTATATTATAAAGCTGAAGAAGAGGGGGACTTTATCACAGAGTTTGTGGACGGTATTTATGCATGAGTTTTGAGAAGAATGGAGTCTAGTCTGTGAATAAAACAATACAAAAGATCGCCACTAAGCGATGCTGAGTTCTAAGTACAACCAAAAAAAATGCGGAGGACCTATTTCTGGTTGTGGTCCGGCCGCTTTCTAATTCTATCTTATTTCTTAAAAGAGCTATTAGATTAGAGACACAAGTTCACCGGGTTAAGTGGGTTTGGTTTGATTTAGATCTACTTAAATTGTTTGAATTATTTAAGTCACTAACCTTAATTTATTTTATTTTATTATAGTTGTGAAATGGTGGTCCTATTGGTAGTTGAAACACCAAACTTGCAAAAAAGTTGCAATGAATGAAAAGTCATTAAGCCTAACTTGTAGGCTCATCACTGGACCGCCGTGTTCGACGCAACCATTGGAGTGCTGTTCTGAACACGGCAAGTAGTCAAAAATTTATATCTATTTTTTCATATATATATTATCAATGATTAAACTAGTTAAGTTACAATAACTTATGCACGCATCATTCCAAAAAGCAGGATAGGCCTTACGACTATCGAGTCTCAATGATATAGTGTACCCATTAAGTACATAGAAACATTGGAAACGTCGTTATGATGCTCGTTGATCTTATTGATTCCAATTCGCCTTGGATTAAACATAGGATTGATTCAAATGGAAAATGGTTAGTTGGAATGCCCTAAAGATCAGATGATGAACTAGTATATGAGGATGATGATCTTACTTGGGGTAGTGTTGCTTACGGCAATTGGAAGCGGACGAGAAGTATCTATCATTCATTAGGGGACTTTATCAAGATCACAATACTTGACCAAGGGGCAAAGGAAAAGTAGAGTAGAAAGTACATCTACAAGTCCATCTTTCAAGGGGAGTAGGACCGGACACTTTTAATTGATGAAGAATACGAGGAAAGGAAGGAAAGAAGGATGAAGAGCACTCTAATGTGTAGAGGATTTTGACTTCAGAGTGGAATAATTTTGAAGAGAATAGGATTTTAACAAAGAGTATTTTTGTTTTTTGTATTGTAATTGTTTTTTTTTGGTCTTTTAAGTTTTTAGACCATTTTAGTTATTCTATTGTTTTTAAATTGAATTATTGCTAATATGTGTTTATGCTATTTAATGGCTTAGAATAAAATAAATATGCAATTAAATAGTTTTAATTTTTGCGTTTATAATAGGCGCCTTTTTATTCAAAAAAAAGCAAGAAACTCGCCGCTCGCCTCGCGCGTAGCGAGTGCAGAGGCCCTTGTCGCTCCGCTCCACAACACGCAGGCTATCTTACATTGATCAGGATTGCAAATGGAAAAGGATGGTTGAAGGGTTTGAATGCACAAACAGTCAGGCTTGATGCGTTGGAGGTTACACGCATTCTGTATGCAGATGACCCATCAGTTCTTTGTGAACCAGCAGAGATTCAGATCGGGCATCTAAGGGCAATTCTCACCATTTTCAAAGGCATTTCTAGATTACAGTACGAAATGGAAAAATAATCTTCAATATTTTGGTGAACTCTCCAATAGGTAGTGTTGTATCTTAATTGTGTCGATTCTAGAAATGAATATACAATTCCACCAAAACCTATAACTTTTGAGAAGACTATTGAGAGAATCGGGCTGAAAATGTTGTACAAGTTGTCACTTATAATGCTAGTGAGAATGTTAAAGCGGGTGACATGATGATGGTGTGTGTGTGCACCCACACATTCAATGAACTCCATGTGATGCATCAATTTGATGTTTGGTGACATATTCAAGATTAACTCATATGCTTCAGGTAATATAACCATCCTCTCCTCTAACTTTCTTTGTACTTAATGCTTAATACTTACTCCCTCATCCCTTTTTACTTGTCAAATTTTGACTTGGCATACCTATTAAGAAAACAATGATTGGTATATTTTAAATATAATTTCTATATGCATTATTGTTTGATATAAAGGTAACTATTTCTAAATACTAGTTTGTTGTGAAACAGAAGTATGTTGAAGTAATGTCAATTGTGTATTACTCCAAGAAGATATGATTTAAAATACAGTAGAAAGACCTAACTAAGGTAACTAAAATATCTAAATCACTAAGAATCCACTCAGAATATAGTATATTCAAGAAACATTATTTACAATTCTCTAACACTCCCCCCTTCAAGCTAGAACAAGATATTGATCATGTCCAGCTGTTAAAAAGGTAATCAAACTCGAGTTCCATCAACCCACTTTGTCAACAAAATCAGATAATTGGCTCCCTGTCTTCACAAATAGCCAGTTGTGTTGAATGAATGAAAGTTGAAATCGAATTTTTCCTGAATTTTCTCAACAAATAAAAACTGGCAATCAACTCAAATGTTAAGTTCTTTCATTTATAACACAGGGGAATGAGGCAATATGATGAACAGCAAACATACGTTGAATTATTGCACAAAAAAGTTTTGTGGGGAGTATGATTGATTTAACCCATTTCAATATTAAGAGATTGATTGTATCCACATAATTTCACCAAATGGATTGCCGACATAGCTTCACTCGGATTTTGCACTTTGGTGAGAGATACAACACCTTTGCTTCTTACTCTCCACGATTACTAGGATTCCTTCTAACAAAGACCACAATAGCTGTGTAGATCTTCAATCAATTTGGATCCAGCCAAATCAAGCATCTACAAAAACACTCCAACGAGTATGACCATGATTGATGATACAATATGGCCAAGTTCCAGGAGCGCTCCTCTTAACTTAAGTAAACATAGGAATATGGCTCCACAGCTTTCCCAATGTTTGATCGTAGGTGCGGTTACATGAACTGACCACTTAAAACACTTAATGCAAAAAAAGGCGATAATCTAGACAATCACAGTCAAAATAGTTTAACTTCCCAACAAACTTCTAATATTCTGGGATCATCGAAAGATCACATCATCTTTCATAAGATTGTAAATTGGGTGTACCATTGGAGTGTGCAGGGTGTTTAGCTGCCAACCCAGAGTTTGTTTTGCAGTAGGTCAAGAATATACTTCTCCCGAGACAAAATTTCCCTTCTGCTTTTTGTTCACTTCTACTACCAAGAAGTATTTCAACGGGGCCCACAGTCCTTTTGTATTAAAATCTAGTTGCATAAAAGACTTTGAGGGAGGAAGGAAAGGGAAGGAAAGGAAATTCCCTACATAATCAACTTCGTCTTGTAATAATAACAAGTCATCAACCATATACAACCAAGAGGATAATGCATTGTTGTTGATTGTCGGCAGAAGAACACAGAGAAGACTGAATGATCACATTACTCATTCTCAACCCAAAATCATTTTGTGTACTAACCCTCATTAACTTCAAACAAAGCTCGGGACTTGGTGTTCAAGCGATACAGGACTTTTTCAAATGAAGACCTTCTACAGGTGTTTGCAAACAAAACCAGGCGGTTTTTTGCTCTATTATATACACTTCCTCCTGAATATTCACCAGGACAGGAATGTATTATTCATATCTAAACTGGTAAAGGCCAAATTCTAAAAGAAAGCAGCAAAAGCCAAAAAAGAAATGAACAAGCGAACAGAAGTGAGTTTGGCAACTGCAGAGAAAGTCTGAATAATCTTCTTTTAGGTTTGAGCATATCTTTTACCACAAGGCTAGCCTTAAGTCTTGCAATAGACCCATCTAGATTAACTTTAATTGTGAAGACCCACTTACATCCCACTGATATTTTCCCTTGGGTAAATCCACCCATGTGTGATTTTCTTCTAAGACATGTATTTCATCAAGCTAATCATCAGACCATCCAGGATGATTCAAAGCTTCTTTCACTGTTTTGGGTACAAAGATAGAGTCTAGAGAGGCAATCAAAGATCTAGATGCATAGGATAAGCCATCATAGGAAACAAAATTAGCAATAGAATATGTGGATTTGCAACTACGAGTACCTTGGCGAAGAGCAATAGGGAGGTCAAGATTTTCAGTAGGATTTGGTGGCAAACAGATTGTTGTAGGACATATATCACTGGTCTCTCGCCTCCTCGAGTAAACTTGAACAATTGGTGGTCTTACTATTGTTGATGAAGTAGGAACTGATGGGACAATAGCCGATTGATCCTCAATAAAAGAGTCCGGCGATGGAGAGACAACATTTGATTCTTCCGTCAAAACACGGGTAACCTGATAGACTAACCACTCATATTCCTCCTCCTAACTTGTAGAAATTGGAAATGCATAAGAGAATGGTGTAGACTCTGAAAATGCCAAATCAATTGACACCAAGTATCTGCCAAGTTCACTAGAATAACACCGATACCCCTTTTGGAGGCGAGAATAACCTAGGAAAACGCACTTCAATGCCTTACGGATCCAACTTGGTAACAAATGGTCAAATATCTTGAACATAGCATGTGCATCCAAATACCTTAGGTCATATCAGAAAAAGTGACTTGTTTGGAAACCTGTAAGGCATATTACAAGCAAGCACAATAGACGACATGCGATTAATAAGAGAGCAAGACATAGAAACTGCATCAGCCCAAAACTGTTTAGGAACCTTCATTTGGAATAAAAGTGTTCGAGTTGTCTCAAGTAAATGTCTATTCTCTCTCAGCAACTCCATTTTGAGTGGGTGTATCAACAACACAAGAAGATTGTTGAAGAATACCATGTTGTCTCATACATGACTAGAATATTTCTGACACATATTCTTTAGCATTGTCACTTCTTAGAATACGTTCTAAAGCATTAAATTGAGTTTTGACTTCAGCACAAAAAGCAAAAAACTGAGTAAAAACTTTTGACCGACTCTTCATAAAGTAAATCCAAGTCATCCGAGAGAAACCATCCACAAAAGTAATAAAGTACTTATGCCCAGTTTTAGAAATGATAGAACATGGTCCCCAAACATCAGAATGAATTACCTCAAAAGCATACCCAGCCCGCTTATTTACCCTTGGACTTAATGATGTGCGATGATGTTTTGCAAATTGACAAGATTCACAATCCAATGAAGAAATATTCTGAAACTGAGGACACAACTTCTTTAATAGAGGTCGAGAAAGATGTCTTAATCGACAATGTGCATCATATGAAGACACGACCTAGAGCAAACAACAGACTGAGATTCCCACTAATCAAGGATGTAAAGATCATTAGATACATGTCCTTTACCAATAACTTGATTGGTCTTAAGATCACAAAACAAGTAATGATCGGGAAAGAATGAAATAGAACAATTAAGGTCTTTGGTAAGTTTACTAACAGAGATCAAATTAAAATCGAATTTTGGTAGACTTAACACAGATGACAGAGTAATAGAAGAGGTTGACTTAACAGTTCCAAATCCAACACTAGTAAAAGTAGACTTATCAGCTACAGTGACAGGACACGGAGCTTTGTGTGATTGAAAGCTTGAAAAATATTAGAATTACCATGTGATTTGTGGCACCTAAATCTATTATCCATTTATTTGAAGATGTGATAAGATATGTTTCATCTGGTTTAGCAAATGCAGTAGCTGAAGTGAATTTCTTCAATGATTATAGATATTGAGATAATTTTGCAAACTTATGTGTGGGAATCGAAATCATTTTATCAAAAGATGAACTGCCAGTAGCGACAACACTAATCCCCAACAAACATTTTCCAAACGAAAATAAATTCAATAGTTGAACTTCTTAAAATAGAGCAGATAGAACCTGGACGTAATAAAAGTCAAATGCAGATTTTTGACCAATGAAACAAAACTTGGTACTCTCACAATGCCTGGTTGAAACTTCAAGGAGACACAAACAGCACAATAAAGATGGAAGTCCAAATGCAGGCTGGAAGAATGAGTGGGGCAATAACCAAATTTTTTTAGCCAGAAACACGTATTATCTTCTCAGATGGTGGTCTGTTCAATAAGCACCAACAGATCTTGATCGAAAATAACAACATATGTCGAAAAAGGCAGATCGACAGAAAGCAAAATCGATCACACATATACCAATTGCCTTCACGCACTTGCCAGAAGAGTGTGAACTAAGTGGATTCAATGGAACGTGAGACTCACGAAGTTAATTTTAATGAAACAGTCACTAGACAATCACTATTAACTTCTAGCTAAGCAACAGTGTCTCTCGGCTATGGAGATGACTCAAATCTGACTAGGCAAGGCTAACTCAACTGAAGTTATAAGCTTGGCTTTGATACCATATTGAAACAGAAGTATGGAGTAATTAATGTGTATTATCCAAAGAAGACAATTAAATACAAGTAAAGAAAAGACTAAGGTAACTAAATATCTAAATCCCTAAGAATCAACTCAGAATATTATATACAAGGAAACATATAATTTATGATTCTCTAACATAGTACATTCCATGTACTGATGCATATTTGTGCCTATATTATCGTATAATATAGGTTTCAATACTTCTCCTCCTAGGCGTGCCTAATTCGAAATTGCTCAACTTGACTACTTGGATTAGTGAGTCCTCATACTCTGAGGACAAGAGAGTTGATGTCTTTGTTGTTACAGTTTTACGTCTATTATTTCAAACTTGTACGTGGTGTATGGGTTACGTCCCAATCACTCATAGAAAGGCTTGTGTCATATTTAGTAGCATTTTGCACATTTCTTATGTACTATGTTAGTACGTTTTGGCATCTTATGATTTGAGACTTATATTGTTATATCTCTTAAATTGTATACTCATTACATCATGCTTATGTCAAGTGGTTAGGGCCTCTCGGGGTTCTATTCGCCATGCCACGGGTGTACTTTGGGTCATGACAATATTGCAAATGTGTGATTCCAAATCTAGTATTCACCTTCTTAGCCACATTGAAACCCGTTATCCATTCATTCCTATAAATTACTTTAAGCATACTGTTCAAGCCTTCCATGACTAGTAGAAAAAAAATGGTTATAGAGGGTCACCTTGTCTCAATCTCCTGGTTACTAAAGAAAAACCTTCAAGAGAACCATTAATCAAAACTGAGAACCTGGCAGCACTAAATCAGAACCTCATCCATCCAATCTATATATATTAGTAGTAGTATCGATTAATTTATCTCATACAACTTATGCGTAGATTCATTCCAAAAAGAGGAATAGGTTGGGATATCGTGTTTCAATTATCTAATGTACATTAAGTACAATAGAACATTGAAATGGATGCTCGTGAAATTGTTGATGCCATTGCATTGGATAATATTGATAAACCAGATGAATGGTTAGATGGATGTCTAGAAGATCAAAAAGAAGATGAACTAGCATACGAGCAAGGTGATCTTGATTGGGGTATTGTTTCTACGATAGTTAGAGCTCACGAGAATACTCATGGTCTAAGGGGAAGTTCTTCAAGTTCAAGGTCACTGTACAAGGGCAAACGAGTACTTACTACATGTTCAAGTCAAATTTGAACCTTAATTGGTGAAGAATTTGAGGAAGAAGATGAGGAGGAGCAACATAATGAAATGGACCTTGGACTTTAAGAATTTGAATATCTTGAAGAAAAAGAAGAAGAAGAAGAAGAGACTTTTAATTTTAGTATTGCTTATCTTATGAATTATTGAGTCCTTCAAGTTCTAGACTTTTAGTATCTACCATCTATTTTTAGTTTTTGAATTGACATATTTGCTAAAATGTTATTGATATTGTGATTTTGGTTGTTTATATATGCAATTAATATTTTAAAAGTTTTTAAAACTTTCTAGGACACCTTGAAGAAGGACATCATAGATACTGTCAACTTTTTTCCACACCAGCCAAACTTTTGAGAAAAACTTCAACACAACCTTCATAGCATTAATTTCAAAGAAACCAGATTCCACAAAGCTGAAAGTCTATAAACCTATTAGTCTGGTAGGGGGATTTATAAAATCATAGCTAAAATTCTAGCTGAGAAGCTCAAAACAGTGGTATATAAGCTAGTCAATAACCATCAGATGGCATGCATAAAGGGAAGGCAAAACATGGATGTTGCATTAAGCTAGTCAATAACCATCAGATGGTATTCATAAAGGGAATGACAACATGGATATTGCATTATTAGCCAATGATTGCATAGATGCAAGAATGAAAATGGCATTCCTGGAATAATGTGTAAGCTTGACATAAAAAAAACCTTATGACCATGTGAATTGGAACTCCTCAAATATCCTAAGGCAATGGATTTAGAAGATAAATGCGTGAAATGGATGGAAGTTTGTATCGGAAGAGTTAGACTCTCTGTCGTGTGAATTGAATATTAAAATTGTTCAGTATTTGTAAAGAACAGAAGATAAAGAAACCTTGAAAAGGAAGAAGATATGCAGACATCTGAGAGCCATTATATGTAGGAAGTAAAATAATTTATTAGTCATACCTCTATGTCTTTGAAAGTTTGCAGACAACATTTTCAAATTAACATATTTCTGACATATTAACAAGGGTATTTTATCTGAATCTAACAATGTAAGAGGAGCTCAGTGAAATACTTGACCCTGGGTCAAACTCTATGCATGATGTCACGTCCAAAAAAAAGTAGAATGATGAGCCAGTTGGGTTTCTGCGTGTAAGAGGGGTTGAGACAAGGAGATCCACTCTTCCCTTTCCTGTTTATTTTAGCTATGGAGGGGTTTGACAGTATGGTAACGATTGCAATCCAAAAGAGATGTATCAGAGGTTCTCATATGAACAACAGAATACGAGAGGGTAAAGAGATATGTCATCTATTGTATGTAGATGACACCATTATATATTGTGAGCCAATAGTGGATCCGATTAGGTTTATCCATCTAATTTTGATACTCTTTGAGGGTGTTTCATGGTTGAGAGTTAAAAGGGGAAAGAGCAACCTTTTTCAAGTTTTGGAGGTTCCTCAGGTTCAAAGCTTGGCCAACATACTAGGACGCAATATAGAAAAAGCTACCAACCACTTATCTTGGAATGCCCCTAGGCTACAAACACAAAGCACTAGAGATATGGGATAGGATTGTAGAGAAAACTGAGAGGAAGTTAGCTAAGTGGAAAATCCATTACCTATCTGGGAGGGGGGGGGGGGGGTAGGGTAGATTGATCTTGATAAATTTTGTCTTGAATTCATTACCGACTTATGTGATGTCACTTTTTTTCAATCCCAATAAAGGTGGTGAAAAAACTGGATAAGATTAAGATAAGTTGGAAGTTTTTATGGCAAGGGAATAAAGTAGGAGAAGGATTACTATTTGGTGAAATGGAAATCAGTGTTGCTTAGTAAAAAAGATAGGGGTCTGGGAATTGAAAATCTTAGGCTGCAAAATGTGTCTTCTATTGAAATTTCATGGAGATACATCATTGATAATAAGGCTCTATGGAAGGAAGTTATTGTTCCTAAGTATGGTGAAGTTAGCCTAGGTGCACAGGAAAATCAGCCTATTCAAGACACTAGCAAATACAACAGCTCAATAATCACTAAAATTGTGCATCATCCACATCTCATCCAATCAATTGATATACTTATCGCGCCGTTTATCTTTGAGGGAAAAGGCTCGACGAATGAATCTGTTGTATAATATTGGAGCATAAGCGAAAAAAAACATGATTTAGATGTAAGACTAATTTCACAAAGTAAAACATGACTACAATTCTTAATGCTCTCCAAAGATTATAACACAACAACTGTTCAATCCCCATATAAGCTAAACTTGCCAACGGGAAACTCTCAATATTTGGATGCTCGATTCCGACGTCCTTCAAAAATGTTATCACTGTGAGAAATATATATATGAGAAAAACATTATTGAATTGTGTTATTAAATTGTTGCATTGAGACCCTATTTATAGACACTACATTGGAATCCTTTACCAACTAGGATTCCCATTACTATTTCTATTCTAAGTAGGAAATACTTATTTATATTCT
Organism: Solanum habrochaites; assembly: GCA_027704765.1. Classification (NCBI taxonomy): domain Eukaryota; kingdom Viridiplantae; phylum Streptophyta; class Magnoliopsida; order Solanales; family Solanaceae; genus Solanum; species Solanum habrochaites. The sequence continues at coordinate 33,407,040 of JAKWJA010002499.1, read as the reverse complement.
AACACTCCCCCTCAAGTTGGTGCATACAATCAATATACCCTAGCTTGTTCCTGATTTACTTACGTTAATACAAGGACAGGCACGGGACTGTAAGAACCTACAAGTTTGGTCCTCTTCACAAATTTCGTAATGATATCTCCGAGAGTATCTTTTCTCTGAAAAAGTGATAGTCAATCTCAATATGCTTAGTCCTTTCATGAAACGCTAGATTTGATGCGATATGAAGAGTCGCTTGATTATCACACACAAGTTCCATCTGATAAATTTTGCCAAATTTGAGTTCTCCCAGCAACGATTTGATGTTGCTTTGATCCAAACTAGCTCACAAGTTGTTGTCATCATTGCTCGATATTCTGATTACGCACTAAATCAAGCAATCACATTTTGTTTCTTACTCTTCCACGACACCAAATTACCTCCTACTAAAACACAATATCCAGATGTCGAACATCTGCCAAAGGGTAATCCTACCCAATGAGCGTTGGTATATCCAATGATATGCTCATGGCTTTGATCCTCAAAGAGTAATCCTTTACCTAGAGCAGACATTATATATCGCAAAATACGAATAACTACTTCCCAAAGACTATCACAAGGGGAAGTCATAAACTAAACACTCACAGAAAATAGATGTCAGGTCTAGTCACTGTGAAATAATTCAACTTTCCAACAAGTATATACCTTTCAAGACTACTAAGTGGCTTCCCCTGTTCTGGAAGGAGTTTAACATTCGGATCCATAGGAGCGTCAATAGGTCTACGTCCCATCATTCTTGTCTCCTCAAGAATGTCTAAGGCATACTTGCGTTGAGAAATAATAATACCTGATCTAGACTGAGCAACCTCAATACCTAGAAAATACTTCTATCTACCAAGGTCTTTAGTTTGGAAGTGCTTATAGAGAAGTTGCTTCAAATCAATGATACCATCATGATCATTATCGGTGATAACAATATCATCAATGCAAACAACCAAATAGATACATCGACTAGGTGCAGAATGCCAATAAAACACAGAGTGATCAGCTCCACTACAAGTCATGTCAAAATCCTGAATTAGTGTGTTGAACTTCCCAAACCAAGCAAGATGAGACTGTTTGAGACCATAGAGTGACCTACACAATTGACATACAAGGCTACTAGACTCCCCCTGAGCAACAAAACAAGGTGGCTACTCCATATAGACTTCTTCCTCAGGATCACCATGCAAAAAAGCATTCTTAATGTCCAACTAATAAAGAGGCCAATGACGAACGGCAATCATGGATAGAAAAATATGAACAAATGTTATTTTAGCCACAGGAGTGGAAGTGTCACTATAATCCAATGTTATCAACGGCGCGCTTAAGCCTTGAAGCGAGGCTCAAACAGATTGAGCCTTTCGCCTCAGTTTATGTGTGCCTCAGTGTCGTCATCAAGGTTCTAAGGCAAATGTGTCCTTGCCAATGAGTCTCGTATGAAGAAGTGACTAAATAATTGATATTTCACTTTATCATGAATTTCTTTTAATTTCGTTGGTCATATTTTTGTCATTCATGTTTATAATTATTAATTTTGGACTAAACATAGATATTTGTATTCTTTTTACCCTTTGCGTCCTTTTTCATTAAAGCCCACACTTTATTTGCGTTTAAAACCTCACGGACCTTAGAGTTTTTTGCACTTTTCGCCTTTGGTAAAACTGCTATAATCTAACCCAAATATCTGAGTGTACCCTTTTGCAACAAGGCGAGCCTTAAGTCGACCAACCTGACCATCTGGACCAATTGTGAAATGCATAAACCCAACGCCAACCAACAATAGAATTTACCTGCAGGAAGGAGACAAGCTCCCAGTACCACTATTATGTAAAGCAGACATCTCATCAACCATAGCCCTGCCTCGCCAGAATGAGAAAGTGCTTCACCTGTAGGTCTTAGGAATGGAAATAGAGGACAGAAGTTTGGACACAATACATAAGGGGGTGGGTGATATACGATGATAACTTTATAAGGGATAATTGTGGATTAAGTATTTTGAGTGGGGATCGTAATACCTTTGAGTGTAAGTTGGTTGGCTAGTAGAAGTAAAGTCCGCAGTATGAGTAATGGGTCGGCGCATGACATGAATCATCTGGGACTAGGGTTGTACATAGACGGCGATGCTTAATTAGTAGTGGGTGGCACTTACAACTGGATATGTTGAAGTAACCTTAATTCCTCTAAGGTTTGGCACAATTAAAGACCTGAAGTAAGGGGTAATACCATTATACATCAGGATGATCGAAGATGTATAGTAAAGGAAGGCTGAGACTCAAAAAAATGTAAGTCATCAGCAACATAAGGTATCGATACGTCAATGTGACATAACAACACGACCGTTGTTGGACTCGAGAGTAAACAAGAAAGACACATTTGAGTGCACGAAGAACTAATTTTTATTTTTTCCTGGGCTAAGTTATGAACAAAGCATATGCTCCCAAGGACACGAGGGGGGATAGGATAGAGATGTGACTGAGGAAATAGTAAGGAATGTGGAACCTAATTATGAATAGATTAAGAGGGCATTCTATTTATCAAATAACAAGACGTAAAAACTACATCTCCCAAAAAACGCAGCGAAAAATTGGATTCAAGGAGAAGAGTACGAGCGATCTCAATAAGATGCAAATTTTTCCTTTCAACTACACTGTTTTGCTGACGGGTGTATGGACAAGTAGTCAGGTGAATAATGCCTTGGTGAGTCATAAGCTCACGAAATTGGGAGGCAGTGTTGTGGACGGCGAGAGGCGACAAAAGGCGACAAGGGCCTGCCTCGCCACGCGGCGAGGCGTCTTTCCTTTTTGAATAAATGCGCCAAGTATACCAAAAAATTAAAAAATATTTTATTGCATAGTTTATCCAAGTCTTAATAGCAATCAATAAACACATATTACAAATATTCAATTCAAAAACCAATAGAATGTCAAAACTTTAAAGACCAAAAAACAATTCAATTTCAAAAACAATAAACCAAAACTTTAAAATCTTTCTTCTTTCAAATATTAATCCAACTCTTGAAGATCAAAATCTTCTACATCATTATTTGCTCTTCATCTTCTTCCTCCTCGTATTCTTCTCATTAAGTGTCCGTAGCCTACTTGAAGATGAACTTAAAGATGTACTTTCTACTCCTTTGCCTTGTCCAAGTACTGTTGTCTTGAAGAAGTCCCCTAAGATGATATACTCTCGTCCGCTCCAATTGCCCGCCTTAAGGCAACACTACCCAAGTAAATCATCATCACCTCAATACTATTTTCATCATCTGATCTTCGTGCAATCCAACTAACCATTCGTTGGAATCAATCTATGTTATCCAGCCGAATTGATCAATAAGATCAACGAGCAGCATAACGGCGTATTTCCAATGTTCTATTGTACCTTAATGTAACACTAGATCATTGAGAGCGCGATAGTGTAAGCCGTATTCTCTTTTTGTGCAATGAATCTTTGTGCATAATTATTTGAATTTAACTAGTTGATATTGACGTAATACATATAAACTGAAAAATAGATATAAATTTTTACTTACGTGTTCAAACCAACTCCAATTTCGCTCACATCCAGATTGGAGCTACAAGTTAGGGCTTAAGACTTTTCATGCAACTACTTTTTGCAAGTTGTGATTTCACTTACCAATAGTGTGACGCAAACCAATTTACCAACTCCAAATAAAAAAAATTTAAAGGGTTTAGTGACTATAGTAAGTCAAATAATATAAGTCAGGAATGTAAGTCTAAATCAACCCCACTTACCAGACCACCCCGGTGACCCTTGTGTCTCTAGCTCGTTTAGCCGGACCACAACAAATAGTCCATCCACATCCGCCATTTTGTACTTAGGAAGCTTCAGCGATTAGTGCAATCTTGTATTGTTTTTATCACGGAACCCCCGCCCCCCCAACTTCTCAACACATGCATCAACTCGGTGTCCACAAACTCTGTAATAATTCACTCTTCTTCAGTTTTTTATAATATAATCCTGGGTTTCAAAACATGGCCTGCAGCATGCAAGTCCGATGGAGTTTTGGTCTGACCACCTTGCATCAATAGATTTTTGAAAACACTTTCTTCCTCATAATGCTTCGCAACTCCACGAAAAACCTGTGCAATAGCTTCTTTGGCTCTATCCAGTGCCGTCATAAATATAACCCATTGGTGGTTTTTTCCTCCCCATCCACCAAACGAAGCACTTTTGTTCCAAAGGGCTACCAACTTAAGTGCCCGAACAACAATCCTCTTCCAAAAGTGGATAGAAAATAAAGAAATTGGCAAACTTCTTTCCCCGAAGTTTTTCCTTTGCAAATTTTCTTTTCCCTTGAATCCATTCGTTGAGAGGACTAAAGTTTTCAAGTTTTTTTTCTTTGAATGTACATACTCTCAAAGTTAAGAATGCCAGTTGCCAATCTTGTCTGGCCCCGGTATTCACCACAATTTTCTTTCTGTTGCGTGATTTTTTCGCTCCAATCCGTTTACAACAACACATGGCCTTTGGCTAATGTCTCAGGTCATGGTAGTTCTGAGGCCTTCTTCTAATCTTAAAAACTGTTAATAGAAAGATTACATTAATTAAATTTAGTAGCTCATATAATTTATTGAAGTAAAATTGATTATAAGAAACTTAATAAGTTAAAGGATAGCGTATAGAATTACCGGAAGCAGATGCTTAACCTTTGAAATATGTGTCACCAAAATATCAAGTTTGATGCACATGATCGGCACATGGGATCCCAATACCTGTGTGGATACGCACCCATTAATCAGAGCTTCGCCGCTTTGACATTCCTCACTAGCATTATCGGTGACATTTGTCCACTTTTTCCGGTCCAATTCTTTCGATGTGCTTTCAATAACTTGTACATTTTGGTGGAAAATCGGTAGATTCATGCTAGCTCACGAACCAAGAATACACTACCGATTGGAGAATTTCACCACCAAAATATGATGATCCACATTTTGCCATTTCGTGCGTCCATTTGTCCATATAATGGGAAACAACCAAACTTGTCCATTGGCACTTTAATTCTCCTCAACAATTTTTTCTACTTTAATCCACCTCTTTTTAAGGTGAGTGACCTCTAACTTCATGAGAATGTAGGGGCCCTTCATTCCGGGGCCATGTTTTGTCCAACGCCTCAATAAATTTATCGAATGATTTGTTGGTTGACGCAATTAAAAGGGAGCCCGGCATCATACCTCCAAAATTGGCAAAAAGCCACTTACGCAACGCTCTCTAGAATCGTCTTTGGTTTCTTCGATCCTCCTCCTTTTTCTAAGCCACTCGTTTTTGTGTTGGATTTATGTGAAAATGAGGTTCAAAGGTCCTTTCGTCACACTCCGTGCGGGTGGATACCTCCACTAGACGATATCCTTTGAGTTTTGGAGGGAGGCCTCATTCCAGCATACTTCGATCCATTTCATCAAGAATCATCAATATTAACAAATTTCTTCCGGTTGCCTCATGTGAAATTTGGGGGATTATTAGCTCTTTTGTTTTGCAATAAAGCCCTTATTTCTTCTCTCATTTCCGACGACAAGCGGCACATTGGTTTAACATTTTTTGAAACCACCACTAAATGTTTTTGTGTCGCGTTATTCCCCATTGAAAGTACTTACTCTCGCACAAAGTTACAAGTGACGAATCTTCGTCGCCTCTTGAGTGCCATATTCCATCCAATGCCCTTTTTTTGCTAGCATCCGCCATTGATACAAATTAACAATTCAATTCGCTGTTTAGGAATATTGGAAGAAATAATTTAGGTCTTAGAAAAAGAATTTTTTTAAAAAAACAACACTTTTTTAGTTTGTTAGTTTTGTTACACTTGCTGACTTGCCTGCATAGTCACTGCTAGCTTAATCGCAGCTTAGGAAATAAAAAAAAATGAAGAAGAAAGAACGATCAAGAAGCAGAAAGAAGAACAGAGACGCGTACATCGACATACCTGAGAGAGTCCGCTAGGTCCGCCGGCCGCCGGCGATGGTGAAAGAGATGCGACACGAGGGAGAGCCGAGGAAGCAGAGACCGCAAGTCTACGCGACAAGCGGAGGGAGCAGCCGAGGGCCGGCTAGTGACGGCGATGGAGCACGAGGGCCGGCCGAGGGAGCACGAGGGCCGGGAGGGATAATAGAAGAGTTGAATCGTCGATCGATCGACGAGGAGTCTCGATTTTTCACAAATTTTCGCAAGTAAAAAAAAAAACCCTAATTTTTGACTAATATTATGTAGTCCAAATTTGTTTAAAATAATCAAAAGGCTGCGCCTTTCTAGCGCCATTTCAGCGCCATCTCAGCCATGGGTATCGCCTTTTTTCACCTCCGCCTCGCCTTCGGCGCCTGAGGGAATGGCTAGTGTGTTATTGTGCCGACCTGGCGCCCCTCGCCTCTCGCCTTTGGCGACGAGGGCGAGCGCCTTTCACAACGCTGTTGGGAGGATAAGTAATCTAAGGCATTATTACTACGAAAAGTACGAATAGAAACACCAAACTGATTTTGTATTTCAACAAAGAAATTTATGTAGAAAATAACTCAAAAAACCCAAGTACATCTTGATTAATCATCAATAAAACTAACAAAATAACAAAATCCTAAGGTTGAACTGACTCTACTAGGACCCCAAATATTGCAATGAACTAATGAAAAAATAGACTATGAACGACCCTCAGTATAACAAGAAAACGTAGCATGAGTGTGTTTCCAAGTTGACACGATTCACAATCTAAAGTAGATAAACTAGAAAAAGTAGGCACAATCTTTTGCAGTTTGGATAGACTCGGATGTCCCAAACGTTTGTGAATTAGATCTAGGAATATATAACGGAGCATGTTGTTAAGGAATTTGAAGAGAAAGATAGTAAAGACCTTCTGATTCATGTCCTGTTCCAATCATTTGTATGATATTGGAGTCTTGCATGACAAAAAATCATCAAAAAAAGATATGCTACAAGGAGAACCATGGACATAAAGTACAGAGTCTAGGGTGACAGAAGATAGGGGTTTGGCTTTTCAAACCCCTTTTGGTTTTTTTTGGATCTCATTGGCTAAGGTAATAGCTGGAAGAGATTGTCAATAAACAATATCGGATAAAAATGACTTATTACTAGAGATATGATCACAAGCCCCAGAGTCCATGACTTATTTTTTTAGAGTACTAGATTGAGACACACAAGCAAAAGAATTACCCGCAACATACACATCAGGTTGTGCAACTGAAACTACTTGTGAAGACGTTTGCTTATTTGAACGATACTAGAATAACTCATCATATTCTGCCTGAGCAATATGAGCACTATTAGATGGATGATTAGGTTGAGCACCATATGCTACCGGTGGAGATGTCTTTTTACTTGCGTGATTCTGAAGGAACTCATTATATTCTTTTAGAACAATAAGATCATAAGTGGGCGGTGGACCATGCAAAATATAACTCACATTTATCTTCTGATCATCCTGATGTATCTTCTGACATTTAAAAAATAAGTAAATAAGTGTGAGTGTGTCCAAGTTTTTGACAATGACTACGCTTGGATTGAGGTTTTCCAAAATGCCCTCCCCCTTGCCGATTCACCATAGTGCGAGAATAGAAAAGTCAACAGTAGGTGATGAAACTACTTTGTGACTTGGGAGGTGTTGCAACACGGAGGACACGAGAGACTAATTCATCGATTGTAGGAAACTGTAGGGCTAGCTAAAATCAGATCACACATAAAATTATGATCAGGAGGAAGTCCGAGAAGAGCAAGAACTAGAAACAATATTTGCCTGTCTTCTTGTTGTTTTTCCACATTCGTAGTAACTGGCATCAACGTGTTGAATTCCTCTATGATTGCCTGTACATGTCCCAAGTAAGTAGACATATCGAATTCTTGTTTCTTTAAGTTGGTCAATCGAGATATCACATCATAGAATCAAGACATATCTTAAGTGTATAAAGCACGAGCCTTTTCTCAAACTGTACAACACGTCTGGAATGGGCGAAACAAGGGCATCAATTTGGAACCAATAGAACGCCAAAGGAGATTACATAATTCAGCATTTACTTTCTCCAATTGTGTTTTGTTTTTCGCATCTTCCTCACTAGTCTTTGCCTTTACATCTACCACATAAGTCTTCTTTGTTAAGTAATCTGGGACGCCTTGACCCTTGCACCATAGCTCAATCGACGAAGCCGAAGATAAATAGTTTGAAATTCCCAATAAAGTTCAGAAGTGATTATAGGGCTACAACTTCCAATCCCCATATTTTTAGAACCAAAAACATCACACCCAAAACACATTATGCTAAATTTGTCTTGGAAACAACAACAAAAAACTTGATCTTTGAGATCTGATTGTCAGAAAATTCAAATCTCGAAGAAAAAGTCACCGGAAACAACCTGAAAATAGTCAGAACCCAAATTCCGACGATCGAATCTAGTCAAAAAATGTATTGGCTTGGTTGAAATGGCTGGACGACCCCAACTGCCAAAAAACTTCTCAAAAAATGTGATCAGAAAAACCCTCACGCGCTGGATCTCGCCGAAAACTGCCACCTCCGATTGGCGCATGAGAGCACGTGGGGTGGTGTTTTCTGGCGGTTCTAGTTGGTGTTTGGCCGCGGGAGCTTTCCGAGCCTCATGGTGGTGTTGGTTTTCACAAACACCCACCGAAAGAAAAAAGAATAAAAAAATCAGACCGAACAGTCACCGAAAATTGACAGACATAAGGTGACTTGTTTGTTCTCACCAATGCTCTAATACCATGTGAGAAATACATAAGAAAAATATTATTGAATTGTGTATGTAAATTGTTACATTGAGACCCTATTTATAGACACTACATTGGAATCATTTTCCAACTAGGATTCCTATTCTTATTCCTATTACTATATCTATTTTAAGTAGGAAATACTTATTTCTATTCTAACAATCACATGTCATATCCTCCAAAAGTGCATAACTTGGGAAGATCCAACACGCACCCCATAACATTTTTGAAGAATCTGAGCGATGTAGAATCCAATGTGACTGATGTAGCATCTAATGTGACAGAGATATAATTCAATAAACATTAAACTACTTATTAGGTCTAAAATGTATCACTTAACCGCCTTTTTTAGTCTGGAATAAAATTCAACAAAGTATTGCTAAAACAACTTTCGTAGACTTTGGAACGCAATATTTTCCATGTACTTTCATCTAAGGTCTAAATCTCTTTATATGATTTCCAAAAATTCTTTATGAAAATTAGTGACATTGCCAATTTTAGTGCGTGAATTAATTAAATTAAATTAACAAGACCTTCCTCAAATTTGTCCAAAGTGAAAAATTATTCTTCTAATGGAGCTTCAATAACCAATGGTGGAGCCAAGATTTTCACTAAGAGGATTCAAAATATGAAAAAGTAAACACACGAAGAAGTCGAAGGGGATCCCACATTTACTACATAAACCTATGTTGCTCATACTCAGATGCGCGTGTTTGATACGGGTGCGGATCTAGAGATCGGATCCTTCATGATATTATTTTTAAGATTCGACAATACAAATCCAGGTTTGGATACATATGCAGGAATTCAGCTAAAAATAATTCAAATATCTAAATCTAGAGTTATAAAACCTAAATTATAATATATTGTGTGGAAAAAATTAGGAGAAAATATTAATCAAAAGGAGAATACTGAAGGACTAAGGAGATAAAAGGAAAAAGAGTGACATAAAAATTGATCTATACAAGCTATTTCGTTTCCTTTAGTTTTTGTTTTGATTACAGAATTCATTGAATCTACACGCAATTTCACCATCGATTTTGTCAAAGTACCCAAAATCAATTGACCAGATCCGGTATGGATCCCACACCTAGTGCCGATACGGGTGGATCACCAAAAATGAAGACTCTAAGCAACATACATAAATACCTAAAATTTAATTTCAATAATGTATAAATAGTGCAATTTTACACCAAAGAGCGTTGGGTCCGTTGGGATGAACCCCCTTAGTCCTACATAGCTCCATCCCCATCCGTAACCCTCCTATTCTATAGAATCTCAATAAAGGATACCAACAAAAACAACATCCAAAATGGTTACCTAATCTCCAACTAGGCCCCTTTTAAGGAGAATATATCATGTCATTCAAGCAAGCTTAGATGTTTAAATTATAGAAGATGAGAGGATACCTTCAGTGTCACCTTCCACCGAGTGTGCTTGTTTTTATAATTCCAGAATTCATGATTAACAAGGACATACTGAATGGAGAAAATGACTAGTGCAAGGACAACATCATTTTCCATTCCAGAATCCATAAGCTGCATCGTGAAGTCAAGCACTGGAGATCAAAAATAGTGTGTAAGATAAACCCTACAGAAAAAGGCATAAAGAATCTAGTTGCACAATCGAACAAAATAGGCCGTCATGACTAATGACCAACGAAAATGAGACTCCCAAACACATATTAGGTTAGACAGAACAAGCGATATATCTATGTTTCTGCGACAGAAGCAATGGACACCCTTTGGTATAACAGCAATTAGAACACCAATAACTTTACATAAAATACAAACATGCCAAACATAATTGATAAACACAAGTAAATAAGTAAATACAACTAAAGAACATGCCTGAAAGTGTCAATTGACAATCATTCTGCTCACAGTCGATCAAAAGCATTTTCGCGAGCCGGCCAGAAAGCAACCACGATCCACTAAAGCAGCCCAAAAAACACAGAATAAGGTGTCCAGATAATTTTGATTTTCCAAGAATTATAGAAGTTTCTTGATGCAGTTTAAGACATCAGGCTAAACAGCAAACTATTAGAACAAAACTATGTTGTCCAAGGTATACTACACATCAGTTTTTGTATAGATTGCAGACAACTAATATGTCTAATAGAAGATTAAATTTTGAATGCAAACTACAGTAACACAAAAAGTAAAATGTAGGTCAAAAAAGAGGTACTGATATTGATAGAAGCCCATTATCACCAAAAATTAAAATAGAAACTAATTGAAGTCTTCAAATTTCCTCTGGTTGGGAAGATTTTACTTTATTATAAAAGGTATCATGCCCTTCGCAACATAAACTTTTTTGATACTTTTGAGAGAGAGAATGACTGAATTTGGGTTTTGAATCCTCTCCACATTGAAAATTACTTTATAGTGATGAAATCTATTTACGAGTATAAGAAAAGAAAAAATCCATATTCGAAGTGCCCTTCACCATTCAGCCTTGTGCATCATGGGTGAAAGGGTTTGGCTTTGCAAGCCTTGACATATATAATCAACCCATTCAGGGTCCAGGAGTGGATCAACAGATAAAGTGCATGAAGGGAAAGCTCAAAGGACAGCAATGTAGAAATCAATTCATAGTTCATTATTACTCAAAAGGTTATGGTCATAGTTGTTTATAGCAGTCAAAAGCCACTAGCACAACTGTAATCAGATTGTACGCAAAATGTTACAGTTAACAAATCACAAGTAAACCTGACAAATACACCAGATTGTGCCCAAAAAAATCATAAATGTTTAGTAGGACGGGAATTCCATTTGAAGTAGGAGAAAGGTGGATCCATCTGACCTCGATAAGCCATTGGAGTCAACTTTGAGGGGATTCATCTTAAAAGCAACATCAAAGATATTTGCCTGGACTATCAACCTTGAAACATGATATGGTGAGCTGCAATAAGAAAAGTTAAAGAATTAAAAAACCTAACTCGAAAAGTAAACGACAAATAATAATAAACTCCCTCATGGTAGATTCCGTCATTTATCCAACAGGGAGATAAACACAACTTGATAGCTATTTTAATTTCCTCTGACCACATAATGCTCATTCAATAACCCAACAGAACATAAACCTAAAGGCAGGTAATGTAAAAGTAATATAGCAGGATTCTCTTAAAAATTTCCAATTCAGTAGGCATAGAAAAGGAGCCAGAGAAGTAAACACAGTTAATGTTAATAACTTGATAGACAAAAGGGTTTACCATTTTAACATCTTTGCTAAAATCTTAACTCCCATTGACATCAACGCCACACCAGAGCAATCAGGAGACAGATTCTTGATAAAAGCACAAATGATTTCAGCCACATTAATACTGCAGTTGAAGAAGGGATGTTAGTCAAAGAAAAGACAGTATTTTACAGAGAATTTGAGAAATTTTTTTTGGTGATTATGTAACAACCATATAGGATAACATTCAATTGAAAACTGAGGGGGTCCATTAATGAACTTATAGCCATACCGCAGGTGTTCTGTTGGTGAATTCATTTCATCGTGCATATAGCCACCAAGGTCCAGAAGAGAATAGCAAACACCCTAACCACACAATATTATCAGCAGCAAGAAAAATCAATGGCCAAAACAATTGTTGACATGCCATGAGAAACAGGTGGCAAATAGGATTACAAAAGTTTCATCATCAATTCCCGTATCTCAGCAAAGTTTCCATAGTGAGGAACCGACAATTTTCCATTGCTTGGAAACTTTCACACTAATGGGCATAAAATCACAAACTTTGTTATGGCCGACAGTTGTTCCTCAAAGTTAAAGCAAATATAGATGCAATCTGAACTCTTATTCTCAACCTCTCTAAGGTCAACTAACTCTTATTCCAGCCTCGAATAACTCAATCTCAAGTTCTCAACCAATTTAAAGGATAAAGTTGAAATTGAAAGAATCAACAAAGACTTCCAATTCCGTAAAACATAAGGACTAGAGTGTAAATGCAGGAACGTAAGAGTGAGCAACCATATTTGAGGTAACAATTGCATGTGTGAAATGGCACAGAGATATGACTTATGAGGAGACACTTGCTGTTGCTGACTTTTTGAATCCACATAGCTACCTCTCTACTTTCTGATCTCTGATTGTCCAGAGGAAACTATTACACCTGCCAACTTTCTTATCCTCTTTTCTTTTTAAACACAAAAAAGAACAGAGAGTTTAATGCAGAAAATTGGTTTTGAGGGGTAATTGAGTCTTAACCATGCTAATGCACGCATTAAATCTCTTGCATTATAGAAATCCATGGTATTAATAAAACACATTTTAATACACAATAGAGTGTATAATCAATGCAAGCATTAGTAGTTATATATAGGTTGAAAAGTGTACAAAACAAGGTACTATTAATACTCAAAGTTAATGCATGCATTATTTCTCCTAATACACTCTACCAAACGACCCCTAAGTGAAACAAAGAATACCTCTTTGCATTCAACAACGTGAAACTGAACAAGCTTAGGCTTCGCATAGACATGAAAAGACTCATCACAAGGCTGGTCTTTCCAAAACACTTGTTTTGAGTATTTGACTTGTTTACTTTGAAAGCATGGTAGAAGTGGAGCAAGGTTGTTGAGATGAACACCTTGTAATTGGATCTGGTGTAATTACTAGGGTAGCAATTAGTAGTATTTACATGTTACGTAAGACTTTTTATTTTTTATAACCTAATTACAATGTAATTCCATGTCATTTTGGCTGCACAAGTATAATTACATATATTTTAAATTTTTGAAATGAAGTTAACAATAATGATAAAATAAACCTTTTTAGATTAAAAAAATAATAATCTGCAACAAATATAAGTGCATATAAAAATATAAATTTTATTAATTACTAGGTATTTAATATGCATATTTTAAAAATATATATATTCATTAATTATAAATTGATAGCTACTATCATAAAGAGCAATCAGTATCTTTCCACACATGAATATAATGGAATTTGTGATTTGTTCCATTCAAAATAATAAAAGAACATATGAGTTTTCGAAAACATTTTTCTATAACAAAATACTTGTACTAATTATAAAAAGAAAGAAAGCAAAAAAACACAAAATTGTTTAAAATAGATGCTCCTATATTTGAAATGATTGAAATAAGAGTATACAATAATCATCCCTCCTTTCAGTTTATGTGATACCTTTTTTTTGTCCGTCCTAGAAAGAATGACACTTCTAAATTTAAAAACAAATAACTTTATACTTCCCAATATACCCTTATGAGAATCTTTTATGACCACAAATACTATGGCATGTGAAAGGCTATAGCCACACAAATACTATGGCATATTTTACAGCACAAGTTTCGAATGTCTTCATTTCCTTCCTAAACTCCATGCCGGTTCAAATTATATCGCATAAATTGGACAGGCGGGAGTAATATGCTTGAAAGACTAGAATAAAGGAGAATTTGAAAAATCACCTGGGAATTACCAATAACTCTTAACTCCTCTTGAGAATTGGAAAGTGTAATTACTCCCCCTTAATCACATCCTATTCCATGCAGACCATGTAATACACCAGACAAAACAATCCAAAATTGTGTAATTTTACATTCAGTAATACCCAGATCCAATTACAAGGTATCCTTCCCAAAGAGTCATTACTGCAGCCCTTATTGCAGTTGACAAAGTACCATATTAATGGTAGAAAGAAATGGACAGCAGAAAAGGACTAAGAGAACTAAGATTTCAGAAGTAGCATAGCAAACATCAATTGCAACCACCAGTGCAAATGGATACAAATGTATCACCCGTCATCAGGCACACTAAATCAACTAGAAAACAGTGTAAATGCATTTACATGGATGCAATGACACGAAGGAACAAATCTCTTCGCTTAGATTGGGTAGTTGCAACAGATGTATCAAAATCACCATGCAAAGAAAAATTAATTGTGTGGATTACCATGTTGAAAGTCACAAGCCGGCTGAGAAATCCAAGAGTCATAACAATTTCACTGGTTTTCTCCAAGTACAGCCCTTGGGCCAAACGCAAAAGCAGCACTACTATCCCAGATTGCGGGAACTACAAATTAGCAAGTTACAATTACTGAAGCTGAATATAAAAGAGAAAAGGTTTGAATTTCAAACTCCTAACACTAGATCACAACAATTTTTTATCAGAAAGACGAGAAAATGGAGACAGCAGCAGAGAGATAGAATGTGTGTTTTTTTACATAAGAAAATCCCAAAATCAAATTAAAGGATAGTTAAAACACAAGCAATGCAAAAAAGAACTAAAAGAATATCCTTTCAACAACAAAAGATCATTCTGAAGCATTCACATTATTGTGTAAAACGGTCAGCAAAAGATAAAAATGGTAATGCTGACAAAGTGAAGGATGAGATTGTATATGAGTTCTTACTGACAGAATATTAGCAGCAAAATATGATGAAATTTTAAATAATTCATATTCCTCTAATTATTTTACTTTGCTCATTACCCTGGGGGGGAGGGGGAGGGCGGGTAAGATTTCATTTTCTCTTATGTTCTAGCTTTATAGAAAACCAAACTCAGTTACACGATAATTTTGGACAAAACCTTAGCTATTTTTTTAGCAACATGATCCATAATTATATAAAATAACTGGGTAAACTTTTAGATCTTCAGCACAACAAAAACATGAGAGAGAATTGTTTACATGCCAAGTAATCCAGGATGAATTAACTTGCTGACTAGCTAATCTTAAAATAAAAGATTAGATATTGAAAAGGCCTATGACCATGTGAATCGGGGCTATCGATTGAGTGTCTTGAAGCAGATGGGATTTGGGGAAAGATGGCTGAAGTGGATCAATTTTTGTCCTAAAACTATCAGGTTCTCTATTTTAGTGAATGGAGAACCTACTGGTTTTTTTCCCTTAGAAAGAGGACTCAAACAAAGGGATCCTTTATCTCCTTTCTTGTTCATACTTGCAATGGAAGGACTTAGCAACATGATGAGAGTAGCAATTCATAACAACTGGTTAAGGGGCTTCAAAATTGGAGAGAGTGACCTAGAGATATGTCATCACTACCATTTTTTGTGAAGCTGTAGTGGAGCAGGTTATCTATGAGTCATGCTGGTGGTTTTTGAAGCCATTTCTGGTCTAAAGGTGAATTCGAGAAAATGCATTATTTTCCCTATCAAAGAGGTCAAGTGTGCTTGGATGTTGTGTGGATCTTCTGCCATGTGAGTACTTAGGCATGCCTTTAGGCAGGAAGTTCAAAGAGGTCGAGATAAGGGATAGAATTATAGAGAAGTCTGAAAGGAGACTAGCCAAATGGAAGTCACAATACTTATCTTTAGGGAGGAAGGATCACACTGATTAATTCAGTCTTGGATTCCTTGCCCACCTATGTGATGTCCTTTTTCTACATACAAGGACAGTGTGGTTGGAAAACTTAAAAAGTAAGAGGGATTTTTTTGTGGATGGAAATGGAAATGGAGTAAAGAAGGAAAAGGGTTACAATTGGTAAAATGGGAAGTGACTAAATCTGAGGCAAAGGCCAGCGGGGACTAGAAGTAAGAAATCTGAAGAACCCAAACACAGTAGCCTTTGTTGAGTGGCTTGGGATTTTGTGAAGAAGAGTCTTCTCTTTGGGAGCAAGCAATGATATACAAGTCATGGGCAAACCAAACTGGTGCACAAAGCGCTAATATAACCATACTGGGGTGGGGGTGTATGGCAGCAATCAGAGCACAATGGCCAAAGTGCAGAAGGCAAATAAGGATAGGTGGGCAATGGTCTTCAAAACCGGGTTCTGGAAGGACAATTGGCTAGGCGAAGGCTCCATTGCAGGACAAGCCCATAGATTTATGACTGTTTGTAAGAATACAGAGATAATGTTGCCACAAATGTTGGTTAACACCAAGGCTGGAATTTCAGTTTCAGACGAATCTAAATGGATTGGGAAGTGGAAAGGGTGCTATTTTGCTAAACGCAAGTGGAAAGTTTTTGCTTGGAAACCACAATGGTAGCTGAACAAGCTAAGGTGGAGACACACTACAGCAAGGCACCGTTTCTCTCTTTAAACAATTGTACAGAGGGATCTAACTGTTTAGCGAGCAGGAGCGAAGGAGCTAAGGAATGGAAGAATGTATGGAAAGAATATAGCTCCAAACCAAGATGAGAGGTTTCACTTGGATAGCTATTAAAAATGGCATGCCTTACTCATGAAGTACTACAAACGAAGGGGAGAGTAGTGGTGACTAGGTGTTTTTTGTGCGAAATGAACAAAGAGAGCAAAATAATCACCGTTCCTACACTGTCAAGTTCATACTCAAGTGTGAAAATCTGTTTTTTCAGTCTCACACAAGACAACATGGAACCTATGACCTGATATGAGAGCGTTGGATGAGAAGAGGCGGAACCGGACGCAAAGAGTCAGAATAACATGGTGGAGGATTAATACCCTCATGCATATGGTGTGGACATTGGGAAGAGGAGCGAAATGGGGAAGGTGCTTTGAAAAGAACCAGATCAGGTCCATTCTTGAGTGGAAATGGAAGTGTTGGAAACCTGATTTTGTTGTGTAAAAAATAAATGGTATAGAGGAATTAGAAGAGGTGGTTGATTTTCCTAGGTAATTTGTAAAAGTTAGATTTGAATCTCACCCCCAGTAACATGTTTTGGTGGTGGCCAGCAGTCTAAGCTGAAGAAACAACAGTACTAATTCTCAAAAAAAAAAAAAAGGTAAATTGAGTTATTTTATTTTAATCGTTAAAGTGAGATTAAGAAGGAAAAAAAAG
Organism: Solanum habrochaites; assembly: GCA_027704765.1. NCBI lineage: Eukaryota > Viridiplantae > Streptophyta > Magnoliopsida > Solanales > Solanaceae > Solanum > Solanum habrochaites. Next base: position 33,389,538 of record JAKWJA010002499.1, on the reverse strand, counting down.
ACCATTTCCTACTTATTCATTAGTTAAAGTGATTTAAAAAGAAAAGAAACAAGAATTAATTTTTTTAATAATAATTTTTTTTGGAATAGCATTTGTTTAAAAAGAAAAAGAAATACTGTTATTCTCAGTAGGAAGAGGACATTTGTGACCCATTAAGTAACAATGAGGGCATTTTTTGACCGAACTATTAATTAAGGACATTTTTGTTGATTTCACATAGCTTAAGGACATTTATTACCCTTTTGCGTTAATTTTTTTGAAAAAAAAAAGTACCCTTTTTCGTTAATACAATTACTACTTTACCAGTTTGGAAAAAAGAATCCACTTCATATTATATCCATTATGGACTTTGCATCAATGTCATATAGAAGAAACATAAAGCAGTCTGATATTAACATCTAAAAGTTCTCTAAACATTGAAGTTTGGCTGTGTCAACAATAAAATTTTGCAAAACCAAAGTCGTAAAATGAATTTTATCAAAGACATGCATCAACAAGAAACTAATACCAAGTTACGCATGAAAATGAAGATGAATGCAGCATAATTAGCTCCTAAAAATTACAACTTTCGAAAAATCAGGGTAAGCTTGCTCCCATAGCTAGTGGTAGAAAGAATTGAACAGTCAAAGAGGCATAATAGTGAAATGAATGAAATAGCAGTTATAGTTACCTCCCATCTGACTAGAGCAATATCCCTATCAATCATCTTTAACAGATGGCCACGGGTTCCACTAGGAATGACCAGCCCCTCAATACCAGGAAGATGTAATGGTTGGACCACCATAACAGTCTGAGAAGCATCATTCACAATTGCACAGCTACTGATGTCAACAGGAGACGACAATCCAGTGGACTTGTCTAGAAAATTAAATCTGTTCAAGACGCATACATAATTTCTCACAACACATTCTACAAGCAACATAAATGAAAGGATCCTTCATGATTCCTCGGAAAGAGAAAGTAACTTACACACATTCCGCAGGCCACGCTCCTTCACAAAGTGCAGTTAACAACTGTAAAAGTTCAGCAGTTCTAAATGGGAATTCACCCTCCAAGCTGCAAAGAAGGCACCTGATAGGACCATCGACAAAACTTTCCCTATCCCAAAACTGAGTACAAAGGGACTCCTGCACAAAATACGGCAATAGTCACCCTGTATTAATGAGAGAAAATATGAATTTGAAGGCTCAAAAACACAACAATCATCCAAACCTCTCCTTGATAAATTTTGCAAAGAATATCCAAAATCAATTTCAGGTTACCATCCTCCAGCTGCAAAACAGGAAAGGCATGACAATTCAGATATGCTTATTCCTTCAAAAAGCAATGAAGTCTTTGAAATTAAATAACCTGGAGATTGATCTCATAAGATGCAATAAATGCTGATAAAAATGTCCGCAAAACACTTCTAAAACCAGTAATAGGGCCCTGAAAAAACTAATAAATATCAAATCAAAGATAAAATGATATAATGCACCACCTGAATATTTTAGAAAGGTAAGTGGGTGATATAAAATTTTTATATAATGAATATACAAGCAATTCACTCACATCAAAATCCCTCAGTATATCATTTTCAATAATTTCAAGAAAAGAACTCAATGATCCAGCTTCAAAAGCTTGGCGGACATAACCAATATGATCGATCTCCTGAAACAGCATTAAGACATGCAAAACAATCTCAAAACTTTACAGCTATTGGAGAAAGCACAAGCAAGTCAATTACGCAATATGAAGCACAACAGACCATCAGTATACTGTTTTCTTCTTTTCCTGGAAGAGATGAAATTAGACAGAGAAACACTGCCCATGCCAAAACCAATGGTCCCGATTCTTTGTTTTCGAAAACATCAAAAGTGGACACCATAGCATCAATTTCTTCCACCTCCGACAAAGAAAAAGTAACATAACCATGCCTGATTTTGAAAAAAGGTAGTCATTAAGTCAATAAGGAAATAGGACAAGCATACCTAAGCAACAATGATAAAAGTGAACAGAAAATCTTGAGAGAAGTTGAAGAACCCATAAGAACATGAAAAAACAAGACGGAGGTTTATAGCTAACCAGTACTATTTGATCTTCCCTCCAATGGGGTCAATCATCCAGCAGAAAAGCCATGCAATTGCCCTCCATAATTAGAAATAGATATCACACAATTTCCAAATGAATAGAGAAAAAAGCCTATCAACTCAAAAGCGTGGCACATAGACTGCAGTTCTTGAATCATCGAGACAAATGTGAGATAGTGATACATCAGTGCATATGATGTGTTAAAGAATCTTGTAGTTTAAATGATTTCCACTATGAAATGTTGTTTTACTTATTCACAGAAGTGCCAACAACGAGAATCTAGTTTTGGTGAGCAGCTAGTGACATTAAATATAGTTAGTCAAAAAATATAAAAAGGATATCTTGGACCGGGCATGCAGAGGCTGGTTATAGGGGATTCGCAGAGGGGTAGAAGTAGCTGAAGAAGTATTGAGGAGAGATGATTAGACAAGATATGATGCAGCTTTATATTACCGAAGAGGCGAGGACATGACTCTAGATAGGAAGGAGTGGAGCTCGCGGATTAGGGTAGAGGGATAGACGGATAGTAGGGGTGGAGGGCGTCTTGTCTTGTCAAGGTTTAGGTTTGTTAGAGCATGTCTTAGTACTAGTTGTACCCTTGTAGTTCTTGTCATATGTTATTGTATTTGATTATCAATATTTTACTGTTGTTAGTGTTTTCTTGTGGAGAGTTTGCACTATTTTCTTATTAATGACTATGCTTTCTTCAATGTTTTCTTCTTATTCTACTTGGTTTTGATGCACTTGAGCCGAGAGTCTTTCACCTAAAACGCATTTTTTATCTACCCACCCCGACATGTCTTCTTTCCTCCTCGCCGGTAGCGGAAAGTTTGCCTTACAATATACCCTCCTCAAACCCCACTAAGTGGGATTTCACTGGGTTTGTTGTTGTTGTTGTTATTGAACATAAGGACTGGCATAAACAAAAAAACATAATAATCTTTAACAGCTCCACAGACAGCACCAAAGTTGATGGAACTCCTGGTATGAAGCAATGATCCTAATTGACATGGCTAATCAAATCCAGGCAGTAGTATTTATTGCTCTCACACAAAGCAATGAGATTACATAATTTGTTTGGCTAATCTAATTTTCGCCAAAGAATTTCACTACAGTACCTCTACTGCTCCACAACAGTTCACCAAATTTAGTTTGTTTAATAGGTTATTCATATGTTATTAATTAACATATCAAGACCAAATATTTCTCAAAATAGAAACTTGTAAAAACATTACTCAAAGTCATTTAGCACATAACCCAGAAACAAAGTCTGTACACCTAATTAATGTTAAGAATGCAAATATTTTCTTTAAAAGTATGAAAGCTAAGCTGAAGAAATGGAATGCAAACTGTTAGAACATGAATACGTTTATACAATCCTATTAGAATATGAATAGGTTTATACAATCCTATCAGAATAGGAATAGGTTTATACAATCCTACTTAGAATAGGAATAGTAATACCAATAGAAATAGGCATCGTAAATAGTATCCTACTTGGTAAAAAAATTCTACCTAGTGTATATAAATAAGGTGTCAATGTAATGATGTAGACACAACAACAATTCAATACTATTCTTTTCCTATATTTCTCACACAAACAACTATCGAAATTTAAAAATAAAGAAGATAGAGATAATGAACCAGAGTTTAATACTGGATAACTTACAAGAATTGAGCGCGCATTTATTGAGGATAAAATGTTACAAAAAGCTAATTTTATATGGAAAGCTAAGAGGCAACTAATATGAAGAGATTTAATGGAGGCAAATGTCAAGAACTTTATGGTTGAAGGAAGGAGACAAAAACACCATGTTTTTTCTAGAAAATGGCCAACTCTCACAAAGATTTAACCATATTGATAACAAGGAAGTTCAAGGGAAGTTATTACTGATCCTAAAGATATAAAAATGGAAATCGTAGGCTACCATCAGGATCTTTATGCTGAAACTGAAACCTGGAGGCCTGACAGGTAGGTCTTTCATCACAGCGGAGGAGAAAGAGTGGCTGCAAAGAGACTTTGATGAAACTACAGTGTTGGAAGGGTTGAAACTCTACGTGGTTGATAAAGCCCCTGCATATTTCGTGCGTGTTGAACCTTGGGAAGGCATATGATCATGTCAACTGCAACTTCCGAAACTTCATTATGAGAGCATGTGTTTATCATACAGGTGGAGAAATTGGATAAGATATTGCAATCTACAATTAGACAATTGTTCTTGTGGATGAATGGTAGCCCTTATGGACCTTATGAGGTTTTGGGTAGTTCATGGGGTTCTTTGGTGCCCGACAATGCTCCTCTCTCCTGCAACAAGTGCCCTGGTCTCTTTAGACCAGTCAAACATGCTCTTCTATCTAAGATCATTCAACTACCATCCATCGTTCTAGAAACCAGTCATAACAGCACAGCGACTTTTACATGATCAACTCCCTCCTCTAAACTTTGAATTTATTGCCATTGTTCTGCAAATTCATGTTACACTGATAATGTTCTGAAGATTTGCAACACTATATCTTTTTCCATGATGAGATAGATTCCTCTCTTATGCCTGCTAGAAAGCACTTTTTCATGGTTGTAGTACCAGTGAGTTCTGGAATAAAGAATTAAACACACTTTCTTTATTTTGGTGGTTGTGCACTAGCCACTATTCCAGCAAGAGTTCAACACCAACTTCTACTTTTTTTAAGTATGCAAATTCAAGTTGGTTTCTCCATGTTGAGTTTGAAAGGATGTTAGAATATTAAGTGCATATGTATTTAGATTCATACACGTCTGGATTCACTATACTTGAATAAGAAAGATCATAGAGAATATTCTATAGGACACTATATAATATTGTATACTTAATTAAAAATATCGCACTTCCCTAAGCTTAAACAGAGGGATGCTTGTGTATCATACTCTATATAATCCAAAATTCATATTTCTTGAGCACCTCTGCTACATTATTTCTCAGGGCAATGAGAAGCTTTTTATATTTCACATGTGATAGCAGAATAATACGAAATATTGGAAGAGGGTGGAAAACTAGAAACATTAGTATTCCTTGTAGTGTGGTCTTTGGAGAAACATTATGCAGTGATGAGAGGATCTAAGTGGTAATATAACATCCAAGACATGGGAAAGAAGTAGGCTTAATTATTGGGAGCACATGTGGTGTGGGTATAACATTCAGAGATTACTTTAAATAAATTGAAATAACTAGGAAGGTCATTTTTGGTAAATTTCTTAAAATTACAGTTTTACCCCTCCCTATAATTGCCACGGGTCATTTTTTATCAACCAATGAAGTTGATTTGCGAATTTTGGAGCTATTCATTAATTACGGTTGTTCAGTTGACGGATAATTTTAAATAATTAATTTGATTGGTGGTTAATGGACTAAAATATATTAAATGATCCTAATGATGAAAAAGGGGTAATAAAGACAACTTCCACTGTTTGGTTTGGTGTATTACAAATAATATGCATTGCATAATACCTAAAAAAAATTATTTACAATACGCTCCATATTCTATAGTTTTATACACTTTCATGGGCAATTGTATCTATAACCAAGCTAATGTATGCATTTATAAACTTGATATTGTTAAGCCTGGTTTGTTATGTATTAGTTATACATAGGATAGTACCAAATAGGGTGTATAACTAATATTTACATAGGTTGAAAAAGTGTATCAAACATGGAAATAGTAATACCAAACCTAATACTGCAATATTTTCTCTAGTAACTATTATCAAATGACCCCTTTGTGTATATTGGAGTTTTTCCCCATCGTTAATCAATTTACTCCTTACTTGACTAAAAAAAATTAAAACAGTAATAGTAAGCATGGAGCTAATGAACTGTTAACAACAACCTGAACGGAGTTTCATCATGAACCATCTGCAAAAGATTTTCCAAATCCAAAGTTTCTATGAGGATAAGCAGCAGCTGCAGTTTGGCATGATAAATAGAGGAAACTGCTTCAGCAGATACAGCCAACCTCCCAAAATTATAAGAATTTGAAATGAATCCCTGAAATAATTGTGCTAGGATCAGCAAATATGCAAGTCTAAGAGATAATAACTCCAACTGAAGTTTCAAGGAAGTACCTCATAAAGTAAGCACAATTTTTTCCACAGTTCACCCGTGCAAGGGCAGAACTCATAAAATATGAGGAACAGAACATCCAGTACAAGATTGTCTTCAGTTACTATTTCTTCAGCCCACAAAGTATAAAGGTCAACATCCTGTTTTGCATGAGAAGGCAGGTACTTCAATCTATGAAATAATTAACAAGAACGGATTGCACTAAAAATGAAAACAAAGAAGAAAGTACAAACTAGAACTCTGATATATAGCATTTAGACGATGATGGAGTCTTATCTAAAATGCTGAAACCTTGTCACCAAGCTAATTCAGCCATTCATGTAATAAGACAGAAAACTAAAATTTATCTAATGCAACCAATAAATTAGAATTTCTAACTTAAGAAGAGTAGCTTATGTGGGAATCAACGTACAGAACTTTTTTGACATGGCTTCCAAATTAACATTCGTATGTTTCCCTTGATGTCCTAGTAGCAACAAGTTTATTATCTCCAAATTCATTTAGTAGAAAGTCATAGAAGTCCAGATCTCACATTTGACTCCATGTTTCTTCAATCCTCACCTTTTACTTGTTGCTTCATAAGTTCTTTTTACTTCATATTAATGCATCCCGATCCAACAGTGCGCACCTTTCTTTTTTCCTTTCTCTTTGATAGATAAAAATGTATTCCTTTCTAATACACAAGTATGTATATGATTATCTTATTAGTAGAAAAGGGACTATCAAAATTGGGTGATTGTGCAGAAGAAGTCCCCTTCGAAGGTGAAATTTCACTCTCGTATTCCTCTCCAATAACTCACACATTTATTCTTGTTTTCCTTTTCTTAGTGCGAATGGAAAAGGCCAAGAAACCACTCCTAGTGGCTCATACATCCATAACTATCTATCATTAAGTTCTTAAATGAGCAGAGGGTCTTTCGAGAGAAGTCTCACTACCTCAACGAGGTAGTGGTAAGGTCTGCGTACACTCTACCCTCTCCAAAACCACTTAATGGAACTTCACTGGGTATGTTGTTGTTTCTGTTTTAAGTTCTTAAATTAGCCACTTCAGAGACTTGTCAAATCATCCAATCCCTTAAAGCCCATCCCATGCATGAACAAACTCGCCCAGCACTTTGATCACCACATCCTGAGTTGAAGTCACACAAACTCAATCCGGAACACCGAATACAAAACATAGTTTACCATGTTCTCAGGAAAGTTAGAGTGTAGATTCTCCTGCAGGACAGAAAAGAATTTCCTGTCCAGTCCATCAGAAATCAATTTCTGTGCCTCATCTACAATAAACGCATCTTGAGATCTTGTCGCGATATATACTGCATTAGGAGACAAATAAGATAAGTAATACATGAATTTATATAATGCATAAACAAGTATGGTGGAGAGATGTTATAGAAACAAAAAGTAATCAAAGAAAATATATGTAATTTTCAAACAAATGTGTGTGCACAAACAAGTATGGTACAGACATGTTATAGAAACAAAAAGTAATAAAAGAAAATAGATGTAATTTTCAGATAAATTTATATGCATAAACAAATGGTGGAGACATGTTATAGAAACAAAAAGGAATAAAAGAAAATAGATGTAATGTTTAATAAATTTATATATGTACATCGGAATCTAAGCCAAGCATCTAAAAGAGTCAGAAAAAAGAACAAGATTGAAGAAACAATCAAACAGATTATTGATAAGGACTCTCAGCTCTATGTTGACATTTAAACATTGAAAATATCATACTATGACAACAGTCTCAAATGACGATAAATTTGTATTGTGAATTCGAAAAGAGATTTTTTCAGCTCATTTGTAATCCAATAAAAAAACAATAATTTCATGAGATAGAAGCAACAATTAGTACTTGAATGGAATCTCGTAGAAAGCTGTTTTTTTCTTTAAAGAAAACTTCAAGAGAAATCCAAAAATAAGCTGATGGAGTACATTCTACACTAATATAACTTACAACTGAAAATTAAAGGGAAAAGTTGACAAAAAGACATCAGCCTCTCCTGAAATCAGGCCTAATATCCAAGTCAACGCACAAGTACTTTAAGGGCATGTTTGGAAGGACATCCTGGTAATTGGATTTGATGTAATTATATTGTCTTGTCCTGTTTAGAAGGACATGTAATTACTTGGTCAGCAGGTAATTGGTGTAATTGGCTGGGGGTAACTACACTCTACAATTCACAGGCTGTGATTGATGGTAATTACATGGTGTAATTACCACCTGATTACTTTTCAATTTCTTTTTTAAATTTTTTTACTTCTTTTTTCTTTTGAAAAAGGTAACTTGTATTATGAACAAAAGGAATACTCAGAAAAGTATTCCAATATTACTTACAACAAAATTACAGAGGAAGAGGTGTCCCAACTAAGCTTCATAAATAATCTAAAATACTAGGAATATCCTCCTTTTCTTGAGGATATCCGTGTTTACACCAAAAAAAGAAAAGGACTAGACAGTTGATCTTCAATTTCTGCAGGGAGCAACTCTTGTTTTTGAAACATCTCTGGTTCCTTACCATGCATATAGTCCACCATATGCGGCTGGGACAATCTTCATGCTCTCCCTGTGTCCCGAGGATTCCCCATCCTATTCAAAAAGATAGAGACATTTGATGTCCTTGGCTGGCCAGCCATGACGTCTAAATTGATGAAACTGTCCATTGCCACTCAATTCAACAGTCTCTATACAATGTAGAAGAGTGATTATTGTCTCAATCTCACATTCACAAAAAGAGCACCTACAGCATAATTGACGACCTCCTTTCATAAGGTTTTCCTAGGTGAGCGTGGCCTGTTTGGCTAGTAGCCAAGTGAAACATGCAACCTTGAAGGGTACCTTGACTCTGCAGATCACCAGCAATACTCTAGAGAATATTTGTTGTGATTGTCTTGTACGCCTGACCACCTAAAATCTACTTGATGTCTGGTAGCCAAAAAATAGATTTTGTCATTCATTGCGGAGTTAAATCTTTGTATTGCTCCAGACTATTAAGTAGTTCAGCCACTTTAATTTCCCAATCGTTCAAGTGTCTCCTAAACCTGAGATCCCACCTTTGATTGTCTCTCATTTCTCTAATTGAGGATACCTTTTTAAGGCTCAGGTTGAACAAGTCAGGATACTTGTTCTTCAAAGTTTCTTGTCCAGACCACACATCTTTTCAAAATAGTGCTTTCCCCCATTTCCCGACTTGATTTTACGGTGGTTTGCAAACTTGATCCATTGAGTTCTGATAGACCTCCATATTCCGGTCCATACGATTGTGTGGGCATGTAGGTAGTCCATTTTCTCTCCATTCCAATCCTAGCCTTGATTGTCTCCTTCCACAGTTCTAGTTCTTGTGCAAATCTCCACAGCCATTTCATCAAGAGGCTTCGATTCTGCAATTTTAGGTTCCTTATCCCCAGACCCCCTACTTTATTGCTTTGAATGACTTCATCCCACTTTACAAGATGATATTTGTGCTCATTAGGATCACACTTCCCTTGCCACAAAAAATTTCTCCAAATAGCATCCATTCTGTCAATCACATTTGTAGGCATTGGGAAAACTGACATCATGTATGTTGGTATGGAATCCAACACGGTATTGATGAGAGTAACTCTTCTACCTAGAGACAAATATTTGCTTTTCCAATTCACTAGCTTCTTCTCACATTTCTCCAGAATATTGTTCCATGTGCCTTTTGACTTGCTCTTATCCCCCATGGGCATGCCAAGGTACAGCATGCGAAGTTCTCCGATCTTTCCCCCCAGGATATTTGCTAACACATTTATGTTGGGCACCTTAGTAACGGGGTAAACGAAACTTCCCCACCAGTTGAAGTGTAATCCTGCCTGTCATTCATGTTGGCATTGAAACCTCTTATCCATCCTTTCATTTGGGTTGTTTACGCATTCATTAGTTCCTTCCTTGCAAGATAAAGAGAAAAGGGGATAGCAGAACGGTCCCCTTTGTCTTACTCCTCTCTCTCCCTCTCTCTGAGAGAAAAGGAATCCGAAGGAATCTAATTATCCAGAAAAAGGACAAAAAAATTCACAGTTGATGATGCAGAATTTTCATCTCATTAATCCCATCTCCACACAAACTAATATCTCACGTCTTCTAGAGGTATCCTATGAAGGTGATCTGTGAGCTTTTCAATAATGCTTACAAGGATATGGGACCTTGCTGTGATGATCTTTCTACATCACACACTCATTTGCAAATCAAAATTTGCCCATCCAATAATCTTGTGCTGCCTTTATAAGACCAATTGATGGAAGCACCCCAAACTGGAGACTCACCTTTGTGAGCTTCGTAAGAACTTTTGATAGGATATTGTAAATGCTTCCTATAAGGCTTATGGGTCTGAAGTCCTTCAACTCTTTTGCCCCAATCTTATTGGAATTAGTAATATGAATGTCACATCGTAACTTTTTTCCAAAAAACTCTGAGCATGAAAATTTTGTACTGCTGCAACTACTTCTTTGTTGACCACATCCCAACAAGCTATTCTTTTTTTATTTTATTTTTTGATAAAGTAATTAAATGACATTAGAAAGCATCAAGAAGATGCAAAGTCACAAAGCCCAATGTGCAAAAAAGATGCTCCAAAAAATATATATAGGATAAGCTTGGCAAAAAACTTGAGAAAGAAACAGACAAAAAGGGCCCTAATACTCTACTGTTTTTTTTTACTAGAGACTAGGGAACTAACAAAATCCAAAAAAAACAAGTACCACCACTGTTTACCGTGCAAAAAAAATGCCCATCAACTAAATAAAACTAACTAGACATTTGGCCATTGAGTAATCCAAACAAGGTGATATTCCTTCAAAAAAACTATGTTGTTCTCCTACTTCCATAGGTTCCAAAGTGTTCATGGATCATTCTCAGATCTTTCTGATGATTGTCATATTCCACAATATCCCACTTGCCATGGCATCTTGAGGTTGTGTTGTATGTGGGCATTACCCATTGTAGGTCAATCCATGCGTAGATAACGCCAAGGGTAGTGGGTTGCAGGGATCAAGTGTAAAAAACGGTGATGGAACACTCTCATTGGTCTGCTTGCACAGACACAGAGGATTATTTTTCCACCTTCTTTTTTTTCAAGATTGTTTATGTTAGGCATGTTTTCCTTCAGAAACGGTCCAGTGGGTGAAAACAAGGATACTCGAAGAGGCTACCTGGTTTTCCATACATGTTTCCAAGCAAAAATTGAAGAGTGCCATCTAGGAGCTCAAATTTTTGGTAGCATTTTTCACAGTGTAGGCTTCTTCTCCCTCAGAATTTTACCCCAAAGAAATCATACTCTTGACTCTTTCCAACTTACTAAAAAGGAGTGCTTCCCAAAGTTTCTAGGAGGGGAAGGCTGTCCATTGATCTCCCCAATCTTGATGAATCTGAAGTTCCTTTGAAAAATAGCCCAAAAGTTGTGGTCTGTTGTACCGGGGCTATTATCCACGTTGCTTCTGTGGGATAGGCTATCGGAGCAAGGAGGGGTAATAAAGATAAAGAGTTTTAGATAGAGGTTCCCAAGCCATTGTCTTGCATAAATCTGCTTCTGAGTCCATTAACAGTTTTGAGGATACTTCCGAAAAAAATCATATCGGGAACTCTTATATGTTTCCTGACCCCAACACAATGGGGTTCAGTGATTTCCTGGGACAACGTGAGTTGTCTGAATGTCATATATTTCGCTTGATGACGTTTCTCAAAACCCAACCCAGTTTTGGCCATCCACCCCCATCTAGAGCCCAATTCATGAGTAGGCTGTTAATTATGGGTTCTGAGATTCCTGATTGTACAGGCCTCCTTGAGTCTTAGGATGGAGTAACTGTAGTGCCATTGAACAAGAGGACTTGTTTAGCTGAGGTTGTTGATTTCCCACAAAAATCGCCTCTGAGCCTATTACATTGCTTTTAAAATTGGAACTTGCCTCGTGAGGTGTTATTGGAAATAAAGACATATAGTATGTAGAAATATTGTCTTGACACTGTTGATAAGAGTGAGACAACCACCCTTAAAGAGGTATTGCATTATCCACGTGGCTAGCTCTCCATTTTTCAAGACGGCCAATTTTTTTCCTCATTTTACACCAGTTACCAAGAGCAATTTCCTGAGCTCTGTGTTGATGGTTCCCAAGGAAGGCCCTAGATAATGGTAGGTAATGACCTAGTTTTGCAACTAAGTATGCTAGCAAGTTCCTCTAGATTGGCCGCCTGATTTACTAAATATATCACACTTTTGAGCAAGTTATTATGGAGTCCAGAGATGGCTTCAAAAACTATGAGAGTGGTGTTGACATTGGAGACCTGCTGCCCTAGTAATTACACCAATTCCAATTGACCTAGGGAGCTTTACCCACAGTATGGCCATAGCTTTTTGTCGTTCCGATAGGCCTTTTTTCTAACAGCCAAAAATTGTCCTCAAACAAATACAAGGGTTAGACATCAAAAAGAAACAAAACAAGGTGAGCCCACAATAATTCAATGTCAAAAATGTAAGGCACAAAGTCTACTCAACGAATCAAAAGCAATTCTTGTTGCTTACCATATCTACCAGTGAATTTACAAGTTATGGAGCAATTTTTACTCAAGTTTATTTAAGGGTATTTCTTCCAAAGATGGGTGCCACTGAGACTTAAAGGTAAGTTTTTTGAGTAGAGGTAGGGTGCTTTAGACCGACAAAATTTGTACAAAGTGGAGGCGTGAGTGGTTGGGGGGGTTGTGGGGTTGAGGTGCAGTAAGTTGCACATGTGGCAGCATGATGATGTAGAGAGAGTGGAGGATGCATAGAAGGATATGTGAGAACACTAGAAGAAGATAAGATTAGGAATAAAGATATATGAGGCAAAGTGAGAGCTGCCTCAATGGTAGATAAATGCGGGAAGCGAGGTTCAGATAGTTCATGTAGAGAGGAGATGAAATAACACAGAAGCCCTAGTAAGGAAGTGACGTTGATAGGTCTAAAGAGAGAGTATAGGTAGATTGGGGAAGAATTGGGGAGAGGTGTTTAGATATGACACGGCACATCTTCAGCTCACACAAAACATGACCATACATAAGAAAGCATTGACGTAGAGAATCAAGGTAGAGAGTAGTAGCTTAATGCACCTTGCCTACTCCATTTGCATTACTATTAGTATTATCTTATTCTCCAATTTATCCTTGTTATTTCTTTTACTTGAGTTATCTTTACTATTTTTGTTGTCAATACTTCCCTTTTATAAAGTATTTTCATTGTAACTTTTGCTCTTGTATTTGTCAAACCTACTTCTGAAAACGCTTTTCTTGAGTTGAATCCCCCAAACCACACGTGTGGGATCACGCTAATATGTTATACTATTCAGAAAGTATAATTGAACACTTGAGTGTTCCAAAAGGCTAGCATGAAAGAGGCTGATAAAAGAGTAATCAAGGAAACGGTAGCCTACAGCTGGTGTCCCTCTGTCTGAGAGGTTTGTGGTGCGCTTAAGCTTGAATTCAAGTTCATTGCAAGTTGGACAGTTCCCCCCATTACATATTTTTTGTGTTTATCCCCCTTTATGTGTTTTTAGTGCGGGTAATTGCCGCACTAAGGTTCAATTCATCATCCACAATTTTGTCTTGAATGACAAAAGAGCTAGCATTAAACAATAAGTACAGCTAACAAAAATAATATGTTAAGTGTCCTGCAAACCTTTTTCCTTTTCAAAAAAAAAAGATTTGTGCAGACGTTTTTTTTAATGAATGTTAGTAACCACAAAAAAAATTATAGTTTTAGCATTGAAAGACCTACAATCTCTTGCATCAATGCACGGGACTTATTGGAATGGGATAGGGGTTGTTGTAAGGGATGACAGTTATATAGTGATAACATCATGGGAGGTTCGTTAGATTTTTAGTCATGTTTTTTTTCAACTTGTTGGTAACGGTAACGTGCACTATCTATCCCCAGCTCTGAGCTGACTTCAACCTAAGGGTAGTCCCGCTTAACCAACAGGGTTACAACTTGCAAGAGAAAACAGTCTTGGTCTATCAATGTCTGGAGGTGATTGCTTGTATACAATCTTCACATTCCAAGTGTATCCGTCTGTCCTAGCTCCTGTTCTAATGCTCTTATGATACATGGAGATTTGCATCCACTACTTCTTTGGGGGTATAACTAATAGAAAAGAAGTCGACGCCATTCTCGTTGATCTTCGGAGGCTATCTGCACCTTCAAAACTTCCACTTGGTCGCTGTTTTCTCTTTTCCAGATTGTCACACCACAACCTACATGTCTCGGAAATTTCCATCTCTTCCTCCTCCTTATTCAGACCAGCATCTTTGTAATATCTGTTGCAGGGTGTTCCTTTTCACGGACTCTTTTAATGCTCCCTGGTCCACCCACATCTATTCCCTTATAGGGACAGATGAACTTCTCCATACTTGTTATGCAAGTATTACGTTTACTTAGGGCCCTATGTTATCTAGAGTTTACATCAGAGATTCCTTATGTCTATAATCTGCATGGAATTCTCGTACTTTTTGTTATTATTTTGTACTTATTGGATGAAGATCATTAAATGGGGAACATGTTCAAAATTTTTCATAGAATTGATCATAACTTGTTTATTCCCCGGTTAGTCGCATAGTGGTTATCCCCTACGTTCCTTGACAGACGGCCGCGAAATTGTTTCACTAAATATAATGTTTAAAAAATTAAATAACTACATGTTGCATCCAAACTCAAAATAATCAAAAGGATTTTTTGAACTGATTGAATGACTTTTTACTTAATTAGACCATTCTTCACTGATTGTTTGATAAAGATAGATACTTCAAACTTGATGTTACCTTTTGGACTTCTTGTTATTGTTTTTGTATAAAATGCGAGAATAGCTTTCATTAATATCCAAACAAAAGAAGCTGTCTGTCAAAACTATTTACAGCAAGCGTGAGTGGTTATATTAATATATTTGCAACTATAGGTATTTTCTTGCATTACATATATTTTCTTTCTATTTATTTTGTTCTTCTCCACCTTTTTTAAACTAACTCGCATTTTGATTGCACTTTGCTCCATTTTCACCTTCAACAACACCAGAACTAAGTTTAGAACAACATCAATGTGCTTCTTAGCATTTTCACATCACAGTGTAGCAGCACAATGAACAAAGATTTCATTAAAATGACCCTAAAATATCTGGCTACAATTGATATACAAAATTTGGAGCTCAAATTAATAGTCTCAACTAAATATTTCAGCCTAGAAAATTGCCAAATATTTTTGAAAAGCATAACTCATATATGAAACAGTGCAGAACCTGTGCACCTCCTATTACAGCAGTTTAAAATTAACTATGCAATAAGTAACAACAAACTAGAAGAAAGACTCACAAGCTTGCATAATTATATGACGTGTGCACTTCATTAAACATTGTCGTTCCAAATAATACTGAAGCATAACCTGGATAACAACAATAAAAAGAAAAAAATGAAACAAAAGAGAACTTGTACAAACATCTCCTGCAACAAATAGTTCAACAATATGAATGAGGCACTACTACATTATTAAAATTAAATTTCAAGTGTGTACTTTGTTGCAAAGGCACAGCTGGACCAACAAGGACCACTGTTGAAGTAAATTACCATGTGTCACTTTGTTCGCCTAAATTCTCAATACTGCAGGACTTGGGTGGGGCTTGGGCTTGGGTGTAAGTGTGGGTGTGGGCGTGGGTGTGGGCGTGGGCGTGGGCGTGGGCGTGGGCGTGGGCGTGGGCTATTGCAGTGGGGATAGATATAGACATGTTTCCTGTTTATACCTCAATGAGCTAGAAGTTCTTTTTCTTTTTCTGATGACTGAGAAATCTGTTTGGGGCCAACCCTACCCCCCTCTTCCCTTCTCCACTTAAATATCAAGCTTATTTCACATGGCGCAAAGCTCAAGTATGTGACCTTACAAGTCCTCAACCTTAGGCACTGAACTAAGCCCCGGAGGCGAAGCGTCAAGCTAGAATTTGTTCTTCCACTCAATATTAATCAAAACTGTTTTCTCCAAAATATAGTATGAGTAGCATTAGAGAATGAAAGAGCAAGGGAATTTTGTCACCGACCAAATGAGGAAGCTCGCGAAATACACCATCAGCAACGATACATTTTTGATCAATGGTTCTATCAACAAGAATATATGACTGCACTCATCCAAACACTGCAAAAATATGAGCATTTAGCCCTTTCCAACAATTAACTAAATAGGCAACATGTAGAATAATAGTAATGGTGATCCATGTCAAACAGAAAAAAGTTAGAATAAAACAACTTTCAGCATTGAAAAACTACTACAGCCCAACCACACAACAATATGGTTTGAGTACCGCACATTGCATATGGTCCAGAAAAAGTAGAGCTTTACCAAAGCAGAACTAATTTTCACGGCCGCTTCTTTTTTATCAGTTTCTACAGTAATCTGGTGTAGACCAATCTTCAGTCGGCTGGCATCTAAAGCCTCCCTTGATTTCAGGTTAGGTGGCTTAAATAGTGAAACTGTGTCCAGAAACCATGCATGGTTTTCCTTTATCTTCTTCTCCTGGGTAATAAAAATAAGATATTAAGAGGTGTAGGAACTACATAGCAGAACATTGATTTTCTAATGCAAATTTCAGTACCACCAAAAACCATTTCCCTATTATTTTAATTACCAGAGGAGGAGGGAGGTCAGAGGAGGGAGAAACAGATTCGAGTTCAGCGAGCAACTGAGGGAAGGGGTCCCACCAAAGCGAAGCATCAACAATCTTGGTGGTGCTTCTTCTTGAAGCTTCATCATTAGCTTCTGTAGTTGTGGCCATTGGAGTAAGTAGAAACCCTAGCAAACCAATACTTCCAACCCGCGCTTTTCTTCGTTCGAATTTGATAGCAAAGTGTCACGGCGCAAGGTTTTATGAGCAACCACCACCTGCCAGCCAACAAGCTGAGGGTTTTACTTTTTTATTTAAAACATATATATATGTTTTATACTTAATTAATTAAGTGAAGATTTGAATAATTAGCTTACCAAAATATAATATTTTTTTAATTTTAAAATGAGTGATCTAGTTTGATTTAGCACGAAATTTAAGAAAATAAAAAATATTTTTTCAAAAAATTATTAGTTTTGAATTCAAATAAATGTATATACATTTATTTCAATTGATGAGGTTCAATGCATGTAATTAGAGCTGTTTGGCTCACAGTTAAAGCTGGTCCAACTGACTTAAAAAGCTGATTTTTGACTTATTTAGCTGTTTGACAATACTCAAAATAACTTATTTTAAGTTAAACAAAACTTATTTTAAGTCAAAAGTAAAATCTGGGGTAGGGGTGCTTTTTTTTTTTACCTTCATCATTGTTTCTTAATTGACCACATTTTACCTTTTTGTTTTTGCCCTTAAGATTTTAACATCTCCAATTTACCTCACAAACTAACATCTCTACTTTCATTCATTTTCCCTTTTCACGTTGGATGATAGCAATTACTCTTACTAAGAATGAAATAAAATAAATCTTAAATCTTTCAGTGATCTATCAAATTATATATTAATTAAATTAAAATAGTTTGGCAACCTATAACTTAAATAAACTTTATATTTCCTCTTATGAATAATTTGATGAAATAAAGAAATATAGTGAAGGGGGGGGGGGGGGGGGGGGGGGGGGGGGGGGGGGGGGGGGGGGGGGGGGGGGGGAAAATATGGAAAAGGGGGGAATGTAGACACTTATTATTACTATGAATGAACTAATACAATCTTAAATCGTTCCTTTTGATCTCTTCAAATTATATCTCTTTAAAATCATAATTAGTTTAATATCCTCCTTATAAATAATTTGTGCTGAGACAGAATCATGCACATATAGCAACATAAAATTATTTTATGCCTGTAAAATATAAATAATTAACTTTTATTATGTTAAAACAACTTTTAGAGGGTATTTCCATACATTTTGATATTAAAATTTGTATTATCAGCATTTAATTTGTCACACCATCAACAACTATTTTTTTTAAACTTCAAACTTCAAACCTTTTAGTTCCACACGCATAACTGCTTATTTTAAAAAATAAGTTTTCAGCACTTTCAAAAGTATTTTAAAGTTGATTTTATTAAGCTCATCCAAACGGGTCCTTAGTCTTATATCACTAATATTACCTTATCAATAGTATTTGTTTTGCATTTCTCTTGTCATTTAGCCAGATGTACTATGCATGTGTATTCTACGTTAACTTATTTAGATGTCATATGATCATCTGAAGCAAACAACTATATTATATATTTTTGCATTTATTGTGAGTTATTTTTTAAAAATAAGAACTTGAAACATTATAAAATATATATTTTGAAGTTAAAAAATCTCGTTAACTTGGAATACATTTTTGACATATAAAATACTTTAATTTCTACTATTTAGAAGAGTGATGAATTAGAACGACCAAGAGTACAATAGTCTTTACTATATATATATAGAGAGAGTGATAAAATCAGACGATCAAAGTAAATAGTCCCTTTACTAGTAATCTCTACTAACCATCTATCACAAACAACTAAAGGAAATTTTCTAGAAAGAGACGCCTAAAGAATTACCGAGGGTAAAGTGTTTTACAACAAATAATATCTATCTACATACTATAAATCAGGAATTTTCTAGAATTACCTTTAGACACAAATAAAGATACCTTCTTTCTTTCCATCAATACTCCACTCTTCATTGTCAGTCCTCAGTTTCTTCTCCAGTAGTTCTTTTTCTCGCTTCTGTATCTGTCATTCTCAAACTACTCTTCTTCTCATTTTTTTTTCATAAATTTGGTACTTTTTCAAATTTCCTAGACCACAATTTATATATACAATTTGACTTGTTTGTGTAAAACCATTATTTAGTTCTATTTTCTCTTTGATACCCAATTTATATGTATGGATTCTTTTTACTACTATATAGAAGAATGATGAATTAGGACGACCAAGGGAAAATAGTCTTTAACAACTAAATAATATCTACTAATTATATATCACCACACTAAAAAAAATTACACTATACTATATAGAAGAATGATGAATTAGGACGACCAAGCGTAAAATAGTCTTTTACTGTAACTATTTAGAAGAGTGATGAATTAGTACACCAAGGGTAAATAGTCTTTACTATTATCTCTACTACCATATACTATCACACACCTAAAGAGAATTGTTTCTAGAATAGAGCCCAAGATGACCAAAGGAAGGGTAAAAGTGTCTTTACCACTAAAATAATAGCTATCCTTATATGACTATAAATAGGAATTTTCTAGAATTAACTTTGTAGACACAACCAGAGATCTTCTCTCTTTCCGTCAATGCTCACTCTTTCATTGTGTCTCATCTCAGTTTTTCTCTTCTCATAGTGTCTTTTTCACTCTTCTGAATTTGTGTTGTATCTTCACTGCTCTTCTTTCATATTTTTTCAATAAATTGCATTATTTTCAATTTCTATACCACATTTATATATCAGTTTGACTTGTTTGTGTAAAAAATCTTATGTTTAGTCCTATTTTCTCTTTGATTACCACAGTTTTATATTACTGGATTTTTTCCTACTATATAGAAGAATGATGAATGTACGACCAAGGGATTGATGAATTAGGATGACATATAATAAAAATTCTATAATTTCCTTTTCTATATATAAGTGAATACTGATCAATGGGCAAAATATATTTCACTGCTAACAAATCTAACCAAGACTGAATAACAAAAAATTAATAGTTCTGGAAACATCTTAGTTATATGTTTTACCATCACTATTTCGTTATTACTTCACTCTCTTTTCTTTACTTTTGTGATTAATGTGATATTCATTATGCTTATAAAACCAAAAACTCTTTTCATCTAAAATATCATGATGCATCCTATTTTCCCAATCTTTATTTTGGCTCTATTATACTTGAAAATCCAAATTATTGTGATAAAAGTTCAATAATATATATTATGATTGAAATTAAAGAAAAGATGTTAACGAACCTTTAAATATAAAAATGAATAGGATGAATATTTGTATTAAAGTGCCAAGACTAAAATGTTTCAAGAATACATATTCTAGAAACATCCTTCTATATATGAAATTAATGATGATCAAAAGGTCAAATGTAACTGCACTGCAAGCAAAATCTACCAGAATGATAATAAGAAAACTTAATATTCTAGAAACAATCTTTAATTATTACTTATTAGTATTACCACCTCATTTTTGTTACTTCTTCATTTTTTATGATTACTTGAATATCTCTTATTATATGAAAGTAATAATAATGATTACACTTAGGCTTCAGTATATTATGTATCAAGATGAATATTAGGCTGAACTATCAAAAGTTAAAGGGAATGCATAAGTACCCCCTCAATCTAATGCCCGAATCACAGGCCACAATTATACTATATTAACTGTCATATTATCCCCTGAACTTATTTTATAAGTAATTGTCGACCCTTTTATTCGGTCTCACGTGGCACTAGCTTTAAACAAAAAGTTATTGGGGCCGCGCACAAGATATGTACCACATAGGCCGAAAGGGGTATAAAATTATATATAAAGTCAGTTCAGGGGGGTAAATGGACCCTTAGTATAGTATGGTGTGTCTCTGATATTTGGGTATGGTTTAGGGGGTACTTGTGTATTATTTCAAATTAAAATTAAAATTTAGATGTATATATAAATTTTATGTATTGATTTTTTTTTTAATTTTATGATCTTAAATATGCTATATAAAAATAAAAATAAGTTCATATAAATCGAAAAAGAGTCATATATAAAAAAGAAATATATATGGGTTATTATTGAAATGAGCTTTCATATATTATTATTTTTATTTGAAAAATTGTATTGGCTTCCTTCCTATTAATTTGTGGCATATACAGCGAGTTTTAAGATTTTAACATTTTAATCTAGAAATATAATATTTAAAATTTTATTCTTCGTTTTAACCTTTGTACTTTGTTACATATTTGAAAATTACATAAGAAAAAACAGCTTAAAAACGCAATGTACCAATTTAAGATTTGTTAGAAAAACATAGTTAAACATAGAAATTTGGGTTGACTTCTCTTATAAATTATTGGAAAAAAATGGGGGGTGTATCTTTGTTTTAAAATAATGTAAGAACAAAAAGTACTATGAATCACAGTAAAATAACAAATAAAAATATGTGAGAATCAAATAAGAAACTTCGTTCACTTTCCTAAAGTCGCTTGTATCACATAAAATTAAAAAAAAAATGGAGTAACAAATATTATTCAAAAATAATATAAAAGGTACACAAATTAACAATCTAAATTTTTTTTTTAGAATACACATAAAAATTTTAGTTCATTTTTTCAAATTTCATTTGTGTCATATAAAACTAGGAGAAAAAACTATTATGCGTTGGGCCCTCTGCGCTGGCGCGGACTCATGATATCTAGTTTAAACATGGATACCTATCAAAATATACATACATATTTACATTAATGAAAATATTTATCTCATAAAATTTGGTATTAAATCAATAATAAAAATTAAACCAATACAAATTTCAACTGGTTATTACAAGTCATATGAATTTTTCTTCTTCTAAAATACTAAAATATTAAGAAAATACTAGTAAATAAGTAAAATATAATGGCAATGTTTATATAGTACTAACTATTTTAAATCAAACTTCCTGAAAATCTAAATCACATAAGTAACATTGATAAATGGACTCATTTTTTTTTGTCTTGAGCATCAAAAACAAATCCTGACGATTCTCTAAATTTTGGAAAATGATATTCAGAAGCATATATCTACATCACAAGAGAAATTGTTTAAAAAACAAATGAATTAAGACTATATCAAGTTAATTTATATTGAAACATTACATACTAATGTATATATTAAGTAACAAAATAATTATTATATCATCAAATTATTTTTCTCAAGTACTCAAGGTTATTAAATGCACCTTCTTAGGATAAAACGACTTACTTCATTAGAATAGTGGTACCTCATATTCCTCTAGTAAAACAAAATGGCAGTGTTTATATAGTACTAACTATGTTGAAGCAAACTTCCTGAAAATATAAATCACATAAATAACATTGATAAATATATATACTCATTTTGTATTGTGAATCAAAATCAAAGGGACATAGCGAAATTTGTGGCAAAATGTCCCAATTGCCAACAAGCGAAAGCCGAACACCAAAAGGCGGGTGGTTAACTCCAAGAATCCAAGTTCCAACACTGAAATGGGAAGACATAAATATGGATTTTGTGGTAGGTTTTCCATGGACACAAAAGCAACATGATTCTTCATCGGTGGTCGTGGATAGGTTGACCAAATCTGCTCATTTTTTCCCATCAAGTCCACCTACTCGGCGGAGGATTATGCAAAGATCTTCATAGATGAAATTTTGTGTCGCCATGGTATTCTATTATCCATCACATCAGATAGGGGTGCACAATGCACATCTAGGTTTCGGAGGTCGTTTCAAAAAGGGTTGGGTACCAAGGTGAAGCTAAGCACACTTTTCATCCCCAAACGGATGGTCAAGCGAAACATACTATTCAAACCCTTGATAATATGCTTAGACCTTGTATATTTGACTTCAAGGGGAATTGGGATAAACACTTGCCTTTGGTTGAGTTTTCCTATGATAATAGTTACCATTCATCTATTTCAATGACTCCTTTTGAGGCCTTGTATGGAAGGAGACGTAAATCTCCAATTGGATGGTTTGAAGTGGATGAGTCTTCACTTTTGGGTCTCGACTTGATTTGTAACACTTTGGAGAAAGTTCATATGATAAGGAATCACTTGGAAACAACCTATAGTCGGCAAAAGTCTTATGCCGACCATAGAAGAAGAGATTTAGAATTTGAAGAAGGTGATAAGGTGTATCTAAAACTTTCACCTATGAGGGGGGGGGGGGATAACATTTGGCAAGAAAGGAAAGTTGAGTCCTCGTTATGTGGGTCCCTATGAAATCTTGCAAAGAGTTGGAGTTACCTAGTGAATTGACGTCGCTTCATCAGGTATTCCATGTTTCCATCCATGCTTAAGAAGTGTATCGGTGACACAAATACATTCTTCCTATTGAAGGTCTAGGTGTTCAATAAAACCTCTCTTATGAGGAGGTTTTGGTTGAAATCCTTGATAGACAAGTAAGGCAGTTAAGGAAACAACGGAGGTGGGTTCCGTCAAAGGTGTTATGGAAGATCACAATAGTTGAGGGTCCAAAGAAGGCCGAGACTGACATGACGTCCACGTTACCCCATTATTGGAAACTAAGGTTAACATATTCAAAAAAGAAATTATGTTTAAACATGAAGCACTTAATTTTGATGTCATTAAGAATTGTAAAAAATAAAAACATACAAAAATGATCCAAAAATTTATTCTAGAAGTTTAATAATTATTTTTTTGGGAATAAATATTTTCTTTTTTAGATCGAATACTTAAGTGCGTTAAAAACATTTATTTCAATAAAGAATGTGGTTACATCTTTATTGAAACATTAAAAGAAATTCAAGGATGCAGTGATGCACCTTGTCTAATAATATAGTTTAACTTTCATTAATTTAAAATAAGATTTATAAATAAAATTATTAAATGTGATGCAAAGAAGACATTTATGTCTCTAAATGTCAAGACCAAAAATGCGGCTACACATCCAGGTTAAGACCAAAGAAAAATTAACAATAAAAAAGCAAGCAATTAATGACTTGTTATAATGTATCCAAATAATTATAATAATAAATAATTTAATATAAGTATATTGTTAGTACCACAAGACTCGAGGGATACTTAATACCTTCCCCTCGGTCAACAGATTTCTTTATCTGAATTTCTAGTTTCCTGACCAAATAAAGAGTCATTTCCTTTTGATAAGAGATTAAAAAAAGGTGACTTGGAACGCCATAACTTAATTTCAAGTGGCGACTCTGAAAAGATAAAATAGATCTTTACTCAATGCTGCCACTTCAATTGGAGAAACACTATCGTCGTGCGAAAAAGAGGTGTGAAAATAAAAATAAAATTAATGACAGTAAAAATACATACCAGAATATGTAAAAATATAATGAAATAGAAAGGAAAAACACTAAGTTCTTTGAATGCACAGTGTCCCAAAAAGAAAACTATTTCCCTCTAATAACTGAGGTTTAAATAATTAGATCCTCACAGGATGAAACAATTTTATTCACCAACGTATTGATACAAAAACAATGGTGTTATAAAGCCACTCAACATGAGAAAATTACATGAATATTTAATTGTGCAGAAGAATTAAGTTCACAATTTTCTTTGTTTTAAAATGAGAGGAAATTTCTCTATTTATAGGAAACAAATGGTAGTGTGAACAAATATGTATTATGTCTTATCGTAAAGGCCAAAACACTTTGAAAAAGTCACAATCCTTCAAAAAGGTCACAACATTTCATAAACATCATGTCACGACCAAAAAATGGACGTGATGACGCTCTTCTTATCACACTAAGACAAGTCAGCCTAAAACTCAACCTTTACAATAAAATGTGAATATTTTATAATCAACTCAAAAATATTTCCAAATTTGATTGTCACGTGTACAAACTTATATGCTCAAATTACACCCCACTAAAGAAGTATAAGCGGTCGTAATCAAGTAGAGAACCCAATTAGTAGGTTGGGGTCGATCCCACGAGGAAAATGGTTTAAACTTAACTTCAATTCACAATCACGTCTATTTAGTCAAGGTCTTTCCGAAAGCAAGTAATTAAAAGGTGGTGGTGGGGGCTCTATGGAATAAGTTTCTTAAACAATTCTAAGTTAGCAAGTGACCAAAAGTAACAATTTAGTTTTTATTAAGTTGTGAGACTAACTAGGGTATATGTGTTTCCTATAGTTTCATAACGTCGTATTCCTAACAATAACAATTCTTCCCTAGTATTTTGCATGTAAAGTTGTAAGTTATGTATCTCTAAATCCTTGATCTGATATGTAGAGAATTTCACCCCATACCTTGGTCCAGCTACATGTGTATAATTACTAACCCTTATCGTTACCTCATAGTAGATATCATAATCGATGTATGAGTTAGTTATTACTTTTCACCTATCAACACTAGCCCGCTAGATAATATTTCACTAATTCTATATTGATAATTCTTTTCCTATTACTACCTCCTTGGTCCGACAAGTAGCAACAAGGCTAAAACCAAACGCTTGCACTCGTTAAAAAGACTTTTGAACGAAAGAATTATCAATACATGCAAGAACTACTTGAGAATTTCTTATTTGCTAGGTCTACTTTGTTAATTACCGATGATTCCCACAACCCTAGTTATGGATTTAGTTACCCATGTAAGCAAGATCACAGTTCATAGTTTTTAAAGAAGAAATCATGAACTTACTCAACAATAAGAGTAAACTAATAAAATCAACTTGAAATTTCAAGATAAAACTTCAAACCAAATTCGGAAATTGATTGATTGCTAAAGTTTGAAAAAACCAATCTCCAAACAAAAGTAGAATAATACTAATAATGTGTAACCCAAAAACGAGGTTTTAATCCCCTATTTATAAAAAACATTATCCTAAAATAAAAGGAATTTAAATAAGAAAAGTTTGTCAAAAAATGCAGCATTGATCGATGACCCCTACTGACGGACCGTCGATGGAACGATGGTCCGTCAACTGCCTCCGTCAGTTTAGACTTAGGATTATTTTTGTTCATCAGGTCAGCATCTTCTTTGAATCAAATAATGGACCTGCAGTACGGTCCGTCGAATCATATACAGTCCGTCGATGCTTCTCCGTCGTTCCATACTTAGAATCTTGAGAAAATCAGGTACTGGAGCCTTCTCTGAATCGATCGACGATTCACCTGTATGGCCCGTCGATCGTCGTTTGAGTTCGTGGTTACACACTTAGTCAAATTTTCCTAATCCTCTCACTTAGACTGAACTGCACATCGATGGTCACCACATACGAACCATTGATTGAATGACAGTCCGTCCATGGCCTTCGTAGGTCATGTTTCTGCACTCTTTTTCAGCTGCCTTCTGTGTTTTTAATCTGGACATCTTTCCAGCAAAACAAACTTAAAAACATTTTAACACTACTACAAAAAGGCTCTAGACACACACAACTCTTAAGCAAAATGCATTGAACACACTATGAAACCATGATACATCATCACCCTCAACTTAAATTCGTTGTTTGTCCACAAGCGATGCACTACGACTCAAAACAACACTTGTACAAAGGTATACTCTTTTAAGCTCTCGCAATCACATGGCTATCAATCCCGACTCTTTCTTTGATTTAGTATATGCTTACACTCTCGGGTTTGACAAGCTAACTCATGTGGATCACATCATGACACAAACTCACCATGCAAATACCCTCATGTTTGCCTCTCCACTAAGACCACCTTTCAGACACCGCCAACTAGTGACCGAACTTCAAAAGAGATCCTCATTTTTGTAACTAAATATTTTTTAAGTTTGGGTACAAAGACTTTATTCAACATCACGAACAAGAAACACATTCAAATACAATTAGTAACTCATGCATAGGCTGCCCTTAGTTTACTAGCTGAGTGTTCACCACACATAGACTCTAGGGATCACTGAGGGTAGGACTTTCTGGGGGACTTGAACGTAGGCTCAGGGTCTGGGGCATTACATTTCGAGGTACATTTTTTAAATGACTTTTTGACCTATTGACATTTTTGCTAAGCATCCTACCTCTTTTCACTCGGGCCTTTTAACGCACGATTTTCTTGCTTCACCCTTTGCCTTGCTCCCTTTTTTTTTGGATATGACTTATTTCTTTTTCAACTTTTTCTCTTTAACTTTTTTCTTTTGTTTTTCTCTTCCTTTTCATTCAATTTTTAATTTCACTGAGTCACATCTTTTGCTCACTTTTCTCTTTTCTTTTCAACATCCAACTCTTTTCATACCCATTTTTGGGTCTTCACTCATTATAGCCACCCTCAACTCATCACTTTTCCATGAGTTGAGGTACACAATACCCGAAGTCAGGTCAGGACAAAGACGAGGTCATTTTTTGCATTAGCCACCTTCAACTTAGGCTTTTGGCCTAAATCAAGGTGCACATGTCCAATGAGGGACGGGGACAAAACATTAGACCCGGACTTCATTTAGGTTTAAGATTGGCTATTTTAAACGACAACCTATGATCCTTTTCTATCTTCTAATACAAATTCCATTCGGAGGACTAACCGAGAAAGTTCTAATTAGGTACCAACTTTTGAGCATTTCAATTTACTCATACTCTCTTGGCATCTCATTACGCTACCAGATTGTCAGGTTTCCCAGTTTAGGTGTTAGTTGAGGATCATACAATGGGTGCCTATCTATATCATGCTTAGAGACAACACATTCAACTCATTTTCACCTTTTTATACAATCACTTTCCAGGACGGGATATCATTTATTTTCACCCATCATGCTTTATATTTCATGCTTTTATACTTTTTACAAATAACTACATGCCGGTTCAACAGAAAATTAACCAGTCTCTAGGGGCAAAAGAACACAGGCAAGAAAACCCAAAGAGAGGACTATGAGTTGGACTACTCAGACTACACCCAAATACTCACTTTCCATGTACCCCACCCAAACAAAAAGATCATGCCATTGTTCCTAATGCGTAAAAAATTATAAGAACAGGGTGGTAGGTGAAACAAATGTGAGGCACATAGCACCGACGATCTCTAAACAAGTAGGCGGGTCCGGTTTCCTGTAACCCCAACATCAGTGCTTGGGTCACCCTTAATGGTTCCCACATCAATCTCCTCACCTTCAGTGGTGATCCTCTCACCGGTCACCGTTATGGAACTAGACGCCCAACAACTATCTCTCGTGCCCTAATCTAGAGGGCCTCATCATCTACCACAGAATCTCTCCTAGCAGCCTCGAGGTCCGCTCTCTCTATCTCTCTTCCTTTCACGGGCATTGTCACCTGCCTTAGCAGTGCGGCCGGATGATTCCTCTTGGAATAACCTCGATGCTTAGGCTGTTGCTCAGTAGGGACTTTGAACAAAACGTCAAGCACTGTGTCCTCTGCTAGCTCTATAGGCACACTCCCCGGATCAGTCCCCCTCATATAACGTCTACATCAACTCGCAAACTAGCGAGCATAGCTTGAAGAGTAGTTAGGTCTATGGTGGGGGCTTGTCGTGCTAGTAGCCGCAGCTCGAAGGTGTCAAGGCACTAGTGAACCCTCTGAATTTTCTGCTCATTCGGCTGGGCCACCCTCTTCTCTATTCTTTCCTCAGCCTCGACGATCTAAGGCTGCATATGGTGTATAAAGGTGGCCATTGGGCCTCTAACTTCTACACCTGCGCTAGAGGGACTAATGCTACAAATGTGAGGATCGATCGGGACGAGATGGGGGTCCGACTGGCGGCATGAGTAGAATAATCCGGGTGGTGTCAGCAGGCTCTGAAGTAGCTGGGTTAGCCACTTGGGTTAACTCCACCGTGTCCGCCTAGTTCGCACTCAACGGATGCATCTCAACTCTAGGCCTTCTCCTTGGTACCGCTATATTGGACTCATCCTTGATGAGACCAATATCCACAGTCCCGGACTACGGAGTATGTCACAGTGCCAAATCGGCACTCCTGCATCCCTGCACAAATGAAAGATAAAACAAGTAAAGGGGTACGTAGTAGAGGTCTTAAAAGCCTTCTTATGGATCACCGTGATCAGCGCCTTTGCAAAGTCAATCTCTGACCGCACTACCAAGGCTTTAATCAACACAGACCTATCCCTGGTATGGACATTATCAATATTTGTCGGTGATAGACGGTGTCGGACCAACAACCAAAAGAACTTGGCCGTAAAAGTGAGGGTGGCCTTCTTAATTAACCCTCGGTGGTCTAACACCCAGTCTGCCCCCTCACCATCTATTGATAGATGTTAGGATAACCACCTCTTCATTGACTCTCTCTGCTCAATGATCCTCTTAAAAGAGTCACTTTTGATTGTCTACCACATTTAGTCGAATTCTGGGGTAGTGGGTGCCTATTTTGTGCCAGTGTTGGGGCCGTACAGGAATCGGTGGATGGTGGCCTTAGAGATATCAACCTGGCAGCCCTGGACTAGTACATAGTTGAGAGGGTCCTATTTGGCAGGTCTTGCTTGCCTATCAATAGATCCTCTAAGAGTAGCCACATAGGAAGCGCAGAACTCCCTGACTATCTTCTCGCTATAGGACCCCAAACTTAGAGTCGTCCACTCAAATTTTTGTAGGTTGAACAATCTATGCACCTCGGGGTGTGTGTGTAAACTTCCCATAAGAACTCGATGCTCCACTGTCACCAATCGGGTCATCACCCCTTTTAATTCAAGATTTATGCATCTCTGTACACTTGTTACTGACCATCAACACACTACCAGTTTGGTTCCTCACCAACAGGTGCAGGGTCTTCTGTGCGGTGTGCAGAAGGAGACTCCTAGATGGTAGCCTCATCAAACGAGGCTTGGTGTTCATGTACCTATGACTGAGTGGCTCCCTGAGAGACGAAACTGGAAGCAGTAGACACATTTGACCAAGAATATTGGGCCGACCCTGATGCTGAAATAGATTCGGAGCCTGATGCTCCTTCAATAGTAGAGGCAACCATGGACAGTGAGCCGGTCAGTGTGCTCTCCTCATCAGACTGGAAGGCAGTGACTACACTGAGAACCACCTCTCGGGGGGTTCCCCTAGTGATTCGCGCAACTGAACTTGGGGTTGTGGCACTAAGAGGGACATATGATGTGTCTTGCTCGTTGTCAGAGTCGACAATCATCCGACGAGACGGGGCCACGAACTTGGACTTGCCCCTTTGGTAGACGATATCCTTCCTTGGGGACATTTGTACCTTTTTGGAGTAGTGGAGTGATTGTTTGCACTTGTAAAGCTCCAAAGAGTAGCCTATGCGCCCGAACTTGATCACCGGGGGGGAAAAAATTCAAGAAGAGAGAGTTTTGGGATTGGAGGGATTCTCAGTTGGGAGTGAAATGGATTATGGGAGTATGAGGATTGGTAATAAAGGAAAGAAATAAATGATAAATGAGGGAGGGGGGGATAGTTGGGAAAGGGTGGCAGTGTACGCTGAGGGAATAGAGGGTGGGGGGGCAGCCCCGCCGTTCTTTTCCCTTTGCATTTTTAAATTTTGTGAAAGACCTTTGTGAGTAAGGGACTGTAATATCACCATTATTTCCTTTAATATTACCCGTTTGGGTTGTGGGGTCGTGTGGGGGTCGCTGCATAATTACCA
Organism: Solanum habrochaites; assembly: GCA_027704765.1. Lineage (NCBI taxonomy): Eukaryota > Viridiplantae > Streptophyta > Magnoliopsida > Solanales > Solanaceae > Solanum > Solanum habrochaites. The sequence goes on along the minus strand of JAKWJA010002499.1, from coordinate 33,359,124 downwards.
TTCGCAACCCTGTCGACGGTCCGTAAGTCAGATGATGGTTTGTCGATTGGGACTGTCAATTGCAGCAAGACTTAGAAAATCTAAGAGACAATACCTGGGATCTACGGACACCATCGATGGTCCGTAGATGGGGACCGTAGACCTATGCACCAGACCATTTTCTGCAAATTTTTATTTTGGTTCCTGCACATGTAACACCTATTAGGCCATTCTTTTTGTGTTATTACTGGAAATTTTTGAGACATGAACTCTACATTAATCTTTAGCCAACATTAGCACACAAGCAAGAATGAAATAAGAAAAAAACAAAACGAAACAAGAAAATACGACTGTTGCTACAAAGAAAATAAAACGTATTGTTGGTTAGAGGATACACCTTGGGTTGCCTCCGAAGAAGCGCTTGATTTAATGTCACTGCGCGACGCAGGCTCCTTGATTACTCAGATTTCATCAAGGTGATAGGCCTCAACCACTTCATGAGCACTCTCTGCATGCCCCATGTAGATTTTTATCCTTTGACCATTGAATGTGAACTTTGCACCCTCCTTGTTCTCCAACTCAACCGCTCTATGTGAAAACACTTTATTGATGAGGAATGACCGATTCCACTTGGACTTGAGTTTTCTCGGGAACAAGCGTACCCTAGAGTTTAGTAGAAGCGCCAAATCACCAACCACAAATTTGCGTTTTTCAGTCCTTTGGTCGTGATACTTTTTCATCTTCTCTTTGTAGATGGCTGAACTTTCATAGGCCTTGAGGCAAAACTCATCAGCTTCATTCAACCCATTTAATCTTTGTTCTGCCGCTTCGTTCAAATCCATCTTTAGTTTCTTTATTGCCCACTTGGTTTGTGCTCTAACTCGACATATTTATGGTATAGAGACATATTTATGTGAGTCTTGTATGCAGTGCAGTAGGCCCAAAGAGCATATCAAGTCTCCTTGACCAATCCGTTCTATCAGCATTCCCCCAGGTGTGCCAAATTTGGAGAAGGTATTCTTTTTTCAGGAACGCGGTGACACTATTCCCTTCATTGTTAGGAAGTGCTATTGCTTCCACCCATTTTGACACATAGTCAACCTCCACAAGTATATACTTGATCCCATGAGAACTCATAAACGGACCCATAAAATCAATGTCCCATACATCAAAATCATTCAATCACCCACCTCGAATAGATTTAAGGTAGCTCTTTGCCTCTTTCAAAATCCTCCATCTCGGTTGCACACCAATCACATTTTTTGGCTACTCGTGAGCATGCTTGGTAAAATGTGTTCCAATAGTAACCGACACTGCAATATCTTGTACGCAGTCCGATAACCACTATGGTGCCCACCCACAGCGAGGATGATCCTCCAAACACTCAACATCTCAACTTCTGGTATACCACTTCGCTAAGCCCCATCACCAAAATCCGTTAGAAGTATGAGCTCATCCCAAAATTTATTTTCACATCATACATAAACTTCTTCCTTTGATGGAAAAACAAGTAAAATTGAACTATATCACTTGCCAGATAATTCGCGAATTCTGCGAACCATGGGATCAAATCATGGGAAGAGGCCAATATATGTTCGTCTGGGAATGCATCATCAATTTCAGCCTTTTCACCCAATTTCGCATAGCTTCATCCTCCAATCTATATAAATGGTTGGCCACTTGATTTTCAGTCCCCATACTATCTTTCACCTCGAAGTCAAACTCTTGTAGCAATAATACCCATCAAATTAGCCTTGGATTCACATCCTTTTTTACCATCAAATACCACAAAGCGGAATGGTCTGTATGCACTATAAGCCTCGTACCAAACAAATAGGAGAGAATTTTTTTAATGCAAACACCACTGCAAGAAGATCCTGTTTGGTTACCATGTAGTTCTTCTGAGCTTCATTCTGGGCCTTACTTGCATAGTAAATGGGGTGAAGTATTTTATCCCTTCTTAGTCCCAATATCACCCCAAGAGCAGCCCCACTAGCATCACACATCACCTTAAATGGCTCACTCCAATCCGGGGAAATAATAATGGGCGCGGACACAAATTTCTCCTTCAACTATCCAAATGCCTTGAGAGAGGCTTAATTGAAATAAAACTTACATTCCTTCTCAAGTAGTTTGCACAAAAGATGTGCAATTTTTGAAAAATCCTTAATAAACCTCCGATAAAAGCCCGTATGGCTTAGAAAACTTCTCACACCTTTTACAGAGATAGGTGGAGGAAGCCTCTCTATCACTTCAACTTTAGCTAGCTCGAGCACCTTTACCGCCTTCTTCTCCGAGATGCGATGAGGCACACTAGGACTTCTTTTCCACATAACGTGCATTTTTTTTTCCCATTAATCCACGCAAATTAAAATCTTCACATCTTTTGATCACTTCCACCAAATGACTCAAACGCCGATCAAATGAATCGCCAACCACAGAAAAATCATCTATGAACAACTCAATAGTGTCCTCCACCATATCGGAGAATATCGACATCATACATTATGGAAAGTGGGCGATGCATTACATAACCCACACGAAATCCTTTTGAATGCGAATGTCCCCTAAGGGCAAGTAAAAATGGTCTTATCTTAATCCTCAGGGGCAATAGATATTTTGATTGTAACCCGAGTAACCATCAAGAAAACAATACCACCCTTTGCCTGCGAGTCTGTATAACATCTGATCCATAAAGGTCATGGGGAAATAGGCCTTCTCAGTCCACACATTCAACTTTTGGTAATCCATACTAACTCTCCATATGGTCACTGGCCACATTGGATCAAGCTTGTTCCTCTCATTTGGCACCACTATCATCCCACCCTTTTTAGGCACACATTGAACAGGGCACACCCAACTACTCTCTCCAATAGGATAAATGACTCCAACATCGAACGACTTGATGATCTCACTTTTCACTACCTCTTGAATAGGTGGATTCAACCTTCTTTGGTGCTCAATACTTGGTTTGTTATCGGGCATGAGTTGGATTTTGTTTGAATAAATATAGAGAGGAATCCCAATAATGTTCGCAATAGTCCAACCAATGGCTCATTTGAACCTCTTCAAAACCTCCACTAAACACTCTAGTTGTTGCCCATTCAAATCGTCTTCAATTATAACTTGCAAAGTGTCACCTCTACCCAAAAAAACATACCTCAGATGAGGTGGTGAGAACCTTACGCTCTAATTTTGGAGCCTCTTTAATAGATGGTTTCGCGGGTGGAGACTCGCGATGCTTCATATCTAACTCCAATTTATTTGGTTTTGATCGATATTCATTTCGTTCAAGTGCAGCCACCAAAGACCCATACTCTTAATTACCATCACTCTCAAAATTCATGATTACTGCCTAGTTCCTCATCACCTAGTCGCTCTTGAATTTGTACCTCAGTTATACTCTCAACAATGTAGGATATAACAGACACCGTTTATATCTCAACACTTTGCTTCATGGACCTACATATGTTGAAAGTTGATTCTTCATTGTTCAACCTGCCCCTTTATCATATCAACGAATGCATGCCCGATGGTAAGGAATGACCTCCCTAGAATAATGGGAAACTCAAAATCTACCTCACGATCAAGAATCACAAATTCGGCTGGAAATATAAATGACTCCACTTTCACAAGAAAATCATGGAGTATACCAATGGGCCTCTTCACTGTTCGTTCACCCATCAGTAACCACATCATAGTAGTCTTTGGGTCACCCAAACCTAACTTTTTGTAAATGGAAAGAGGCTTGAGATTTATTCTTGCACCAAGATCACATATTGCTTTAGGAAAATATAGCAACCTGATTGTACATGGTATGGTGAAAGCTCTAGGATCTTCCTTTTTTGCACAAAAGACCTTATAACAATAGCATTACCATGCTGCATTCTGTCATCATCCTCAAAACTCACCGATTTTTTTTTTGTTACCATATCCCTTAACGTAGCATAACCTGAGCATTATTCAAAGCTTCCTATCAAGGACACTTAATGAAATTGTTTTTAACATAGTGATAACATTGCCCGGTATTTACATCCTCAGTCTCTTCACTTCTCTTCTCTGATGTAATGGTGGGGTGGTCTAGGAATGGGAGTCCGAGACACCTCTTTTCTTTCACCGTGTCGTCCACCAATTCTCCACTAGTTTCTACTACTTCTTAGTCTTTTCTCATATCATCTTCTACCATAGGCGGCATAGGTGGATCAATGGTTTGCTTACCCCTTCGAGTAGTGACTGCCATGTAATTCCCATAATTTTTAGGATTCTAGATGGTGTTGGTAGGAAGAGTGCCAAGTTGTCGTTGATTCACAGTAGTAGATAATTGAGCTATCTATAATTCAAGATGCTTAATCGAAATCGCATGTGCATCTACCTTTTGCGAAATGTTGGCTAAGTCATCTCTCATCTCCTTGGTATGCTCCTCACTAGTATCAAATATCCTCAACATTTTCTGTAACATATTCTCATCTCGTGCCATAATACCTCTAACGTCCCTAGGAGCAACATCTCTTTTTTGAGGTGGAACATAGGGCCTACTCCTATCATTCTTGTTAGCATAGTTACCCCGATTGAAGTTGTTATCGCGGTTGTAGTTCCCATCTCGAACATATTGATCCTTTTAGTTGTATTTACCATAGTTCTGACACTGGTTTCCATGACCTTGACGCCAATTTTCCTAATTGGATCCTTGGGCGTTTGGTCGGAAAAAACCATCTGTTCATTAACTGCATAAGTGTCCTCTTCATAATAGTGCTCATCTGCTTGTAGTGGTGGTATGGTTAAATAATAAACCTTATTTACTTTCTGTGCACCTCCATTCACATGTTTCAAAACCAACCCTAGCTCAGTTCTCATATGTGCCAACTCTTCACTCATTTCATCTGCTGATGGGTTGTTTGTAGCTTGTAGTCCAAAGGTGTTTCGTCCAATGTCTAACTTTCTGGTGCTCCAAGAATTGTTGTTGTGAGATATCTTCTCCAACTTCTATGCTATCTATTCATCTGCGCAATCTCCATATGAACCAACCACAATAGTATCGAGCACCGCTTTATTGTTATCATCTTGATTTCTGTTGAAGTACTCTTTCAATGACTCATCATAAATAGAGTGGTCATCTTTCTTCACTCTTTTCCAATCCTTTCTGCATTTTAATTTGGACATCTTTCTACAAAGAAAAAACTAAAAAAACATGTTAAAACTACTATAAAAAGGCTCTACACACAACTCTTAAGCAAAATGCATTGAAATCATTATAAAATCATGACATCACAAACCTCAAAATTATTACAAACGATTCAAAAGAAAAATACAAGTCTGAAATGACCTTATTTGTAGAATAGAACAAGATAATAAATAGGAGTAAGAAGGCAAGACGAAATGACAAGCATCTACCATATAAACCTCCATAAGAATCCTCAAACAAGGAGAAGAAAAAATATCACAAAGGTCCAGGCTAGTTATCTCTGAAAAATATTTACGTAGCAAGGGTGAGTCCAACCACACGGTACTAAGTCAATTACCACCTCTACAACACAGCTAATGGATAGAAACGAGTACTCTTTACACTCCAAGCGACCTCCACCACTACAACTACATAAAATAGCCATACCCTACCATTCACCATTTACAAGTGGATTATCTCAACAACATTCTAACAATCACCTATTCTTAATACCCACTCAATATTCATCAATTACACCGTCACGTACTACAAGCAGCTTAAAACAAAACTCCCAACCTACTACATTCATAATTCACATAAATACCTAACCCACAACCTACACGCTAGACCATTCATATCTCGAATAACACCCTGAATATACAGTAACAAAGATTCAGCATGAAGGATATTCACAATCAACAACCAATAATCAAGTTCACTAATGATAAATATGTGCAATGGAATGGAATGTCAAGTATAATGATTCATGTTTTACTTAGTGATACACACCCACTGTCTCTCAGTTTGGGACCCATCGGGGATATATCTGTCTATAAAACCCCCAAAATGAATTAAGCTGTCTAGAGCCTCACATGTGCCTAATAAACTTGTTAACATGTTAATTAAGTGTTTAAATCATGTAGGATTGATTTGACGTTATTTTGAAGTCAAACGTCCAAGAACATCCAAGACGTTTGAAAGTTAGCCCTTGGGCGTACTTGAGTGTGCTTAACATGTTTTAATGTGTTGCGTGTGTTGTTTGATGCTCAAGCTGCTATTCAAGGTCCTTGTCATGTATAAGAATGTATTTACATTGGAAATATCCGAGTACGACTACCCAAGGGCCCCATAAAAGGCCCTCAAGGAGGACCCAAAGTCTTCTAGACACTGCCTTTGTAGGGTCTACTTACGCCTAGCAAACAATGGCCAATATGTTTGGTGACGCCCCATCGATGGGTGAGAGTCGTTCCATACCTATCCTAGGAGCCAAATCAACTTATTCCAAGCCTTAGACCCAAATGACAACCAGCAAAACGGCCCGTCGATGGGCCTATGGCCGTAAGTTGCTTCATCGATGCAACGTGCAATCTAACTGTCAGGCAAACTATTTCATTAAGGGGTTAATGGGAAATTCACCCCACGTCCTAATTAGATCCTAGGCGGTTTATTTATCTATTTTTGGGTATATTTAGTTGGTTAAAAAGATTAAAACCCCCAAACCAATTCATATTTAAAAATTAGACTTCCCTCTCCTAAAGAAACCTCTCTAGAAACTTCCAATGGAGATGAAGTTCAAGGACAACTTGGAGCTTGGATTCCAATGGAATTCTTAATGAATATTTTGTGGTTCTCTCCTACAATAGGGTATGGTGATCCTTCATCTTTATATAATCTTCCATCTAAATATCTCTTTCCAATGTTTTTCAATGAAAGTTCATAATAAAACTTCCTTGTTTTCAATCTAGCCATGAATTCTTTCTCAAACTGATTTCAAAAGCATGTTCATGATAAATTGATGATAATGTACTTATTTTAAACTGAAAATCAATTAATTTCATGATGAACCCATGTTCCCTCTAATTCTCATATTAGCCTATGTTATGGGCATATTGATATTGATAAAGTGTTAATTGAATTGTGATTCTTACATGTTGAATTGCTTATATCTACTGACAATTTTGTATATTGATGGTGAATTGTTGATGAGTGATCCATGTGGATCAAGGTTTGAAGATTTGAATGAGATTGACCTATGTTCTTATAAGTGTATTGATGGTTTATTGTAGCACTTTGATTTTGATCTCAAGTCTATGGAAAAATTGAGTATCAATTAGTTAGGTTTATGATAGATTTATCTACTTTCCCTAATGTACTATTGATGCACCTACAATAAGTATTATCATGATGATCAAAGCAGGGAATTTGTTAATGTTTCTCTATCTATCTACTTTTCTATAATATGGCTTGTAGAATTGGCCTTTTAGGACATTGTGTTGTATGGTACACTTATGGTGGCGGTGTTTTACTTCTTTGTCAATATTTATAATATATATATATATATATAATATATATGGATATATATATGTTGATATGGCCGTAAGGCAAATGATGTTATATAGTGTGTGGTATGATGATCACAGCTATTGAACTGCCTAGTCTTCTTCTAGATATAATCAGTTTGGTTGGCTAGTGTGATAAGCATGTGAATGACTATGTTAGGGAATGGTTTAGGTGCTGCCTTTGAAGAAGTAATGATGGTTAATAACCCCCTACCTATGTACCCTTATATGAATGTGTGGTTAGCTTAGGTTAGGAGTCTTGAATGTGATGTGATGTTATCTTGTCCCATATGCTAAATTTTGATGTATGGTCTATTCATTGTATGTGAATTGTGGTCTAAATAGGGTGGCTGATTCAATTTGATGTTGATATTCATTCCGTGATCATGTTTACCAATTCAAACACACTCACACATCATACATGTTTACAAGCTGTATAGGTTCATGGTGTCTAATGAAAGGATATTCTCATATGCACTTGTGTCTAATATTATGCATGTACAATATATGTCTATGAAGTTTGTTATGCATTCCTTGACTAGGATGACTTGATAGGTGTAATAGTATGGGTAAGGGTATGGGACCTCGTCTATGCATTGCACAAGTGTGCCTTGATAGGATAGTCCTAGGTTTGTGATTTATGTACATGAATGTGAATGCATGAGTTTGTCATGAACACACATTATATACTATAATATCAAGTATATGATATGATGAAGTATGATTATGTCTAGTTTATAAATGTGTTTAGATGAAAGGATTGCTCAAATAGTGTACTTGTACACTTATGCATGAATGAAATAAAGTATGTGCATATGTGATCTAAGAGTGTTTACGTGAAAGGTGTACTCACATATATGTATACAGACATAAGTGTATGATGATCTAGTCAATAGAGGGGCTTTTGAGAGGTATTATTAGGGGTACCCTAAACTAGATATTGCTTGAGTATGCTATGTCCATGTGATAGGTTTTCTCACATGAATTAGGTTGATGAAAGAAATCTCTCATCTATGACCTATGATATAAGAATATGGGGAGTCAATATCCTAAAGCCTACATTAATAAAATAATACTAAAAATGGCTTTTCAATGAAGGGAACTTTTCTTAGCACCAAGTGAACTTGATGATGAGGGGTGTCCCTTCCCATTGTTGGGAAGGTAGGTTCACCATAGTCCTCACGAGGTGGATAGCCTCATAGCCGAAGAGCATAGAGTGATGTTTCCATATATGCCTCAAAGTTCCATAAACTATGCTTTCCCCATAGGATCGAGCAAATGATATCACCTAAGATGCTAGCATGATGTTAATGTTCTGCTTTGGCAAGGTAGATCACCTTCCTTTAGTATAAGGCTCTACAACACCAAATTCCATGTAGCACCTACCCATGGTCCTTAATTTTCGTTACTCCTATATTTTCCCGAATTCAATGGACAAGGTACATAAATTATGTACCCTAAAAGGCTTAACCTATGAGAACTTATTATGTGGTTGGGTATGGGACTTTACTGAATCCATTGCTAAGTACGGTCTAAGGAGTTCTAGGAGGTTTTTTAATGTCTAATGATTATGTTTATGGTTCCTTATGCATGCACTTTGTACTGTTGTCCTACTTTTTGTATGAGAGTTATATGGTAGGATTCTATATGATTGCCTTATCCTATATGGCATAATGTTGGTCTTAAAACCATATAATTAGGTCTTTCTTTGTCATGAAGCTGTTGTCTATGCTTGTGCTTGTTAATGACTGAAGTGTATGTTAAAGATGTAGTCTCCTGTAGGGTTTCTTAGTATGTTTGAGGTTATGATACTTCACAAATGTACATTAGTAGACTAGGAATGTATTGTGAGTAGAGTTCTATTGGGTTTCGTGTCAAGTAAATAACCCAACGAAGTGAGTTGGGATCGTTCCCCACGAGGAAATCGTTTAGACTTAACTTTAACCGATTATTACTATAGTTCGATCAATGACTTCTTGGAAAACAAAAACAATAAAGGTCCTCATTTCCGATTTCTTTTCTAAATGAATGAAATAACAAAAGAATTGAAAGAGACACTTAACGCAAGCTTGAATGTTGGAGTTTTAAATCAATTAATCAAAGTAACTAGGTTTACAGTTTCCCCCACATAGGTTCATAACTTGATAATTCTAACTATAACAATTCTTTCCTAGTTCTGCATGCAAAGTGATAAGTTTATGTCTTTCAAATCCTGTCCGGCATCTAGAAAATCTCACTCCGCAACCTTGGTCTTGCTACGTGTGTTTGCTATCCTACACCCTTATATTTACCTCATATTAAGCATCGTATTCGATATTTGACTAAGTTATTACCTCATACCAATCAATTAATAGCCTATTAGATAATATCCAACTAATCTATGTTGATAATTCTTTTCCTATTATCTACCCTCCTTGGCCGGCAGTAACAATTAAGACGATTCTAACGTTGTCGCACCGTTAAAAATACTTCCTAAGCGAAAAATTATTATACATGCAAAGACACTAAATTCTAAATTGTTTTTTCGTTAGGTTTTTATCTCATTATTTGCCTATGTTCCCACACCCTAGTTATGGAGTTTAGCTTACCCATATTCCTAATCACAATATTCACATATATTAATGATAAGAATTCTGTACGTACTTACTTCAATGAGAAAATTAAAATCCGAAATGTTTGCTTGATTATCAACCAAAATCACACAATCACTTGCAAAAATTCAAAGTATCAAGACATCTCACTCACAAAAAGTCTAATGGATAATCGAAGTCCCCTAACACTAATACACAGAGTCTCAATCGAACCTCAAGAACGAGGTTTTTCTAACTATTTATAGAAAATAAACCTAATTAAATAAGGACTCTATTTGCCTGGAATCTTGTCAAAACGCGTTTGGTGATCGACGGACTTCGCTACGGATTGTTTTTTTCCCCCCCCCACACCCCCCCCCCTGGGTCACGACGGACCGTCATGGCACCGTCATCCCATACTTGATGAATTTCTTCTGCTGCTCTCCTCTCCGTCATTACTCTCGATGGCAGTAGACGACCATCATCGGCAACAAACGTCCGTCGAGGGTCTTCGTTCCAAACCACGTAACTCTTGGAATATGGGTACTGGTATTTACTTCTTTTCTCCCCCTGAACTTCATGACGAACTCTGCAGTGACGGACCGTCATGACACGACAGACCGTCATGGACTTGGACTCCGTACCCCACACTTGGCAGACTTCCCCATCGTTCTTCATCAGCTGGCACTATTGTTTCCACCTCAACGGATCGTCACAGCATGAGGATTGTCACAAGCTCCGTGGTGGTCTCTACTGTTTCTTCGCGCAAAAACCTCCGCATGACATCTTGTAAATCAGATGTCCTGCAAATAGGAAAAATTATATAAAAATTATCACAACAAGAGCTTTTGGACACACTAAACTTTAAGGAAAAAATATTAATAACCGTGACACCACGGTATAAAGCAACCCCTCAACTTAAATGCGTTGTTTTGTCCTCAAGAGACGCACTATGACTCAATACACAATCCTTGTACAAGTATCCCATGTTTTATCCTTTGCATTATTTGCTATCATCCCGATTAATTCTCATCATATTTATATGTCATGCTATCACTATTAGGCTTGAAATTATGTGAATCAGACCATAAGCTTGCCCTTATTTTCACTGCTTTAGTTCGCATATACAACCCTTAGATCACAATAGGACTGTCCTTACTTTTAACATAGGCTTCAAGGTCAGTAAGTGGTATATTTAAAGGGTATACTTACGAAGTGACTTTTTTCCTCGCTTGACATATCGGCTAAACATACCATTTTTCTATCATTTTATTTACCTAAGTTCCCACATTCTTTGCACGTTGCTATTTTTCCTTTTTTTTTTTCCATTTGTGTAAGTTGACTCTCTTCGTTTCTTGCTTGTGTTTCTTGTATATTTTCTTTTTTCTTTTTACTTTCTTCAACGTAATTTTGAGTCACTTTACGTTTGTTCTTTTTTCTCTCTTTTTGTTCTTCAACATACGATCACAACCCCCTTTCCATGAGTATTCCTCATAATAAGCCACCCTAACTCATGTTTGCAATTAGGCAAAGTACCAATACCCAAGTTGGGTCAGGTCCATAAAAGAGGTTGTTTACTTACGTTAGCCCACCCTCAACTTATGCTTTGGCATAGCTGAGGGGCAGATGTCCAAGGAGGACAAGGGCGAACACATTGTTCCCAAGAAAAGATCAGTTGGGGTGCAAAAAGCAGGTCTAATTTAAGCTTCAGATCATTTGAGATCAAAGAAGGTAAATTTTCATTCATTGTTTTTCTTTTATTTAGGCTAAAAATGGCTATATTGAATAGGCCTATGATCCTTTCCGTTTCCCTAATTGTCTATACATTCAGCTTACTTTTAGCAGGACTAACCAGGCAAGTTCTAGCTCATTACAAATAGTGGACTCTTCACAAATCTTTCACTCACACTCACTTGACTCTCATCACTCTACTCAGATTATCAACAACCTAGTTCGAATTTTAAGACTTAGGGTAATAACAATGGGTACCTCTTGTCATGTTAAAGCCTACAACATTTATCAGTTACTATGCCTAGTCGTGCCATTTTCCCAATGTTATCAGGATATCATTTTAGCATCCATGCGCCAGAATTAACTAGGTTACAAAGATATAGACATGCCGGCAACAGAAAAAGTAATCAGTCTTTTGGGGAAAAGAACAACAGCAAGAAAACCCCAAAAGAGGATAAGTGAATTCGACTACTTGAACTTCACCTAGCACTCACTTTCCATTTTAACCCCCACCCCCACACATAAAACAACATGCAATTGGCCCCATGCATAAAAATTTAAATACTAGAGTGGTAGTGTGAAGCATAACCTGTGCGCAAAGCGCCGTCCGTCAGCAAAGCTGGTGGGGTCCGGTTCCTCGCACCCAGCGTCCTCTGTCAATCTAGAACCCTCATTGTGTCCTCAGCAACAACCGCACATAACGCAAGCCTCCCCTATATCCACAGTTTGGGAGCTAACGCCCCCAAGCCGCTAACTCTCCTCTCCTGCTCTCATCTGTTGCGTGCCGCCCCTCCACAGTGAGGCTCTCCTGCAGCCTCCATGTCAGGCGCTCCTGATCTCTTCCGTGCTCTCCTTCGCCGCGTGCGCGACCCCTATGCCTCTTGGCATGCTCTCGAGGGGGAGGTGGTGATCTCTGAGGTGGTGAATGGGCCGCAACACTGTGTCTTTCAGCAGCTGTACAGAAGGGGCCTCAGACTCTACAACCCTAACTTTAAATCGTGTTGATAATATCTGCCGCGATGACTTCGACCGGCAGAGTGAAGAGTTCGAACATCCACCGTATTGGCTGGCCGGTCTAGCACCCCGCAAACTCAAAGTCTGTCCAAGCCCTGGTGAACCTCAACAATCTTCCCGCTCTGTATACGGACCGTTTCCGCTCTAGTCGCTCTTCTGCCTCGGGTAATAGCAACCTATGCATCACGCTAGATATTTAAGTAAGTTTAGCCTTTGCTCACCTAATTTTGGACCCTAGCAAGCGGGACTCATCGCGGTAAGGGGCTGTGCGAGAGGAGCTCGGCAGTGCTACTACCCCGGATAGACTCGGACCGGGGTATTGTCATTGGACGCCGCCTGCCGTACCGTGGGGCCTGGGCTACCGTATCAGCAAGATCGTCAGCAGTGGTGGCGCTCTGGATGGGGCCCTCGCGTGGAGCCAACTCATTGCCGCATCTCTGATGAGGCTACTCAACAATGCACTAGGCGTCTTGAGCGTCAACGTGCCTATAGGCCACATTCTGACCTGCAAGAGAGAAAAGATCATGCACGTGAAAGTGTAAGTATTGTGACCTTGAAATCCCTCTCGTGCTGACTGAATGTGAATCCACGCAATACCACCTCGACCCACGCCGGCTATCATCGCCGCTATCAATACTACTTACTCTCGATCCCCACGTAACTATATTATCAGCGGCTGTGGGGGAAAGGCGTGGCGGATAATCATCCCCAAGAACTTCGCCGGAAGTTTGGTTGGCCTTCTTGATGCCCCCTTTGGGCTCGGCCACTGGTCGTCGACGCCCTCTCTATAACCTGACAGGTTCGGGCCATCCCCTCTTGTTGGTCTCTCTCTCAGCGATGGCTCGCGCAGGTCTATTTGGCCATCTTTAACAAGCTGCCATCGTAGTCAAACTCCGACAGTGAGAGGTATCCGAGTATCATCAACAACCCTCGCGCATAATGAAATCGCGATTGCAGCAGGAAATTGTGACCTGACGCCCCGTACTCATACCTGCTCCTGTGGGGTCTTGTTTGCGGGGGCAAGCCCACCTATCAATCTGTGATCGAGAGTCGCTTACGTAGATGCGTAGAACTCTCAGACATTTCTTCTTCACTGCAACTCCCACGACGTGCTGTCCACGGTCCAAGGCGATTCCTGGTGCAAGATGATATTGTGGGATCTCAGGCATCATCGAGAAGACTCCCTGTATGACCCACCCCCCCCCCCTCCGCTCCAATGTGAGTGTTCGAGGTCATAAATCCTTTGTCGTTCAGGAACTTGGCGTCGAGTATACTTGAAATTGCCCGTCGACAACAAATGTCACCGTTTGGGGTGGCTGTTCAGTAGCCGTGGTTGAGGGCAATGATTTGGTGATCCTGGTGTGGATTCCGAATTGTCAGCCTCATCAAGCGAGCCGACGCTGGCAAGCGGTGGCGGGAACCTCAGCAGATCCGGAAGCTTCCTCCTCCTCCGACATGAAACTCCTAAGTAAGCCAGTGCTCCTTCTTCATTTGTACTGACTCAGAAGGTGTTCCGGTCAGTGTTGTGGCTGCATCAGACTGGGAGCATGAGCTACGCCGTATGCCACACTTGTTGGGTGTGGCTCTAGTGGCGACTTGAAGCACGAGAAGGGGTGAATTGCCTGGGGGCACATACTCCTCGGGGTCAACGCTCATCATCAGAGACATACCATGCTGGCGATACGGGGCTACATACTTTCGATCGCCCGCGGGGTTGCTATATTTCGATCTTTCTTTGCTTGGGTTCTAATGTAGATATCCTGTAAAGGATCAATATGCCCATCATGGGGTCCGTCGTTTCTTCCTTAGACTGTGTATCTATGGAAAACCCTGAATGAGATTCGCTGAACTAGTAATGACGCTAATGGTGCAGATGGACGTCAAAGGTAACGACGGGCGTCCGTACTTGTCCGTTAGAGGACACTTAGAAAAAATGGACCCTTATGAAAGGGGTCTCTAAGCGGCATACCGATCATGCAGGACGACCGTCATAGTAAGACGGTCCGTCTAGTGTCCCGTCAAATGACACTTGGAAAACAAATGGATACCCTTTGAGAGGGGCTCTGACCGTCATAAACTGGTCATGCAGAACTGACCGTCGTGGGTATGACAGTCCGTCGTACTCGTCCGTTGAGGACACTTAGAACAATGGAAAGATACCCTTAGAAACAGGGTCCGTCGTACTCGTCCGTTTGGAGGACACTTGAAAAAATGACCTCAGGAACATGGTCCTTTTGACAACGCAGCGGTTGTGTAGACGGACCGTCGTGAAGAAGACCTCCTCACATGGTCCGTTGGAGGACACTTAGAAAAAAATGTGCAGTGGGGTGTTAGGGATTTGGAGACGTCCCCTACAGAACCACGTCCGTCGTTGGTACACGGTCCCGTCATCTGCGGGGTCCTTTCTGTAGATCAGTGACAGAACTGGGGGTACCGGGGGGGGGGTAGTTGGAACACTATTATCCCCGTGGACCCTAAAAAGCGAATTTGTAGTGTTTTGGACCTTCATTTGGTAACCCAAATACGCCTAGTAAACTAGTAATTTCCAAAAGAAACCTATGTCTAGGGTTGTAAACACGCAATTTCGGAGATTTTTAACCTAGGGTTAGACAGATTTTATATAAAAGAAATGACAATCAGAAAAACGCAGGCTAAAACTAATTGATAAGCAAAAATGCAAATAAATAGTAGAAATTAAAGACACATACCTGATAATTGGAGAAAACAAGATTGAAAAGTATGTGTGGTGACCGAGAAGACACTCACATCACAATCCGACTACAGTAGATTATAACTTTTAGGGCTTTGGAGGATTTTGGGGACAATGATCGGTTGATAGAAGACAGAGAATTGTGGAAGTTAAAAAGGGGGAAATGGGAGGATTAGTCAAGGAATGGGTTAGATTAGGGGTTGGGGAGTTTAAATTGTGACATTTTATAAAAACTCCAACCGTCGGGTTGGTTACTTTCTCATTAATGACGCGACGATTCCCGACTGAACAGTTCGTCTCAGTTGTGATGAATCCGTCGTTTGGTTCCTCGTGTGTCCCCTAAGTTTTAAAAATAATAGAAAGACGTACCTGGCATGACGATGCATACTACGTCATCGCAGCGCAAACGGCCGTCGGCTTATTCGTCAGTGACTGCTGCACTAGTAAAAATTTTTCTGCGAATTTCCTGGTGATTTGGCCTGCAAATTTAAAACCCATTAGTAAAAATGCGACCATTACTAAAAATACTAAAGTATTGGGTTGCCCCCCAACAAGGGCTGATTTAATGTTCGCTGCACTATGGAGGACACTTGATTAACTCAAACTTCACAGATGGTATTCCTCGATCACCTTATTCGCCGATTCAAATCAACATGCCAGGAATAAGATTGTTATATATGCTTTTGTCCATTGCACCTTGATTGAAACCGCACACCGTCCTTAGTTCCACCTCAACTGCTCCATGAGGGAATAGTTTGGGTAACCAAAGTAAGGAACCAGAGATCCATTTTGACTTGAGCTTTCCCGGAAACAAGCCGCAAACTTGGAATTGAATAAATCAACCAAATCATCACCGACCATAAACTCTCGTTTTCCAATTTTGTTGTCATGGTACTTCTTCATCTTTTCTTTGTATAGGGCTATAATCTTTCATAAGCTTTCATGGCGAAATTCACACGAGTTCATTCAACCCATATTAACGCGTTGTCTGCAAGCTTCGCTCGCAATCCATGTGCAACTTCTTCAAGCCCACATTAGATCTCTAACTTAACCGGAAGATGACACGCTTTCCCATATACAAGTTGGTACGGAGACATACCTATGGGAGTCCTTATATGCTGTTCGGGATAGGCCCAAAGAGCATCATCAAGCCTCCTTGACCAATCCGTTCCTACTAGCGTTCACTGTTTTTGACAATATCTGTTTGATCTCCCGATTCGACACTCAACTTGCCGCACTATTTTGAAGGGTGGTAAGGAATGGCCACATTATGTCGAACCCCATATTTCTGCCAATCCCCCCTTGAACATCTGTTTGGCAAAGTGGGAGCCCCCATCACTAATAATTAGCCCTTTGGGTGTCCAAAACGAGTAGAATATATTCTTTTTTAGAATGTCATGACACTCTTTCCCTTTCATTGGTTGGCGAGGCATGGCTTCGACCCTTTAGATACTAATCACTGCTACTAGAATGTACTTCATTCCCATTAGAACTCACAAAAGGGCCCATAAATTCAATACCCTCCCCCAAACCCAATACCTCAATCACAAGACGGTGGTTTAGAGGGAGCTCTTGCTTCTTGAAATGCCCGTCCTCTTCTTTGGCATCTGTCACAACATGATTTATCAAACTCATGGCCCATCTTGATGAGATGTTGGACAATATTAACCACATTTGTAATATCTTATGAGGGTGTTCGGATACCGCTGTATTTCCACAACGGGTGAGAATGACCTGCCTCCCAACACAACTCAACATCTCACATTCTGGCACACACAACTCCGAATAAGCCCGTCGGCAACAACTCCTATATAATTAGTATGGTGATAACCAAAAGAAACTTCTTCACATATACATGAACTTTTTTCTTTGATTAAAGGACAAGTCCGATAGACATATCACTAGCCATATTTCGCAAAATCTGTGAACCATGGATCAGTCTTGTAAGTAACTATACAATGTCATATCGGTGGAAAGTATCCATCAATGCAGTCTTATCCCCTACTCTCTCATAGCTTCTGCCTTTCCTTAGACGGACAAGTTGATCAAGTATCCAATAAATCTAATACCGATAATAGAGTGAAATTTCTCAAGCAAAGACTCTTGAAAGGAGTTCTTTGCCGGTTACTTGTAGTCTTCTGACTTCTTTTAGGGCTTTACTAGCATGTAATGGGGTGAAGATTTTTTGTTCTTTCTCTCTGTCCCAATACCTAACAACCAAGTGACCAACCACGACTAGCATCCCACATCAACCTCAATGGACTGGTCCAAGCGGAGAAATAACGTCGGGCAGATACAATTTTTTCTTTTAGCTCACTGAATGCTTTAAAGAGAGGATTCTCAAAACAAAATTACCAAGCTTTCTCCAGCATTTGTACAATGGATGTGCAATCTTTGAAAAGTCGTGGTGTGATGAATCTCCGGTAACAACCTGCATGCCCAAGAAAGCTTCTCACCAACACCTTTCCACAGGGACCCTTTCATCACAAAGAATCGGTGGTGGAAGTCTCTCTCTATTATTACCCTTTCGATCAACCTCATGTGCCCTTTTCTGAAATGCGAGAGCCAAAACAATACCCTCATTTACAATGAAATGACATTTTTCCCATATTTAGTACTCATTGCAGTCTTCCAGCCTCTTAATGACCTCAGATAAATTGGTCCAACAACGCTCGAGAATCACCACCCAAATAAAAATCATCCAATATAGAACTTATATTCTCCTCCCCATGTCTAAATCTCAAACATCATACACTCGAAATGTGGAGGGTGCATTGCACAACATCAACCCGAACGACATTTGTGAACGCAAAGGGCCCCTATGGACAAGTTAAGTGGTTTTTTCTCTTGATCTTCTGGTGCAACAGAAATCTGATGATACCCCCGAAATATCCATCAAGAAAACAGTACCCACCGTTTATCTGGCAAGTCTATTTGCCAGCAAATCTGATCTATTAAAGGCATAGGAAATGGTCTTTTCAGTCCATAAATTTAATTTGCGGTATCCATACACACCTCATCCAGTAACTGGTCTTTGGAACAAGTTCATTTTTTTTCGTTGGTGACACAAGCTCGTCCTTTCTTAGGTACCACTGACCCGGGGCATACCCAATCGATCTACTACGGGGCTACTACTGGCGAGTGGATAGTATTTACTCCGCCGTCCAACCACTTAATGATTCCTCGTCACGACCGTCTTGCATAGGAGGATTTAATTTTCTCTGTTGCTCATCCTTTGCTTATTAATTCTTTCTGCTTTGTTTATTTTCTTCGCTGACAACGCCCCTTGATGTCTCCGTCCCTCAATGTCCGCACTAGTCCACCCCATACTCTTTTGACCTTTTTTAATACACCTTTACCACCAAACTCCTCAACTTGTTGTTCATTAGGTCTGATGCCATGATTAACGACCAAGTTGTCACCATTTCCTCCTAATAATTCATACCTGAGGATGAGGTGGGAGAAAGCTTTTAGTTGAATATTTGGAGCCTACTCTATAGATGTTTTCACAACGGGTTGGGACCTCGCGATTCTTCATATCTAGCTCATAGTTCTTCAGTTTAAAAAAAACCGAACATCACGCTCGGTCAGAGCCGAAGAGCCGCGACTGAATGACTCATACTCTTCAATGGCATCGCTATCAAAATTCATTATCACTCACTGCCCTGAATGCTTTTCTACACCTACAAAAACTTCTTCTTATTGTGTCTCTGATGTTTAAAAAAGCCCATGTTGTAGGATATATCATATCGAATGGATCTCACTACTCTGACCTCATGCGCCTACAAATGTTAAGGTTACCCCTCATTGTTCAACCAAAATTTTTCACATCTGGCCCCTTTTTTTCCATTTCCTTTTCCTACTAACTAAGGGCTCTTTCCCAAGAATAATGGGCACTTTCAAAAAATCGACTTCAACAATCAAGAATAACAAAATCTGCCGGAAATATGAACGACTCCCACTTTTTAATCTATCACATCATCGTGGAGTTCTCTATAGGAGGCCTTTTTAAATACTTTTTTTCGAGCCAGGTTTCCTGCCTCATTAGCGCAGTGCGCAGTGGGCTTTTGGATCACCCAAAACCCCACTGTCTTAAAAATCGAGAGGGCGATGATATTTTATGCTTGCCCCCAGAGAAAAACGCCGCGATCTAGACCGAGAAGGGGCGGGTGGGCCAACACCTCATAACAGTTAGCCCCGCTTCTCCGATCACATATTGCTTTTCACAAAATGTAATAGCCCGATGTACAAGAATATGAAGCCCCAGGATCTTCTTCTTTCTTTTTGTACCAGAGATTTTGTAGCAATACACTACATGCTGCATTCTAATCATCAATCCCTCACAATTGACCGATCCTTTTTCTTTGTGACAAGATCTTTCATAAACTTGGCGTAACTGGACATTTGTTCTAACTTCTACCTTCTATCTACCAAAGGGACCTGATCGAAAAGTTGCTTCTAAGTTTTCTCAACATTGTTATAACATGGGGCCGATATATACCATCCTCGGTCTTTTTCAATAATCTCTTTGAGGAAATGGGGGTTGTGCCTAGGTATGGGTTACCTTTTTAGTTAGGACTTCAGCATCTTTACAGTGTTTAGCTTCTAATTCACCATCAACATCTAACCCCTTTATTATTATCAAATATCTTTTGTTCAGTCTCATAACACCTTTTTTCTCATTAGAAAGACGGTCATTTGGGGGTTAAATTGTTTGCGTGCCACCACCGCAAGTAGTATTGCCATACAATTCCATGCATTTTTTTGTATTTTGTACCAATTGTTGTATGTAAGAGTGCCTGTTGCCGTTTGTTCACATTCGCGATGAACTGCGGCACTTGTAAACTCAGTTGCTTTAATTGATATTGCATTTGTCATTCCGACGGTTTGCCCTAATAACCCTCTAAATCAATTCCTCCTCAACTCTTTATTGTGCTCAATCACTAGCATCGAACCTCCTCATCATTTTATGCAACATATCCTCAACATCGCGCCATACTACCTCACCATCCTAGGATTAAACTTCACGATGTTTGAGGAGAACATATGTGTCTCATATCCTGTCGGTTCTATTACCACAGTTTACCCCTGTTGAAGTGTTTCGTCTGGTGTCGTTTCCATCTCGGACATAATGACCCTCACGAGTATAGTTACCATATTTTCCGACCTTGGTTCCCTTGAACCTTGGCGGCCAAATCTCCTGGATTAGAGCCGAGATGCAGTGGGTAGGGGAGGGGATGTGAGAAAGCGTAGGGAGAGTGGCTAGAAGATTGTTTTCCCTTTTTCTTGTCCCCACCACGCACCCCCGCCGTCTGTTCAGTTACTCTGCATAGGCATTCCTCCTCATATGCACTCATCATTTTTCTGACGGTGGTTTCGACAATAGTTGACTGAATTTATCTTTTCTGCACCCCCAAGTGACATGTTTTAGTAACAACCCAAGCTCGGTTCTCATCTGAAGCCAATTTCTTCGCGAATCTCATCTGGGGCGGGATTGTGAGTGGACTACATTGCAAAGTGTTCTTCCCAGTAATGCTCAGACTTTCCTAGTACTCCAATCTTTATTTTCCGATAGATTTTCTCTAATTTTTTGGCAAATATCAGTATAAGAACATTCCCCCAAAGATCCCCCCTGCTATAGTGTCCACCAAACAATTGTCCACCTGCTTTAATTATTATCATCCTGTCCCCGATAAAAATTTCCTTTAGTTCTCCTCAGATATACGATGATTTGGAACAACTTCTCAAGATTGAGGTTATCTATCCCAGAATATTAACTGACTCTCCCCTCTGGTAGTGGACACAAAGTTGTGTTCACTCTGTCTTTGTGGTTTAGTTTCTTGAAGACCCGATAGTAGCGGTTCTAAGAAACATCCTTATGGTTTTTCCAAGTGCAAATTGAGTTACTAGGGAGTCTCAGTAACCATATAGCAGCCTCTCCGTCAGTGAAAAAGGAAATACTTTGAGCCCTATTACATCTAAGTCCAAAGTCAGGCCTCCCTACAACAATTTTACCCACTGCCCTTAACTTAGCTATATGGACATGTGGTATCCTCAGAATGTAGCCCTGAAAACAACCTCTGGCATTGAGCATTTGCATCAGGCTACTATTTACATCAAAGTATGTCCTGGTGGGTAAGGAGGCTAAAACCAGTGCCGCGTCTAGTCTTCTATGTTGATCCATAGCCGTCTGTAGTATGCTGTGGCCGTGGAGCGGGATTTTGTCCCCTCTGTTGGGTTCACGCACCCCTAGCATCGGGTTACCACGGACGCATGAACCTCCAAAAAAACCGAGCGGGATGTTCTGGTTTTGGATCGTCATCATTGGTTCCCAAGTTTCGATTCATGTTTGCGTAGTGTACGCCTACTTCGTGATCCGTAGGAAACAAGGGTTTCTCTCCCTCAATGGTATTTGGCATACAAGGAGGGTTGGTTCTTCCACCGAGTCAAACAATACAAAACAAATTAAATCAAGAAAAATTAACTAACTATAGTAATAGAGTTCAAGTAATCTAAAAGCTCTATCGCCCGCAGCGCCGCCAAAATTTTGATACGTCCAACTTACTTCTCAAATAAAAGTAAAACGTCGTGGTCAAGTAAATAACCCCACTATGAGGTTTGGACGTTACCCCGAGGAAAATAGTTTTTTAGACTAACTTTTAACCTATTATTACTATTGTTCGGTGTCAATTACTTCCTTGGAAATCAAAATAATAAAGGGTGGTTCATTTCTAATGATGAAAATAAGTAACGAAATTGAAAGAGGCAAGCACTTAACAACGTTGAATGTTGGAGTTTAATTTAATCCAATGAATAATCAGTAACTATGGTTATGTGCTCCCACAGTTCATAACTTGATAATTCTAACTATACATTCGTTTCCAGTATCTTTTGCATGGAAGGGATACTTTTATGTAATTTCTAAATTCTTGGTCCGACACTGAGAAAATCTCACCGCCGCAACTTGTTCCCGGCTACTTGTGTTGCTATCCTAAACCCTTATCTTTACCTCGTACAATCATTACTAGCCTATTAGATATATACACTAACTCTATTTTGATAATTCTTTCTTCCTTGAGCTACCTCCTTGGTCCGACAAGTAGCATTAAGGCGAGTGTCTAAAAAAACTTTGACCATCCGTTAAATAAAATACTTCTAAGAAGCGCAAGAATTCTTATACATGCAGAACTCTTCTAGAATTGTTATTTCATTAGGTTTTATCTCATTATTTGCCTATGGTCCCAACCCTAGTTATGGAGTTTATTTTTCATAATCATTATCACAATATTCAATATATTATATAAGAATTCATGTAGCTTTACTTCAATGGAAATATTAAAATCGAAGTTTCTGATTATCACCACAATCACTGCAAGAATTTCAAGTATCAGAATCTCAAAAAAAAAGTCTAATTTAACAAAAGTTCTTAGCACTAATAATACATCAGAGTCCCTTATAATTATTCCAGGTCGAAGCCTCAAAAATGAGGTTTTTTTTGACTATTTATAGAAATTACAAACCTAATTAAATAAGGAACTATATTGTTTTTGCTGGATATCTGTCAAAACGCTGGCTAGGGTCTACGGACCTCTGCGACTGGTCAATCGTGTCACGACGGACAAACCGTCAGGATTTTCCGTCTCCCATACTTGATGAAATTTCTTCTGCGTCTCTCTTCATTACCCTCGACGGCAAGTATGACGGACCGTCTAGGCACACGGTCCTGCGAGGGTCTTATCGTTCCAAAACACTTAAACAACTCTTGTATTATGGGTACTGAGATACTCTCTGAACTTCATGAAAGAACCTACAGGACGGACCTCATAGACACGACGTGACCGTCATGGACTTTGGACTTGTCCGTAACCCCGAACTTGGTCGACTTCCCCATCTTCCTTCAGAGCTGCCCTATGCGGCCGCCTACGAACCGTCACAAGTATGACGGACCTGTCACAAAGCTCTTTAGTGGTCTCTCTCTCTCATTTCTTCTTCCCTCAAAAACCTCTGCATCCCTCTTTTACATCATATTTCCTGCACATATGCGCACCTTTCTCTCCCCCATTTCGCCCACCGTCACGGCCAAACGTATTACTCCTCCCCAGTGAAACCATGGTATATCAGTAGCGTTCTATGATGTTTGGTGAGTTCATGATGGTTAGTTGTCTTACTATTGGAATGATTATTAGAAGTCTTGAGTTTTCATTTTGCTTGTAATGAGTTCCTCTAATGTTTTGGTGCCTCAAAGTAATGTTGGGGGGAAATGTCCAATTTGATTTCATGTCCACCCCCCCCACTTGTTATATGAGATGGTTCCATGATTCCATGTTTTGGGTTAATGAAGGTTGTATGCCTGATTTTCCTTGTGGCCCTTAAGGTGATCCGTTGAGTAGGAATGTGTAATGGACCTATCAATACATTGCACCAGTGTATCACTAAGGTTTCTGGAAGTTAAGGAATTAGCAAGAAAGGAGTTTACATTAAGGGAAATATACTTAACTGTACAAGGAAAGTACTCCACCTGTAAAGTGGTCCCAAATATGATCTTAAATTGTAATGCCTATTATTATGTGATATTATGACTCTTGTTGTTCCAAAGAAGTATGAACTCGTATAATGCTTAAAGTATCAAGGTTTTAGAGCGTTTTTCACAACAAAAAATAATGTCTTGGTTTCAAAGTAGATGTCGTCCCCTTCAATGCATGTATTTGCATGGTTGCCATATTAATGTGCATTCTTGTACTAAAACCATTCTTTTTTACCTTTACACAAAGTGTGGTAGGTTATGCATGCTTAAGTACGGGGTCTCTAAGTCTAAGGTGAGATATTGAGTGTGTTCCTAAGCTCAAGGATGGAATCCTTTAGTTCAAGGATTTCCTCTGTATTGCTTTACGAAAGTTTGTAATTGGCCTTAGTTATGAATTATGTTGAAAGGGCATTGTCCCAATATACTCTAGATTTTGATCTAAGATGTAAAAAGAGACTTAGAGTCTTTAACTATGTTTATGATATCTTTTATATATATATATATATATATTATATTATATATATATATATATATATTGGAAGTGATGTTCTAGCATATGATTTGCTATAAAAGTATTAAATTTCCGTAATTTAAACCGATGACAAGGCGATGAATGATAAAATGGGGTTTGTATAATACCCTCGTCGTAGGGAACCAAGTATGGCATGTTACTTTAGGAGGTGTTCCCTTCCCAGCTGACAAATGTTGGTTCAAAGCATGAGGTTTATGAAAGGGTTTTAGGGTTCAAACTATCATATTGCCATGTATAGTATGATACGATTATCGATGGTAGTGCCTTCCACTCTATGAGCGAGAGGATATTGGAATGATAAGAGTTTCCCTTTTTCATTATTCTCAGTCGTGCCATAGAACTACTCTATACGATCTCCTCATCTGTTTTTCTTGTCCTTTGGCTTTTAATCTGATTGCTTGGTGAGATTGTATCTCTATGTTGAGGTTGAAAAGGTGAGTTTGATGCTTCTTGGTTTTATGGTTTAATGTGTAATGGGTGAAGGTGGAACCTTGATATATGTTTAATGTGATCCATTTTGGCTAGAATGTGATTTAATGAATGACTACTATTGAAGATTAGTATGATTATTGTTAGCTTGTTTAAAAAAAAATGTTGTTGTAGTTGAATTGAGCTTCCCTTTTGAATGGTATGTTTCTATATGATTGTATGATGATAGTCTAATATTGTATTTTAGGTTGAAATGCTTTGAAGAAGTGTGATAATATCTAAAGAATACATGTTGCCTTTTTGTGGGTGTAAGGATTAAAATATTGCCCTTGTATATGTGCAAATGTTTCATTATTGCTTTGGTATATTTTAAATGATTCATAATTCATTTGAATGGATTAAAGTCTTGTGTATAGGCTTGATCCTAGAAGTCAAGGTAGTGTGCTAGCCTTGTAGGGTGATGATGTGGGTTGGTTTGACCTATGTAACACTTCGAAAGTCTAAGACGTGTTCTAGAGCTAACATTAGTGTAAAAAGGTTTAGACACTGTTTTAAAGTTAATTTTAATGAATATAAGTCATTTAGTAAAGCTATAAATCAAAACTTCAAGGAACGTCCATGACGTCTGGAAACTAGTTTAATTAGTTGTTAGTGTTCCTTAGCCTATTTGACTAAGTTTTAAGAGTCCTAAAATGATGAAAATTGGTGGAAGGTTGACTAACACGCATTAGAGTTAGTTCATAGTCGAAAGTTTGGTGCACGACTCCCAAGTACAAACCAATGTCCCTTTAGGAGGACCGTTGCATTTTGACAAAAAGCTGCCAAAAGGTAGCGCACACAAATGAGTGCAATCGATGAATCGTGGACCAATCGACGGGGTGTCGATGGCCACTTTCTATAGTAACTTATACAAATCCATGGGATTCCTGTTTTGAATAGTCTCTAAACTATCGATGAGTGTGAAACACGGAAATGAACAATGCCCGTCGATGGACACACGATCCGTCGATCGTGGTCTCGTCTTTGGAGCCACTATTTTGCTGCAAATTTTTATTTAATTCATTTAATTAGTTGGGTTATTTAGGAGATTAATTAGGGGTTAAGGGAAGCCTAATTAAGTTAATTAACAACCTATATAAAGTAGATTACCCTATGCTCTCATATATTCCAAAACACAAACTATCTTCCTTCTTTCTTCTTTCTCTCTCAAGTTGAAGAACTCTATAAAAGACAAAGTCAAGGTAAAGATGGTTTCTAGGATCCAGTCACCAAGTTTTTTCTATGAATATTCATTAATTATTATGGTATGAGATTCCTTTCACCTTTGATACTTCTTTTCCCAAAATGTTCCATCAAATTGATTTCAAAATTATAAAATTCAAGTGGGTCTTCTCCAATCTCGAAATTGATCATTCAAGTTGATTTGTTTATGGTTTATTTGGATTGTGTTGATTATATTATGTTGACTTATGACTATATTACACTATTTATTGATGAATTTGTCTAGTTTGTAGAAGATGACCTGTTCCCCTTAACCCTAGGTTATGATTTTGATATGAATTGTGTAATGTTGGTTCAATAAAATTGGTTATTGGTTGAATTACTAATAGATGAAGTTATTGTATCAATTATGTATATATTAAGATTAATTTTAGTCCTATCATGCTATTTCTTGAGTAATTGATCTAGATTATGACTTTGACCTAAGTCTCTTATCTTAAGTTATGAACTAGTGATGGGTTATAATGTAGTGATTCAATTGGATTTGTTCTCATGTTAGTTATTTATATTTGATGATATTACACCCTTATTGTATTGAGTTAAGGATTTATGATATGACCTTGATGATGTATTATGAAGGAGACTTGGTAAGTCTTATGATCCCTATTCTTTACTTCAATTGTGGTTACTTGAGATTGAGTGATGATGTTTCATTGAAGTATATATTGTATTAGGATTGATAGGGTTGGTATTATTTTGAATTGAAATGTCTTGACTATGGTTTGTGAGGTGTTGGATAAGATGTAAATGTTATAAGGATGGTGATAACTACCAATGTGCCTTATCATGTGATTATGTAAATGTGCTAACCTCACTTATACGAATTGTAATGAAAGGAATATACTCATGTAATTCTTATCGAGCTATGGTGATGATTATACAAGGGATAGACCCTATGACCTATATTAAGTAATGATGATTAATAAAGACATTAAAGATATTTCAAAAAGGGACTTACCTTAGCACCGAGTGAACTTGACAATGGGAGATGTTGACTTTCCTTAAATGAAGATTCACCCTATAGTTCCGCATAAGGTGTTGACTCCCCAATGAGGGATGCTCATCCTATGGATTCCCATGAGATGAGGCTCTAATTTCCAAGTGGCATGTACAGAGTTCATACCTAGCTCTTAGTTCTTGAACTATGTTGCCCCCATAGGAAGACCAGCTAGTGGATCTATTTAGAAAACTACGTTTATGTTTGGTTTCACTTTGGCTGATAGACCACCTTCCATCGGTGTAAGGTTTTACAATAGCAGATTCCACACTTAGCATTTGTGTTCTATGTCGGTTAAGGCATGTTCCCCTAAACTAAAATGAATTAATGAAGTACAAACCAACTAAGGTGACTTAAGAGGTTTGACTTAGCTTAGGTAGGGGTATAAAACTCTACCTATGCCTTGCACTAGTTTGCCTTGAAGGAAGCTTTAGAAGGTTGTTGTTACATATGTATATGCTTATAATTTTACATGATTTGTATATGATGATATTGCATATTGATGATACTACATGATGATTAGTTTCACTTTTAAACATGTGTTGGTCTCTATTTCTAAAGCAGGATGATATGTACTCTTAAATAATATGTTATGTGAAGTTGGATATTAGTCATGGTTCTTATTGGGTTTACTTGATTGAGTAAGGTTATGGGGCTTTTCTTGGTCATTGCACTTGTTGACTTAATGAGGGTTCATGGGTAATTTTCTTGCTTTGGTTATGTTTTAATGCGCTTTTATTCATGCTTGTGGCTATTATAACTTGATGATAGAGTTGCTTTGACTATGTGTTCAATTATATGATATGTATGTTGACTTGATTAGACTTATCATTTTTGGTCTTGTGATGTACATACTTATGACTTAATGAATATGTCTTAATGATTGGTATGGTCTTCTTAAATGTGCATAAGACTTTTCAAAGTAAATTTCTTACTTTAATGGATTGTCCCTTTTTAGCACGATTTCATGATATGTGTGCATATGGTCTCATACTTAGTACAAGTGGTATACTAACCCCATTTTCTCCCTTTTCCCCAATATTTTAGGTTCTAGACATTGAAGGGCTTTCGAGACGACTTTGAAGGAAGACTTGGAATTCTCAATCATCCAAGTTGGATAGGTCCTCACTTTCCGAGGGCAATGCCAATATCAAGCTTATGGAGTTGTTCTAGTTTTAACTCTTACACTATGTTTGGATCATTGTTATCCATTGTATTGTATTATATCGTTACTATACCTACAATGTTTGTTTTGATTGTTCCTTAAAATTTATTGTACTG
Organism: Solanum habrochaites; assembly: GCA_027704765.1. Classification (NCBI taxonomy): domain Eukaryota; kingdom Viridiplantae; phylum Streptophyta; class Magnoliopsida; order Solanales; family Solanaceae; genus Solanum; species Solanum habrochaites. Next base: position 33,330,576 of record JAKWJA010002499.1, on the reverse strand, counting down.
TATTGTTAAATTTCGTTGTTACGTAACAATGGAAACCCCTAGTTTTTGGAACAACCAATTTGGTGTGTTCCCATTATTACTTAATTTCTTTTTCCAATTATATCTTTACATAATATTTCAAAATACTATTTTACCCTTTACCTTAATTATTTAAATCTAGTCAAACCTCCTACCCTAGAATAATTAAGGATAGTTAAATAAATTTATAAATTACAATACAGTACGATACAATCAAACCAAACAATTTAAATGTTACTAAACAATAACAAACAATAAAATCTAACCAAACATTGTATCTACTATATAATACAGTACAATAAATTACAATACAATACGATACATTATGAAACAATGAGTAACAATGATCCAAACAAAGTGTTATGTTCTTTCCATTTCAATTGAGTACTAAACATTGTATAGCCCATATGCGACTTTATTACATTGATGTACGGGCTAGGCCCAAATTGTTATACTCTTTTTAGATGGTTATGAGATGAGACGTCCATTTGAGACTATGTTATATCTTATTTATGTATGTGCAATAAAAGTAGAAGACTATGTAATCGTCCTATACGAAGGGTCTATGTATACTCGATATAAATATTATGTGTATTTAGAGGTCTATGTAAACCTCAATGTAAATGTAATGATAAGTTTTTAAATTTTCTTTATTTTTGGCCTATGAATGTAATGATGTAAGCTAAGAGGCTAGTCTTTGTCCTTAAAGAGGAAGACGACGCCGGTTACGTCTAGGAGGTGCTCCATGGATGTGACAACCTAGAAGTTACCATACCTTGGTATTGAAAGAAAAGAAAGAGTCCTTATGGCTAAGCCTCCACTATTGTTTCTCCTAATGAGTTATGATTCTTTGTTTTTATGGTATAGTCGATACCTTATGTGGTTGGGTAGTGTGACCTAACTTAATTGTTATGGATTCCCCTTCGAGTGTTAGGCCTAGAGGAATGTTAATGATAGAGTTAGTAGACTCCTTGGTATGAGATTAGGAGTTAAAACCCTTAATGAATGTTAAACCTTCTCGTGTGAGGAGTATATAGGTTGGTTTTGACTTGTCTTGACCTCAGTGTTTAAGGGAATGATATGATTAGGCCTACCCTAAGTGGGGGATAATGTTCCTAGATGGTAAGATTTTATTATCTTTGATGTTTATATGTTGAGTTCCTTTGGACTTCATCATTGGGGAAATCACTTTTAGATGATGTTGATGAAGGATGTGCTTGAGCTTAGATCCAAGAGTTGGGTGATGTGCTTAGTTATTAAAGATGGTGAACTAATGTTCTCTTAAGGGAGAGTTAAGTTTCTCAATTGGGTTTACCCTATGTGGGGGATGATGAGGAGAGTATTAAGGTTGTAAGTATTCCTATATTTTCCTTTAATGTTTATTTTATCTTGAGACTAAAGAGTTCCTTGAAGCCTGTTCATGATAGGAGTCTTGCATAGATGTATGAGTTGCATGTTCTCCATATGTTATGTATGTCTTGAATGACACCATGTTAAGGATATTTTGAAGATTCTAAATTGCATGAAAAAGGATTTTTGATCAAATTCATGATTTCTCATGTTGATTGTGCATCTTGAATGTTAGTTGTGCATTTGTCTTCATGAGATAAGCCAGGAAATGAATTTACTCTTAATGTGCGATGTTTTAAGCCATCAATGAGAAATTGAGTCTCATTGAAATGAAATATGATAAATCTCTTGAATGTGCGATTGGAGGTTTTTAAGCATCAATGAGAAATTGAGTCTCATTGAAATGAAATATGATAAATCTCTTGGAAATTATGTGATTTGTATGGTTTTTTAAAGCATAATTATAGGCTCACTATTGACAAGTGCAGGCATATCTAGCTAATGTCCTTGTGTATGCCTATAAATTGCAAGAATTTCCCTAAATGATGCATGTTTATGGAAGCTAGTGTCATACTAGGAAATGAAATTTTGTGAAATGACTTCCCATTATGCTGATATGTGTGGGGTTAGTTACCATTTTGACTTATCGAGGAAAGAAATATGAGCATGCTTGGTTTTAAGTTTGAAAATTCCTCATCTAAATAAATTGACCTTTTGCCTTGCTGGTAAGGTACTGATGAGACATGTAAGTGTGTGAGGAAGAAGGGACATTCTTCAATAAACCCCATAAACTAAGCGTTGTATATGGTTTGTTAGTGTGATTTCATGGGGGCACTAGGTCTAATCAATTGATAATATCCTTGTGTTGATTCTACTTAACTCAAATTTTGTGATGTGAAAGTATGAGTTGTCGTTTCTTACTGCTTTTGAGTGATGTGGATCTTGCCTATGTGTGACTTAAATATTGTTGCATAGTTAACTCCTAATGAAAAGAAGCGTAAAGACCATGTTATGATAAGGAGAAGGATATTCCCCCTATAAACATGACAAGAGCCTATGTGTTGAATGCATTTTGAAAATGAGTGAACGGAGGTTTTACTTACTTGTGTTGTATTGAGTGCTAAATGGTTGGAAGTTGTGTTCCTCGTAAGTTTGGTTCATTTAATTCTTTGTGATAATGTTATGAATGTTGTGAACTGCTCTATGGGTCATTGAAGTCCTTGTTGTGTTTAAAGTGTTCCAAGTGTCACTCGAGGACGAATGTTTCCAAGTGGGGGATGTTGCTAGACCCCCAAAATGAATTAAGGTGTCTAGAGTATCACATGTGCCTAATAAGATTTTTAACATGTTAATTAAGTGTTTCAAAGCATGTAGGGTTAATTTGACGTCATTTGGAAGTCAAATGTCCAAGAACCTCCAAGACTTTAGAAAGTTAGCTCTTGGATGTACTTGAGTGTGCTTCACATGAATGTGTTGAGTGTGTTGTTTGATGCTTAAAATGGTATGGAAGGTCCTTTACATGCATAAGAATGTGTCTAAGTTGGAAAATTCTGGGTACGACTCCCCAAGGGCCCCGCCTAAAAAGGACCCAAGCCGAGCCGACCCTCCAACAAAAGTATTCCTAGACACTGCCCCATTCGGAAAGTGTTTACGAACCCCGAACACCCACCCTTATGCCTAGCAATTGTGCGGAAAGGTTAGTAGGTGTGGTAAAGTGGGTAATGCCCGGTTAGATGGCTGGGGGTTAGGTTCAATACATGAGCCTAGGGAGACATATGCAAACCAGGCAAAGCCCACGACTCACAAACGACCATCAAACCAGAACAGCCCTTCGATGGGCATATGGGGACATAGTGATCACGAGTAGAACCTGCCAGTGCAACTACCAAGCACACTGTTTCACTAAGGGGGGAATGGAAAATTCACCCCACGTCCTAACCTGACCGTAGGCCATTTATTTAGCTATTTTTGGGTGTATTTAGTTAGTTAAAAAGACTAAAACCCCAAAACCAATTCATATTTCAAAATTAGACTTCCCTCTCCCAAAGAAACTTCTCTAGTTACCACCACAGGAGATGAAGCTCAAGAACAACATACTGCTTGGATTCCCATGGATTCTTCATGAATATTTCGTTGTTCTCTCCTACAATAAGGTATGATGATCCTTCATCTTTAGATAATCTTCCATCTAAATAGCTCTTTCTAATGTTTTTCATTGAAAGTTCATGATCAAACTTCCTAGTTCTGAATCTAGCCATGGGTTCTTTTTCAAATTGATTCAAAAGAATGTTCATGATAAATTGATGATAATGTACTGATTTTAAAGTGAAATTCAATCTCAATTTATGATTAACCATGTACCTCCAATTTTTTTGCCCCCAAATTAGCATGTATAGGAATTGTGATCTTAATGATGTGTAATGGCATGTGATTCTAGAGGTTGAATTGCTATATTACAGACAATTGTGTATTGTTGATGGTGGAAACCTGTGATGAGTGATCCATGTGGATCAAGGTTTGATGATTTTAATGATATTGACCTATGTTCTTCTATCTTCTATTGATTTTTAATGTAGAGAACTTGATATGATCTCGATTCTATGGAAAATTGAAGTATGAATTCATTTAGGTTATGATATCTTTAGCTACTACCTATATTGTATTATTGATTCAGTATAAGTATTGATTATTGATGATCAAATCAAGAAGATTTGGTAAGGTTGATTCATCCCTTTACTTTTCTATCGTATGGCTTGTGGAATTGGCCTTGTATGGCATTGTGTGGTATGGTACACTTATGGTGGTGGTGTTTACTTCTTGTCAATCTATACATGTTTTGATCATGGCATTGAAGGAAAATTGATGTTGTATGAGTGTGTGGTTATGATGATCACACTATGTGAAGCATGCCTAGTCTTTTATTCTAGTTTATGATCTAGGTTGTATGGCTAGTGTGATAAGCATGTGAATGACTATGTTAGGGAATGGTTTAGGGTTGTTCCTTTTAAGAAGTAATGATGGTTAATGACCCCTTACCTGTGTAACCCTATATGAATGTGTGATTATCTAAGGTTAGTAATCTTGAATGTAATGTGATGTTATCTTGTATCCTATGCTTTATTGTGAAGTGTGGTCTATGCATGTATGTGAATTGTAGTCTTAAGAGGGTGGATGACTCAATGTAATGTTAATAGACATTACGTGATCATGTTGACCAATGCTCACACATACTCAGTATGTCATACATGTTTACAAGTAATATAGGTTCATGGTGTCTAATGAAAGGGTATTCTCATATGCACTTGTATCTACAACTATGAATGTAGATCATATGTATATGAAGAATGTTATGTATCCCTTAACTAGGATGACTTGATAGGAATACTACTAAGGGTAAGGGTATGGGACCTTTTCTATGCATTGCACATGTGTGCCTTGATAGGATAGTTCCTAGGTTTGTGATTTATGTACCTAAATGTCAATGCATGAGTATGTCATGAACTTGTCTTATATGCTATGATGTCAAGTATATGATATGATAAAGTATGATTATGTCTAGTGTCTAAATGTTTTTATATGAAAGGATTGCTCATATAGTACACTTGTATACTATGCATAAATTGCTATAAATGAAATAAGAATACAGCATGTGTGGTCTAAGAGGTGTGTTTATGTGAAATGGTGTGCTAACATATATGTATTACAATACACATGGCTGATGATCTAGTCAACATGGATTTTGAAAGGTGTTATCTCAGGGTTACCCTCTAAACTAGATGGTGCTTGAGGTCTGCTGGGTTGTCCATGTGAAGGTTTTCTAACCATGAATGAGTTAGGATGAAAGGAATTCTCTAAAAAACTATTGACCCAGGAAGACCTAAGCATATGGGGGAGTCAATCTCCTTAAAGAATACTTTTATAAGGTAATGACTGAATAGAACTTTTTCATAATATAAGGGAAAGCTTAGCTTAGCACCAAGTGAACTTGAAGATGAGGGGTGTCCCTTCACATTTTAGGAAAGTAGGTTCACCATAGTCCTCATGAGGTGGATAGCCTCACATCCCAAGGGCAAAGAGTGATATTTCCATATATCCATGCAAGTTCCATAAAATATGCTTGACCCATAGGATCTACAAGTAATATCACGTAAGATGCTAGCATGATGTTAATGTTCTACTTTGGCAAGGTAGAACACCTTCCCTTGGTATAAGGCTCTTCAACACCAAATTTCATGTAGTACCCATGGTCTTAGTGTTACATGGACAATGGAAATAAAATATGGACCCTAACTAGGATAACCTAAGGGAAGTTACTTAGTGTAGGCGAGGGTATGAGACTTTACCTATGCATTGCACAAGTAGCTCTTGAAGGGAGTTCTAGGAAGGTGTTCTAAACTGTATGATTATGTTTATATCCTTATGCATGACTTTGTAGCCTTTTTTTACTCGTTCTGATGAAATGCATGGTATGAATCTATATGATGTGGTCTCTATCCTATTTGCATAATATTGGTCTTAATGACTATATAATGAAGGTCTTGCTTGGCATGAATGAGGTTGTCTATGCTTGTCATGTTAATGTATGAAGTGCATGTTAATACTTGTAGTCTCCTTATAGGTTTACTTAGTATGTGTGAGGTTATGGGATTTTACATGTACATACATAAGTAGGCTTAGAATGGGATTGTGATTAGAGTTCGATGATGTCTTTATGAAGTGAAGTCCAAGTATGTTAATGATGAATAGTGTTTTATTATGGTGATGATTAGAAGTCTTGAGTTTCATGTTGTCTTGTAATGAGTTCCTATATGTGGTCATCAAAGTATGTTGAGTCAAATGTGAATTTCATGTCATGTTATATGAGATGGTTCCATGATTTTATGTATTGTGTTAATGAATGTTGCTTGCATGATTTCCTTGTGGACTTAATGTGATGCTTGAGTATGGATAGTGTAATGGGACATTATGTATAAATTACACCAATATATCACTAAAGGGTTACTTGTAGGGTTAAGGAATTAACAAATAAAAGGAGTCACTGTTAAGGGAAATATACTTGCTGTCAAAGGAAGGCTACTCACTGTAAAGTGGCCCCAAATATGTGTTAAATGCAATGTATGATCTTATGTGATACTATGACTCTTGTATGTTCCTAAATGAAGTATGTAAATTGTGTAATGCTTATGGTATCAAGTTTTATGAAGTTTTCACAAAAAGGCATGATGCATGGTTTCAAAGTAAGATGTCCCCTTTCAAACACATGTTTTTGCATGGTTTCCATCTTTAGTGCGTTCTTGTACTAACACCATTCTTCTTTAGCTTTTTACACAAAGTGTAGTTGTGTATGGATTTGCTTTTTAAAGGTGTGTCTCTAAGGTGAAGAGCTTGATGATGTGTATTCCCAAGGGCTGCAAGAAAAGGAATCCTTAACTTCAAGGAATTTCCTATGTCATTGTTTTAAGTAAAGTCTTGTAATAGATTAGTATGAATATGTTGGAAAAAATTAAGAGATGATGAGGGACGTGTCCCTAAGTTACTCTAATGAGTGAGTCAAAAGTAAGGCATGGAAGCTGTCTTCAAACAAAAAAAAAATATCGGTCCAAAATGGGATGTAGACCTAAGATATTCAAGAGACTTTAGAGTGCTTTAAACTATGTATTTCTGATTATATTATATATATTATATATATATATATATTGGAAGTGGGGCTAGCATATGATGTGCTATGAAAGTTTAAATTTTCCGCTAAATTTACCTATGACAATGGGATGAATTTTAACTATGGGCTTGTATAAGACTTCCGAAAGATCAAGTACACCATGTTACTTCTATGGGGTGCTTCACGTCGTGACACTGTCCATGCATCCATCGCGACGTGCGATAGGATCCTCGATAATAGTAACCATCACGACACAAGATAGAACCCTCAAAATATAGTATCCATCGCGGCACGCGATACGTTTCTAAAAAATTTATCGTATCAATTCACAGGTGCTGCATGTACGTCCCTTGAAATATGTACATCCTTTGAATTTTCGTTCTGTATACAATTTCACATACACTAGTCACACAACCATGTCTAAGAAAAATGCAAATGACATGTTAACAAATAATGAAGAGATGACCATTTTAATAATAATGCACAATTCATAACAACACAATCGTTCAACAAACCTTTCAAATCATTCTCAACATATAACACTCCAACAATTAATCACATTACCTTTTATTACCCTTTTTCCATCATTAGAATTAATGTGATACAAAACAAGTAATCCAACACCAAGTTCCTATACTGTCCCAAAACACCATATTATCAAGGAAATACACGAATTTTATACACTTAACAAAGGTTTAGAAATTCACTTGCCTAAAAAAAATTGAACAATTACTTTGTAACTTGAGCCTTCCCGTTTTCGTTGTACTTCCAACTCAAAGCAATATATTCACAAATAATCACAATAAGAGTCCAAAACTAAAAACGCTCATATTAATATGTGTTTAGCCTTGACCTAATAATTCACTATCATATTTTACAAGTTTCAAGTCTAGGATTAGGTCTCAATTGAATCTTAATATATACAACCCGCGGTATTTTAACACTAAAATAACTTATTGTCAATATACTTAATTAAAGTTAATACACATGTAATTATAATTTTTCGTGTTTTGATATAAAAATATCAATTGTATGTTGTGATTCATAGTGAAATATGTAACTTCTGAAAACAAATACTGAAAAGACATTAATAACTAAAAAATGGAAATCCAAATAAGAGACAATTTAATCGATGGAGTGCAACTATTTAACCCACTACAATGCTTCAATTCAAATATCCCTCCTAATAATTGACCAATCATTGGTCATCATTATATCATGATTAGCCATTAACCTTATTTCACATGTAAAGAAAACAATAACGCCACTACCTATAAACTAAATTTGATATTGAACTTGTAAAACAAAATTTTCTTCCTTTCTCTTTCTAATCATCACATAATAATATTCTTATATAAATTGAGTACTCATGCATTCAACAATCAAAATTTTCCATGTACAAGAATGGGTTACCCAATTCTGCCCCATATAATTTTGGGGCATTGAGGTGCGTGCTAGGTGCACATCACGAGGGAGACATCTCATTCTTGATGGCGCATGCTGCCTTGGGCAGCCTCTTGTCCAATGTTTGGTTCCTCCTCGGGGCTCATTTGGGTGGTCCCCATGGATTCGTACCCGAACATTTTGACCCTTAGAATGTCTATCAAGGTACTAGGGGAAACTACATTGACATTCAACTCCAAACAACACGTAAAAACAAGGCAAACATACAAGGACTCACTAGCACATGTAAAGACCAACTTTCGAATGTCTTGAACGTTCTTGGACGTTTGACCTCCAAATGACTTCAAATCAATTATGAAAGCTATAAAACACTTTATTGACATTTTATTAACCTCTTTAGGCACATGTTAATCTCTATCTATTCTAGTTATATTTTGAGGTTGTTCCTATATCCACCACTGGGGAAAAACTTCATGTCCTTGAAATGGAACACTTGAAACATTTTATAAGACACTTTCAAGGGGATCAATGATTCCATAGGGCAAACCACAACCACTTATTTGCATGTTATCACCTAAAAAGTCAATGCACCAATTACAAGGAAAACACAAACTTCAAAACTAGCATTGCATCAAGGCAACCATAATCAACATGGCGGACTTAACTATCTATAATTTTGTTCATGCCTTATATTGATTCTTCATATTTCATTACCATTTGGAGGACTACTTTCTCCAACTTTAGGCATACTCATTATTTCATGACAAGGTTAAACATACTATGGATTCCAATATTACACTTAGTTATAATACACACTTCAACTTATGAGAAAATTTAAACACTTCATATAGCTTCACAGGAATCATGAATAAGGTAGATTAACTACAGTCTTATAGTGTAGACTAGTTATAGTCCACACTTCAACTTATGAGAAAATTTATTTCACAAGAATCATGAATAAGGTAGATTAACTACACTCTTATAGTCTATACATAATACCATTGAGGCCATATATGATATTACCATACTTTGCTTTGTTCAAGAGGATACTGACATTGCCTCTCCTAGTCAGCAAAATACATAACATGGGATATCATAGGATTCACATAAAACAATGCATTGAGGTTAATTCATGACTGTACGGAGGATTTTTCTTTACTGCCTAAACCACATTATGGCTTATAACTTCCGTCCTTATGTAAAACAATATTGGGTAGGGCTCATAACAAAACATATCACATATTAGAAGTAAATTTATATAAGTCTCAAAATTCTAGGCACATCACTTAGATCATTAGGCATGCTATATTTAGGGAAATTTATTATGATTTATAGTCATATCAGACAACATAGGCTAGACCATAACCATCACTCCTAAGTAGTGGAGCCTATAATAATACACTTTCCAAATCGCAAAACGTCACTCGTTTTCAATAGGAACTCATCAGTTAGTCTTATTTTAAAATGAGACGGTCAATTTTATCTTGTAGGGCCAAAAACCCCACACAAATTCCCAAAAGTGAATAAAGCGATGATCAATTAAAAAACTATCTAATGATAAATCAAATTGCATCATTTATCATATAATGATGAACAACAAAACATGAGAGGAATCAAATTGCACCAACATTTATCATTATTAAGAATTAACAACCCACAAAATGAGAGACATGAAAATTTTTCAAAAATTTCCTTTGTCATTGGCATAATGACCTCTCATAATATGCAGAACATAAGTGTCATTTAAAACCTGCCATAACATATGGAGCACATAAAACTTCTCTTTTTAAGTGCAGACTCCCTATCATGAAAAAATCTACTTAGGAACTGCTTTGGTTTAAAGGCTTGATAAAGAATAGAAGAAAATATAGAGATATCTAAATTCTACTATAAATCATCCCTCCCCCACTTAGGATTAACTCATTTAAGAGCAACTCTTCCAACTCTAGGGGAATCATATGCTTACATCCAACCATATTGTATACTAAGGCACCATCATCCTTCTCTTGGGATCTAAATTATGAACATCCTGTCTCTTCGCACTTCAAGGTGGTTTTTCATACCTAAAGGAAGTTTCAAGGGAACTGCAACCATAGGGACCAACAGGGCCCTTATAAAATATTACCTCTATGCAATTATCCCGTATCACTTGGGGTAAGCCTAAGCACATAATGACATCATTTAAAACACCAAGGCCAAGAAATCAAGACCAAACCTACAAGGGTCATTATTTTTTTTTGTGTTGGTGGAACTTTTCCAACCAACCATGCCTAGGTACAATCTTAACCCAATTCCGTCAATTGACCTTACTCAATAGGTAAGGCTTAAAAAGACAACTAACACTTCCAAAGTAGGTCAACCTCAGTTGTCTCTCTTTCTCTTTGTAAGAGCGAGAGAGTTACATATCTAAATCCCCTAAGTCATCTTTAGGTTAGTCATACTTCCCCAGTGATGGAATAAAACCCTTTTTCCCACTATTAAAATGGGTTCATAGAGGGAGTCGTTTGACTAGTCATAAGGTTTCTACCGCATTAACTAGCAGCTCACAATCACTCCTTACAGGGCTCAAACACTATCTCCCTCCTCAGGAAGCAAGCCTAAAACAAAAGTTTGTTCAAATTAACCACAAGGGAAAATATGAACATTTCACATGTACAAAGACAACATTAAATCTCTTTTATTACTATTTACCACATTCTCAAGACTTTTGGCAAGCCTACACCATAACATCATGATACCATCCTTTACTATAATCATAAGACATTCTATGCATTCATGGGGAACTTTATGTAACCATGGAATAACTATTAATAAGCTGATAATCATACACCTTATAACGTCTGCACATAATATCTCATTTCCCATAGCACCTAAATCCATATAAATGGCACCACATTTACCAACTAGTAGTACTAACGCACCTTCACATAACTCATCAAACATAAAACCAAAGGTAAGTATCACAAACTTACCGTCGCTCCCTCATGCACTGAGGAAATACATCCCTTCCAAGCAATCACATATAACGACATGTTCTAAACAAGTCAAAATTAAGAGTTCTAGGGATTTTTCCATTTTGGTTTTTGTTTGTTTTATAGAATTAATTCTCTCTGATGGAACAATTATGAGTAGTGAGTCAAGAAGGGAAACTATTATTCCTATACTCTATGGCTCATAGATGTGTCTGCGATAGGACCACAGATAAACGAGGGGGACTCTGAATGCGTGCAATATGAAAGACGTGTGAAACCAAAAGACAAAATCTAAAAAAACTTGGCTCTAATACCAAGTTATAACGACCCAAAAGTACCCCATAGAAGTTAGGAGTACTCTTTAGATCGCCACACGGCAGAGTGTCGATCCTCTCGGAGGTGGTCTAAGAAAAAAAACTTAGAAAGATTTTTCATTTGCCATAATCGTAATTAAAAATAGCGAAAAAGTTTAAGAAAATTTTTCATCGCACATGCATTATGCTAGAATCATCACTTTATATATATATATATGTATATTAAATTATTATATATATATATATTAATAGAGAGAGAGAGGGTGAGATGAGAGATGAAGAGAATAGCTAAAGTACCCTTGGGTATTACTCTAAGTCTTTTTGCCATCTTAAGACACAAATCAATGAATAGAATAAGGAAACGACCCACAACATTTAAATATATAATCTAAGGTCTATTACATCAATTACAGAAACATCTTTGACATAGGAAACCCTTGAATAATTAAGGAGTCCTTGATTTGAACTTGGGGGGGACCCATGCCAAGTCGTTCACTTAAGAGGACATCCTCTTAGCCATCACCACCTACACTTAGTGTTAAAAAGATATGAAATATAAGAATGAATAAGAATGGTATTAGTGTAAGAATGAACTACGTATGACAAACCGTGAAAAACATGCATTTAAAGAGTATTTCATTTGGAAATCACGCAACAGGTCTTTTTAGTAAAGAATATTCACTATGAAACATAGGCACATATAAGCTCAATATAGTTCAGTACCATTCATATTAGACATGGATGATGTATCCATAATAGGACAAAACCGATTTATCATACTTTGAGCATATTTTAATACACATCATACATTACGCCTCTCTTTAATTTTACGTTTTCATTAAGTAACCCTCAAATGATACTTAGGCAATGTATACATCATTGAGGTTCACCTTTTATTAGTATTTCTTTCATAATTATGATTAAACACAATCACATATATTCAACAAGTCATTAAACATCTCCATAGACCATCAACTTCACATAAGAACCATTTCACCTAAGACAACTCCTAAGTACACTAGGCAATGTGGAGGTAGTTTTATATCCCATAATAATACTACTTCCAACCAAGTTGTACCTAAGAAGTCAAAACCTAGACTTGGCATAACTATATTCAGCATAGTCAAAACATATTTAACTACGCAACAGACATAGGCCACAACTTCCTGTCATCACACAAGAAAACTCTTTCCTTTATCTACAACTTAGTATGAAATCACTTAGTCAAACTATAGTAAACTACCCTCATAACCCTCTTCACAATGTCGTACTGGTGCAATGTTACACGTGGAGTCCCAGACCCCCCACAATATATCTAAGTAAAACCTTTTTATAACCTTAAGTGCAAAATTTGTATGCATAGTCCATATGCATGTTCTTAACCTAAATAGGTAGTTACTTATAAATGCATTCACAATGGTCAGTACATACATAACATAACTCATACGTCACAGATATAACCAATATTCTATCTTTCTTGGAGTTGCACAGGCAATGCAGGGTAGAGGTCCATAGTCCAACCTATACTATAGTGTAAACCATCCCCAAGAAGTTGGTTGGATCCATTTAATCTTATTTTAATCATTTATTACTTGGGAGACATAGCTCATAACCGAATCTAGTCCATGTGAGCTACATGGGAATTCGGTTGTGTTGTACGTCCTCACCGAAAAGGAGAGGGTTTACACTTGCCTAAGTTACAATCGTACATAGCTGTATAGAAGTGGTATACACCAAAAAACTATAACCTACGGGGGGCATATAAGGACACATGGATGAGTTCTTTGTAGAAACCTGACTTCTATAGAGGAGGGTTTTCATCTCTTAGACAAAATCTATATGGGGAAACTGGGACTTAATAGAATGAAGCACCACTATCATTTGTCATGTTTCACTCGGTTGCTAGGATTATCTCCCTTTTTAATATATTTGACCTAATGCATTACTTCTATACAATAAGGTCTTTAGGAGTTGCTCCTTCAATACAAACATATAGCTCAAAGGAATTCTAGACATGAGCATGTCCTTTCATCATAGGACCTAATTCAGTGAGAATGTCTTTCACTGTTCATTACAATCATAAACATCATGTGTCGTTGTCATTAGAATGTGATATCTAATGCTTCACATAAAACCTTCTATTCCACACATTGCTTCATAACATCATAAAATAATGTTTTTTTTTTCCATATACTTACCATCATAGAGATAGGTAACGATGCATATGCGAACTATACTTTTAGTCATCATAATCTTATCTATTGTATAGGTTAGATATGCTTTGAAGTGTGTTGTGGGTGCACATAGTTTCACATGATAACATAATGTCTATCACATAGTATTAAGGAAACCACCGTCTAAGGACCAAAACACAGGTACAACGTTCTTCAAGTCTCAATTTATACAAACATATAGAGTATTGAGGACTATAGAATACACACTCACATTAAATCATAGGAGGCAAGTACATATTCAACAATAGAGTAAGTACATATTCAACAATAGAGTATAACACTCCTAGCATACTTTGATCACACATTCATATAGGGTTCATATGGGTAGGGGTCATCCTATAAGGATATTCTTCATAATTAGCCATATAGACCACATCAAACCCTAACATCATCATCACACATATGCACATAACATCATCTCCACACCTATATTAAACAAGTATTGTAGAAGACTATACACATAACATTACATAACATCAATTCACTTATAGACTATGTATATTAGATCAGGTTATAAATCCTTCAACTCCTAAACAATGGAAAATAATCATATCAATTCACATTTGCATCTAATGCTTAAGGACATGATCATAACAAATAAACAGTACAAGTAATGTAAACTAGAAACCACCATAAGTGGACATATAATCACCAAATTAATGTACATTTAGAATAGCTAATTAGAGGAAATAAGCCAACTTGACTCAAATCTCCAAGATATATGATCATATTAATCAATTCCCCAACAATTCATAATCAATTGATTTGATAGATAAGGACTAGGATTAAATCAATATTCTACAATGTTAATAGACAAATTGAAATCACAATTCTTATCAATGATCACAAGACCATAACATTAAACAAATTTGAAAAATTTGGAGGATAATGGGTTGTTTGCCTTCATAAAAATTAGATATAAATCATCATAAAATATCAGTATGTCTAAATCATATATTCATCATTAGAATTGCTTTTGAAATAAAATTGAGATATGAACCCGTAGTGACTAGATTGAATGTAGGATTTTTGGACATAGTGTGTGGGGTGGGGGGGTGGAATTTTATGTTTAGAAGTGACCTTGTAAAAGACTTCCATAGATGAATGTTAATCTGATGGATAAAGATAACGATGCCCTATACTCCATGAAAGTCGTGAAGACGAGAAGTTTCCTAAGAGTCAAATCCATAGCTTGTCTTGAGCTTGGTCTTCAATGGAGGTTTTGGGGGGTTTTGAATAGAAGTGAATTTTGGAAGTTGATTTTTTAATGGGTGTGGGGTTATGGATTGGGAAAAGGGGTTTACAAAGGTCCTACAAAACAGTAATAAAACGTTCCCGCTACGTTACCAAAAAACAACCGCCAGATGAATTGGACTCTTAGACATGTCAAAAATGACTTAAAAAGATCGCAATCCGATTCTTGGGATGTGGGCTGCTTGTCGCAGGGCAACCTCCCAGTTCTGCCCCAAAATATTTTTGGGACAGGAAATGTGTGCTAGGCGCGCGTTGGGAGGGATAGGTCTCATTCTTGATGCTGCACGCTGCTGGCCAAGCTTCTTGTCCAATGTTTGGGTCCTCTTGGGGGCCCTTTGGGTGGTCCTTGGGGAGTCATACCCGGACGTTTTTACCCTTAACATGTCTATTAAGGTAATAGATTCAACTTAACTAACATTCAACTACAAACAACACATAAAACAAGGCAAACATACAAGAACTCGCTAGCACGTCTAAATACCAACTTTCTAATGTCTTGGACGCTTGACCTCCAAATGACTTCAAATCAATATGCAAGCTATAAAACACTTTATTAACATGTTATTAACCTTTTTAGGAGCATGTGATTCTCTATATACCTTAGTATATTTTGAGGGTTGTTACAGAAATGGAAATTTTTATGATGTTTTCAAAAAATGACCTTTCAGGTCATTACATTATTCGCGACTGAAAACTATGTCCGTCCCCGAACATAAATAAAAAGGAAGGAAGAATAATCAAATGTACCGGAAGTCAATTTATAGACCACTAGGCGGTGCTATTATTTATTTAAGTGAGTTCTTTTAAAGGGACCTAGTCCATCAAGATTCATAAGACTAAACACTGGATAATTTTCGAATGAAACTTTGACAAATCTAAAAAGTAGGAGTTCTTACCAAATCACATACTAACACATGAATCCGTTACAAACCAAAACCATCTAAAATATAACACAACTATCAAGACAAATCTTTTCTCACATAACTACAAAATTTTTTGAAATTGAGACCGGCTACATGCAGAAGTGAATCTTAAGCCAACCACCACACACTCATAATGTACAAACCATCACTGATCTTATCAAAATTTTCTTCTCAAAACACAATATCACCCTAAGCTAATGTAAGGACCCCTAGGAGTCACACGATGTACTTGACCTCTCGGAGGTCTCGTACAAGCCTCTTAGCATCATTCATCACATAGATACGAAAAGTAGTGTAGAATTAAAACTTTTCAGAATAATAGTCAATAAGGAAACTCTTTTATAAAACGTATGAAAGAAACTAAGTCTCATCATAAGCAATCATAGATTCAAACATTAGGACTATCAAATTAGGGTCATGACACATACATCAATTTGAAACTTATAGTCTAATACAAAGTCTTAAATGAAAAGAAACTAGAAACATAGTCCATGTCCTCGAACATATAAGGACATACCAATCTTGAGAGAAATCTACCTCCAAGCTGTCAAACCTGGGAATACTCCTTTCCCACCACCTACAGTGTAGACATAGACGGAAAATATTGGAATTAGAATTAATTAAATGCACTTATGTATGGTGAACATGCAAGAAAACCATGCAAAATGGGACATTTACTTAAAGATATGTTTTTCATGCTATTTTGATAAAGACATTCATCATCAGAGTTCAACAAACCTGTTACAAGTCAACAATCACATATAAGACATATTCCATATTCAACAAGTAAGCCTTTTCTCAACTTTAGACCCTCTACCTAAGGTTACTCTAAAAACTCATATTAAGAAGACTAAGAAGAGACCAACCCCTACCCCTTCTTCAGCACAGATCTAAGTGATCCTTGATTGAAGATAGATACCCTAGAGTAAGAAACCTTCGTGGTGAAACATACTTTTATTAAAATGAACATTATTGATTAAAGTCTATTTTAGAGGATTAACTAAACAGCTAAGGGACTTTCACATAATGAGTTGGAAGACGTATTAGGGAACTCTACTCTTAGCATCTTCATAAGCCTACTACATGCGCCATATGTAGATAGAGTCACCTGTTCCACTACCTACACTGTGTTGGTAATAAACATTAACCAATACTAGAATGCACCATCCCACATGATGAGAAAACGGACATTAAACCCGACATACATAGACCAAACATTAACTAGGTAATTGGGATATCAACGGTGTCATAAAGACCCCAACCATGAAGGTGTTCTATTTCCAGGTAAAAAACTTAGGACAACCTATGTTGGAATTAGTTTAGGGGGGTATCAAAAGGTTGCTCCGCTATCTTTATTTTTGTGCTTCTTTGTACTCTATTCTCATACTAACAAGAGCTACTCCCTTTAAGCATATACGGTTTGCTTTCCCTTGGATGGAATTAGAGTAATTTAATTCCGAAATAGTCCATCACTAAGACCTACCAACTCATATACAATTTCAAGAACGGGTCCACAAGGGTCAACAATGGACTTTTCTTAGAGATGGTTTCATTTGTGCAGCGTTCCATCCAAACTACCTCTAAGGTATATAGCATTCCACTTAAGAAGGGTTTTGTGGACAATTTCGTCTAACCAGCATTTTAAGGCATTTTTTATTTATTAACCTTCTTTTTCATTGTTCAAGGTTTCACCACTCTTAACCTATTTCATATTTCAAGGTTTCACCTTAGTCTTTTCAAGAAGGTTACCTTACTTTAGTCTACCGATCGATAGATTTCATTCATACACTTCATTCAATACAAGGCAAGTACAAAGGAGGGAAGGAACTAAGTCTGATGAAACACAGACAACATTATTTTATTAAAGGACACTTTAGTCCTTTCATCATCATATAGTTATAATTAGAGAAGAGTACTTTCAATCATCTCTTTATAGTACCCACCATTAAGAGTCATATATAACATCACTAGGAGCACCTTCACATTAATTTACGATTCACTTGTCCGACATAACATTAATCAATACCGAGCAAGTACATTAATAATGCCGATAAGGACATGTTCTTAACATTTATAAAAATTAAGCACCTCCACCACAAGTGGACCATACCAACAATAGCAATTCAATACCAATTCTATATTAAGTAAGGGAATTAGGTCAACTTACCACCTTCCAGTAGCCACAATCACCATTACTTAACATCTCCAACAACTCCACACAACAAAAGAACTTACCAATTACAATGCCCATAAGGCTAAGACCACCAATTCATCTTTATCAATGATTCAACAGAACCCATGATAGATATCAAAACTATAAATCAATCTATGAACAATTCCAACAATGACCGACATATAATTCAATAGCCCATAATAATCTAAATATGAATTCGACATAATTAGATCATAATCAATATACCCACTTTAAAACCAAAATTAGTAATTCAAGGAATACATGGGTTAATGGTGTTTTTGATCATAAAGTCATCAATTGACATTGAATGCTTCATAAATCATCAATTTAAATATTTTAATGCAAGAACCCATGCTTAGAATTCGAAATAGGATTTTAGGGGTTTTGAGATCATTTAAATTGACTCCTTGAATGATAGAAGAATCAAGGATGAAATCATAATAGCTTATTGAAGTTATATCCACAAAATTAGGGTTGAAACCTTGGAGAATTTAACCTTCTTCCTCAAAACTTGAAGGTTCTTCAATGGAGGATCTTGACTAGAGAGAGAATTTAGAGAGAAGGGAGAGCATATAATTTTTTTGGATTCTAATTGAGGGTTGGGGTTTTTGATTAGGGTAATGGGTGTACAATGACCTAAACTCAATATACAATACACCCCTAAAATACCCAATAGACCTTTACATTAATTTGAACTTTTTAAACAAGTCAAACTTAACTTTTATTTTTGGAATAATCGTCATGAACAAGTCCGCGTCGCGGAGCTATTACCTAAGTTTTTTGGAAATAATTTTTAAGACAATGGAGTCCTCAACGTGTCCGCGACGTTGACATGCTCCCTTCATGAACAAAAGTTTGCTGCCTTGGGCACCTTGTTGGAAAATGGTTGGGTCCTTTTCAAGGACCCTTAGGTTGGTCCTTGGAGGAGTCGTAACCAGAAATTTTGACTCTTAACATGGCCCTCTAGGTGTTAGGGTCATCCCAACTGATTTTAAACTCAAAACAACACCTCAAAATACATACAACATACAAGGAGACACTAGCATACACACAAGACTAGTTTCACGAGGTCTTGGTTGTCCTTTGATGTTTGACTTCAAAGCTCTTTAAAACTGACTTATAAAGATATTCTTCATTATTTTAACAAGTTATTAAACTCAATAAACACATGGTGAGGTGTTTATTCAACTCTTATTCAGTTTATGTGGTTGTTACACTTTAAGTTATGAAAAATGAATGTTAGACATAGGATGTACTCATCAAGGGAAGAATAAACTTATCTAACCCAACAAATAATAAAATTGTTAGTAAGCACCAAACGCAAGAGTAACATTAAATAATGCATTAACCTACAAAACAACACTCTTGTATAAATTGTAACTCCTCATAGGTCTTATACAAGTTCTCATAAGCAACTTTGTGCATGCAGAACTACTGATATACTTCAACCATCACAAACAACACTAAATTTATCATAACTGAAATGACCAATTTTGCCCAAGGAGTCTACCCCATCAAGAGGAAATAAGAGGATCGGTACATCCGATCCACCACTAGGAATTCACCCATAGATGTAGAAACACATGTGAATACATACATCAAATTATACTCCAAATCAAATTTGAAATGAAGTAGGTGGGTCACATAAGAATGTACGAAATTAAAAGTGAATAACACAATAAACTCCCTACATAACATCCATATTAAACATTTCCATTCATATGACTCCATCTCCTTGATTTTTAGTCACCGACAATCAATCAGTCTAATCCTCATTACGATATAACAAATAGATGATTTATCAAACCCAACATACTTCTCATAATACTCCATTGAAACCAACACTCTTAATACCAACAAACATAATAACAACATCAACCGTTTACTTTACTCGCAAATTGTCACTAGTATCAAAATTTCCTTAGCAAACTCATTGTAGCCTCTAAATTTTTTGAACTATTGCTCTCTTTACTGTCCATTTAATATCCCATTAATGACCACAAGTGTGGTCACACCCAAAAAACTGGATGAATACAATTTCAAATCTAAAAGGTGCTTTTCATGAGGTTCATAATGAATCACAACCCTGGAGTGTCAACATCACACAATCACTCACTATCTTTCAACCCGTCATATACCT
This sequence comes from Solanum habrochaites, assembly GCA_027704765.1. Taxonomy (NCBI): domain Eukaryota; kingdom Viridiplantae; phylum Streptophyta; class Magnoliopsida; order Solanales; family Solanaceae; genus Solanum; species Solanum habrochaites. Next base: position 33,310,114 of record JAKWJA010002499.1, on the reverse strand, counting down.
CATGCAAAAACATAGAGAGATTCTTGACTCACCCCAATCGATCTTATTATATCTTTCGCTAAATATTCAATTGTACTCATTACTAAACTCAAAAATACAAAAAAAACTTATAATCCCACTCGAGTTGACCATCTATACACTATTTTCTCAAGTTTTATCCATTAGTTTTAGACAACATGATGAACCTGTAAAAATATCACAATAATATAGGCAAGACAGATGAAACCACATGTATCTGAATGTAATTATCCACTCTTTTTGAAGATACATATTGGGCCTTTACAATTAGAGTAAATATTAATGTTCGTGCCTCCTTTCGGAGGCTAAATTATATCCTACTAAATCTTTCCATCTATGACTCTAGCTCCTTTCAATTTTGTTCAAGTGTTCTCAACACCTCCTATAACTTGTCATGCCATCAAGCTACTCAACAAATAGTATCAAACCACAACCTTAAATACTCGCAAGCCGTCATTATAATACAAAATTTATTTAACTAACACTCCTCATTATATATTTACATCTCAATCAAAATCCATCATGAACTCTTATTATCATGCTATGGGATGCTATTGTAATCCACCACAAAGCAATCTTTCATTCAAAGGATACATAACCTAGTTGAGAATTCAAATTCAAAGGATTAACCCACTTTTATATGCACTTTTTACTAAAATTTTCAATTACATTCAGACAAATGTACTATTTGATACTTCTTTTACCCATAAGTTTTTCATTCTGGTATCTATCCATTCCTCCATTCCTTTGGACCTTAAGATGAGATCACCAGTCCTCATTTAGAACCCTCAGGATACACTGCTTAACTTTAACACATTAATACCGTATCAACAATCCACCACACTAAAATATTTCTTATACTTGCTTTATCCCAAACATTTGCAATAAGAACTAGTTGGTTTCTCATATGTGAATGCAATAACGAATCTCATTATACGAGCATGTGATACAACTGATAAATCTTTGAGTAGTTAGTATTCACACTTGATAATCGATGTTTTTGTTTCCATATACCACTTGTGTCACACTGCAAAAATTTATTAGATTCAACACTAGAACATATCAATACCTATCTAGAAGATCATATCCAAATAGGTCACACATTTCAACCCATTGAATAACTGTATAACATTACCAAATCAGTTCTGTATCTAGCCCAAGCTATATGTGTTCTTTTACAGGTCAGGTAAATATCAGAAGTAACACACTTCATAAATCTAACCAAATAAGCATCAATACTATTGTGTTGTAGTCGTTATCATGGACCACTTTATTAGTATACTAGTTACAATCTAATAAAAAGATATTTGACAGATATTCTAACCTTCAATGGTATGCATATTTATCTCAATCAATTATAAACAACTCATTCATGCTATGATAACTTTACTAATTGTAGTTTCCAAGGTTACAAGGTTTATTATCTCAGTTTCAATTATCAAACCACTTCCAATTGTCAAAACACTTCATATATTACCTATACCACACAAGTACTATTCCCCATATTGGGGTAACTAACAAAAAGAAATAATCACGTTAATAAGATCCCCCAAAATCCTGTTCAACATCATCACCAAATATCCTCAAAATGCATCATCGAGTCATCACCTAACTCAACCCCTTCAAATTACTAAACATTTTGAATCAAACTACACATAATTGTCATAAGTCTACGACTTTCACCTTATTAATAGGTCTAACATCAAAGTCATATACAACATACCAATATCTCACATGAGGAATCACGCACGAGTCACCATTATAGGTGATAGTGAATTTAGTGAAGCAATAAGAATCAAATTGAACCAAGGATGCACGAAAAAGATTTAGAAAGTGATTTTTTTTCTAAAAGTCACTATAGCCTCTCGAAGATAGGTACAGACGTGTCCGTACTGATCCTTGAGACTCTACTTGTACACACGTGAGACCTAAGAAATTAGGACTCTAATATCATTTTGTTATGACCTAAAAATGGACGTGAGGCACTCGTCTTATCCCACCAAGACAAGTCAACATAAAACTCAACCATAACAATAACATGCGGAAATTTTATAATCAACTTAAAAATATTGCCAAAATCTAATTTTCACGTATAAAATCCTCTAAAGTATTACAAATGATTCAAAATAAAAATACAAGTCTCAAATGACCTTGTTTCTATAATATAACAAGAACATAAATAGGAGTAAGATGACCCACCGAAATGACAAGCAACTACGTCATAAACCTCAAAAAGAAGCCTCAAACAAGGTGAAAAGAAAATATCACAAAGGTTCAGGCTAATAACCTACAAAAAATGTAGTAGCAAGGGGCGAATATCAAACCACACGGTACTCATCAAGTAAACCTCTAAACATAAGCTAAGTGGATAGAATACGAGTACTCTTCTCACTCTAACCGAATCTCCACAACTACAACCTGCATAAAACCAACCTAACCCAACAGTTCACAATTTACAAATGCATATCTCAATAACAACATTCTAACAATCACCTATTCTTAACAACAAGCTCAATATATATCAACTACAACCTCCACGACTACAACCTTCTTAAAACAAACACAACCAACATTTTATAATTCACATAGCTTATATCTAAACAACAACACTCTAACCTTTACATATCCTTAACAACATAAATATTCATTAATCAAAGTTTCATAGAAAGAGATTCACAAGATCAACAAACCACAATATCAAGTTTACTAATGATAAATATGTGCAATGGAATGGAATTGAATGTCAAGTATAATAATGCATGTGTAACCTAGTGATACACACCCATTGTCTCTCAGTTTGGACCCACGGGGGACATATCTTTCCAGACATCCATCACGGCGTGCGATACGATCCTCGATATTAGTAACCATTATGCACATGAAATACATCACTCGAAACATAGTATCCATCGCGGAACGCGATAGGTTCCTATAAATATAGTATCAATCATGGCGCACGATACATACCTCGAAATGGTATATATTTTTTTTATTCATTCTCAATTCACATAACACTTGTTGCAACCATGTATCAGAACAATGAAAATGACATGTTCATACAAATAATGAGGAGATAAAACCATTTCATAAAATGCACAATTCAACAACAACACAATGCATTTCAACAAGCCATAAACCATTCTCAACATATCCACACACCAAACAAATTAAATCACATTAGCCTTTTACACCCCCACCTTTTTCATCATTTTATGAATTAAATCAAACAAAAATAAAAGTTTAAATAATCGTTGACACCAAGTCTCAAATACTCCCAAAGCACATATTACCAATGGAAGACATGAATTTTATACACTTTAACAAAGGTGTTTTAAAAACTTCACTTTGCTCAAAAAAATCGAAAACATGTCATTTCGGAAACTTGAGCTCTTCCCTTGTCGTTGTCCTTCCAACCCTCTAGAGCAATCTATTCACTTATTACTGTAATCCACAATAAGATTTCGAAAACTATACACACTCACATTACTTGTGTGTTTTAGCCGTGAAATTAAAAAAGTCGCTGTATGTCATATGTTTCAAATTTCATAAGTCGATAGAGGTTAGGTATCAATTGGATTTTAATTTATACAACCTGTTGTATTTAAACACGAAATAACTTATTGTAATATACGTAATTAAAGTTAATACAAACATGTAATTATAATTGTTCGTTAACGATATAGAAATAAAAAAAAATTGGGTAGTTGTGATTTCATAGGGGAAATTATGTGACTTCTCTAAAAACACAAATACTTAAAATATAACTAACCTCCTCTAGTAAAACTAACAAGCTCCCGTAGACCTATACCCTGTAAACTAATTGAGGGGGATCTATATAACCTTAACAAACTAACATGTGAGAATTAACATTGATCATAAAATAAAATTCCAAAATCAGAGACAATTTAATTGTGAGCAGAGTTGCAAAATGCTTAACACACTGCTGTATGTTTAATTAAAACATCCCTCCTAATAATTGAACAATCAGTGGTCATCATTGTATCATGATTAGCCACTAACCTTGTTTAACAGGTAAAGAAAAATAATAACAACACTATCTATACACTAAATTCAATATTTAATTTGTAATTCAAAATTTTCCTTCTTTCTCTTTCTAATCATCACATACTAATATTTATACATATGCTGAATACTCGTGCATTCAACAATCAAAATTTTCCATGTATAAGAATGGATTACCTGCACCTTTTTCGTTTGATGCCACTGCAGGTGAGGTTAGGTTCTTCCTCTTCTTTATTTTATTTTTTGAATTAATTAGGTATAAAAGTGACGAATTATATTAACCTATTTTAATATATATGGACCAAATATGATTGAGTTTTAAATAAATTTCATATTTGACACATTATTGTGAACTAAATTAATTATTTTATAAATATTTGTCAATTAACTAACCGTAGTTAAATAAATAATTTAAAACTTTCAAACCAACTTTACCAATTTATCAAAAATAACCGGGGCAACTATCGAGAGGGATAAAATGATAATTTTTATTATAATTTTAAAAAATGACCTTTCAGATCATTACACATCACAACATTTCGTAAAAACTTCTCATAAGAGTCGTAACTTTTCATAAATGCCACACCTGTTAATGAAAAAGTTAGTGTTACTTTTATTAAATCACAGTTTTCATAAATAACGACAAGTTTTCCTCGATGTAAAAAGTTCAACTTTACATAAAAGTCATAACTTTTTATGAAAGGAAAAGACTAGTTTTGGAATTAAAAAACTAAAGAGAATTCTAATTTGTGGTGGCGCCATGTAGTTAATGCGTGCGATTAGAAATTTTTCTTTAAAATTTATGAAAATAGAACGTTTCTTGTATTTTGATGTTATTGTATTTTTATAAAAATATATTTTTTTAAGAGTATAGAGGTTATTCAATTTAGTTTACCATTTATTTTATTAAAAAAAGGGGTAAAATTACAAATTATAACACTGTTTTCTTCTAGTTTACATGATTTAATTTTTCCGTGGTTACATATTGTCTTTAATTAGAGAGTCAAATAATTTTTTTTCAATTTTCTTCTTTGCAAATTTTGTTATTATAACACTATCAATTACTTTGAAAATATTAAATATTTTTTTAAGAAATATACATAACTTATGTGTTTATCAAGAGCAAATGTTCATAATCATGTAGTATACCAATATGTAATATGTAGTCATTATGCATTTCAAAATTAAAATGCAATCTTTCAAAATCCAAATTTTATATGTAATATAGTTATGTTAGTGTTTTAAAATTGAAGTTTGCACAAACAAAACAATAAGGATCCTTGAAAAGGATGAAAGAGAAGTAGGGATAATGGAAAAAAGTTCAAAAAGTACTTTGATGTGAGAGAATTGTCATCATTGTGTATCTATAATTATAATTGATTGTTACTCCTCATTGTATCATTTGACTTTCTATTTTTTTTACTCCTATTTATATTAACACTAGTGACGAAGAGCCGTGCATTGCACATTACACGGGCGCAATACTTATTTAAAAGTTGATTTTTAATTGGTCTTGATTAAATAATTTTTAATGTTTAATTTGAACAAATTATATATGTTTGTGTGTTTGCGCATGTGATAATAAATGTTCATATTAACTTGTGAAGTATATATTTGATAAATATTATTAACTTTGATTATTTTAAGTAATTTTAATAAAATGATTTATTTATTATCTATAAATTATATATATATAGTAAAAATCCTTTCACTCTTTTGTATCATCAAAAAGGGATTAGTGGATGTTGAACCTTATCCTTATTTTCTAAAATTGATGGAAATATATAAAAATCATTGTTAGTTTATGTTACATTTGATTGTTTTTCTTACAAATTAGGTAAGTTATGCGAAAATTTAAGTATTGTTGCATTATTAATATATGCAAAACTTTTTGAATTAGAATTTAATTCTTACAATAATATCTATAATGTTAATCTCTATATTGTTTGTCGTTGATTGAAGTCCGTCATTACGTATGAGCTTAGTTTGTATTTTGAGGTCTTTCTTGATTAAAAAATACATCTAATGTTCAATCTTGGTAAAATTGAGATGAGACAATAATAGTTTTTCTCCATTCTGATTTGTTTGTAAATTTAAATATTGATTTAATTTAATTATATATAACTCATTCTTAAAAATTAAAATAATTAAAATTTGATTGCTCATAAAAATATTATGTTTATAAATTTCCAAGTATGGTATACTGGTTTTTTCTTAATTTTTTGTGGGGGGTAGGAGGGGAGGCAGTAGGGGTGGTAGAGGTTAGGTGAGGTGAAAAAACCTTAAAATTTAAAATATTTTTTAAAACTATTTTATATTGTTTTTGTTTGATTGGGGGGGGGGGGGGGAGGGGAGTGTTTATTGGTAGAGGTAAACATATATTTGAAATTTAATAAATATGAAAATTTTAGATTTTTTTTGTATGGGAAGGATCAGGTACGATGTGGTCTGTAAACATAAACCAAGGTAAAAAAAACCCCCCCTGGAATGTTTTTTTTTACCGCGCGAATAGTAGGGACTATCACGACCAGAGTGCACCATATTACTGTGAAACGGTGTGTTTCTGTATTTGCTAAACATGGGCGTTACTTAACCTTTAGAGGTCTTGTACAAGCCCGTTTGACATCATTTCCATTGCAATATCATGTATGAAAAGTAGTGTGCGAAATTTAAGAATATTGTTGTCACTATGAATAGTATTCAAAACATCTTTCGTGTATAAAATCCGATACGAAAACTAAGTCTCAACATATGCCATCCTAGACTTCAAGAATACTTGGGACACGACCCATTTCCAATCAAAAATATTAGAAACTTAGTTATTCCAATACTTTTAGTTGAAAGTAAATCTAAAGCTAGTTATTGTCCTCGAATCAAGTGTAATATATTAATACCAAATTTGCTTGTGGAAAGAGTAGTCCTAGTTTCCCAGTTTGTTTCAAAGATGCATCTCAACCTTGTCTAGCCCACACCTGTAGAAGAAGACTGACAAAAGTATGGGATTTTGTTGTTATTTATCAGTACAAAGGCATGACTAAATATTACATATGCAGGTAAAAGTCATAAGAAACTGCATTGTAAGCCAACATATGATGTTTTTATAGAAGAAACCTTATATAACAATATAGAAGACCACAATGTCACACCAAATACCTTGTTTTCCCCCCACATATAAATCATTATATAAAAGATAGCATCAAGAACACATTCAAAACACATACACATGAGATCTCAACAAATAGGTGATTTAAGGTTTCATGAGTGGAAATGTGATGAAGGGACCGTTTCATACAATCCCTTGTACACCCCACACACAAGAAAATAAATTAGGACTACCTAGATACGATTATTCCCATTTTACTAAATCAAAAAACTCCCTACCTATAATGTAGCTTGTAAGACTCACCTAAGTAAGACAAGAATAGAACGACCATATACCCTCTCCAGCAAGCCCACCTAAGAAATCCTCACAAGGTACTCTAGATACTATGTGTGCATTTCATTAAATCATACTTCACTTAAGTTAATTATTATTCATTTGACATTTACGAGACATTGTCAACACTTTAAGGGACTTTCACATAAATTGTCTTGTGTAAGAAGGACCTAGGGACTCACACACTAACATATTCACGTCTAATCGTTTTCAATGTGTCTAGATAGCGGTAGTCATTCCACATACCTATAACCTCACTTAAGAACTTCCCACAAACACTAGCCGTTATCCCACATGATGTGAGAATAGGCAATACCGACATAGACCATACTATCTATGCATGGAGTCCGAGTCATTAACATACTACCGATGGAGGGTGGTCTTTTTCCAATGGTAGAACTAGGAACATGCACCTGTAAAGTCACATAGCTTGAGGTTATATATCAAGGGTTTGTTCTTCGTATCTAATGTCATCTTATTTGAGCAATTCTACCAAGAATACTCATTCTCGGTACTAGCTATTTGTTCTAATAGAGTAATTACAATAAAGGAGAGCATTCTGAAGCATGTGTCTGGCGGTTACCATATCTTGTCAAAAACAAATATCATACAAAACCTACCTAAAGGAGGTGTCAGCCATAGGTTTTCGTTACAATGTTAACAGTTATTAGCTCGATGACTTTCCTAAATATAATGCATGCCATTTCTAGCCAAACCAAACCTTTTAAGTCCAACGTCACACAAGAAGGATATCATTACGACTTCAACTTCAAAGGATTCATAAACCTTCATTTCCAAAATGGTTTCACATAATGATACCTTTTTGCTAACTTCAAGATATATTTACATTCATTCATATTCAGGACCAGAGGGTGATCTCACCCTATATAAGTCAAGGATCATAATTCACATTCTTATGTATGATGTGTAGGGACCACTAGTTTACCAAAAGATAAGAGGAACACATGGCCTCTACATTTTCACAGTATAGCATATATATGCAAGAAGAAACATAGAGGGACGACCAAATAAAAATATACATAACCCAAATCACTAATATACACCAGCAATATAACACCATAAATATAAACAATAACAAGTCTCATATGTAAGGCCATCAAGAAGCATCATACTTTAAAATATCCCCACGTATTATCACATAAGGATTCACTATAGCCATAGAGCAATAAGTCATTAAACTAGGAGGCCTTATACTTTGAATTCACATATACACATAAGTAATAAAGTCCTTCACAGTACTCACATAATCAAGTTATAACATGATAATATCATAATTCATAAACTAACGCTGACGAGGCTACATTGTTTCACAATTCATAAAGTAATGCCGATGAGGCCACATAATTCACAAGTATAGAGCATAAGCAACACCACCATAAGTGGACCATACTAATCATAATCATAATTCAAGACCTATAATACACAATATAGAGAGATTTAGGGCAGCATACCACCAATTCAATCTCACAATTTCAATCCATAGCCAAATCAACCGACTCCATACTCAAAGGCTCTTACCAAAAGCCATGATCACCAATTCAATCCAATAATCTCAATATATAATAAATCCAAATTAATACAATACAAATTATTCAATAGACATAATCAAACTACAAAAGAATTCAATAGTATAGAGACATGATCATTTCCCCATAATATAGTCAAAACTAGGATTGCATGGTTTGCATGGGTTCATAGAGTTTTTAGGTTAAAATCATAAAATTAACAATAGTTAAATCATCATACGATGATTCAAAACATTTTATGCAAGAACCCATGGTTAGATCACAATTTAGAAGTTTATCTTTTGAGAAAGTTTTAGAAAACCACTTTGAAGATTGTCTCCTTGAAGAAAATAGATTCAAGGATGAAGACCATACATTAATTGATGCTAGACTACTAAAATTGAGAAGAATTTATGGAGAAATCAGCCTTCAATCTTCCATGGTGCTCTAGAGAGTTATTTAAAGGTCTTGTGGTTTTGATTTTGAATAATGACTTGAATAAGGGTTCTTGACTTATAAAGCTATTTAAAATATCTAAAATAACCTTAATAAACCATAAAACTAATTTTAGGAAGGCTAGGTGAAAACCCTAAAGTGCCCTTGGGGTGGCCGAGACACCTGCACGAAATTGCAGGTGCCAAACGACGGTTGCCACTAACGCCCCGTAGACCACCAACAGACCGTCCTCTTGGCCCGTGGTTTTGGTTAGAGACTGTCTACATGGGTGCATAAGCTCCCCAACCTAAGTGTTAACCTATGCCCTCCACCTACGGGGCGTCGACCAGCCTACAGGGCGTGGATTGCCTTCTGTAGGTGGGGCTGGTTTTGACAGCTTTTGGCTAATAGTTGGGTCCTCATCAAGGAACGCTTGGTTGGTCCTTTGGGGATTCCCCCCCAAACGTTTTCAACCCTAATCTATTCGTACACATGTTAAGGACCTCTCACATCTATATCATCCAAAACAAACATGTAAAACTTGATGAAACACACTAAGACAGACAAACATGTTTCAAGGCAAACCTTTTGTACGTCATGGACGTTTGACCATCAAACTTCACCAAACTTTAGACAATGCCTATAAACATCATTGTAAACCATTTTAGGACTTAAAATCTCATGATACAAGTGTTAGGCTCTAGTTCCACCTAAGTGATTTTACAAGTGTTACAAGGACCCCGAGAAGTCCCACACAAGCCTCTCATATCAATCATCGCATAATATACTCTAAAAATGAGCAAAAATTTATAAATTTATTCACATACGAAGAATAATTTCATTAATAAGCAAGTGGGAGAATTATTTAAAACCATCTAACCTTTACAATGTCTCTTTAAACCATCTAATACTTTGAATGTACAACACATGAGGCTTATCCCATACAAGACTTAAAATAAATGGTAAAGACATAAAAGGGACATGTGGGTTGTCCTCAAATCGATGAGGATTCACCAATACTTCATCTTCAAACTCTGAGAAAGCTATCCATCCTTTCTGGCGAATGAAGACTTCCAATTCCCTACACTTTCGTCAAAAAGGAAAAAAAGGGGTTAGCACATTGAATGCACTAAGTATGGAAGACATGCAAAAACCATGAAAAAGGGACATTTAGTATAGAAACATGCTTCCATGAAATTTTGATAAAAACCTTCATAAAACAGTTTAAGACATAATCTAATTCAACAATCACATATAGAACATATTCAACTAACACAATCGCGTAACCATATTCACATATACCCCCTACTAAAGGTTATCCTATGACCCACCTAAGTAAGTTATGAAGAGGCTGCCCATACACCACTACACACACACTTAGCTGATCCTGAACGATACTCATAAAAGTAAGTATTAATATTGTATCACATATCACATAGGCCGATTGCAAAGTCATAAAAGAAGACTCTTACATCTTATTAAACTTCCTACTAAGGCTACTCTAAGACATAACTTAAAGTAAAACATGAAAGAGACGCCATAACATCCTTTTCAAGTCTACCTAAGCAATCCTTAAAGCTACCCTAGGTAAGTACCTTTTTCATAAAACATACTTCATTAAGAAACAATATCATCATTAAAACAATTTTGAAAGACAACCATTCATTTAAAGGTCTTCACATTATGGTCTTGGAAAAGACATACTAAAACCACATTCTAGCATCTTCAAAACCTACTCGTGCCATGTCCAGATAGTGTCCCATTCCACTACCTAAACATTGTAGAACTTCTCTAATACTAGAATGCATCCACATGATGAGAATAGACATTAATAGACATATACCATAATAGCTAGGCACGAAATCTGGAGTCTTCCCTACTCCGAAGGAGGGTGTTCTACTTGCCAAGGGTAGAACTAGGACACCTCCCTTGTAGGCACATTGTTAATGAATATCAAGGGTTTCTTTGTACTCTAATCTACTTCTCAAGTAGAGCCACTATCACAAGCATATTCACTTGGAAATAGCCATGTTCTCATAGAGTAAGTTCAATCATATAATGAACATATGAAGAGGTACCATGTCTTAGTCACTATCAAATCATAATACAACTACCAAAGATGGGTCCACTAGGGCTGCCATTCAATGTTCAATAAGGACAGCTCAATGACTTTCTTAGAGATGGTTTAATGTCGTTCCAACCAACCTATCCCTAATTCCATCATTCACACGAGAATGATACCATTACGACTCTCAGCTTCAAGGATATCATAACCTTCTTTCCATATTCCAGGTTTCACATTCCTAGCCTTCTTTTCTTATTCAAGGCTTTAGATTCTTTTCCTTCTTTACTTATTCAAGGTCCTATGTTAGTCATCTTTAGAAACGTACCATCTTAGGTCTACCGATCCTAGACTTTCATTCATCATTCAGTCATACACATACATGACAAGGATGCTTTAGCCTCCCAAGTCAAGGGATCTCATATTCACATATCTTTCATGCATAAAGAAGATGGACTTGGGTCTACCAAATCAAGACACAACATTCCTCATATCACTTATTCAATATCATTCAAGTACCAAGTAGGGAAACTAAGTCTATCTAACAAGATACCTTATCAACATATATAGAAACTTATCATAGTCTACCCTAGTCACACATAATCATTTAAAGGACAACATGCTTTAACCTCACACATACACATGCAACATCATCACATAAGACATTTCTTAGAGCTTTTATTACCATATACCATCACTTAAAGAAGGATCATAACATTAGCATCCATACAAGGTCATATAATCATTACAAGAGTACTTGACACAAACAGAATTAACCTAGAGATAAAATCCATAACCCACCTTACACAGAAGCATATAAGCCATAACATCTTCTACATGATCACCTTACTTCACATAAACATCTACACATTATACCTTCACATAAGCCCTAGCATGATACTGCTTCAATTTACATAAATAATGTTGACAAGGCCATGTTCATCACATAATCAACACATAAGCACCGCCACCGTAAGTGGACCATACCAATCAATAGAAATTCTATTATAATTCTACACAATATAGACAGATCAAGTCAACTTACCACCTTTCCAATCATGATCATTTACAATCCTTAGCCTTTTCAATCAATGCACTTCACAAAGGCTCTTACCAATAGCCATATACACATTCTCAACAAACAATACAATCATACCAATAATCCAAAACAATACACAACATCAATATCATCAAATTAAGACACCCTATATACAATTCAATCATGATCTACACACAATTCAATAGACCAATATAATCTACACATGAATTCACTAATATTAAGCCATGATCAAATCACCCATATTATAGCCAAATTTGGAAATTATAGAAGGTAAAGGGTTCATGGAGATTTTTATTGTAAAATATAAATTGTACATCAATAACATCATATCTCATGGTTTGAAAACAATTCATGCAAGAACCCATGACTTACAGTAGAAATTGGAATTTTTCATGAACTTTGAAATTGGTTCTAATGTGATAACAAGCCTTAGATAAAGAACTCACATAACTTATTAGAAGAACCCAAAGAGATTTGAAGAAGAACTCCATTGCAATCCATCATCCAAGCTCCATCTTGACCTTGAGCTCTCATGGAGGTTTTTGGAGAAAACTTCGGAGTGAAAGGGTTTTTGATTTAGGTGTTAGGGTCTAAATGAGAGATAAATCACTTTAATATTCTTAAAATAACCAAATAATGATAAAACAACCGTCCTAATTTAGAATACTTGTCGTGAATTTCCCAAAGCACCCCAAGCCAAGCCGTGTAGCAGGCAGATTTGCAAGTGCCAAACCACATCACAAAAAATGGACCGTTGTTCTGACGACGTCCCGTTGATGAGGGATTAGGATTTATTTCAAAGGCTCATGAACTTGCAGACCTTCACTCGCCATCGACTCCCCAAGTCTACGAGCTGTCATTTGAACAACTGGCTGTCGTTTGGTATTGCATTCAGGTTGCCAGGCGCCTTCAAGATTTGATTTGGGGTCCTCCTCTAGGTCCCCCTTGTGGGTCCTAGGTGGAGTCGTACCCAGATGTTAAACTCCTAAACATGCATATATAGGTCCTAGGAACCTCCCCTATCAATTTAGGCACCAAATAAGCCACGTAACATGCAAAGGCACACTAGCACACATGCAAGAACATAAGGACTAGTCATCGAACATCTGTGTTCGTCCCTTGACGTTTTACTTTAAACTTAACTGGATTGACTTCAGAACATATCACATTAATTAAGCTATTTAACAGCCCTTAAAGCACAAGTGAAGCTCTAGATAAATCTAGTTCATTTTTAGGGTCGTCACAAGTGGGTAGGGTAAGAAAAAAAAGGATTTGGTAGAGTTTTGGAAAATATTTTCCATAATTTAGGAAGTGTAACGACCACACAGTACCCAGTTAGAAGTTAGGCAAAGTTGGGAGTACAAAGAGACTTGACCATGCTGGGTCTTGACATCCCTTTTAAACATCTTCATTGCGCAAGACATGAAAAGTAGTGTGAAATTTAAAACTTTTCACGACTTTTGCTATGAAAAGGAATTCTTTCGTAAATACTAAGAAAATCTCATTGTCACAAGCCAACTTAAAGACACAACATAATATATTAGGGACACTTCCCTTTACATAAAAAGAAATACATAATAAGTCTTAAATAAATAAACTAAGAAATAGAACTGTGCCCTCGAATATATGAGGACATACTTACTCTTGAGAGAGTCTTTCCCAAGTTTGACTTCTAACTTCAACCTTGCTTCCAAACCTATACTTGTAGAGTATAGAAAAGTATAGGGTTAGTACAAAACAATGTACTAAGTATGGCATATGCAAAAAATGCAGAAAGGGACATTTTAGTATAAATACAGTTTCATGCCAAATAAGTAAAACCTTTATGAATATAGGAGTAAAACAACATAAGAATCATCATTTAACACTTAGAGAAGGGTTTTCATAATTTTAACGGGAAAACAAAAAGGACCATTTGTAGCTAAAACTACACCCAAAGTTACAGTGAATGCCTTTTTGGCATTAAGTGAACTATTTTAATCCGCCAAAACAGTTGAACTCCCAAAGTCAATGCAGAGGAAAAGGGAACTTATTTCATAGGATTTTGCCTAGCTAAGGTTTCTAAGACTCACCACGGTAAGACCTGAAAGGAAACACCATAAACCTTTCAATACATACCTAGGTGAACCCCAAGACTACCCATTCTAGGCTTTACTCGAATCAGGAGGAAAAAGTTACCACATTAATGGACAAGACATAGAAGATCACTCAAACACTACAGAGGACACACAAAGAGGATCTCTTCGGAATGCCTCTAGTGGAATGAGTAGATGGAATCCCGTTTCACCACCTACCATGAGTAGCTTGAGGAAGACCATTCTTTTAGAATACTTATCTCATTTCAATTCATATAAACACACAAGACTCCCTTTCAAACATGCCTACTTAGTGCAATGAATGATGGTCATCCCATTCCAACAAAGATCATAAGTAAGCACATTATTTTAGAAGACTTCGCTCACTCAATTCCTATAAGACTCACCAAGACTTCCTGTCGAAAGCCTACCTAGTGCAATTGGATAATAGCGTTATTCCACTTACATAATTAGTAACGCTTTAGAAGACTTAGTACTTTCATTTACATTTGTAGGGGTTAGCTTAACAAAAAGACCATAAGATCTAGACCATGGAATCCACGATATTAACCCTTATCGATGAGGGATCCTCACTTGCATAGAATAAGGTATTCATTTTAGCTGTTAATGGCTTCCTAATAGTACACCTATTGAGAGCACATAGTTAAGGGTATAAGGAGATTGCTACTAAGTAACTCATCTCTAATAACAAGGAGACTACTCAAGAGGGTTTACATTGAATACAACATCTCAACTCACGAAGCGAACCACCCTTGCTTCAATCCTCTCAAGTGCTAAGCATAATTTTTCCACAGATAGCAACATTTTAATACTATAGGTTTAAGTAAATATGTACACCAAAAATCTCAAAACTCACGCCAGGGGGTGTCAAATCCTCCTACCTCTCCTTATACAGCTCTTTGAAGATAAGTGGAGGTTGGGGTATAAACAAATTCATCTCAACGCCCGAAGAAATGTTTACCCCAAAATCCCCTTTTCATTCACAGCTTTAATTAATCATCATCATTAAGTATGTGTCTGGTGTGTACTATGTGCAACACATTTGCACAATAAGCGTATTTTCATTTACAGTCAATTCTATACATGCTTAGACCTTCATTCATCACATTACACACTTTAAACATGCTCAACATATCACTTATTTCCCTTTAGGCATCATCTAAGAAAACAAACAATTCAAGCTCTAATACACATACAAGAAACCATCTTTCATATTATCATTCACACTTAGGCCTTCAAATCCACACTTACAATACATATCAAGTATATCCAAATTCATCAAGTAAAAACCGCCACCAAGAAGGTGGACCATACTATTCAAGAGCATTTCATAAGGACAGTTAACAATGGAACCAACTTACTATTCTTCCAAAGATTTCGCTCCTATTTACAATTTACTCAACAATTCATCATAAAATAGACCTTAGGGCAGTCACTAACCAACAATATCGACACAAGGAAACGAAATCTCAAAGACTACAAGACCATGCTCATTTAACCCATTCCTTGTCAAAATTTGATAAAAAGCTTTAAAATTTTTTTATTGAAGTTTTAGCATTAAAATCACCAAATAACGTTGAAACATCGTATTTGAATAATTTAAAATGTTTTCATGCAAGACCCATATTTAGAATCAAAGATAAAATGAGATAGAGTCTGAAAACCCTTTTTGAAAATCTATTAGAAAGGACTCCTTGGATGGAAGAGAGTTAAAGGATGACTACCATAACTCAAATAGAGGAAACCCCACTTATTTTTGATGAGTAAATCACCTATAAACATCCCTCCTAGCTCTTTCTTAACTTCTAACTTCTATGGAGGTTTAAGAGAGTTTTCTTGAGGGAAGGGTTTTGGGTTTTAGGAAATGAAGTCTAAAATAAGGTCTTAGGGTTTGAAACTCCTTAATATAAAGACCCTAAAAATATCATCCAAGGTTCCTAAAATACTAAAGGTGAATTTACCAAACAACCCAAGCGAAGATAATTTGTTTTGCAGCTTTTGCAGGTAGCACCAATGGCTCCCCACAAACGGACCATTTCCCAATCGACGCCCCGTTGGTCGGGGTTCACCGATTGGGACTGAGACTCCCTCATTTGTAGGGTTTGCTAGCCTTGAAGGGGAAGTCGACTCCAAAGGTCGATGGACCGTTTGTTGACTAACGAACCTTCCCTTGTGGTCGTCGATGGTCACTGCTTGGCAGCATCCTACCAAAGGGATGGGGTCCTCTTCTAGGGCCCCTCGTGGCTCCTAGGTAGGATCGTACCCGGAATTAAAACCCCTAAACATAGTTGTCAAGATCTTAGGAACATCCCAGATCAATTTAGATTAAAACGAACACGTAAATCTCACCAAAACACATGAAGACACACATGTACAATCTAAGGCACACCTTCTGAACGTCATGGACGTTCTCGGATGTTTGACCTCCAAACTTCACCAAACTTCACACACTTCCTAAAGATATCAATGTAACTCATTTTGACACAAAATTAACTCAAGAACGTTCATGAAGATCTAGTTCACCTTAATTCGTTTTAGGGTATTACAGGATGGGAAACCATTTTTCTTAAATTTCAAGAAAATGAATGGTTTTGTAGAAATTTTTGTATTATTATATTATATGCAATTCTCATATTTAAAAATTAGAATACACTAAAGTTTTATCGCACGTACAAACATTTTACGGTGCATTTTTTTTTCTCTGAATATTTTCGTAAAAGTACTTTTGAACAAAGTTTATTTATTAAATTATTAGATAACATACAAAATTTTTGTACAACTACAATTATAATAGGTAAATAAGTAACTGATTACTCCTAATAAAATTTGTATTATATTATTAAATTACATGTTATAAGTATGAAGATAAATTTAAATTAGCCTCATATATTATTCATACAATGATAAAATTGAATATACTATTTTATTTGGTTAGTAAATTAGTAGAATAATTATATTCACTTTCTATTTTGAAAGAATAGATTGAAGTACGTACCTAACTTTATTTCATACTTAAATCAGCTCCAACAAAAGAATAAGGAACAATTGAAAAAGTTGTAACACCTAGAACGTGAGTAGGCCCCACACTTTAAAAGTGAAACATATAGACATATTAACACTCTAGTTGTTTCGTCATATTAGAAGAAAATATAGATTTAACAGTTTAAAGTACAATAATTTTGAATACGATAATTAAAAACTATCAATATTACCCTTACTATGCCAGGAAGGCATGTTCTCGGAGAGGAGTCTGCTTTGAGCAAACTCCCTCTTATATGATAGTAGAATAGAATTATTATGAGAACAACAAAAAATCATATAATTTTTTTGGCTTGATCTCTTGGAGAGGAAAATATTTCTTTAGAGAATGTTGTAAATAAATGTATCCTGTAAAAAGTACTTTGTGAATTTGCGGTAGTTAGATTTACCTATAGTGTGTACTAACAAATATTTAAACAATAACTTTACAGAAACATAAACAACAAAGTGTAAAATATATACTCAAAAAAAATAATTATAATCATAAGCAGAAATTAATGACTGTAAAATATGGTATCTGTAACAATAGAATAAAAAGGACAAATGGAGCCCAAATGCACTATGTTTCTTGTTAGTGAGACACTCAACATGACCAAAGTACAAAAATATTTAATTGTGCAGAAGGAGCAAAAGAAAAAGAAGAAGAAGTTCAGGATCAAATATTTAAGTTTGCAGAAGAAGAAAAAGTTCAGAATTTTGTTATTTTAAAATGAAAGGAAACCACTCTATTTATAGACGACAAATGATAATTTGAACAAATCTTTATTGTGCCATACCCAAAAGATCACAACTCTTTTCAAAAGTCACAACTTTTTTGGAAAGGTTACAACCTTTCATAAATGTTACAACTTTGCATAAAAGTGACAACTCTTAATAAAAGTCACAATTTTTTTTTATAAAAATCACAACTTTTGATGAATGTCACAACTTTTTCAATAAAAATCACAACTTTTTAATAAAAGCCACAACTTTTCACGAAAGGGAAAAACTAATCTGAAAAGAAATAATTTAAAAAGGAATCCTTGTTTGTGGTGGCGCCTCGTAGGGGGACCTAGGGGTTATTATATATATATATCTCTGTTATCTATCTATAATACCTTAAAAAGGATGAACTCCTAGATTAAATGAAAATAATATTCCTAAGTTAGATTGTGCATTTTTTTTGATGAATTTAGACTTTTTCAAGGGGTTGTGAGTTTTCAATGAGTTGTGACTTTTCCGAAGAGTTGTGAATTTTCCAAAGAGTTATTACTTTTTAATAAGTTGTGTCTTTTATAAAGGATTGTGACTTCTCCGAATGTCATGACTTTTAAGATAGGACACAAAAAATAATTGTTCATACTACCATTTATTGACTACAAATAGAGACGTTTCCTCTCATTTTTAAACCACAATTTTAAAGTCTTCTTTACTCTTCTTATTTATGCATTTTAATTTTTTTTGTGATTTATTGTCATTAAGTGAGTTCGAACTTTAGTGAAATATGAGGTACCACTATTCTGACGAAGTAAATAGTTTTATCCCAAGAGGGTATATTCCTAACCTCGAGGACTTGAGCAAAATAATTATGATGATGAAATAATTATGTTTTTGCTTAGTATATACACTAGTATGTAATGTTCCAACATATGAAGTTAACATGTTGTAGTCTAAATTCTTTTAATTTTTAATAGTTTGTCTTGTGATGTAGATATATGCTTTTGAATATATTTTTAAACAATTATTAAGCTTCTCTAGTGTTAGAGAGTTGTCACAATTTGGTTTTTTAATGCACAAGACCAAATAATGACTTTATTTATCAATTTAACTTATGTAATTTAGATAGTCAGAAAATTTGATTTAAAATAATTATTACTATATATAAACATTGCGCTTATATTTTACTAGTTTACTATTTCATAATACTTAAGTATTTTTCGACGAAGAAAAGTAAATATGACTTGTAATAATATCTTATGAAGTTTGTATTTGTTTAATTTATATTATAGTGTAAATTCATTTGTTTTTTGTTACAAATTTCTCTTGTGATGTAGATAATACTTATGAATATCTCTTTAAAAAATTATTAAACTTCTCAAGAAATAGAGAGTTGTCACGATTTGTTTTATTGATGCCCATGATAAAGAATGACTTTATTTTCAATGCTACTAATATGATTTAAATTGTTCGGAAGGTTTCTTCAAATAGTTATTACTATATAACCACTTACCTTTTGTTTTAAGATTATTTAATATTTGAATATTTTTGGTAAGGAAATATTCATAACGTATAACTCCAGTTAAAGTTTGTATTAGTTTAATTTTTATTGTAATATAAATTCATTTATTTTTTGTTCACTATTTCTCTTGTGATGTAGATATGTATTTCTGAATATCTTTTCCAAAATTATTGAGCTGAGTTTCATAATTTTTATGATGTAAAACCCCCGATTTTAGTGAGATGAATTAGTGAGATCTAGAGTCCTTGGCAAGAGTTTTGGAGTATCGTATCAGGGCTAAAATCAAGATAAATGATTCCAGTACTTAGAATAGAATGTTGAAGGGGCTAAACGTCTGGGTATAACTCTCCAAAGAAAACCCAATGGTCCCTGAGGAGGACCTCAACACTGCCCAAAAAGCTGTCAAAACAGCTTGATTCACAATTTCAATTCACGGCCAATAGACTGGTCCACGCCTCGTGGATCATGGGCATGGGTCAAGGCCTACACAATCCTGAAAAAGGAGTCTCCGATCACAATCAAGAAAGTGGTTCACGACCAATAGACCTATCCATGGTCGGTGGATGGGTGGGTGTGGATGCTGCAATTTTTTTTTTAGCTTTTTGGTTTAGTTAGTTGTTTGGGAATTAAGTTAGTTATTTAATCAGGGGCTAAATATTGTTGAAGGAGAAGGAAGATCACAATTGTAACATCACCTTCCTTCTTCTTTCAACAAATATAGGTCGGTTAGGTAGTTAAATAACCTCATGTTGACACCCAATTTTGGCTTAAGATTTTTAAAATTCGTAACTTTTTTAAGTTTTTTTTTTAAATTTTAAATTGTTCAAAATACCTTTTTTATAATTTTAAATAATTCTATGAATAACTATTCTAATTTGTCAAAATTTAGTATTTTTATCGGTAAATTTTAATTACATTTTTTTGTCACATCCGATTGGATACGTTCAAACATTTATTCATTTTGATTAATTCATTACTTTTGTCATTAGTTATGTTTATTACATTTTTTAATATTTATTTATTTGTTACATTTATTAATATTGTACACAATCTAGAAGTTCATTTAAATAAGGATAATATTTGATACATAGATACATTAAACTAGTGGTTTTAGCACATGGTTTTAATAGTGATTTCATACTATAAGTTGTTTTCGATTTTTATATTTAACCTATTTTTTAGACTTTAAGTTGTGGTGGTGGAAAAAAAATATTTGAGATAAATTTTAATATTTTTTCTGATTTTTAAAGAGTCTTTTTACTATTCATTGCCTTTCCGGCACCACCATGACGAGGAGTTTTCCCGGTATGGAAAACCAAACCCTTTTCCACCATTTTTCTCTCCTTATGCTTTTTACAACCCGCCCAAAGTTGTGCAACTTGAACTAGGATAAAGTAGAGCTTTAAGTTGGTTCTTGAGGTTAATAACTTGTTTAAAATAAGGAATAATGATTTGAAGTCAGTACGTGTTAAAAGATTTTTCAAAGTCAAACGTCAAAGGACGACCTAGACGTCCGGAAACTAGTCTTGTGTGTGCTAGTGTATCCTTGTTTATTATGCATGTTTTTAGATGTTGTTTGGTGTCTAAAATCAGTGGGGATGACAGTAACACCTAGAGGGACATGTTTACGGTCAAAACGTCCAGGCACCACTCCCTGAGGACCACCCTGAGAGTTCTTGAGGAGTACCCAGTTTGGTAAGAAGGCTACCAAGTGAGCCTGTTTTTGAGCTTCTAGCGTGTCGTGTAGATGCCACTTAAAAGGAAAATTTTTTTCCTTGTGACGCGGGATTTTCACGAACCATTATACCTCAAATTAAATTCTACAACCAAGATTTGGAGCTATCCTCGCGATGGAAGCCATGTCTCAGATTTGGTCGCATCGTTTTAAAGTCAAATTGAACTTGGTTAAAAAGTCCAATTAGTGTATCATTATTTTGGGTACTTTGGGGATTTATTATAAATGGTTTTTTAATCATTTTCACCCCAAGTTCACCAATCAAAACAAAACCCTCAAGTTTCAAAATCAATAGCTCTCCATTCTCACTCTCCAAAACCGCCATGGATGAGCTTTGAAGCTCCAAGGAAAAAGGTCAAATTCTCCAAGTTTTCAAACTGAAATTCGTGGGTTTTCTACCAATAAGGTATGGCGATTTCATACTTGATTCTTCTATCATTCAAGAAACCAATTCAAAGACTTCTAAAAAAATCTCAAAAATCCTATTTCGGATTCTAAAGTATGTTTTTGCATGATAAGGTTTAAATTGATAATTTTTGAAGTATTCAATTCTAGTTGATGTTTTAGTGATAAAAAATTCAATGAACCCATGTATTCCTTAAATTCCTAATTTTGGTCTAAAGTGTGGGTATTGATCATGAGTAAATTATGATAGGTTCATTCATAAATTGTTAAGGTCTATTGAGTTATATGTTGATCATTTTTGGAGTTGTTCATAGTTTGCTTTATAATATTGATATCTATATTGGGCTTTGTTGAATCATTGATATGGATGAATTGGTGGTCTAGTAATATGGACATTCTAATTGGTAAGTTCTATTAATGAGTGGAATTGTTGGAAATGATGAAGGATGGAAATAGTAGATATTGTAAGGTGGTCAAGTTCAAGCTAGTGGTTCTAATGTGGATCCTTTAAAGAAGAATCACTTTTATGCACTTCGCTCAAGGGGTGAGCATGAGAGTTCTCCCGATGTGGTGACCAGTATGTTACAATTGTTTTCTATTGATGTATATGCTTTACTTGATCCGAGTTCAACATTATCTTTTTACTCCCTTGATAGTTAGAAGGTTTAAAATTTTTCCCGATATTCTAAATGAACCTTTCATGGTCACTACCCTGGTAGGTGAGTCGGTGGTTGCAAAGAGGGTGTATAGAAATTGTCCTATTGATTCAAGTTGAATTAGTAGAACTTGATATTGTCGATTTTGGTGTCATTTTTGGTCTGGATTGTATGCACATTGCTTTGCTACCATAGATTGCAGAACAAAGGTGGTGAAGTTCAAATTTCCAAATGAACCCATTTTACAGTGGAAGGAGGGAAATTCTATTCCTAGAGGTCGTATCATTTTATGTTTGAAAGCTTGTAAGATGATCTCTAAAAGGTGTCTATATCATATTGTAAGAGCCAAAGATTTAGATTTCAAAAATCATCCTATTGAGTTAGTCCCCATAGTAAGGGAATTTCTGGAGGTTTTTCCTAATGATCTTCCCGGAATCCCTCCCGAACGGGAAATCAATTTCGGTATTGAATTTTTACAGGACAGCAACCCCATTCCGATTCCTCCTTATTTGATGGCTCCGGCCGAATTGAAAGAGTTGAAGGTCAACCTCAAAGAAATTTATAGACAAGGGATTATTAGGACCTAGTATTATCCATGGGTGCTAAGGTTTTGTTGTGAAAATTGAAGATGGGTCCTTAGAAAGTGCATGCTATTGTCCCCAACCTCAATAAAGTCACTATTAAGAAAAGTATCCATCCCTCGGATGATGACTGTTTGAACAACTCACAAGGGTTATAAACTACTTTTCTAAGATTGACTTGAGATCGGGTTCACCAACTTAGGGTGATGATGAGAGGTGAGACTATACCAAACACTGCATTTCGGACTAAATATGGTCACATGCGTTATGTAGTAATGTCCAATTGGCATAACTGATTCCCTGGCGGCATTTAGGCTTTCATGAATAGAGTGTTTCAAAGTCCTAGATTCATTTACCATATCTTCATTGACGACTCTTGTTATATAAAAAATGAGGGTGAATCAAGGGTCATTTAGGGTATTAAGGTTATTAATGCTCCAAAGTACTAAGGAGAACCAATTATTTTCCAAGTATAACAAATGTGAGTTTTGGCTGAGGTCGGTGACGTTTCTTGGTCATATCATCTCTAGTTAGGGGGTTGAGATTGATCCAAGGAAAACCGAAACGGTTAAAAATTGGCCTAGACCATTGACTCCAACCGACATTAGGAGTTTCTTGGGTCTAGTGGGTTATTACAGGAGGTTTGTAGATGATTTTGAATCCATTGCATCTCCCTTGACTACTTAACCCAAAAGAAGGTGAAATATGAGTGGTTTGAGGCATGTGATAAGCTTACTTCCTCTTTGGCTTGTCTTTGACTTATAGAGAGGGGCACCAAGGCTTTCGTGTATATTGTGATTGGCATCCCGAGAGGGCTTCGTAGATGTGTTCTTTTTAATGCAACATGGGAAAGTAATAGCATATGCTCCGACGACTAATTAAGTTGCATGAGAAGACTATCCAACTATGACCAGTTAGACCCATGTATTTTCCTTGAAAAATTATTGAGGCACTATTGGATGTGTAATGTTGATATGTATACGGACAATAAAAGTCTCAAGAGGTGTTTACCAAACGGTTTGAATCTACGGAAAAGAAAGAACGGTGGTTTAGAATTGTTTGAAATATTACGACATGAGTGTTCTCTACACATGCCAAAAGAAAGGAGACCCGAAGGCGGCGCCCCCCCTCCCCCCCACAACCCCACCCAGAAGCTAATCACACCCCCTCAAACCCTCTCCCACGTCGCCTCACCTCAATCTACCCCAAGTCACTTCACGCCCCACTCTCCACCCTATGCAGATGCTTTAGTTCATATGATATGACAATGGGTATTGTGTCTCATGTACATGAAGCCAAGAAATACCTAGTGAAAGATGTTCATAGGTTTGATAGATTGGGTGAAATTTGAAGATTCTCCGAATGGTGGTTCAATGGTCTATCATAACTTCGAATCTTCTTTGGTGGTTGAGGTGAAGTCTATACAACACCTTGATCAATCATTCATGAAGTTGAAGGAGTCAGTTCTAGGAGATCATAATGAGTCATTTTCCTTGGGGGAGGATTGTGTCTTGAGGTATCAAGGAAGGTTATGTGTACCCGATATTGAGGACTTGTGGAAGCGGATTCTTGAGGAAGATCATGGTTCAGGTTATTCCATTCATCCGGATTCTAATAAGATGTATCATGACCTTAGAGAAATGTTTTGGTTGGAAGGCTTGAAAAAGCACATAGCGGAAATTGTTGCAAAGTGTCCATACGCCCACAAGTTAAAGCCGAACACCAAAAGCCAGGTGGTTTACCCAATTAAATCCAAGTCCAAACTTGGAAATGGGAAGACATAAATAGAGATCGTGGTAGGTTTTCCTAGGACACAAAAACAATATGACTCCGTATGGGTGATTGTGGATAGGTTGAAAAAATTTGCTCATTTTATTCTCGTCAAGTCTACTTATTCAGCGGAGAATTATGCAAGGATCTTCATAATTGAGATTGTTTATCACCATGGTATTCTATTATCCATCATATCAGATAGGGGTGCACAATTCACATCTAGGTTCTGGAGGTCATTCCAAAAAGGGCTGTGTAGCAAGGTGCAATTAGCACCGCTTTCACCATCAAATGGATGGTCAAGCGGATCGGACTATTAAAACCCTTGAGGAGATGCTTAGAGATTGTATAATTGATTTCAAGGGAAATTGGGATAAACACTTACCTTTGGCCGAGTTTGCTTGCAACAATACTTACAATTCATCTATATTTATGGCTCCTTATGAAGCTTTGTATGGTAAGAGATGTAGATCTCCAATTGGATGGTTTGAAGTAGGCGAGTTTTCACTTTTGGGTTCCGATTTGATTTATAACACTTTGAAGAAGGTTCATATCATAAGGAATCACTTGAAAACAGCCTATAGCCGGTGAAAGTCTTATACCAACCATAGGAGAAGGGAATTAAATTTTAAGAAGGTGATAAAGTGTACTTAATAATTTCACCTATGAAAGGAATGGTTAGGTTTGGAAAGAAAGGGAAGTTGAGTCCTGGTTATGTGAGTCCCTATGAAATTTTATGAAAGATTGGTAAGGTTGCATACGAGTTGAAGTTACCTAGTTAATTGGCTTGGGTTCATTCGGTGTTTCATGTTTCTATGCTTAAGAAATGTATCGGTGATCCCGTGTCCATTATTCCTATTGAAGGTATAGGTGTTCAAGAGAACCTCTCTTATGAGGAGTTTCCGGTTCTCAAATCCTTTGATCGAAAGTAGAAGTCAGGAATAAAGAGGTGTTCCGTATAAAGAGTGTGATGGAAGAATACCTAGGTGAGGGGGCAACATGGGAGGGGCTGAGGACGACATGAAGTATGTTACACTCATCATTTGCTAACTTAGGTTAGTTGTCTTATAATAATGAAACTAAGACTAAATTTCACAGTGTTTGATTTTTGGTGAAGTTTTGCAAAAAATGTTCTAGTTACAGTGAAATACGTTGAAGTATGCCTATAGACTTGAAGATTGGTAATTTTTCTTGTTTTAAGTTAAGTTGTGCATTTGGATATGGTGATGGTCTTATTAAATGATATTGAGATGGTGGTTAAGTTCGAGTTTTGGCATAGTAGGATCATATATGGTATGTGAGCAATGTCGTGATTGATGAGAAGGAAATTCCTCATATTGTGAATTGAAGTTCTTATGTGTAATAATTGAAGTTTTGTGTTGCTATATGAAAACTCATATTTTCAATATTGTTGGTTGGGTTGCTAGTCTTGAGTCTATTCTTTCTCTTAAAGAATTTTAGTGTCATTCGGGGACGAATGTTCCTAAGGGGGAATAATGTAATACTCCGAAAGTCTAAGACGTGTTCTAGGGACAAATATAGGTTTCAAAAGGTATAGACACTATTTTAAGGTAAATTTTAATGTATATAAGTCATTTAGGAATTTTTTTAATCAAAACGTCAAAGAACTCCGATGACTTTCAGAAACTAGTTCAATGAGGTGCTACTATGCCTTAACCTACTTGACTAAGTTTTAGGAGGAACCGGAAAATAATGAAATTTTGTGGAAGGGTGCATAAAAAGTATTAGTGTTAGTTTGTAGTCGAAATGTCCAGGTATGAATCCCCATGGACCAACCAAGGGCCCTTTAGGAGGACCCTTGCAATTGGCCAAAAAAGTTCCAAAATCACTGTCCACAAGCGAATGCAAAGAACGTATTGTGGTCCAACCGATGGGGTGTTGATGGCCACCGTCAATGGTCACTTAGAAAAATCTATGAGGCCTGTTTTGGACAGTCTCTGACCAAAACGACGAACCAACAGGACGGTTGGTCCCTAGGTCATCATTTGACAAACGGGGCGTTGATCGTAGTCTCGTCTGTGAAGACTAAGTAAGACAAATTAATTAATTAGGTGGTTATTTAGTCATTTAGGGGTTAAGGGAGGTCCAATTAAGTTTTTTTAATGACCTATATAAGGACCCTAACCTAATTAAACTAACCAGCCTCATAAAATTTCCAAAAAAAAAAAAAAAACTCAAAATTACCTTTCTTCTCTGTCTTCTCTTCCCAAGTAGAAGAACACCATAGAAATCAAGGTCAAGGGGGTTCTAGGGATTCTAAATATAAAATTTTCTCCATCAATCTTCATCAATCAACAAGCTATGGGATTCCATTCACCTTAAGGATTTTTTCCTCAAAGGGTTCCTTCAAATTGATTTTGAAAAAAAGATGAGTTTTAGATGGGTTATCTTCTATTACGAAATTGATCATCTAATTCACTTTTTTTTTTATTCATTTTGGATATTATGAGTAGATTATCATGATTTATGATTCAATTATGTTACTTCTTCATGTATTGGTATCAATTGTAGAAGATGACCAATTCTCTTTAACCCTAGGTTGTGATCTTGAATTGAATTGAATAGTATGACTCAACTGGCTTGATTAGTTTGTGAATTACTATCCTATGTTTTTATTATGCTAATTATGAGTAGATTGTGATATATGGTAATACAATTATGCTAGGTCTTGAGTAGTTGACCTGGGTTGTGAAGTAGACTATGAACTTGATCTAAGTCTATAAATCTAGGCTATGAACTAGTGATGAATTGTTGTGTAGTGATTCAATTGACTTATTATTATGTTGGTTATTATTGTGTGATGATATTACATCCATTTTTGGGTTGAATTAGAGGGTTGATTGTAAGACCTTGATGATGGTATTGTGAAGGATATTGGGTGAATCTTGTGATCTCAAACCTTTGCTTCAATTGTGATTACTTGTGATTTAGTGATGATATTGTATTGAAGTATACCTTACATTAATATTTATTGGGTTGATATGATGTTGAATTGAAATGTCTTGAATTATGTGATTGTGAGATTTGCTTAAGATGTATTGATATAAGGTTGGTAATGAAGTACCTATGTGCCTTACAATGATATAATGATGTTAATGTGGTAATCTCACATATGAGGGTTGTAATTAAAGGTGTTCTCATGCAATTCCTATTGAGATACGATGATAATGATTATATAAGGAATAGACCCTATGATCTAAAATAAGTTATGACTATTAATGAAAGACATTTAAAAAAGGGACTCTAGCTTAGCACCGAGTGAACTAGAGTGAGGGGTGTCCCTTCCCTCATCGGGAGGGTAGAATCACTATTGTACTCATTATATTTAAGACTATAGTGCATGTATCATAACAAAGGGTCCCAACTATATTCTGTTCATGAAATGTTGCCCCATAGGGAAGGACTAACTAGTGGATCCCCGAAGTTGCTAGAGTTCATGTTGTGATAATGACTTGCAAGTAGTCCGCATCTCAGTGTAGTAGGGTTCAATGACACCATTAGTTCATTGGATCATGTGGTTTATATCGGTTAAGGCAAGATGTTCCCGAAATTCAAATGAAGTAATGAAGTACACACTAACTAGGTTGACTTAAGAGGTTGGACTTAGCATAGGTAAGGGTATGGTACTCAACCTATGCCTTGCACTAGTTTGCTTTCAGGGAAGCCTTAGGAGGTTGTTCTTTATTCTTATGATCATATAAAGTTAATGTTATGCATATGTTGACTTTACATGTTGATGATCCTATATGATGTTAGTTTCATTTATGAACATGCTATTTGTCTATATTGCTAAATATGATGATGACTACTATTGATGCTTTGTTATGTAGAGCTAGACATTACTTGTGATCCTTTTTTGGTTTACTTGATTGAGTAAGGTGATGGACTTTGCTTGGTCATTGCAATTGTATGATAAAGGGTGGGTTATGAGTAAGTGTCTTGCTTGATGAAATTTATGAACTCTATATATGTTGACTTGACTATTACTTGTTTGATGTTGGTCTTGTGTTGTGCATGGGTCTTGACTTAAGGAATATATATTATTGGTTCTTGAAACACATAAGGCTTTTCAAAGTAAATTGCATACTATAATGAAATGTCCCTTTTATCATGATTTCTATGTTGTATGTGCATATGGTCCTATACTTAGTACAAGTGATCTTCTAACCCCCTTTTCTCCTTTTTCAAACATTTTAGGTTCCGTTCATTGAAGGGCTTTTGAGATGACTTTGAAGGAAGAGTTGGAATTCGTACTCATCCAAGTTGGGTAGGTCCTTACTTTTCGAGGGTGATGCCACTATCTTGCTTTGATAGTGTTCAGTCTTAAAGACGATTTAGTTCATTCCCTTTCTTTGTTGAATTTTTTTATACCTATATCATGACTTTATTGTAATGAAGTATGTGTTGAACCCCAGATGTTATATTCGACTTAAATGTCTATGAGAATAGGACAATCCAGTTTTAAGACTATGTTAGATCTTATATATCTATGTGCAATAAAAGTAGAAGACTATGTACTCTTCTTATATGAAGGGTCTAAATATGCTCAATATGAATATAATATATTATGTGTATGCGAGAGGTCTATGTAAACCTCAATGTAGAAGTAGTTAAAAAGTTTTAACTTTTTCTTCATTTTAACCTATGAATGTAATGATGTAAGCTAAGAGCTAGTCTTACTCCTCGATGAGGATGACGACGCCGGTTACGTCTAGGGGGTACTCCATGGATGTGACATTAACCATACTTAGTGCATCAATTGTGCTAATTCCATATGTTTCTCTATGTCTACAAGTATAAGTGGCAAGTTAGTATTTTCTAGAAGTTGAAGCTTGGTAAGTAGATTTCTATCAAGACTTGTTTTACCTCATATGTTCGAGGACATGGACTATGTTTCTAATTTTCTTTCATTAAAGACTTTGTATAATGCTATGAGTTTCTTTTCAATGTAAAAAAGTGACGCGACTCTATGATATCGACTTGTGTCTAAGATGGCTTATGATGAGACTTATTTTATTTCTTATTTTTCTATAAAAGAGTTTTTTATTGAATATTAGTATGAAAAGTTTTAATTCCATACTTATTTTCACATTTATGTGATGAATGAATGCTAAAAGGCTTGTAAAAGACCTCTGAGAGGTCAAGTACGCCATGTTACTTCTAGGGGGTACTTCTCGATCATAAAATTTTTTGAATCAAAGCATAAGGTTATGAAGTAGTCTTTATGGTTCAAAAGTCTCATGAGGCCACATCTAGTAGAGTCCTGTTCATCGGTGTGACTTGCGACACATCTATGAGCGAGAGGCTATAGACGATAAAATTTTCAATTTCTTCATTACTCTTGTGTCATGCCATATAGTATAGGTTATAAGTAACATTTCTTAATCTTTTCTCTTGTGTTTAAAGGATATGAATACAAGAAGGGAACCCGCAAGAAGAGTGGATGAGAAAGTGGTGAATGAGGGAGTTCTTTCCCAAGGTGAACAAGTTCCCCAAAGGCGGTAAAGTGCCTCAAGGTGAGAAAGTTTCTATAACTAACAAAAGGAATGAGATTCCATTTGTTTCCTTGTACATAACTAATGAGGAGATTATAGGGTCTCTTATCACCCTAGCCCAAGCCATGACGACTCAAGCAAATCGTAATGTAAGGCATAGGGTGAATGCTCTTAAGAGTACCATGACCTCTAGGTTGAGGGTCTTTGGTAGGATAAATCCTGTTAACTTTCTTGGATCTAAGGTTGGAGAATATCCCTAAGCATTCTTGGATAAGGTTTATGAGATAGTACATGTTATGGGCGTATCTTTAAAAGAGAAAGCGGAGTTGGCTTCATACCAATTGAAAGAGGTTGCTCCAGTGTGATACACACAGTGCAAAGACAATAGGCTAGTTGAATCTGATCCTATAGTGTGGGAAGAGTTTATGAAAGCCTTATTAGGAAAGTACTTTCCCCGTGAGAAAAATAAGGTTAAGATTGAGGATTTTATAAATCTTAGGCAAGGTAATATGAGTGTGGAGGAGTATTTTTTGAAGTTTACCTTATTTTCTAAATATGCTTCATGTATGTGTCTAACCATAGATTTGAGATGCGTAGGTTCTTGAACTATATTTCCGATCTTGTGAAGGAAGACTACCATACAACAATGCTCCATAATGACATGACTCTATATAGGCTTATTGTTTATGCTCAATCCATGAGGAGTCTAAGCTCTAAAGGAGGTGTAGAGGTTTAAAGAGGGGAAAAACTGATGAGCAAGGTCAATGTAGGTTTAAAAAGAGGGTTCCAAATCAACATGTTCCTAGTTGTCCTTTTAGGATAGCTATGAGAGGGGTGGTCGTTCCCAAGTGGATAAACCTAATTTCTCTAATTGTCGAAGAAACAATTTGGGAAGTGTCTAGCCAG
This sequence comes from Solanum habrochaites, assembly GCA_027704765.1. Lineage (NCBI taxonomy): Eukaryota > Viridiplantae > Streptophyta > Magnoliopsida > Solanales > Solanaceae > Solanum > Solanum habrochaites. The sequence goes on along the minus strand of JAKWJA010002499.1, from coordinate 33,278,632 downwards.
TACTAGTGGGTGCTAATGGTTGTGGAAAGAATGATCACAAGGTGAGAGATTGTCCAACTATTTCTAAGAAAGGAAGAGATGTCAAACAATCTCCTTATAATTTTAACTATGTGGGTTAGCAAAATAAGAATCACTTTTATGCTCTCCAAGATAATAAGGAAGAAAATTCGAATGAAGGGCCGGTAAGTTATAACTTTTCCTTTTGTGTTGTGATGGGTTCCTTCTGTACCACTCCAGAAGTTCATGATCTAATATAGAGAATGAAAAGACTAACTAATACTTTTTACACTGCTTATAAGACTAAAATAATGTATTTGAAACACTTAAAAAGTGTTAGAGTCAAAATGTCAAGAAATGTCCATGACGTCCGGTGAATTGTGATATATGCACTAGTGTGACTTCACATGTTTCATGGGGTTTTAAGAGTCAGAAATTTATGAAATTTGGTAATAATGTGTTAAATATATAAAAAAGGGTGTTTAGAGTCGAAACTTTGAGGTACGACTCCCCAAGGACCACCCTAAGGGTCCTTGGACGGGACTCTTCCAATTGACCCAAAAAGTTGTTTTTGACAGTAGCCATCCACGAGCAAAACGATGAGCCATCATTTGATAGACGGGTCGTTGATGTCAATGTGGTTAAAAAATTATCCAAATTCCCAAATGGTCCAAAAAACCAAGTCTCTGTCCCAAATGACGACTAGCCAGCACGGGCCGTCGATGGGACTACAGGGAGTACGTTGAGGTCTCGTGGTTTGTGTTTGTTTTCTCTTTAATTTTTATTAGTTATTTAATTAATTATTTTTTGGTTATTTAATTAATTAGGGATTATGGGGTGGTTAGTTAAGTTAGTAGGGGCACTATATAAGTCCTAAACCTAATTAAACTAACCCAACACCCCAAATTTCCAAATTCAAATTCTCTCTACCTTCTCTCTACTTTCTCTCTCTTTCCCAAAGAACACCACTGAAGACCAAGTTTCAAGGTCATTAGGGCTGACAGGATTTGAACTTCTTATCCATTAATTTTCAAGGATTTTTAATGTATGGAAACTTTTCACTCTTGGGATATCTTTCCTCAAGAGGCTCTTTCAAATTGATTTAAAAAAATGTCTAAAACATGGGTTTCTTTCCAATATCGCGATTTGTATTTCAATTGGTTTTGATGTTTATTTAATTTCATTATTAATGATATAATATGATTTTTTATGGGTTAAATTTTGTAGTTCATAGTCCTTGTCTTAGTTAATGATGAATCTATGAATTTGACCCATTACCCTAACCCTAGTCATGAATTTGACTTGTAGATGATTAGGGTTGTTAGAATTGGTTATATTATTTAATAATTAACTATATTAAGATTATGATGATGAGTAAGTTATTGGGTAATTGTGATTAATCGAGGGTAAGATTCTTGATGAGGACCATGAAGGCTATTTGGTAAGACATTGTGATCTTGGAAATCTTTACTTCAATAATGATGGATTACATTTTGTGATGATGTTGTGGAATTGAGGTATTATGTGTTATTAGAGAAAGAAGATATGATAGGATTATTGTGATGGCATGATATAATTATGTTGAATGTGAGATCATAGTGAGGCTATGATAATGCAAATTTGAAGATGGTTTATCTTCTGTGCCTTAGATGATAAGATAATGATATGTTGATATCACTAATGATGTTTTGTGATGAAAGGAAGTTCTTATCCTATGCCTATTGAGCTAAATTATATTCTATATAAGGGGGTTAGTCTCCTATGACCTAAATTCAACTATCATTGTTAAATACTGACTTAATGGCATTTAGAAAAGGGACTTTAGCTTAACACCGAGTGAACTTGACAATGAGAGGTGTTGAATACCAATATAAGGGTGAATAAACATTCTCATGAGATGAATGATCCAATTTCTAATGGAAATCTAGAGGGTTCAAGACATGTCTCCTTGTTCTTTATATATGCTGCCTCCACAGGAATACAAGCTAGTGGATCCACCTAGAATGCTATGTTCATGCTTTTGTCCTACTATGGCAAGTAGACCACCTTCTTTTGGTGTAGGTTTTCATGACAATGGATTCCATGATTAGCTCACATGGTCAATTGTTGGTTAGGGCAATTGTTCCATAAAGTAAAATGAAAGTAATAAAGTGAACTCTAACTAGGGTGACTTAAGGTGTTCTAAAAGTATAGGTAGGGGTATGGGACTCTAGTTACACATTGCACTAGTTAGCCTTGAGGGAAGCCCTAGGAGGTTGTTTTTATGCTCTTATAAAGTAAATGATATGCATGTGTTGACTTATATGTTGATGATCCTATATGATGTTAGTTTCACTTATGAACATGTATTTGGTCTATATTGATATATATAATGATGAATACTTATGATGCTATGTTATATGAATCAGGAATTACATATGATCTCTTTCACTCTACTTGATTAAGGTGGGGGTTGTGGGGACTTCACATGAGCATGCGCGTGTGTGCTGGGATGGGATTGTTGGTAAGGGTCTAGTAGTTATGAGTATATGAACACTTGTGCCATGCTTTGTTGTTGTGCCATATGTGGCGTGTGTTTGGTTATCTATGTGATATGCTAATATTCATGGTTGATAGACCTTATTTTGATAATATTGCATGTTGATTGACTATATGATGATGTTGGTATTGTGTTGAATATGGACTTGCTCTTCTCTTAATAAATATGTGTCATTCTTGCATGTATTAGTGATTTATGTGCATTCAGGCTTTCAAAGTGATTAGAATGGCTTTTGAAACAAAAATGTCTCTTTTAGCATGATTTTAAATATTATATGTGCATATGTTTCCATACTTAGTACGAGTGGATGTAGTAACCCATATCTTTTCCTTTTCCCAAACAATGTAGGTTCGGGCCGTTGAGGTATCAAGGTCGCTTGCAAGAAGACTTGGTATTTTCCCCGAGTTTTGGTAGGTCCGCTTGTTCGAGGATTGTTCCATCTATCAAGTCTAGCCGTATTCGCTATAGTCTAAAGACATTGTTTTCTTTCCTATTATTGACGATATTGTTGTATAGACCTATGTGGAAATTATAGATTTGTATGAGGGCTATGCTTTAATGTTCTACTTTCTTTTATATGGTTTAATATGAGACAATATTATTAGCCTAAATCCTTATATTTTAATTATATTGTCTAAACGAGAAGCCTATGTAAGCTCCCTATGCGAGGAGTCCAAACGAATTGGCCTTTGTTCTCCTGGTGTTTCATGTTTCTATGCTCAAGAAATGTATACGTGACCGGGTGTCTATTATCCTATTAGAAGGGTTAGGGTAAATGCGAACCTTTGTTATGAAGAGGTTCTGGTTGAGATCTTAGATCGTCAAGTCAAGCTATTACAAAATAAATAGGTTTCCTCTGTAAAAATCCCATAGATGAACCATCTAGTTGAGGGTGCAACATGGGAGGCCGAAGCCGACGTGAAGTTCTTCTATCCTCATCTCTTTCCTATTACTCCTAGACAAGGTTGAGGTTAGTAGTTTCTCTTAGTCTAATATAAATTGAGAGTAATATATGTTGATGATTGTGACATGAATTCCTTCTATGTGCATATTCTTGTGAAAATTCATGCTTAAATTGTATTTTGATTTTTCATGAATAATGTTTATCGTTATTGGCTGAACTCATATGTAATGTGTTATATTGTTTTAATGAGAGTTGTATTGAACATAATTGATGTTGTCTAGATGAGGAAGGATCATGTTGATTGCCTAATGTATACGTTGATGCTCATTGAATATGGAGAAGCTAGTTCCTCCTACAATTATGTGAATTAAAGAGTTTTGATCATGATGATGATGTGGATTAAGTACTAATGTAATATGATACCATAATATTTTTTTATATGACTGTTTTTTTGCTGCTATTTCAAGCCATTGTCTTCCAGACAAAGTTCAAGTGTCATTCGAGGACGAAAGTTCTCAGTGGTCTGGGGGGGAGGGCTATCTTAAACCCCAAAAATCCAATTCGTCTTAGGACTAGACCTTACTTAAGAATTAAATATGTTTTCAAAATCGAGACGAGGACTAAGTAATAAACTGCTTTTATAGTATTAGTCATAAAGTCATGTAACGACCATGATGTTGGAAAACTAGTGACGTTTAATTAGTAGGCATCCTAGGGTTGTAAAGGTTTGGCAGTGCCATCTAAACGCTAAAACTTCTAAAAATACTTAAAAAAAGTAAAATAATATTTTTAGGATCAAAACGTCCACGTAAGGCTTCCCAAGGACCACCCTAGGGGTCCTTGAGGAGGACGAAACACTTGGCCAGCAAGCTGCCCAAGGCAGCAAGAAATTGCACTAGGTGGGAGCACTATGGGGGAGCATGTCTGTAACACTGTGGAAAATATATGACTTAGACTAGAGCTTAATTTATTTAATTATTCTTAAAAATGATGTTCCCTATAAATATAATTGTCCAGTAAAGAGCCTATTAGGTTTTAAGAATATGTATTAAGGAACATAGGCATCCATTTGTCCAATATTTAGTAATATTAGGCATGTTAGAAAATATTGTCTTAAGGGTGTTAGACAATTTCTATGTATTAACAAGTAACTTAGAATACACTTTGATTTTCAAATGCCCCAATCCAAACTTGTTTAGGAATTGTACCTGCAATGAAAACCCTAAGCTAAAATATTAACTTCTTAGTAGCGCACATTAGGTACAAGGCATCCAAGTGTCAAGTCTAGGTACCATAATACATAACAATTTATAATGATCATGTAGATTAAGAAGTTCCCAAGACATAGTGAGGATTCTTATGACAATAAGAAGGGCGCAGCAACACATGTGCTGCCAGCCGAGAGACAAGAAGACAAGCCCAATCGATTTGGTTAGGGTGGTTAGGGGGCAGGCGCATTGTGGTCCAATCCACATGGGGATTAACTTCCTAACCAGTCCTAGTCTATAAATAACTTACCGAAATAACTAACTAACCTAGGACAGACAAAAATAAACTAACAAGTGCACGAGACAACCTAAGACCTAACCGGGTAACACTAGGAGAGTAACTAACTAAAGAAACATCCTATTACCTAACCTAGGATGGTCCAAAGGGGTTGGTTATGGTCCTAACGAATTAGGGGGTACTTTAGTAATTACCCTAGGTAACATAATTAATTAAATGAGCAACTTAATAAATTAATTTAAATCTTAGTCAAAACCCGAGAACCGAAGTCAAATGTTCTCCTAGTTGTAGTCAATCTAGGAGGTGCATTTTAGGTAATTTAAGTGGAGGTCTTTAGGGTAATTTTTGGGAAGTCTATATATTGATATTATGTCAGTTTAAGACCACCTTTACACGTCTAAAATCATAATCACACGAAATTTAATTCTCTCTCAAGAAACACTCTCTTTTCCCAAACTCCAGTGAAGAACAAGAAAATCTTAAGGAAGAAGATGAAGGTTTTGAAGTTTCCAATCAGATTTTCATGGATTATTCATCTATAAGGTATGGGTTTTCAATCATGGTATTCCTTTCCCCATGAGTTCCATTCAAGATAAGTTTTCAAGAACTTCAAATACTAGGGCTTTACTCTACAAAACAGACTTTCTTCCTAACCATAGATTTAAGTTTTTCAATGAAAAGTAAATGTTTTCCACAGCTAATTTCACACAAATTGTTGAGTATTTGATTGATAATGTGTGAATGACGTGTTATAAATGATATTTTCTAAGTGATGGTTTAGAATGTGCTTTTATGGTATTTGATAACGTGTGAACGTTACGATTGGGATTAAGACTTGAATGAACCCATTAATGACCCGATTACCTTGTCCTATGCTATGTATTGATCTTGTACATTATTTTATGATTTGTTCTTGATTATGTCATTGAGTATTTCACTAAGTATTATTATGAATATCGCATGATGAATAAGGTTCTTGAAAATAAGATGTAAGTCTTCAAAGATTGTGATTACTCTAAGATATTTATGTTAGCCTATAAGTTGTGATGCTATGTTATGAAAAGTATGTATGATGTTGCTATGTGAATATGCTGGATATGAATATGTAAATTGTGAGATCATTAAAAGAACATGAATATGCAAATTTATGATATCCCTTGCATGCTTTACACAAGGTGATTATGTTATATTTATGTAACAAACTGAAAATGACTATGCTAAGTAATGCTTAAATGTACCTAGAATGCATGGATTAGACCAAGTTCACACGACTTGTTGTGCGTAGAACCAGACAGAATCAATGCACTAGCCGAGCCAACCAACTTGGTGAGTTAGTTGAGCTAGGCAAGGTGAGAACCAACCATGTAGGGCACCCAAATTGAAGAGATTCACCGGAGGAGTTTTACCGGATTTAAAAAGGTAATCTTAGGTTTGGAGGGTCTAGGTGTAAAATGGTCTTTTCCAAGATAGGGGTAGTATTATAATTACCCTAATTAATTAATTAATTTAATTAGAGGAATGTTTTGGGTCTTGTCGACCTGAAATGACCCGTTTTACGATGGAGGCTTCACCCGGGTTTGAGACTTGGTGGAAGCGACGTTTAGGTGGATTTAATTGATGTTTCTTACCTGATTTTTAGGATCATGGTGTTCATTTCACGTAGCCTTGGAAAAAAAATCATATTTTTAAACAATTAAGAGAAGTCCTAATTTGACTAAATCTCCACCTAATCTCATAATCTAGGCTAGCACTAACTCATGTTTCTCTCTACTCATCTCTCACTTCAGGATCAACGTTCTGTAAATACTAAAGAACAGAACAAAAATATATATAAAAAAGAGTTCATCCACACTCAACAACTAGAACGCTTATACTCAAAAGAAAAAATAAGCTTCAAAACGAAAAGAAAAAACCAAATTCTCGAAGGATTGTGCTTGTGATTTCACTGGTGAGACATCTCCTTAGTATGGGGGCGGTGGGGGGTTGGTCGACGTAAAGACATTCTTTGAATGACTTCAGGTATGTGTTTTGTTCTCTTTGGCCCTTCCCAAGAGACCCCTAAGGTTTACGTATATTCAAATCAAAAAACTAGGTTGTCTCCGTTGCATGCCCCAGTCATTAGATCTTTTGATGATTCACTTATGAGGGTATGCCTTTGGTAGATGATTTTAGGGAGTTTTGTGATTATGTTTTGGTTTGTGTTTGAATGTGTATTAGAATTATGTAGAAATGAAGAGGTGGTTCCAAAAATATGAAGTTCGTTAACTTTTTGTACATGTGGGTCCGGAATTAGCCACGGTTTGAAGCTTGATATTACATGTTAAATGTTATGAATTAGGTGTGTGCGAATGTTAAAAACTTATGTTTAGATGGTTTTAAAAGTTGTCCGAATTGAGTGATAATATTGGAACCTGCAAAGTAACCTTGAAAATGCACCTAAAGATCTCCCTAAAAACTACTCGAAATGTCTTAATGTTTAACATGGAAGAGGATGAGAAAATAGACTGCAAAAATGTGGTCCTGAAATTTGGTTTCAGTCACACAATAAAGTTTTGGAAACTTACAAAAAGAACCGAAAATAATGTGAGGTCATTGAGGATCGAACTTGAGACCTCACTACAGGAATATTATATTAAAATATCAGTTAAATAAATGTGGGATTCGAACCCGTGTGCCTTGACCAAAAACGAAACATAAAAATAAAAAATGAGGTGTGTGGGGTTCAAACCCAAAACCTCTTTGTAAAACATGAGGAAGAATTAAAATAAAATAAAAATGAGGTATGGGGGAATTGAACCAACAACCTCTTTTCCTGAATGAAAAGAATTATGGAGAAAAATAAAGTGGGGTTGTGGGGTTCAATCCCACACTCTTTCAGTCAATACGAAAAGAGTTTAAGGAAAAATGAAAAATAAATAAACATAGGTTTGGCAGTTTGATGTCGGATATCCTAAGCCTAGACGTCTAAGGGGAAGTGGGAAAACGGAAACAAAAGAAAGTGTAGGTGAAGTTGTTTGAAATCGGGTTCCCTAGCGGAGAATAAGATATCTAAAAAAAAAATAAAAAACGTAAGTGTCATCCAAGGAATTAAAAATTGGCTTCCCTTGCCCAAATCCGTATTGACACATAAGTCGTACGTGAATAAATAATTAAATGAATGCCATACTACCTTTAAGGAATGAAACAGAGATCTTGGCACACTTATAAGATGTATAAGTCTTGTGCCACATAACCTTGGGTAAGTATGAATCAATTGGATAAATTACGAATGAATCCTCATGGATTTTGTGTGTAGACTTAAAGTCCAACATACGTTTATAAAGTAAGTGAACCTAAGATGTTATGTGATGAATGATGTGACCCCAAAAGGGTTAAGTAAGAATGTGAAACACATTTAAAGGCAAAGTGCATTGACATATGATTAAATGAACATTCACGTAAAAAGGGGTGAGTAATTATGAAAGACAAATGTGCTTAAGGACTATCTGAATGTGGTGACCAATTATGATAGAGGGCTAATGTGAAAAATATGAGATCAATCTCAATGAGACAAGTAAATGTACAAACGTACTCACCATGAGAGTGTAAAGTTTAATCAAGACAAGCTCTCTATGAAAAACTCTAATGAAAGTATGAAGTTAATATATACTCTAATACTATGATGAGATGAAAACTCCTAAAAATGAGCATAGTCCTCAGGCTAGAAGCCAGCTTCTATGATGTATTAGATGAATGTAAGGAACTTTATACTAGCAAGAAGGCTAACTGTGCGTAACAATTCCTTCTTCGGGAAGGCAGCAGAGCGTTGTTGTAATCTCACTAGATATATTGTCAGTTCCAGAAAGTTATGTGTCTCCTATATCTCTTGGGTTTGAACCTATGCAGCCAACATAGGGATTATAGCAGGTTAGGGTTCAATCCCTATATATGCTAGTTTAGCATGTTTGGTTTTCACTTTGGCGATCCCCGCCACCCGCTTCCACCATTTTCACGATGTGGGTAGACACTAGATTCTGAGGCTCAGGATGATCTATGTCGGTTAACGTATAGTTCCCAAAGAAACGAACTAATGAGGCCAGCCTTATGTAAACACACCAATGAAAGGAAACGATACCAAATTTTGTTTAGGTAGGATAACAAGAGGTGAACTAGACTTATGTACTGACACTTAGGTCATTCTAATCTGATAGTGAACCCAATGAGAGTCTTAAAAATACATCATAGGTATACTGTGTTACACTAGGCCTATGAATGAATGATATAAAGTTCAAATACGTATGGATGAATGAATCAGACTCCGTGTGTCGCTAAAGAAGACCAATAGTTGAGGTCCCATTATGTTGATACCTCATTTGGGAAAGTCCTAGTGATAAGTCAAGGGTTCCAGGGTTCATGGGGATATGCGGAATAAAATGCAATATGATATGTGTGCGAATGACAATATGATGTGATAATGCAGTCAGTATGTTATGTGTTGTGTGTAGTAATGATCGTATAATGATGCATGGACCTCTCAGCATGACTTTCCTAATTTGATTTGGCAAGTCTACTGACTGACTTCATAAATCATATTGTAGGAGCGAGTTATTCAAATCATAGCATGTGGCATGGTGTGTTGCCTGCAATACCCAGCTAGTACAGTTTGTACTAATTCCATAATTTATCTACTGTAGGTGCAGGGGAGCTAGACGGTAGAGCTACGAGTCGGACAGAGAAGTTATCCAACGTGGAGGATTCATCCAGATTGGGTAGGCCATCATGTTTATGATAATCGCTTACTAAAATTATTCTAGCATAGAGTAGGCAGGAGGTAGTGGGTATGTTCCACAAGCGGTGCTTTTGTTACTTCAGACGAGATTGGGTCCATTTTGGCAAATCTATGTTTATGACTAGATCTTTCATTTGGTATCTTGATTTTTAGATGGTTGTGTGAATGCTTTAGAGTTTACCTATTATAGTATTTAGGTGAGAGTCAATGGTTTTAATAAAAAGTTGAAGAAATAAATTTCAAATTCTGTAAAATTAACCCTAGATAAGTAACCGCAACGAGAAGCGACGAAGGGACGACGAAGCACGAGGCTAGACCTGAACGAAGACGTTCCCGGGACCCCGATCCGCACCGACGATGACCAGACGACGTTCCGACGACACGAAAGAAGATAGAGCGAGACCCACCGTAAGGCCGGAGGACGAAGATGTAGGATGTCTCGAATTCTGAGAGAGGTTAACGACGCTGTTGGTATGGTCTCCCGAGGTCATAGATTTCGGTTGTGACAAGCGTGGTACAGAGCAACTACCCTCAAGAGCAAGCGTCAGTGACGGCGACAGCCTCGGAATTCGAAGCCAAATAAGGTCACATCACCACAGAGTAGTTTCTAAGTTGATGGTAGTTGAAGTTCACCACGATCATGAATTAGCGAGCTCGTCAGGAAAATTTCAGCTTCTAATTATCTTGCTTTTTGAATGTTAATTTGCTTGTGGGTTATGAGCGTATCTACATCAATTCTTGTATTTTTTAAGGAAAATGAAACAAAGGGGTAACTGGTAACACTGCTCGGGGCAGAGTAGGGAGTAGCAATTGCTGGGGGGAACACTATATCCAAGTTCATCCGGCTCACTAGCTGAGGAGTGGCCATGCAATTTAACTAATCTTGGTTGATTGATGGTGAGGTGCGGACAACTTTGGCACAGATGGATCAAGCCATCATTGTTCCGGATCAGGCTATGACGGCCCAGGACAAGAGACAAGAGGTTCAGTGAGAGAACCCACCAACCCACAACATGGAGAACAGGTTGCGAGATTTTACGAGGATGAATCCTCTAATATTTACATGATTTAGACTGCAGAGGACCCTCAGGAGTTCATGGAGAAGATCCAGAAGATTTTGGTGGCTATAGGGGCACATAGATTGAGAAAGTTGAGCTGGCCTCATATCAGCTGAAGGATGTTGCATAGGCTTAGTGCAAGATGTAGCAGGATAGCAGGGCATTGGGCGGAGGTCTAATCACATGGTAGTTGTTTAAGACTGCTTTGCGGGACAGGTTCTTCCCCCGAGAGACGAGAGAGGCTAAGGTTTAGGAGTTTATCTACCTTAAGCAAGGCTCAAGACTGTCAGGAAGTATTCCCTGAAATTCATTAAATTTTCCAGGTATACCACTTCTCTTGTGTCGAACAACAGGGATGGGATGAGAAGGTTCCTTACACGGATCTCAGAGGAATTGTAAGAGGAATGTTGGCTGCGATTCTCCACGATAGCATGGACTTGTACAGGCTTATGGTACATGTCCAACAGGTTGAGAACAGCCGAAAGAAGAGGAGAGTCCATAAGGTCAGGAGGCCTAACCCTTCTTACTAGATAGGTTCAAGAGAGGTGGTAGCAGGAGCACTTTGGGAGTACGTGATCAACCCAAATTTAAGAAGGGGCATCAGAGTGCATGAAACTCTAACTCTAAGAGGAGTGCAACACCTAGAAGGTAGACCCAAGAAAAAGAAGGACAATGGAGGTGATGTGCAACATCTCAAAAAGGAATGTGGCAAGTGTGGTTGTATTCACAGTAGAGAAATGCTTTCTTCAGGTTCAGAAAGAGAGGACACATGGTCAGGGAATGCCAGAGAATAGGGGTCAGGCTAGAGGTAATACTCATCCTAGGCCTAATCCCTAGAATGCTACTACAGTCGAGTCTCCTAAGAAGAACAAATTCTACTCCTTGAAGGGCACGGAGGAGCAGGAGAAGTCTGCTGATGTGGTCACATGTATGCTGTAAGTTTTGTCAACCTCTATTTATGCTTTACTTGATCAAGGGTCTATGATTTCTTTTGTTATTCCCTTGCTTGATCTTACTTTTGAAACACTACCTGAGGTTTTGCATGATCCTATTATAGTTAGTACTCCCTTAGTAGAAAATGTGAGAGCTTATAGGTCCTAAGACTGCCCAATAGTAGTATGTGGTAAGATAGGGGTGCAGACCTTGTTGAGTTACAACTCCCAAAAAGGAAAATGAATGAATGAAAAAATTGAATACAAATGATTTTAAAAAATTGGAGTGTAATGAAAAAACAAAACAAAAATGTAATTGAAAAATGAAAAATGAATGATGAAAAAAAAATGAAAAAATTTGAAAAATTGTTTTGAATGACAAAAAATGGTGTGTGAAAAAATGTGGATAATTGATGAAATTGAAAAGAAAGGACTGTTGAAATGAAAAATGAAACAAAAAAAAAAAAAATAAAAAAACATGAAAATGGAAAAATGAAAAAAAAAATGAAAATGAAATTTGAACAAAAAAAACAAATTTGAATGATTGAATATGATGAAAAAAATGATAAATGAAAAAAATTGAAATTTTGAAATGATGGAATGAAAGAAAAATAAAAACAAAAATGAGGAAAAAAAAAAAATTGAAATAAAATCTGAAAAAAATTTTTTAAATTGAAAAAAAAATGAATAAATATTAATGTGATGAAAAAGAAAAAATGAAAATGAAAATGAATGAAAATAAAAAAAAAAAAAATGAATAAAAAAAAATGATTGAATATGATAAAAAACTGAATGACTTTGATATTATAGTGGTTATTGGTCTGGAAAGGTACAATTTAAATCAATTAGGTCCCTGATTTAAACCTAAAGGATAATAAAATTATATCAAAGGGGATTGTTTGTCATACTTCTGTAAGTCAATAATCTAGATCATGACATTTATTCCATGAGAATGGGCCGGTAGGAGTGAATGAGTTGCAAAGATGTTTTCCAAGATTTGACTGGATGTCCCTCATCCTCAAGAAAGTATTTTCGGAGGAAAGGGCGTTAAAAATACTCTCAAATTCTGGAATGGTACCAAAATTACCCTCATCCACTTTGGCTCAAAAATACCCTTTCCACCCACCTATTGGTGTTCCAAAACTACCTTTTCATCCAATTTTGGGTTCAAAATGACCACTTATTTAACGGTTTGAATATTTTAAACTATGTAACTATTTTAAATACGGAGCGCGCACCACCTATTTTGTAATAATTTAACTATTAGTATAGTGATTAATAAATCCACACCCCCACCCATGACTAGTTAAACCCCTCCAACATTAATAAAACCTTCACATATTTACAAAAATGCACAACAGGAAAGCTACGTCAATTGGTGTTTTTAAAAATTAGATGGCAAAAGTATCTATAGAAAAAAATTATCATATTCAAGTTGTCTAAATAAAAATTACCCGATAATTTAAACTTAAAGCCTGAATATGAGTCATCTAATGATTCTTACGGCTCAACTAATGATGTTTGTCTACTTCATCAGGTAAACTTTTTCTCAAAATAATGTATAAAGGTTTTTTTTTTAAAACAAAGTCATAAATATGTATAAAATTAATTTAAAAAAAGGGCATAATTAATTCGGATGTATTACTTCTTTATCTTTAATCATAAATTTTCTAATTCCATTAATCTTGAAAAAGAGAATCCTACGAAAGTGTACACTAAAAGAAGCGTTTAACCAAAGTTATGGGCTTTAATAGGAACGAATAATTTGGATGTCATTTTCAGGAATCTATAATTTCATCGTGTTTTTTGTAGTTTTATGATGACTTTGATATTATTAATTGGATTATAATTTTGGTGGGGTTAGTTAGAATGAGTGGGTAAGTGGTTTGATTTATAAATTAATATTAATAAACTAAATTATAACCAATAGTGAACCCAAGTGCCAAGTATTTTAAAAAATATTTAAGGGAGTTTAATTTAAAACAATTACAAACTGTGCAATTTTTGAACCACCACAAAGGTGGATGCAAGGGTATTTTATTTTGGAGCCAATAGGTGGATGAGATGAAAAGGGAATTTGGAGCCAATAGTGGATGAAAGGTTAATTTTGGTACCATTTCAAGACTTCAAGTATTTTTTAGGCCCTTTTCGTTAATTTTTGCTATAGAACTAGATCCCAATACCAAATCGATTTCAATTCCTCCCTACAGAATGGCTCCAGCAGAACTCAAAAAGTTGAAGTTGTAGTTTAAAGATCTCACTGATAAGGGCTTCATCCAGCCGAGCATATCCCATTGGGGCACTCCAATTCTATTTTTGGAAAATATGGATGGAACCCTAAAGATGTGTATCAATTATCGACAGCTCAACAAAGTCACTATAGAGAAAAGGTATCCACTTCCAAGAATAGATGACTTATTCGATCAGCTCCAAGGGTCTAGCTTCTTCTTGAAGATTAATATTTGTTTTGGGTGTCATCAACTTAGGGTTAGGTATGAATATATCCCAAAGACAGCCTTTTGTACCTGTTGTGGTCATTATGAGTTCTTAGTCATGTCATTTGGTCTCACTAATGCACCAACTGCATTTCTGGACCTCATGAACCGAGTATTCCATGAATACATGATTCTTTCGTAATAGTATTCATTGATGACATCCTAATACTTTAAGACAAGGGAAAGATCATGGAACAACATTGGGAATAACCGTGCAGGGTGTTAAAAATATCAGTTGTGTGCCAAATTCAGCAAGTGTGTATTTTGGCTTAGATCAGTGACCTTCCTGGGTCAAGTTATGTCCAATCAGGGTGTGGAGGTGGATCCCAGGAAGACTGAGGTTGTTAAGAATTGGCGAAGACCTATTAGTCCCACAGATATCCATAGCTTTTTGGGATTGGCTGGTTACCACCGCAGGTTCATGGAGGGATTTTCTCCCATTGCTGCCCCACCGAAAACTTTGACTAAGAAGAAAGCCAAGTTCGAACGGGAAAAGACTTGTGAGAAGAGTTTCTAAAAGCTCAAGGACAAACTCACTTCAGCCCCAGTGATAACGTTACCTAAATGTGGTGAGAATTACACTGTTTATTGTGAGACATCTAGGATGGTTTGGGTTGTGTTCTTATGCAGGGTGGTAAAGTGATAGATATGCGTCCAGACAACTAAAGGTTCATGAGAAGAATTATCATACTCATGACCTGGAGTTGGCAGATGTTACGGTTTGCATTTTAAGATATGGAGGAGGAGAGGAGAGTGCAAAAGAAAAATTAATTGTATGGACTTTCAAGTGATGTGTTCACATACCAAAAAGAGATCCAGTACGTGTTCACACAGAGAGAGTTGAACTTTGTCTAGTAAGAGATGTTTGGAGCGGTCGAAAGAATATATATGAGTGTCCACTACCATCCAGGAAGAGCCAAAAGTAAGAGTGATAAGTGTGCGGATTCTTTGAGCAGGGAGCATGCAGGAGGGGATCAGCGGACAACCACCAACATCGATGTGAAGAGGGCCGCGCGCCGAGCCAGAGAAGGAGGTCGAGCGCCGGAAGAGGCCGCCCAAGGCGGAGCAGACGGCAAGAGAGGAGCGCGGCATCACGCGGCCGCGGGCGATCAGTCGAGGGGCGCGGGCCACGAGGAACTGACAGACGAGACTGACAGACAGGGTGTGAGGTTGGTTGATAGGTTCTACTAGCGGCGGGGTGTTTCAATTCATCCTAGTTCATGATCACCTTGGCAGTTTGAAAGTAAAAAAAGGTCAGAATCTTGATCCTGTTTTTTGATGGAGTTGAAGGACTCACTAAGTGCTGATAAAGATGAATGAGTACTCTGGTTTTGGAGGTGAGGCCATTCATACGTTATGTACCCCAGGACAAAAAATGTGCGAGTACCGAAGTGGAAGATTTGATGATCATTTTGTTCCAAGGACCTCTGGTTCCAGGTATTAGATACATCCAGGTTCCACCAAGATGTAGCATGAAAACATAGAATATCTATTGGTGGGATGGCGGGAATAAATGAAAATTGCTGAGTATTATGGCCAAGTATCCGCATTGTCAAGCAGTTTAGGCGGAAGGAAACACTTAAGCCTATGCGTATTCATCAGATTATTGAGGTTCCGGCACTTTGAATTGGTAGGGGAAATTACATGACTTGTGGTTGGTATTTCGAAGGTATAGGATGACAACATGATTCAATATGTTATTGTGGATTTAGAAGGACAAGTCGGCCACTTATCCCTGTGAAGTCTACTTACATGGCCGAGGATTATGCGCGACTCTACATTGATGAGATTGTGAGGAGGCATGGGATTCTGTTGTCTATCATTTTAGATAGAAGAACTAATTTCAATTTTCATTTCTGAATATCCTTCCAGAAGATCTTAGGCATCAAGGTAAAGCTCAGAACTGCCTTCCTTCTTCAGACAGATGGGTAGGCAGAGTGCACTATTCAGACATTGGAGGACATGTTGAGGGCGTGTGTGATTGACTTAACAGGTAGTTGGGACGACCATCTGCCATTTAGAGAGTTCTCATATAATAATAACTATTACTCCAGTATTGGGATGGCACCGTTTAAGGCACTGTATGGTAGGAGGTGTAGGTCTCCAATTGGGTGGTTCGAGGTTGGAGAGTCATCCATAGTGGGTCCATAGGTCATTCATGAGGCCTTAGAGAAGGTCAGGGTGATTATGGACAGGTTGGCTACTGCTTACAGTCGGCAGATTTCTTATGCAGATAATAGGAAGTGGCCCTTAAATTTTGATATTGGTGGCCAAGTATACTTAAAGATATCACCCATGAAGGGGGTAATGAGGTTTGGCAGGAAGGGGAAGTTGAGTTTCAAAGGTACGTCGGGGCCATACAGATTACAACGTGTGGTTGAGGTGGCTATGAGTTGGAATTTGCAAGCGATCTAGCTTGTTCATCAGTCTTGTGCTCTATGTTAAAGAAGTGACTTGGTGGATTCCAGCTTCTTTTTTAGTATGCATGTGGAAGGTTTGCGGGTTGATGACGACTTGTCCTATGAGGAGTTTATGCTGAAATTTAGACCACAGGTTAAGGTAAGTAAAGTGATGAGAAGAACCCAGGAGGTTTGCCACAGTGAAGGTATTGTAGAGGAACAATCTTGTGAGGGTTACGATGGAGGCCTGAGGCCGATATGAGATCCCTTTTATCCTATCTTTTCAGTATTGAGTTATTTATCCTTATCTTAAGTCTTAAGTTTCGTTGCTCCTCTATTCTTTGTTGGTATGCTTGACTGTGTAACCACGTCTGTTATGAATGACTGCATTTTAAATATAATTAGAAGTGTCATCGTGGATAAATGGTCGTCAAGGGGAGATAATGTAAAAACCTGAAATGATATATGCGAAGTAATGCTTAAAACATACCGAGAAGCCTTGATTAGACGGGTTCACACAGATTGTTGCGAGTAGTAGAGAGAAGGTCGAGGAGACCTTAGAAACTATGCAACTAGCAGGGGCGACAAACTTGGTGAGTAAGTTGGAGACTGGAAGGTGGAACCAACCAGTAGGGCACCCGAATTGAAGGAGATCACATAGATGAGTTTTACCAAAACTTAAAGGGTAATCTTAGGTTTGGAGGGCTTAAGGGTTAAAATGGTCTTTTCAAAGGTAGGATAGTTTATAGATTGTAATATCCTAATTCAATTAATTGATTTCATTAGATGGGAATGTTTGGGTGGTGTCCGCTCCAAAAACTTACTTCTCAAAAGAAGTAAAGCGTTAGGTCAAAGTAAATAACCCAACTAGTGAGGTTGGCTCGTTTCCCAGAGGAAAATTAGTTAGACTTTACTTCAATCTATTATTAACTACTTGTTCAGTACAAGTGGACGAGTAAACGCTTGGCACGCCATTTATAGATGTATAAAGGGGGTTTTCTATTTCTAAATAAATGAAAAAAACTCGCGAAATTGAAAGAGACGACTAACAGTTTCAAATGGTGGAGTCATCAATTAATGAAAGTAAATTAGGATACGTATTCCACAGGGGTTTTTTTCATTAACATGGATAAAGTCAAACTTAACAATTCTTTCCTAGTATCTTGCTGCAAAGTGGTAAGTTATGTCTACACTAAATCTATTGATAATCTTTTTCCTATATATACTCCTTTTGGTCCGCAAGTAGCATAAGGCGCGGTTCAACGTTGCCATCCGTAAAAGACTTCTAAGCGAAAAAAAAAATGATCAATACAGCAAGACCAATATCTTAGACATTGTTATTTTTAGTTGTTTTACCTCATAGTTCTCCTATGGTTCCCAAAACCCTAGTTATGGAGATTAGTTAACCTAGGTCCTAATTCAATATGCAAATATATGGTTAAGAATTCATTGTACTTACTTCAATGAGAAATAGTAACAATCAGAAAGGTCGCTGATTAATCAACAAAAATCACCAACAATTAATTACAAGATCTCCACATAATTCAAGAATCTCAAAAATCAAGGACCTAACAAAAATCCAAGTTCTAACAAGATCCAGACTCTACCCAAAATAGGTTTTTCAGAACTATTATACAAATAAAAACTTAATAACAAAAGGACTCTATTTGCTAGAAGCTCTCAAAACGCCGGTTTAGGTCGAGGACCTCGCGACGGGGACGCGTGTCACGACAGGGATGTCAGGACTCCGTCACCCAGTACTGCAAATCTTATGCTGCTCTCTTAATATCATCGGATGGCAGTATGACGATCATCAACAGGCACAACGGTTCCATCAGAGTCTCTGTTCTTAACCACTTGAAAATTGGATATGGGTTATGGGACTACTTCTCTGATCTTCATGACAACTTGCAGAGGACCGTCCATATCTACGACGATCGTCCGCATTTCCGTAACCCCACCACTTTGTCCGGACTTCCCATCTTCCTCAGCCAGCTTCACTACGCTGCAAACTAACAGACAGTCACAAGGGCATGATGGGACCGTCCACAAGTCAGTAGGTGGTTCGCATTTCTTCGCTCAAAACCTCCGCATTCATCTTTGGAAAAATTTCCTGCAAACAAGGAGACAATTATATTAAAAATTAGCAAACAAGCTTTTGGACCACACTAAACTTAAGGAAAAAAGAACATTAATAATATCGTGAAACCAAAGATATCAACAACCTCAATTAAATTCGTTTTCGTCCTCAAGCGACGCATATGACTCAATACAAAATCTTTGTAAAATGTATCCATGGTATCCTTGCCAATCATTGGCTATCAATCCCGATTAAGTCATCAGTAATTTAAGCATGCTATCACTATTAGGCTGAATTATGTGGAGCCACACCATGACACCGACTCACCAGCACCCAAAACCTATCCTCCTTCCAATTCTACCGAGGGCTATATATTTTGCTGTTTGGTAGGTATTGCAATAGTGTCCTCACTTTAAAATAAAATCCTCATTTTTCACAAAGGATTTAAGTTGAGGGTAAGGATGACTTTTTAAACACTCACTCTCAGAAAAAAATTAACACTCATTCATACATATTGCCAAAGCTTGCATTATTGTTCACTGCTTAAGTCGCCTATACAACCCCTTAGGATAACGATAGGGACTTTCTTAGCTGGTACCATAGGCTCAGGGCCAGGGGTAGTAGGGGGTTAGGGTAGGGTATTTTAGGTATAGTCTACTTTTTAGATACTTTTTTCTCTCCTTTGACATATAAGCTAAGATACCATTTATATCATTTTATCGCGCCCAGTTTCATCATATTCTTGCACCTTGCTATTTTCCCTTCTTTCTTCATGGGAAGTGATTCTTTCTTGCGGTATTTCTGTATATTTTTTTTTCATTACTTATAAAATATTATGAGTCACTTTACTTTGTTTCTTCTCTATCTTTGTGCTAACCCCATTTCAGAGCTTCCTCACAATATATCCACCCTAACTCAATGGCTTTGCCATGAGTCAACGTACACAATACCAACAGTTGGGTGAGCACATAAACAATAAAATAGGGTTGATACTGCAGTAGCCACCCTTAATTATGATTTTTGGCATAAGTTGAGGTGCACATGTCCAAGGGAAGGACAGGGCCAACACATTTTTCTCAGGAGAAATATCAGTTAGGGTTGTTTGTAAAAAGAAAGTTTAGGTTAAGCACAAATCATTTGGATCAAAGATGCAAGAAGGATAAATTTCATTTTGTTTCCTTTTATTGAGCTAACAATGGGCTATATTGAATTAAGGGGTCTAGGATCATTTCCTAATTGTCTATTACATCTTACTTTTAGCAGGACTAACCAGGAAAGTTCTAGCCAGACAAATGCGTGGAATTATTCCACTATTTTTATCCACTCACTTGACATCTCATTACCTATCAACATTATCAGACACCTAGTTTGAATTTTAGACTTAGGGTAATGCAGCGGTGTACCTATGTCATGCTTAGATCCACACATTAATCAATTAATTCTAGTCATGCTCATTTTCCATTTTATCAGGATATCATTTAGCATCATGCTCAGAATAAAATATGTAACAAGATAAAGAAATGCCAAAATGATAGAAAAAAGAATCAAGTCTTTTGGAGAAAAAAAAGAACAAATGCAAAGGCAAAAACCCCAAAGAGAGAGTGATATTGGGCTAATAAGACTTATCTCCACTTTCCATTACCCCAACTCCCAAGAAAAAAGAATTGCATGTCCCAATGCATAAAAAAATTAAATACTGCCAGTGGTAGGTTGAAGCAAACTGGGGCGCAAAAAGCGTCGACGATCAAACAAGTTGATGGATACGGTTCCATGGAATCCATACCTCTGTATTGGGACACCCTCAGTGGTGTCCCAGATCAAAACAACACAATCAGTAGTGCCACGCTAATCTCCACAGTTGGGAGCGAGATGCCCCAGCAACAAATCTCCTCTCTCATCTTGACGCACCTCCTCCTCAGCAAGGAGGCTCTCCTCGCAGCCTCATATCAAACTGATGCTCATCTTCCCTGCTCGTGCCCTCATCACTCCTATGGAAACCTAGGCCTCTTGTCATATCCGAAGGGGATGGTAGGTGGTGGAATGCTGATTAGGCGAATAGGGCCGCCATCCACTAGTCTTCAGCAAGGATCTGCAGAGGAAGAAGAAGAGGAAGGAAGGGGGGGGGCCTCCGATTAGGAAACCCTTAGGGCTTTAAGATTTCATACCATATCTGCGCGAAGACTATCGACTGCATCCTGAAGGGTCGACACATCCACTAGAGGGGCTGGACAGGCTAGAACCCACAACTCAAAAGCATCCAAGCGCTGATGAACCTCAACAATCTTCTGCTCTGTGTGCTGGACTATTCTCCGCTCCAAGCGCTCTTCTGCCTTGACAATAGACCTCTGCATCCAAGGTTGGATATGATGCAGAAGTGTAGCCATTTGCGCTTCTAAAATCTGGACCCTAGCAAGCAGCGCCTGAGCGGGTAAAGGGGCTGAGCGAGAGGAGCTCGGGGGCAGTGATCCTACCCGGGATAGACTCTACCGGGGTAGTGTCAGTGGAAGCCGCCTGTGTAGCAGTGCACGACTGTGCTACCGTCTCAGCCTGATTGTCACCAAGAGGAGGCAACTCTGTACAGGGCCCTCTGCGTGGAGCCAACTCATTTTCCTCATCCCTGATGAGGCCGATATCAACTGTGCCTAGCAGGGTATTGAGCTGATCAACGTGCCATACAGGCACACCGGCAGACCTGCATAGAGAAAATATCATGCACAGGAAAGGGTAAGTAGTTGTGACCTTAAAAGAGCTCTCGTGCATGACCGCCTGTAAAAGCCTTGCAAAATCCATCTCAAACCCGGCTATCATCGCCACCATCAGTACTGCTCGATCCCATGTGACGATATTATCAGCGGCTGTGGGGGAAAGGTAGTGGCGGACAATCAACCACAAAATCTTCGCCGTGAAAGTCAGGTTCGCCTTCTTGATGGCCCTCTTCGGCTCGGTATCCCAGTCGACACCCTCTCCATCAACAGACAAGTGCGGGTCCATCCACCTCTTGGTGGTCTCTCTCTGCGATGGCTCACGCGGGAATTGGCCATCTTTAACAATCTGCCATCGGTAGTCAAACTCGGCAGTGAGAGGGGTCCGATTAGCATCAACATTCTCACCGTATAGAAACCGGCGGATGGCAGACAAAGAGATATCAACCAGAACGCCACGTACTCGGACCTTCTCAACTGGCGCGTGTTTGGCGAGGGCAGCCCACCTATCAATCTATGATCGGAAAGTCACTACGTAGGACGCGTAGTACTCTCGGACCAGCTCTTCACTATAACGTCCCAACGGACGTGCTGTCCACTCCAGTCGATGTCTGGTGAAGAGATTGTGGATCTCAGGCATCGCTTTGCATCGGAATAGACTTGAAACTGCCCGTCGACACACCACCGGTTGTACTGGTCAGTAACTGGGGTTAGAGCACGAGCTGGTGAACCGGGTGTGGATTCCTAATTGTCAGCCTCATCAGACGAGGCCGACTCTGCAGCGGTGGCGGGTGCGGGAACCTCAAAGGATCCGGAGGCTTCCGACGACCACGAAACTCCTAAGGAGAAAGACACTCCTTCTATATTAGTGGCTGACCCAGAAGGTGTGCCGGTCAGTGTGTTCTCCTCATCAGAGTAGGAGGCAGTGACTACGCTGGACGCCACCTTTTTGGGTGTGGCTCTGGCAGCAAGTGTATCACGGGATGGGGTGGAAGTGCTTGGGGGCACCTACTCGGGGTCACTCTCATCATCATAAGCAAAATGACGATTCGGGCAAACGGGGCTGCAGCCTTTCGATCGCCCAGCTGTGCGTAGCTCGATCTTGTCTGGTTCCATAAATAGATAGTACTTGTAAATAGAAGCATCATATTAGTACTAGAAGGATCAAAATAGACAGAAAAACCACAAAAAATAAAGAAAAAAAATTAAATAAAATGATATTGCTAGAGTGAATCGTGAATGTCTTTCATTAGTTTTGTGTGTCTCCAGGTGACGGCTCGTCATAAGTTACGACTGACCGTCATGGGGTCCTTCCTGTCTTATCTTAGAGAATTTCATATGGAGAACCTGAAGGAGAGTATCTACAGGTTAAAACTATATGCAGACCAGAACGTCTAGGTAACGACGGTTCCCTCGTCGGTGTCCGTCGAGGAAACTTATAAAAAATATGGAGACCCTCAGGATAGGGGTCTCTGACCGCATAACTGTCTTGCAATGAACGAACCGTCGTGGTATGATGGTCCCGTCGTAGTTGTCCGTTTGAGGACACTTAGAAAATAAGACAGAGACCCGTAGAAAGGTCTCTGACAACCAAAAAAACGGTTTGTGAAGGACGGAACGGTCCGTAGGGATACGGTCCGTCGCATGTGTCCGTTTTTTTGGAGGACACTTGCAAAAAGTGAGTAGAGAGACCCTTAGAAAAGGGTCTTTGACAACCAGAACGGTTTTGCAGGCTGGACCATCTAGGGATGTACGGTCCGTCCGCATGTGCCCGTGTGGAGGACACTTAGCAAAAGTGAGAGAACCCTTGGAATAAGGGTCTTTGACAACCAGAGGTGTGCACGATGGACCTTCGATGGAAACGCTGGTCCCCCGTCGCATGTGGCCGGTGGTGACACTGGAGAAATTTTACATGGGGTGGGTTAAGGGCTGTTGGAACGACCCAATGAAAGGTCCTTCGGGGGTACGACGGTCGTCATCCGGGGTCTGGTTCTGTAACTAAGGACAGAACTGGGGATCCCCATTTAATACCCTTGTGACCAATCGGAATTGGTATGCTGTAACCTACATTTGTCTAACCCAATACCTAGTAGAACAGGCAATGCAAAGCACCTATTTCTAGGTGTTTTAAACAAGAAATTTTGGAGGATTTTTTAACCTAGGTCAATAAATTTTATAAAGAATGGAACAAGAACTAGGATAATACTAATTGATAACCAAAAAAATGCAATATAAATGAGTAGAATTAGAGACACATACCTGACAAATTTGAGGAAAAACAAGAGAAAAAGTATCTTGTTGATCAAGTAGAGACCGCACAACAGCAGACTCCTCCCACTTTCCAGCTAGTAGATAGTGAATTTAGGAAGTGGGAGTTTGGAGAAAATGATCTGTTTTGTATAGAGGGATTCTGATCTTTGAAATTTGAAAAGGGAGGGATGAGAGATGATGGAAGGACTGTGGTGAATGAAGGGGTAGGGGTTTTTAAAAATGTTGATTTTTTTTTTTAAAAACCCTCAGCCGGGTCGGGTCCGGGTATGCTTCATTAATTTCGCGATGTTCCCCTGATTGGACGGTCTGCATCAGTTTGTGACGGGTCTTGCCTCAGTTGTGACGGTCCGTCGTTGGTTTTCTGTCGGCGTGTTCCCTAGTTTTGAAACAATAGAAATACGACCTAGCAGACGAATTCATGCGACGGCGTCACATACACACGGTCGTGTCCGCTGTATTCGGCAGTGACTGCTGCAGAGTGATTTTTCGCAATTTCCTAGTGATGTTCCTGCAAAATTATAACCCCTTAGTAGAAATGCTATCCCCCATTACTAGAAAAGAAAAACTTATAATTATATGTTTCCTCCTAACAATAACCTGATTTAACATTGCGGCACACGGAGGGCCTTGATACTCAACTTCGTCAAAATGGTATGCCTCGATTACCTTCATTTTCTCTCGCCGATTCCAGTGCCCTAAAAAAAGATTTAATGCGTTGTCCCATCTCACCTTGAACTGTTCACACCCTCCTTATTTTTCCAACTCAACTGCTCCATGAGGGAATAGTTGGGTAACCAAGTAAGGCCCAGTCCATGTTGGACTTGAGCTTACCCGTAACAACAGCACCACAACCTAGAATTGAATACAGCACCAATCCCCGATCATAAACTCTCATTTTTCAATTTTTTTGTCATGGTACTTCTTCAATCTTTTTCTTTGTAGAGGGCTGAGCTTTCAATAAGCGTTTCAGGCGAAATTCTCGAGTTCATTCAAACCAGTTAACGTGTTTTCTGTCAGCTGTCGCTCCAATCCATTTCAACTCTTCATAGCCCACTGGCTTTAAATGCTCTAACTCAACCGGAAGATGACAGCTTTACCGTATCCAAGTTGGTAATGGGGGACATACCTTGGGAGTCCTTATACCTGTCAGTAGGCCCCAAAGAGCATCATCAAGCCTCCTTTGTACCGATCCGTTCTACTAAGCATTCACTGTTTTTGACAATATCCTGTTTGTCTACTGATCGACACTTAACTTGAACCCATATTTGAGGGTGTAATGAGTGGGCCACAATTATGGCTAACCCCATATTTATCCAATAACCCCTTGAAACAATCTGTTGCAGAGTGGGAGCCCCCATTACTAATATTGCCCGTGGGGTGCCTAACCGAGAATATCTTTTTTAAGAATGGAGTGACACCTCTTCCCTTCATTTGTTTGCGAGGGTGATGGCTTCGACCCATTTAGATACCTAATCAAAACCGCTACTAGAATGTACTTCATTCCATAGAACTCACACCAAAGCCTAAATTCATACCAAATTCAATACCCCAAACATCAAATAACTCATTCACAAAGAATAAGGTTTAGAGGGATCTCTTGCTTTCTTGAAATGCCAACCACCATCTCGTTGGCACGTCACATGCCTTAGCAAACTCATGAGCATTTTGATTAAGAGTTTGCCAATAGTAAACGCACATTGTAATATCTTATGAGCATTGTCGGATACTGTTTGTATGTCCACCCAACCAGGTGAGGAATGGCAAATGCTTCCAACAAACACACTCACAATCTTCACATTCCTGCACACATTACCGAATAAGCCCCGTCGGCACCACTCCTATATAAGTATGTTCATCCCAAAGAACTTATTCACATCGTACATGAACTTTTTTATTTGATGAAAGGACAGTCCGATGGAACAATTTATCACTATGGGCAAATATTCACAAAATCTTTCGAACCATGGAATCGAAGTCTTGTGAGCCGCCAATATATGAGTATCGGGAAAGTATCATCAAAATGTCAGTCTATATCCCCCTAACTCCTCATAGCTTCATCGCTCTAGACGGGACATTATCAGCAACTTTGTTTTCAATTTCCTTTCTATCGCATCACTTCAAATTCAAATCGTGGTAGGCAGTAATACCCAACTAAATCAACCTAGGTTTTCACATCCTTCGTTTCCAATCAATATCTCAATGCTGAGTGGTCGGTATGCCCTATAACGCTAGTACCCCTAGCAATAGGAGCGAAATTGTTCAAAAGCAAAGACTACTGCAAGGAGTTCTTGCTCAGTCACTGTGTCGTTCTTCTGATTCATTTTGGAATTTACTAGCATAGTAAATGGGGTGTAGGATTTTGTTCTTTTATTTGTGTCCCAATCTACACCAAGGAGCAACCCCACTAGCTGCAACATCACCTAAAATGGGACTGTTTTCCAATCCATAGAAATATGATGGTTGCAGACACGACCAATTTTTTTCTTTAGCTCGCCGAATGCTTTAAGACAATTCTCATAAAAACTACAATCTTTCTCTAGCATTTGTTGCACAAATGGATGTCAATCTTTGAAAGTCTTTGATGATCTCCGGTAAAAAACCGGAGTCCCAAGATACTTCTTACACCTTTCACAGAGATTGGTGGTGGAAGTCTCTCTATTAACTACCTCAACTTTAGCTCGACCACCCTCTAATGTCCGTTTCCGAATGGAATGACCCAAAGCATACCGTCTTTTCAACCATGAAATGACCTTTTTTCCGTTTTTCTCCAATTTAGTACTAAATTTGGCAGTCTTACATCGTATTAAGGACACTAGATAAAATTTCAAACACGGCGTCCGAATGAAATCACAACCACAGAAAAATTCATCCATAAAAACTTATATGTATCTTTCCACATGTTCGGAAAATCTTGACATCATAGATCTCTGAAATTTTGGCGGTGCAATTGCCATCCAACGACATTCTTCTGAACAACACAAGGTCCCTATGGACAAGTAGAAGTGTTTTCTCTTGATCTTCCTGGTGCAATAGAAATCTGATTTATACCCCGAGTATCCAGTCAAAACATACTACCCTTTTTTCCGGCAAGTCTAATCCAACACTGATCAAGAAGGGCATAGGAAAGGTGATCTTTTTCAGTCCCATTGCTTTTAATTTTGCGGTAATCCTACACAAAGTAGGCCCCTCCATCCAGTAACCGATCTCATTGTAACAACAAGTTCATTTTTTTCATTTGGGACCACAGTCATTTTCCCCCTTTCTTAGGGCCACACTGACAGGCATACCCAACCTACGATGGGCGAATCAGATAGATGTACTCAAGCAATCAACACGTAATAATTGCCTCTTCCGACCTCTTGCATAAGGTGGATTTAAGCCCGTCTTTGTTGCTCATACTTGGCTTATGATCAGGCATGAGTTTTGATTTTATGAGAGAAAATACCAGGAGGGAGAGAGTCTCCGCCTCCTCTCCTCCCTCTTCCACCCAATAGATCTTTGAACCTTTTATCATTTTCACCAACTCTCAACTTGTTTGTTCATTCAGGCTGATGTCGCGATGATTACCGCAAGTGTCACCCATTTTCCTAAAGAATTCATACTTGATGAGGTGGGAGAGCTTTTATTTCAT
The DNA here is from genome assembly GCA_027704765.1 of Solanum habrochaites. Lineage (NCBI taxonomy): Eukaryota > Viridiplantae > Streptophyta > Magnoliopsida > Solanales > Solanaceae > Solanum > Solanum habrochaites. Next base: position 33,251,350 of record JAKWJA010002499.1, on the reverse strand, counting down.
AACTTTGGGAACCTCCTCTACTAGATGGTTTCGCGTGTGGGGACTCGCGATTTTTATATCTAACTCTATTTCCTTCGGTTTAAACCAAACCATCACCTTGATCAACCGCAACTAATGATTCAACTCGTCAATTGGAGTCGCTATCAACATTCATTATCACTTATCACTCTCTCACTGCCCCTAATGTTTCTACACCCTCGACGTTCTTCTATTTGTGTCTCCAGATATCTCACCAATGTTGTAAGGAAATAAGCAACAACTGGTTGGGATCTCACCACTCTGCCTCATGGACCTACAAAGTGAAAGTGTCGCTTCCTCATTGTCACAATCCAAAATTCATCCTGCCCCTTTTCCATACATCTACTAAAAGGCTTCGTCCCGTAGCAAGGAATGAACCCCCCCCCCCCCTTTCCCAAGAATACTCTGCACTTCAAAATCGACTTCAATAATCAAGAATAACAAAATCGTCCAGAAATAATGAACGACTTCCACTTTTAGCTAGAACATCGGGAGTCATACCTATAGCCTTTTTGACTGTTCGATCAGCCATCATACCGCATCGTGCAGTGGGCTTTGGATCACCCCAACACCACTTCTTGTAATCGAGAGGTACATGATATGTAAGCTTGGCCCCCAGATCACATGATGCTTTCATTCACAAAATGTATAGCCCGATGTACAAACAAGGAATAGTGAACGCACACGGATCTTTTTTCCCCGTCTTTTTTTGCTTTTGTACGCATAATCCTTGAGCAATAGCAACTACAATGGCTGGCATTCTATCCTTATCCTCACAAGTGACAGATTTATTCTTTGGAAACCAGATCTTTTCAAGCTTGGCGTAATCGGTCAATTTGTTCTAAAGCGTCTTCTACCAAGGGACATTGATATGAAAGTTTCTTCTCTCAATCAAAAAACAATTGTTATAAAACGCTGATATTTACCATCTCGGTCTTTTTAACTAACCTTTTGAGGAAATGGGGGTGGTGGCCAGGTTGGGAGTTACCTTTTTAGGACGCTTCCGCATTTTTTAATGTGTTATCCTCTACTTCCAATCATTAGCAAACTACACTTTATCAGTATCTTTGTCGTCCTTTTTCCCTCATTAGGACATCATGGTGGGTCCAATTGTTTGCTTACCACCACGAGTATTGATTGCCCCACACAATGTCCCATCATTTTTCAGATTTTGGATAGTGTTGCTGGAAAGTGCGCGGTTTAACCGTGTGTTCACAGTTACAGATAATGGTTAATTGTAACTCAAGTTGCTTAAAATCGATCTTGCATGTATCGACTTTTTGCTCATACCGCTAAATTATTCCCCAACTCTTTTATTGTGCTCATTCTTATCAATCGAACCTCTTCATAATTTATGCCAACATATCCTCACTCGTGCCATCCTACCTCAACCCATTCTTAGGGAGTAACTTCACGATTTTTGAGAGGAAATAGCAAGGACCATTCCTATCATTTCTATTACCATAGTTCCCCCTGTTGAAGTTGTTGTCGCGGTTGTAGCTTCCATCTACGGACTAATGACGCCTCAGTTAGAGTTTACAATAGTTCCGACTTGGTTCCCTTGACCTTGGCCGCCAATTCTCTTGATTAGATCCTGTGAACTCGGTCGGTACCCCCCGTCTGCTCATTTCCACATCGAAATCCTCTTCATAATAACACTCAATCATTTTGTGTGGTGTTTCGACAAATAGTTGCGTGCCATTTTCTTTTTGTGCAACCCCTAGTGACAACTTTTTATAGTACCAACCCAAGCTCAGTTCTCATCTGATACAAATTTCTCACTTTCTTCGACTGATCTCACTGTGGCTGGGTTGTGATTGGAACTGGAATGAGAAGGTTATTTCTCCAGTATCTAATTCCTAGTACTCCAATCTTTATGTTCCAGGAGATTTTCTCTAATTTTTCAGCAATCTCATCATAAGACACTCCCCATAAGATCCACCTCTATATGGGTCCAACCAGCTAACCCACCGGCTTTGTTATTATCATACTGTCCCCAGATAGAATTATTCCTTCAGTGACTCTCATCTATACGGTGGATTTGGGACGCTTCTCAAAAACTAGGTGAATCTATCCCAATACTACTAACAACTGACTCTCCTTGTAGTGCCACAAATTTATCCTCTGTTTTTTTGTGTTTAGATTCTTGAGAACGGTTAATAGCGTCTAAGAAAACACCCTTAATTTGGTTTCCAAGTGAAAATTAGAGTTGTATGGGGGAGCTTGAGTTGAACTTATAGTAACCTCTCCCGTTAGTGAGTAAGGAAACACCTTGGACCTATTACATCCATTCAAGTCAGCCTCCCTACACAACTTTTTACAACTTCCTTACCATAGCTTTATGGGCATGTGTATCCGCAAAGGTAGCCCTGAAACAACCCTGGCAGTGAGCATTTGCATCAGGCTACTAGTTACCAAAGGGTTTGGTCTGGTGTGTATAAGAGGCAAGACAAGTGGCCCATCGGAGTCTGCTATGTTATCATCGCCCCCGCTGTGTTGCTTGGGGTCGTGGGCGGGATTTTGGTCCCCTCTGTTTGGTGTTTCACCTGGGGCCCTCTGGTAACAACTGAACCATGAACATCAACCGGGCTGGGATGTTCTGGTTTGTGAAATCATCATAATTATTCCCAAGTTTCGATCAATGTTTTGTGAGTGTACTCTCTAATTAATTCGTAATCTAAGGAAACAAGGGTTCTCTTCCTCTCCGTGTTTTGCATACATGATGGTGTTTCTAAACAAATCAAAACAATAAACCAAGTACAATCAAGAAAATATCACAAAACTATAGTAATAATTTAAGTTTAATCTAAGGATACTTTCCCCGGCACGGCCGCCAAAGTTGATATGCTCAAACTTATTCTCAAATAAGCAAGGTAAAGCGGTCCGTGTCCAATAAATAACCCAACTAGGAGGTTGGGAATCGTTTCCTACGAGGAAAAATCTTTAGACTTAAACTTCAATCTTTAAATTTCTATTGTTCAGTCAATTACTTCACTTACCTTCCTGGAAGCACAATGATAAGGGGGGGGGGTTTCTCTGTCTAATAAATGAAAATAACTAGCTAAATTGAAAAGACACTTAACAATTTGTTCAAATGTTGGCTTTTCATCAATTAATGAAAGTAAACTAGGTTTACGTGTTAAACAACCCAGAGTTATAACCTACAGACGATGGGTAAAATCATAAAAAGATAAGATCAGGGTAGGAACCTATAAAACCTCTGGATCTAATTCGACGATACTAAAAAAAATCGATGGGCGGCAGCATAGCGAAAGTACAGCAGGATTAACTGGAATTCTTTAAACAGTAAACCAATACCTTGCATCACACGGCAATACAGAGCGAAACTTTTGTAATCCTCACCTTGGTCCAAGCAGCTACAGTGTGTTTGCCTAGACATAACACACATCGCGATTGTCCATCATTTACAGAACATACAGATAGCGATATAAGCGGACCAGAGATTCATTACCAAAAAAAGGGAAAAAATATCCCTATACCAACATAAATACTATGCGATATAAATAGTGAGAAAAGCAACTAACAATCTATGGCATCCCAGAATAAAAGAATAAAAAAATAACGTGCCTATTATTCCGCAGAGGGAAGTCCTTTGATGCGGCAAGTAGCAGAAGGGCGATTTCTTACGTTGGCCCCTACCGTTAAAGCGTACTATCATCGAAGAAAAGATTATCAATAACGAGATGCCGCTACAACTGATTCTAGATTAGTTATTTGGTGAGGGGTTAGATTGTTGAACCGCGGTTATTTCCTAATGGTTTCAACCACCTAGGTATAGGAGTTTATTACCCATAGTCTGAATTAACAAGATTCAAACCTATGGTATAGAGAATTGCATGGACTTACTTTGAATGAAACGGGGGAGTAAAAGGCCGACAGTTCGACTTGATTAACACAAAAAGCACCAACAATTGTAATTACAACCGAATCTCAAATAACAAGAATCTCACAAATAGGACCTAACCAATTCGAGAGTCTAACATGATCCAGAGTCTACCAACCTCAAAAATTGGTTGTTTGAACTATATAAAACAGAAAAATTTAATTAACAAGGACTCTATTTGCTAAAAAGACATCTTCCAAAAACGACGCGGTCTGGGTCAACAGACCTCGCGACGGATCGTGGTCACGACGGGACGTCATGGACTTTCCTTCGTCCCATTCTTGCAAATTCTTCTACTGCTCTTTATACCCTCGACGGCAGGTCATGGCGTATCGTACGGCACAACGGTCCATCGAGGGTCCTCCGTTCCACAACCTTGAACTCTTGGAATATAGTACTCTGGACTACTTCTCTGATCTTCTGACGAACCTGCAGGACGGGACCTCAATGTCTAACTACGGTCCTTCACGCTTTTCGTAATACCAACCAACACTTTGTCAGCTTCCCTTCCCCCTCTTCCTTCAACATTTTCACTACGCATCCACCTAACGGAACCGTCACGAGCATGAACGGCCCGTCACAAGCTCACAAGCTCCGTAGGTTTGTCTATTCCTGCATTTCTTCGTTCAAAAACCTCTGCATTCATCTTTGGACAGTTTTCCTTTCGCTCCTGCCAACAAGGAAAAACTTATATTAAAAAGTAGCACAAAAAGCTTGGACAGCCACTAAACTTAAGGTAAAAGTCTTATATATCCCGTGAAACCACGATATATCAAACACCCTCAACTTAAATTCGTTTTTTTGTCCTCAAGCGACGAACTAATGACTCAATACAAATCTTTGTACACTATTGTCGCATGTTTAGGCCATCCTTCCGTTGCAATCATTTGGCTATTCAATCCCTATTACTCTCATCATATTTATGCATGCTATAGTATTAGCTTTAATTATGTGGCGTCAGACCATGACACAAGACTCACCACCCATGCAACCAACACCTATCCTCTTTCAATTTCTTCACGAGTGCTCATATATCCGTTTATTGCACTTGGGTCCTCAACATTAAAACAAAATCCCATTTTTTCACACAATGATTTAAGCATTTAGTGTAAGGTTACTTTTCAAATACTACTCTCATGAACAAATTAACACCATTCATACATATTGCCGATAGAAAGCTTGCCCTTAAGTTTCACTGCTATAAGTTCGCTATCAACCCTTAGAATCACGATAAGGAAAAAACTTTCTTAGCTTGTAACATAGGGCTTCAGGGCAAGTAGGTAAATATTTAGGATACTTTAGTGATGTTTTTTGCCCTCCTGACATATCGGCTTAAACATACCATTTTTTAATCATTTTATCCATCCCTCGCCCAGTTCTCATATTCTTTTAGCTTGCTATGTTCCCTTCTTTGTTCATTTGGAAAGTGACTCTCTTCTTTTCATGCTTGTATTTCTTTTGTCTATTTTTATTTTTCATTAATTTTTCTTCAACTAATTTTGATCACTTTACTTTTTTGTTGCTTCCTCTCTTTGTTGTCTTTTCCATTCAACCCCGCCACTTCCAGAACATTCCTCATAAGAGCCACCCTCAAACTCATGGATTTGCATGAGTCAAAGTACACCAATACCCCAAAGTTGGTCAGAGCCATAAAATGGTTGTTTTCCTGAATTAGAAAACCCTCAACTTTATGATTTTGGGCATAAGCCTGAGGTGCACATGTCCACTGAGGTAACCAGGGACATTAACATTTTTCTTTTTCTCAGAAAAAATCAGTTTGGAGTTTGGGTGCAAAAATGGTCTATTAAGCTCAAAATCATTTGGATCAATAAAGATAAATTTGATTTGGTTTTCCTTTTATTTTAGGCTAAACAAATGGGCTATATTGAATAGAGGGCCTGATCCTTTCCTTATTGTCTATTAACAAAACTTATTTCTAGCAGACTAACTATGCAAGTTTCTAGCTCCATAAAATAGTGGACTAATCAAATATTTCTCACACTCACTTAACATTCATTATCCTACCATATTATCAGAACTAGTTTCGAATTTTAGACTTAGGTCATGCAAGCGGTGTCACCTCTATGTCAATGCTTGAGCCACACATTTATCAATTATTATGCCTAGTCATGCTCATTTTCCAATTTTATCAGAATCATTTAGCCATCATGCTCCAGAATTAATTATGTACACAGATATAGACATGATGGTTTAAATAAAAAAATAATCAGTCTTTTAGGGAAAAAAAGAACACAGGCAAGAAAACCCTAAAAGAGGGTAGTGAATTGGGCTACTCAGACTTTACCCTAACACTCACTTTCCATTTACCCCACCCCCGACAAAAAGACATGTAATTTTCCCCAATGCATAAAATTTTTTTAAATAACGGAGTGGTAGGTGAAGCAAATCTGGGGCGCAAAACGCCGACCATCAGCAAACTGGTGGGTCCGGTTCCCCGGAACCCACTACCTTTGTAATCTGGACACCCTCGGTGGTGTCCTCAACATCAACAGCACTATCCGCAGAGCCTCCCGCTATATCCACAATTCTTGATCTAGACACCCAAGCAGCTAACTCTCCTGCTCTCATCTGACGCGTCGCTCGACCTCACTCCTCATCCGTGTCTCTCCTCCACAAACTTTCCGCCTCGCATCTCAGCAAACGGAGCTCCTAATGTTCTTCCGTGCTGCACCTCATCAATCTCTCGACCCCCTATGCCTCTTGTGTATTCTCTTGAGGTGGAGGTGGTGGGAATCTCGGATAGGGGAGAATAAGGCTGCCATCACTGTGTCTTATCATGCTCTTCAGAAGGGGCCTAAGACTCATGCCCCTAGCCCTGAAGCTGTATATCAATATCTGCCGCAAAGACTGTCTACTCACAAGCCTGAGGGTCCGCACAATTACAGAGGCGCTGGACAGGACGTAGCACCCGCAACCTCAAATCGTCCAAGCGCTGATGATACCTCACGATATTCCGCTCTTTGTGCTGGAACTTCTCCTCTGCCAAGCCTTCTCCTTCCTTGGCATAGAACCTCTGCATAAAGGCTGGATTATGATTCAGAAGTATCCTTTGCGCCTCTAATTTGTGGCACCCCTACCAGAAGGATGACCGGAGTGGGTACAGGGCTAAAAAAGAAGAAGGAACTCGGGGGTAGTGCTACTACCTTATAGACTCTATGGGGTCGTGTTTATGAAGCTGGCCTGCGTATCCTGTGCGGGCCTGTGTTAACCATCTCAGCAGCCAGATTGTTACAAGAGGAGGCAACTCTAGACGGGTCCCTCTGCGTGGAGCCCACTCTTGGCCTCAATCCCTATGAGGCCGATATCAACTGTGCCTACGGGGTCCCTTCAGATGATCAACGTGCCATATAGGCACAACCCGGCTGACCCCTACATAGAGAATTCATGCACGTGAAAAGGGTTAAGTAGTTTGTGACCTTAAAATCCCTCTGTGCATGACCACCTGTAGAGCCCAAAAATCCACCTCAACCCAACCCGCTATCATCACCGGCATCCCAGTACTTCTCGATCCCATGTGACGATATTATCAGCAGCTGTATGGAAAAGGTAGTGGTGGACATCATCCAAAACCACAAAAACTTTCATTCACACACCGTGAAAGTCCGGTTTGGCCTTCTTGATGGCCCCCTTCAGCTCGTCACACCCATCGGCAAACCAGCCCCACCCTCTCCATCAACGGACAAATGCAGAGCCCATCTACCTCTTGGTGGTCCTCTCTCACACGATGGCTTCACACAGGAATTGGCCACTTAACATCTTCCACATCGGTAGTCAAAATCGGCAAAAAATCGGCAAGTGAGAGGGGGCCCGATAAGCAATCAACAATTCTGGCCGTATAACCCGGCGGATGGCACACATGGAGATATCTACCCGAATGCCAACGTACTCGACTTCTCACTGGGTCCCTTTTTTTGGCGTGGGCAGGCCCCCTATCATTTGTATCGGAGAGTCGCTACATAGTTCCTAGAACTCTTGGAACAACTCTTCACTATAACTTCCCCAATGGACATGCTGTCCACATCCAGTCGATGTCTGGTGAAGAGATTGTGGATCTCAGCATCAGCGGGAGACTGTCCCGTAAGGATATGCCGCTCCAATGTAAAGTGCCAAGTCATACTCCTTTGTCATTTATGAACTTTACAAATCGGCATAGACTTGAAACTGGCCGTCGACACCCACCGGTGCTTGGTCAGTAGCCGGTGAAGAGCACGATCCCGGTGAACCGGGTTATGTATTTAAACTCATAAGCCTCATCAACGAGTCCCTGACTCTGGCAGCGGTGGCCGGGTGCGGGAACCTCATATCGATCTGGAGGCTTCCTCCGACCTATGAAACTCCTGTGAGTCTAACGCCCCTTCTTCATTAGTGGCTGACGAAGAAGGTTTCCGTCTAGGGGGGGTGCTCTCCCAAGCAGAATGGGAGGCAGTGACTATGCCGAACGCCACCGTTTTGGGTGTGGCTCTTGTAGCACGTGCAACACGGGATGGGGTGGAAGTGCCTAGGGGCACGTACTTGGGTTCACACTCATCATCAGAGCAAATGACATCTTTATATCTACTTGAAAAGAGATGGGAAACCGAGTACAAGAAAATTCATATTACTAACTCCGCTAACACGGGATTGAGGTATAGTTATTGATTGAGTAAATAAGTATTGAAAAATGATAGATGGATTAGTTTTTCTAGAAACATCTTACTTCTTTTATGATTGTGCTACAACAATCTTTGTCACCTCTGTATAACCACATGATTGCAGTCCTCTCTGTGGTTTTTTAGGGACTGATCAACTCTATTTATTAATGAAAGAAACCTTTTACTATGCGAAAAATCAAACACTTTAATTTAGGATTATATTTTAATTTATTTATTTCTAACACTTTTGTCCCCTTCTCTTGTATCAAGTTATGAGTACATGAAAAATTGTAACTTCTATGAACATGTGCGATGACTTTAATGAAACGTTGTGACTTTTATGTAAGGTAATGTCCTTTCAAAGGGGTTATAACTTTTTCAAAGAGTTTTTACCTTTTCTATTAGACACAATAAATATTTGTTCACACTATCCTTTATTGTTTATAAATAGAATAATTTCTTCTCATTTATAACAACAAAAATTTTGAACTTCTTCTTCTTCTACACCATTAAACATTCATGTACTTGCTTCCTGTGGAATGGCTTGTTGACACAATTTTTTTTGTATAAATACACTAGTAAATAGAGTCGTTCCATCCTGAGAGGATCTATTGTTTTAAACCTTGGGCATTCGAGGGGAAAATTTTCTTAAGGGGACTGTGCATTTAGTGGGATTAATTTTTTCCTTTATGTTTCATTCTATTGTTAAAGATTTGGCATGTTTTTTGAACTAATGAATTTATGCATATAATATTAATTTTTTTAGTACATGCTTTAAACTTTGTTTTGTATATTTTTGCAAATTGTTGTTTTAAGTATTATTTAGTAAAGATTAAATAACACACAAGATATTCATACAAGGTTTATCTATTGATACTGTTGAAGGTATGATAAAAAGATATTCTAAATTGTTAGGATGCTCGCAGCAGTCTGTTATCAGTACTCATCAGATATTTATTTGATTCAATATTTTCCACAATATTAGATAAAGTTATTAGAGTATTTCTTCAGATTTAGTCAAGTCAGCATCTTAAGTTGTTAGAGTAGTTCCTTAGAATTAGTCAAGTTAGGTACACCTTACTTTCATTAAAGTTAATAATACGATTGAATAAAGTCATTCAAGTTTGCTTCAATTTAAAACACTTTATTGTATCAAAGCCCCTCTAAAACTCCCATGAGCCTGATACAATTTTTTCCTCTATCTTTCCGCATCCAAATATGGTTGTACTTGCTACCACCAATTAAAGTGTTGTTGAAGTTCCGACTACCACTCATGTGGTACATTTCAATGCCGCTACCCAATTACCCATTAGAATTAAAGGTAACCTCAAGTTTGTGACATGGAAGGCACAACTAATCATGCTACTCATTGGACACAAGCTCATTGGGCATCTCACTAGTGCCAAGTCTGCTCTGCCAACTAGTATCACACAAACTGATAGCACTATCTCAAATCCTGAATATGAGTTATTGTTCTGCCAAGACCAACTAATTCAACAAGCCATAATCTCATCTGTTCACCCCACCATTGCTTCCACTTTTTAAACTGCCTCATTGTTAAAAATAGCATGGGAATTCGTTCATACAAATTATGCTAATAAGAGTCACATTCGCATCTTCAGCTTGTGATATCAGTTGCAAAACTTAAAAAAAACTGACAAGTCAGTTGCTACCTATCTAAATGAAATCATATCAATTGTTTATTCTCTCAAAGTAGCAGGCTATCTAGTGGCAGATGATGTACTAGCAATCAAGATCTTGACTGGCCTATATCATGATCACCATAAAATCGGTCACGACCCAAGATTACACCCTAGAAGATATGGTATTTTTTTTATTGTAACATGGTGTATATGACCCCTCGGAGGTCTTGTACAAGCCATTTGACATCATTCATTGCATACTTATATGAAAAGTAGTGCGGAAATAAAAACATTCACAAGAAATAGTAATACTTCAATTATAGAAAAACATAATGAAAGTATAAGTCTCAAAGTCGCCATCTTGGACACACGAATAACTTGGGACAAGACCCAAACTTCAACGTATAGAAATATCTAAGTTTATCACAATACTTTTAATCAAAAGAAGTATTTATTGTAATGTCCTCGAATCTAATGAGAACATACCCCAACTTTATATGAATGAATACTAATCCAAGCTTCCATTTCAAGACTCATCTAAATTTTCCACCTACACCTTTAGAAATACGATAAAATATATGGAATTAGTACATTAGAATGCACTACGTGTGGTGACATGCAAGTAAAACCACGCTAAAAGGAAATTTGAATAAAACATGATCTTTTTTTAGAGAAAACTTCAAAATACAAGTATGAGAGACCACATTAAGTAAATATAAGAACATATGGCCACATTCCACAATAGAGCATCAATATCACTTCAAACACATAAACATGAGACCCTCTTATCAAAGGTTACTCTAAGGCTCACTAGAGTGAGTTATGAAGTGACCGTCTATACAATCCCTTCACGCACACCAAAGTTATACTTTAGACTACCTAAGATAAGATTATTCCCATGAAGAGGACGCCCATACACACTATCGAAGCCTACCTAAGCAATCCTTAAATGTACTCTAGATAAGTATCTTTCCATAAACATACATTTAACTTATGTCATTAGGTTCATTAAACCATTTAGGAGACATTCAACACTTAAGGACATTCACATAATGGTCTTGAAGAAGACCTAGGTAACCTATATACTAATATCTTCAATGCCTACTCGTGCAATGTCTAGATAGTGTCCGATTATACTACCTAAACTTCTTAATACTTATCCAACACTAGAATTTATCCCACATGATGAAATTATGAAACAACTGACATAGACCATACTAGATAGGCATAGAATCTGGAGTTAACCATAATCTGATAAAGGGTTTTCAACTTACCAATGGTAGAACTAGGACACAACCCATGAAGGTACATGGTTAAGGAATATCAAGAGTTTCTTTCTACTCTAGTATTTTTCTAAACTAGATCTTCTCCCAAAAAAATGTTCTCTCGGTGCTAGCCTTTGTTCTCTTAGAGTAATTCAATGAAAGATCATATGAAAAGGTACCATGTCTTTTTCATAGCCAAATCATAATCACCTTACCGAGGAGGGTCCACTAGGCACTGCTACATGGTATTAAATTAGGTCCTGACTTTCCTAGGATATTTATGTCATTCCCAGCCCACAACCGCTACTTCATCATCACAACAAAGCTCGAGAAGGATACCATACTACTTTCAATTTCACACGGATTTCTAAACTACTTCTTAACCTTATTTAAGATCATATTCCAATCATACATATATATACATGATAAACGTGATTTAGCCTATTAAGTCAAGGATCATATTCATAGCCTTCATGTATCAAGTAAGAGACATAGGTATACCAAAACACGACACACTTCATTATCATCTTATTATATGTATAATATCATTCATCTAGCACATAGGGTAAACGAAATTTACTAAAAGTCACCCTACAAACTTCTATAGAATCATTAGCATAACTCATCATAATGTTCATGTTGTCAAATAGGAATATTCATACTTTAATATCAAGTATACATATATAAGGCATCACCATATCCTATCATGATCATATATAATTACTTAGAGGAACATATACTTTGACTTCAAATAAACAAATAAGTCATCAAGACCTTCACAATTCTCACATATTCAAGTTATAACATGATAATATCATAATTCATAAAGTAATGCCGACGAGGCATCATTGTTCACAAGTATAGCACATAAAACCACCACCATAAGTGGACCATACCAAAAATAATCATAATTCAAGGCCTATACTACATAATATAGAGAAGGCTAGGTCAAGATACCACCAATCCATTTTCACAAGTTTAATCCATAGACAATTGAAAAAACTCAATACACAAAGGCTCTTAACAATAGTCATGATCACCAATACAATCCAATAATCAAAATATACAAGGAATACAAGATAATACAATATAAATTCATCAATTTAGGATATCCTACATATAATTCTAAAATGTTTCTTTTATAATTCAATATCATAAATAAAAATACAAAACAAATCAATACAATCGAGACATGATCAAACAATCCATTATATAGTCACAACTAGGATTGCATGGTTTGAATGAGTTCATATAGTTTTTAGTCTTAAATCATCAAATTAACATCAATTAAATCATATTTATTGATTAAAACGTTTTATGCAAAAAACCATGGCTAGATAATAAAAACAGGAGAATTTATGTTTTTGATCATCTTTGAAATCATTGAAATTGAATCCTTGAATGGAAGAGAATCCTAGGATGAAACACCATACCTTATGTGAATCAAAGCCCACAAAATTTATGGAGAAAATCTTGGAAAATTAATCTCCTTCGTTGGAATTTCAAACCTTCATCAACGGAGTTTTTTGGAGGGAAGGAATGGAGAGGTTTTATTTTGAGTTGAGAGTTTAGGTTTGATTGGTGAGTTTAGGGGATTAAAATGAATCAATATCTATAAATAGATGATCACTAAATTACCCAAAATACCCCTGCACTTAATGGGACAATTTTAACCTTATTTCAAATTTGACGACATAAACCAGCGGCCACACGACAAAATCAAGGAGTTCATTGCGCTCACGGGTCATTCTGATTCTGTTTCTAAACCTAAAAAAAAAAAAAAAATTGTTTTGAAGACGAATGGTTCTATTGGACCCTCATATACGCAGGTAAAAGTTTTTTTTTCCTTTTTCAGTGGAGGCTGCGCAGAAGCACTTCCATTCATGGCTGCCCGGCAACTTCATTGGCCCATGTTTAGGTTCTCAATTGGGGACCCTTATGCTCGTCCCCGGGGCATCGTTCTCAGATATTTCGACCCTTTGCATGTCAAGATATGCATATGAACCATAGATAATCAATTTCACTTTCAAACCATACCACAAAACTTTACTACAATGAACTACGACACACTAGTTCAACCTCGACTAGTTTCCGGATGTCTTGGACGTTTCACTTCCAAACTCTTCCAAACTTCCAAACTGACTTCTAAACTATTATTAATAATTTTAGTACTTTATAAACTCATGAACATGCGTGAGTCTCTAGCTTCAACTAAGTCATTTTAGAAGTGTTACATTCTCTCCCACTTGGACAACATTCATCCTCGAATGACATTTGCTTCTCTTTAGGAACTTTCAAGGAAACAATTAACTCAAGACTAACATTACCTAACCATACCACACAATAATCAATACAAAATTTGGATGAAAATCAATTTCCACATAAACAAGAGACGATAATCACAACTAGAAGATAGAAACTAATGTACAACTCATCATGCCATAAGACTCACATACTCCATTCTATATATGAGGAAATGCTTCTCCAAACATTATCATGCTCATATAAATAAGTTATAAACACATTATTACCACTTTTCATGAAAGAACAATTTAGTCAAAGTTCCCAAATCTTTAAAGTGAACTGGAAAACTTTACAATGAATTATTCTAAAACATTCAATAATACAACACTTAAGCAATTTATGATGTAAGCATGAAATAAAAGATAAAAAGACATATAAACTCATTTTACAATATAAACATAACTTCATGAAATAAAAAATTCAAGGTATCAATGAAATTCATATTCAACAAGCTCCTAAACACAATGCAATATCCAACATGCTTCTATGACTTTATTTCTCCCAAGCTTGAATCAAATAGCAGAGAAGAGACAAAAAATCATAACTCCACTACTCACCAAACTCACTTACTTAAAAGGAACCCATCACAAATCAAGAGAGAAAGCTATAACTTACCGACATCCCGATCAGGAACATTAGGAGGAACTTGTTTGGCCTTCCTTCCTCTAGCCGCAATAGTAGGACAATCTTCATCTTATAACCGTCCTTACCACAACTATAGCAAACACCGGTACCGGCTAGACACTTCCCAAAATGCTTCATTCGACAATTATAAAAAGTAGGCTTAACAATTCGAGAACCACCACCTCTCTCAAGATTTCCCTTAGAAGCACTAGTCCCATATTTATTTGGGGCTCTCTTCTTAAATATAGGTTTGTCTTGCTCATTGGATTTACCCTTCTTTAAAATCCTTGTGCTTCTCTTATGTTTGGATTCTTCAACATTCACATTACCTTGCGCAAGGTCAATGAACTCTCCAACCTTCACCTCCTACTCTCACGGGGAATGTACTTTCCTAAGAAGGCTTCCTTAAATACTCTATGGGACCCAACTCAACTGGCCTATTATCTTTCCATTGAGTGTACCACACTAAAGAAACCTCTCTCAATTGGTATGAAACACCCCCATGATAGTCAACACTTTGTACACTCCAAAAAGAAGTATAAGCGGTTGTATCAAGTAAAGAACCCAACTATGAGGTTGGGGTTGATACCAAGAGGAAAATGATTTTGACTTAACTTTAACCTACTATTACCTCTATTTAGTCAAGTCCTTTCCAATTACAAGTAACAAAAAGGGGGTTTTAAGTAATGGATGTAATTAGGTATGTCTAAGTAACAGGACTCAATTCAAATAGATTGATTTTACAGTAAGAAAGTCACTAGGGCGTAGTGTTTCCCACAGGGTTCATAACATGGCAAGTCCGTAGCTATAACAATCATTTTCCTAGTATCTTGCATGCACAGTGGTAAGTTTATGTATCCTAATTCCTTGGTTCAGCACTAGGGAATTTCACTCCAAACTGGGCCATCTACGTGTGTATGGCTTTACTAACCATTAACCTTTACCCAGACTAAGCATCATTATCGTGTAAACTTTAGTTGTTTATTTGCACCACTCGAAATTAGCCTATTAGATAGTGTATACTAAATCTACTGATCATTCTTCTATCATTATCCCATCCTTCTGGGTCGTCAAAGTATCAACAAGGCGAGTTCTAACACGTGCACTTGTTAAGACTTCGAAAGAAAGAATTATAAATACATGGCAAGACCCTATTCAGGATTATTATCTTAGCTAGTATTTACATTGTTAATACCCACATTTCCCACAACCTATCTATAATTTAGATACCCATGTAATAATCCACACATTTATTTAGTTTGAAAGAATTCACGTACTTTTACTTGTGATGAGATTGACGAAAATCCAAAAATTACTTGAATACTAAAAACTCGTGCCAAACCAACAATTTTTCGAAAAAAATAGAATAATTTCCCCCCAAAATCACAAGTTAACAGCAAAAACAAAAAATTGAAAAATACCCAAGATCCTAACCGCCAAAATGAGGTGTTTTTACCAGTATTTATAATAAAGAAGTCCTAACATAAAAAGGAAATATATTTAAACAAAATCTTACCAAAAAATGAGACTGAGTCGGCGATCGGACCGACAGATCATCGAGGCCACGACAGACCGTTGACGCCCTCGTATTTCCACACTTAGATTCTTTTTTAGCTGCTTTCTTCTCAAACTCACTTTTACCATAGACAGACAAGGATGACGGTCCATCGAATGCATGACGATCCGTCAGTTGCTTTCGTTTCTCCACACTTAGAATATTTTCAAGTTGAGTACTGGAGTTACTTTCTATTAACGATGATGGATGTGTAGGACGGTCCGTTGTGGAGGAGACGGTCCATCGAGAGTCTCTATAGCCCCACACATAGTCAGAATTCCCCGATCAACTTCACCGTAATAGAATCATAGGATCACGATAGGACTTTCTTATCTTTTAATTTAGGATCAGGTCAGGTAGGGTACATTTGGATGTATTTTAGTGACTTATTTCTCTCCTTGACATAACGGCTAAGCGTCCTACCTTTTCATTGTTTTATTCCTCCCCACTTTTTAATTTTCTTGTATTCTTTCACTTTGTTGTTTTCCTTTCTTTCTCCTTTTGTGTAAGTGAATTTATATATTTTTTTTAATTTTCACTTTGCTTTCCAATTTTCATGACTCACTTTTCTTTTTCTTTTTCTAGTTTGTCTTTCTTTATCTTCAAACCCCACTTTCCGAGCATTCAAAGCTAGTCACCCTCAACTCCTGGCTTTCCTAGTTAAGGTAACACAATACCCAAGTTGGGTCAGGGCCACGACACGGTTTTTTGGTGTATTAGCCCCCTCACTAATGTTTTTTTGCATAATTGAGTGCACATTTCCAAGGAGGGACGAAGTCCAACACATTGTTCCCCTTCCCGATGCCCTTCTTAGTTGGGTCACCCAACCCGGTTTCTTCCGCTCCCCCTTTGGCTTCACTACGGGCATTCATTTCCTTTCATTTTTGGTTCTCTAGGCTCCAGCTTCGCTCTCCTTGCACCCACCCAGGGCCTCTGATCGTTTCCTATTTATCTATCACAACTTACTTTTAGCAGGATTAACCAGGAAAGTTCTAGCTCAGTATCAATGGTGTACTATTCAAACTTTCCTCTCACTCAATTTAAACCTAGTTCGAGCTTTAGATTTAGGGTCATGCCGTGAGGTATCTCAATGTCATTCTTAGATCAACACATTCATCTGTTACTATGCCTAGTCATGCAACATTTTCAATAAATCAAGATATCATTTTGTTTAGCCATTATACTTCAGCAATAATAGAACCATCAGTAGTGCTCCTCTCAGCCTTAACAACTCTAGAGCTAGATTCCGCAATAGACGCTTGTAGAAACCTCAACAGTTCATTCTCCACATCAATCAACGAGGCTCTCCTAGTAGCCTCCAACTCAGTATACTTTTTCTTCCATGCTCGAGACGCATCCTCATCTCTAACTCGGTGCCTCTTGGCCTAATCTTGTGGGGGAGGTGGTGGCACAAAACTACTGGAGAACAGGGCAGCCAACATCGTGTCCTCAGCAGGCTCTACAGAAGGAGCCTAAGACTCAGGCACCCGAGCCTCCAGTATGGTATCAAAGTCTGCTCTCAGACTCTCCAAAGAAGTTTAAAGAGTCGTCAAATCAACTATAGGAGCTAGCCAGGCGAGAACTCGCAACTCAAATGCATCCACGTGCTCGTGGACCTCCATTATCTGCAGCTCAGTATGCTGGGCCATCTTCCTCTCTATCTGCTACTCTACCTCAGCAATGGACCTCTGCATCCAAGGCTTGATGTTATGTAGAAGTGTGGCCATTTGGGCCTCTAATTTATGTTCCCTAGCAAGCGGAACTAGTGTAGCATAAGGAGTCGAGTGGGAGGATCTCAGAGTGGTACTAGCACCCGGGATAGACTCAACCGGGGTGGTTTCGATATGCTTGTATATAGCCAAATTAGCCGCTTGGGATTTCTCTACCGTGGCTTCTAGGTTATCACTGAGCGGCTGCACCTCTGGACGGGGCCCTCTATGGGGAGACAAGTCATTGGCCTCATCCAAAATAAGGACAATATCACTTTGCTTGAGGCTTGGTTCTTGATAACATCTATGTACGCCCACATGGCACTCCCTGCAGAGCGCATACGCAAGAGATCATGCACGGGAATGGGTAAGTAGTAGTGTCCTTTAAAGTCCCTCTCATGTATCACTGCCTGCAATAGCCATGCAAACTCCACCTCAAACCCCGCAACCATGGCATCCATTATCCCAGGTGACTATGTTATCAACAAATGTGGGGGAAAGGCAAGTCGGACCAATATCCATAAGAACTTGGTTGTTAAGGTGAGGTTGACCTTCTTGATACTACTTTTGGGCTCCAGCACCCAATCAGCAGCCTAACCATCTACGGAGAGGTTCTGTGCAATCCATCGCTTGGTGTTCTCTCTGACATCTGTCTCACGCTAGAACATACCATCTTTGATCAACTTCCAGTCAAACTTGGTAGTGAGTGGGATCCGGGTGGCATCTACATCGACGCGATAGAGGAATCTACAAATGTACTACAAGAAAATATCCACCTGTTTGCCGTAAACTCGGATATTCTCTAATTGTTCATGTTTGGCAGGGGCCGCCCACCTGTGCCGCTGAGATCGAATAGTCGCTACATAGGATGCATATAAATATCGAACCATGTCCTTGCTATGGATCCTACATCTTGAGTCATCTACTCCATTCGAGTTAGAAACCAAGGAGGGTGTGCGGTTTAAGGTAAATGGACAACGAATAAAACTCTATTTTGGGTATACTTAATCGGTGAACAAAATGATCGATGCATACCATCTTGAGCAAGGAATGATTAATCAGTTGTCCCTCATTCGTGTTCACGTTAAATAGGCGCTGATGGGAAGGCAAACCATTATTTGGAGTTTTTTATATGTGTCTAAGTCATGGTAACATTTTTCCTACTAATGGGTTTTAATATTTGCAAAGGCTCATCCTAAGAAATTCGGCAGAAAATCACTCTGCAATAGTCACTGACGTCATATCGCTGACCATCAACGCTGCGAACGGACATCGCATAATCGTCGTGTCAAGTACGTCTTTTATTTATTTTCAAAACTTGGGCACATGCGACTGAACAAATGGTAAGCCGTCGCATCTGTGATGGACCATCGTCGGGGACTCGTTTGGTCATTAATGAGCGTACCCGACTCAACTGGTTGTGTTTTTTAAAAAAAATTGTTAACATTTAAAAACCCCACCCCTTCATTTCACCCATTTCCTTACCTTTTTTTCCATTTATCTCCATGTCAAACATCCAACTTCCTACCTCATCTTCTCTATCACTATCCCCTTCCTTAATCCCCAAATCCAAATCTACTCTTACTGGCGGATTTTTGCTGCTGTGTTTTGTTCTGATAACCGTTCCCACTTGCCTTATCTTTCTTTCTACTCTTCTAAGGTAGGTGTCTCATTTTCTGCCCATGTTAACAATTGATTTTTGTTTTTAAATTAGTATTAGCCCTATTTCTTTTGATGGGTCTCATTTTGATCCAATGTTGTCTACCTAGGTGAGATCCTCAAATTGTCCTTGTTACAACTCTAGAATAGGTCTTTATCATTGCTAGTTTGTCTAGGTATTTGGGTTGAAACATGTAGGTTAACACTAAGTATTCATTTGAGCACAGAGGATGAATGTGGCATCCCTCCTCACTTTCTATTCTGAATGACAGAAAAGATACCCCAATGACTGCCAGCGCACCCACTACTACCATCCATAGGACTACTCCAACACCCCACTGTTCGTTTTTTCCAAAGTGTCCACCAATATGCATGCGAAGGACCGTCGTTCTCATGGTGGCCTGTCTTGCACAGCCTTTCTGGTTGTCAGAGGCCCTATTCCTCATGGTTTCAAACTTTTTCTAAGTGTCCTCTGACGAACATCTATGACGGAACGTGATACCTTCGATGGTCAGTCTTGTATAACTGTTATTGTTTTTCAGAGACCCTTGTCCTAAGGTTCTCCATTTTTTTTCTAAGTGTCCTCTGACAGACATCTACGACGGGCCGTCATACCCTCGACGATCCGTACTGCACTACTGTTCTGGTTGTCAGAGACTTTATTCCTAAGGGTCTCCAACTTTTTCCAAGTGTCCTCTGACGGACAACTACGATGGACCATCATACCATCGACGGACCGTCCTGCACAACCATCATGGTTGTCACAGACCCTTGTCCTAAGGGTCTCCATTTTTTTCTAAGTTTCCTCTGACGGATATCTACGATGGACCATCATACCCTCGATGGTTCATCCTGCATAACCATCATGACGGTTAGAGACCCATCTCCTGAGGGTCTCCATACATTTTCTAAGTGACCTTTGATAGACATCTACGACGAACCATCTTTGCCACGACGGTCCATCCTACATAACCGTCATGGTTGTTAGAGACCTTTGTACTAAGGGTCTCCCACTTTTTCATAGTGTCCTCTGACGGACATCTAGAATGGACCGTTATACCCTCGACGGTCCGTCCTGCACAACCATCGTGACGGTCAGAGACCTCTATCCTAACGGTCTCCTACTTTTTTTAAATACCCCACGAAAGATATCGACGACGGAACGTAATTGTCACGACGGTCCGTCCTACTTAGCCTTCATATTTGTTAGATACTTCCCTTCAGAGTTCTCCATATAAACATAGTTTAAGTAAGACATGATGGACCCTATATGGTCCGTCGTACTCAAGATGAGACATCTCAATGTGGTCCCCTCGTTTTCCCACTATTACTACAGGATTCATTACAACTTTTCTCTTATATGTATTTTATTCATTTTTGCTTGTACAGTTTTTTGCCTTCTAGTGACTAACATGGATTCTTTATAGGTACTATTTCTAATGGCACAAAACAAGATCGAGTTTTACGCACCATAGGCGTCTAAATTCCTGTTGTCCTCCCCCGTCTGCCCCGACTGGTTATATACTCTGATATGAGCGTGATACCGAGTACGTCCCCAGGCAACTTTCACTCCATCACGATCTACATAGGCAACCAGAGCCTACGCCCAGCAAGGTTGCGGTCCGACGTATCACTACGGCCTCCAGTCTGAGAGGAGTGCAACCTGATCGACACAATCCATTTCTGGCAGATACACGAGAAGGATAATCGGTTACTTATGAGTTTTGTTTTGGTCGTAGAGAAGGCCTCCGGGTCCGCAGAAGTTCCTTAACCTTCCATATCTGCACAGTCTGCCTGGTCTGATGAGGCTGGCAGTCCTAATTCCACTCTAGACTCACCGAATGGTGCTCTCACCCCGGTTGCCGACTAGCCCAACCGGTCGTGTGTCGACAGGAAATATCAAGTGTATTCAGACACCAACTTTCTGAATGATAAAGGCATCATGACATGGAAACTTACACCGGAGAGGAGGGTTCTTACGGGAAGTCTCCCCACCATGCCATAGATCCACAATATCTTTACCAAACACCAGCTAGAGTGGACAGCTCGCGCTTTTGGCCCGCACCATGAGAGGTCTGAGAGTTCTATTCCCTTAATGTGGCTACTCTCCGATTAGAGAATTAGATAGACGGGTTTTTATGCCCCCGTACAACAGCAACCACTTGAGCATGTCCTGAGTACAAACACTTCATACGGTTGATAATCCCGCTGACCAGCCTCCTCGTACTGTACGGCGGAGGTTATGCCACAGTCCCCTCTCAACTCTCCCTCTCACTGCCAAGTTCGACTACCGGTGGCAAATTGTAAAAGATGGCCAATTCTTGTGTGATCCATGACGAGAGGCACCACCAAGAGGTGGATGGTCCTTGACTTGTCTAATTGATGGAGAGGTCCAAACTGGGTACCATAGCTCAGAGAGCCATCAAGAAGGCCTAACTTGACGACCTTCAATAGCTAGTCTTTGGTTGATTGTCCTCCCTCTACATTTCCTCCTCACAAGAAGGCATATTTACGATAGGGTATCATATTGATGAGAAGGTGGACGTTTGTCAGCATGGTGATTGGGGAGGTAGAGAGAAAGGGTAAAGGATGTTGTACGTGGGTATTGTGGAATGAGGGTTTGTGGAGAGCGACGTGGGGCGTGCAATTCGTTTAAGAGGCGGAAGAGAGGGAGGTACAGGTGGCAGGGGGATGAATAGTAGTGTATGGATGGGTGTGTGGCAAGGGGGCGGGGATCGTGAGGGTAGGAAGTATCGGGGATATCGGGAATCGTTTAGAGGTAGATGGTGATGTGAACCTCGAAGGGGGACGGGGGAATCTCCGGGAGTGGGGGGGGAACTATAAGAGAGGGGGCGTCGTTGATTATGGTGGGGTTTTTCTTCGCTCATGCCTATTGGTGGTGCGGGGGTGTCGTCTAAATGTAGTGTATGCTTTGATGTGGGAGGGGGAGTGGGGAGTTGAATTAGTTTATTCATAATACCTGGGAAGTAAATTCGGATATGTCGAGCGATATACACGGAGAGGAAAAGAATTGCGTTATGTGGAGAAAAGCCGTCGTGTCGTGGTGGGATGGCTAAGGCGGAGGGTTTGGTGGTAGTAGGAGATGATTGACAGGCTTTAGTAAAGGGGTAGAGGGGGAGGAGTGGTATAGGTATGTTGTCGCAAGTCGCAAAGATCAGTAAAGGGGAGTTAGGGTGTGTGTGAGTGGGAAAGCAATGGGAGGGCGGGTTGTGAGGTGAGGAGTGCGGGGTGGGAGATGTTAGCGGGGAGCTTTCGTTGTGTTGAAACAGTAGAGGAGATGATGTCGGTTGTGGACTGGCGGTGGGGGAGGGTTGTACAGAGGAGAGGAGGCTTGGGTGAGGAGAGGGGTGGATTTTTAAGTGGGGTGATATGTGAGTGTATGATATGAGGGGATAATCGAGAACATCTAGAGGAGAGGAAGAATTACGTGGGATGGTAGCCGTGAAATGACAAAGAGGTGTGTAGAGACACAACAGGGTCGAAGGAGTCTGTACGGTCGGGGTTTTTTTGGTGCGGGGACCGAGATGGAAAGTTGGCGCTGCACTCCGACCGCTATAGAGTCCGCCTTGCTGTGGGGGTGGAGAACGAGGAGTTTAAACGAGAGGGCACGTGGGGGCAGACGTGATAATGTGTTCCTTGTCGGCGGTTTGGATAGCTGCCTAGATGGGGAACAAGGGGATGGCAGGGGGGGTTAATTGAGTTTCTGGGGGGGAGGATATTGCACGAGTGGCGGGCTAAGCGCATCATGTTTGATCGCAGGCAGCCGGTAGGGGCGAGCTGTCAGTAGCCTATAGGTGTTGTGTTCCGGGGCAAATTCTAATTGGCGTGTGAGTAGCGTGAAGGGGAGGGAGATGTGAGGCGCGATTATCGGCTAATACTGGTGGGGTAGTGCGGACATGTTGGCTTCGGGTTCTTACCGCTTCTCAGGATCCAGAGGATCTTAAAAGGGAATTGGTCCGTCCTTTGTTTTGCCACCATGTATCGTGATCGAATAGTAGCCAAGGTCGTGTCACGCGAGACAGAGGTGTCGGGGGTGTGTTAGTGGGGGACCAGTAGAACTTGGGAAGTTCGAGGGGGGTGTAGTGGTGGAGGTTGTCAGATGAAGTGAAGGGCGAGGGAGGGGGGATAGAAGATGGGTGGTGGGGCGAGCGGATGGATTGATGTATCAGGGAGGAGTGTACATGGTAAGTGGTTCCGCAGTACGCCGACGTGGGTATGAGGGGGCGTGAAGGGAGTGAAGGAGAGGAGCGCAGTCGTAGGAAAGGAGAGTTGGATGATTCGAAACGGATGAATGGAGTGGGTGCCTAAGGGTAAGAGTCCGCTGGATGGCGTTGGGGTATATTGGAACATTAAAGGTGGGGGGGGGTTGAGAAGTATCGAGATGACGGGTTGGACGGGATGGTAAGGGCTGGAGGGAGGTTATGAAACGGTGGATTGTAGTAAGTGAGTGGGAACTCGTGGAGGGGTCTGAGGTGTTGGTGGATAAAAGTAGGGGTTGATGATATGTAGGATGGGTTTGTGGAATTAGATAGTCGAGGCGGGGTTGGGGGACTTGGGTGGGGAGAAAGCAGCCGGAAGAATGAGGAGTAAAGGTTGTTGGGATAGGTAGGAGGGCAATAGAAGAAATACGGGTGGATTTATTAAGAAACTGAAAGTAGGATATAGTTTGTGAGGGAACGTTGGTGTCGGCAGGTCGGAAAAAGACAATAGAATCTCTATGAGGTGTTTGGGATGGATGGCAACAATGATTGAGGATGAGTTTCGTCCGCTAAGGTTATCAGTGCTTGACGCTTAAGTTTGGGGGAAGGGCTCGCGATTGTTGGGAGTAGAAGTAAAGATGGAGAAGGGTGGGTGGTGATGGGGGAGAGGTAAGCTCGATCGTAAGGAGCAGAGTATGGGTGTGTTAGCGGTGTGCGGGCTTGTACAGAAACGATATGATCCGCGCCGCGATTGTGTGTTCGTGTTTTTGTATGGGCGGTGGAGTGAAGGTATGGAATAATGCAGAGGGATCGGTGTGCTGGCCAGGCAATAAGGTACCTTAAGGGGTCAGTGACTGGTATTGTGAGAGTGGAGATACGGGGTCCTATGAAAGGAATTCGTGTGTGCTATGAATTCAAGACGAGTTGAATAGGGGGCCACAAACCTGAAGCTTGTCGGGTCGCTTAATGTGTGGTGGGCTTGGAGCCTCTACGGAAAGCGAGAATGGGGTCTGTGTGAGAAGGAGAGTGAATTATCAACAGACCCGATCGTTGTGTGCTATAGGTCGTACTATTGTGAGTGACGGTAAAAAGACGCCGTTCGGCTATGAACGGCAGGGAGGTCAGTCTTAGGTTAGTGAGCGCAAGCAGGTGGCTCAAATGCTACGTCGGCTTGCTCTTCTGAAACCACTGCCACTGACCGATACCCGTAACCCCCGGTCGAGTATATCAGGGTCGTAGCACTGCCCCCTAGATCCTCTCTCTCACCACCACCTTTTCCTTCCCTCATCCCCCTTTCCCCGCTCTGGTCCCGCTTGCTAGGATCAAGAAACTAGAGGCATAGATGGCTACACTTCTACATCACATCCATCCTTGGATGCAAAGGTCTATTGCTGAGGTAGAGAAGTGCTAGGAGCGTAAAATGGTATAGCACACATAGTGGAGATTCGCTGAGGTTCATCAACGCTTGGACGCTAGACCGACCATCCTATAAGGTGGACGTGTCGACCCTTCAGGCAGAGGTTGATAGTCTACGAGCTGACATTGATACGATCCTAGAGGGTAGGGTTGTAAAGCCTGCCGAGGACACCATGATGGCGGCCTTATTCGCCACTTCTGACATTCCACCACCTCCCTCTCGAGAGCACGCTAGGAGGCGCAAGGGATAAGAGGAGGATGAGGCTAGAGGATGGAAGAAGGAGCGTCGTGAGATGGACGCTGCGAGGAGAGCCTCGCTTGCTTATAAGGAGGCACGTCGGATTAGAGTTGTCGATTTAGCTGCTGGGTAATCTAGCTCCAAAGATGTGGAGACCGCGGGAGGCACTATTGATAGTGCGTTTTTCTGATAGGACACTAAATGAGGGGTCCATAATAGCAGGGTTTCAGGGACCATGACCCAACCAACTTGTTGATTCCATCCGGCGCTTTGCGTCGTTTTTTGCTTCACCTCCCTCTCGTTTTCCAAATTTTGTATGGCTGGGGACACTTGCATATCATTGTGTTGGGTGGGGACATGTAAAGTAGTGTAGTGGTGAGTCTAGTAGCCCATTCACGATCCTATTTTTGTGGGTTTTCTTTCTTGCATGTGTTCTTTTTCCCTCCCCAAGAGACTGATTCTGTTTATTGTTAAACTGACATGTCTATATCTTGTTTCATAGTTTAAGTTCTGATGCATGAATGACTAAAATGTCTATCCTTATGTAATGAAAATTATAAATGCTAGGGCATAGCTCATTGAATAAATGTGTGGGCTCTAAGCATGACATGAGATACCCACAAACACCACTGCAAATGAACCCTAAGTTCTAAAATTCAACTAGGTGCTGAATAATCTTGTAGAGCAATTAGATTCAAGTGAGTGTGAGAAAGATTTGATAGTCCCCTATTTGTACAAAGATAGAACTATTCTAGGTTTATTCCTGTTAAAATTAAGTTTGTATAGACATTAGGAAAGGAGCCTAGGCCCTGTTTCAATATAGCAATTTTATGCCTAAAATAAAAAAGAATTGCATTAATCCCTCTTTGCATCCACATGATTTAAGCTTAAAATAGACCTTTTTGTTTTTCACCCTAAATATCTTGTCTGGGATAGAGTGTGGCCGCTGTCCTCTTGGAC
This sequence comes from Solanum habrochaites, assembly GCA_027704765.1. Lineage (NCBI taxonomy): Eukaryota > Viridiplantae > Streptophyta > Magnoliopsida > Solanales > Solanaceae > Solanum > Solanum habrochaites. Next base: position 33,225,183 of record JAKWJA010002499.1, on the reverse strand, counting down.
TGTCTACCTCAACCTCCTTATGCCAAAAAGCATAAGTTTGATGGTGATAATGCAGTAAACAACCTTTTCGTGGGCCTTGACCCAACTTTGGGGTAGTGTGTACTTTGACTCATGGTACCCATAGTTTGAGGTGGCCTCTATGGAGAATGCTCTAGAAAGTGGGTTGAAGAACAAGAAAGAATAAAGAAACAAAAGTAAAGTGACTCAAGACCAGTTGAAAGAAAATTGAAATAAAAAATACATAAATAAAGAAGAAATACTTACAACAATGAAGAAAGAAGGAAAAATAGCAAGCGTGAACATATGAAAATTGGGCGAAATAAAAATGATAAAAAGTGGCCTGTTTAGCCGATTGTCAACGAGGGAAAACAGTCCTAAAGTATACTATATATACCCTCCTGACCCTGAGCCGATATTGTCAGCCAAGACAGTCCTACGTGAGCCTAGAAGATTGTGTGGCATAACGTAAGCAGTGAAACTCAGGGCAGCTTATGGCAATATGTAATGAAGCGTTTGTGAATTGTCTTAGAGTTAGTGTTGAAAAGTAGTACTTATACTCAAATAGAAATCATGGTGGTTAAAAAGAGGATTGTTTTTGTTTTGAAGTGAGACACTAGTTGCAATACTGAAATATTAGCACCTCGGTGAGCAATTGAAGAAGGATATAGGTTTAGTGCATGGTGATTCCTATTGTCATGGCTAATTCCACATGATTCAGCCTATAGTGAAATATGCGAAACATGATAGACAGATGGTATTGAGTTCCAAATTATTTCCGAAAGCCTAACATGGATATATTTTCCAAGATTTTGTATGAAGTCATAGTGGCTCGCTGAGGACAACACGAATTTAAGTAGAGAGTGTTATATTCCGTGTTTCATGGTATTCTTAATATTTTTCCTATGGTTAGTGGTGTCCAACGCCTTTTTCTATGATGTTTATGTAGTTTCTCTTTAATTTGTTAGGCAATCCGTATAAAATTGAACGCGGAAGTTTTTGAGTAATAAATGTAGAAAAGTCACAACCTCGAGTCTTGTGGACGGTCCGTCGGCTTGTGACGGATCCTAGTGACATTGATGAAGCTGCTTAAGGAAGATGTGTAATTTACCTAAAGTGTGTATTATGAATTCATGACGGACCGTCATAAAGCCACAAGGTCCTTCCTTCTGGTTGTCGTGAAATCCGAGAGTAGTCTCAGTACCATCACAAATTCTAAGAATTTTTAAAAAAAAGTGTTATGGAACTAGACCCCATCGACTAACCGTCCGTGCTTGGAAGGCCTTCTACATGTTCATCGAGGGTAATGAATAGATGTAGCTCCAGAAGGATTTGTAAAGTATATGATGGATCGGAGGAACTTACGGCCCGTCCGTGACCACATGGCCCGGCCGAGGTCCGTCGACTCGGACAGCGTTTTGATAGATTTTTCAGCAATTATAGGTCCGTCTTTTATAGTTTGTGTTTTTTTTATAAATAGTTGGAAAAACTCATTTTTGGCGGTAGACCTCTTTGTCATTAACTTTTTGATTGTTATAGATTTTGGAGAATCTTTAGGTCCCCGATTACTTTAAAGTAATTGATAAAAAAATAGAAGATTGTTGGTGCGTTTTGTTGATTCATCAAGTGAATTTATGGATTTTTAATTCTTTCTAAATGAAGTAATTCAATACTCTTAGATTACAATATATGAAATATTGCATTATGCTATAGGTACCTAAAACCCATAACTAGGGTTTTGGGAACCACTAGTGAATAAGTGAGGTAAATCTAACATAAAATAACAATCTAGAATAGTGTCTTGCTGTATTTGATAATTCTTTCATTAAAGTCCTTTTTAAACGATGGCCAACCGTTTAGAACTCGCCTTAAATGTTCCTTGTTCGTAAAAAGAATTTCAACATAATTTTAGTGTATACGATCAAATAGGCTATATATTGATTGGTACGAGGTAATACTTAGTCAATAATAAAATACAATGCTTAATATGATGTAAGGTAAGGTTTAGTATAGCGAACACACGTACCATAACAGGTTCCCCGAGTGACTTTTCTAGATCCAGGACGAAGCTTTAGAAATACAACTTATCACTTTGCCAGGCAATATCAGGGAAAAAATTGTTTATAGTTGCGCAGTGGTTATGATGCCAATCTCTAGAAGTGGCGTTATCATGAGACTATGGATTCCTAAAGACGTACTTCATACCTATTCTCTAATAAAACTTTGTCAATCGACCCGGAGACACCCTAAAGATATTGTATTCTCTTGGATTGGCAACATGGTGTACTTTTATCCCTTAGGTCTGTACAAGCCATCTTGCATCTTTCATTGCATAATGAATGGAAAGTGTTTGGAATTAAACAATTTCACATGAAATAGTAACATTTTAAAATATATGTTTTATAGAAAAACATAATGAAAGGCTAATTCTCAAAGTCAACATCTTAGTCATACGAATATCTTGGGACACGGACCATACTTCAACAAATAGAAATATCTAAGTTTATTACAATACATTTAATCAAAAGAACTAATCATTGTAATGTCCTCGAATCAAATGAGGACATACCCCTACTTTTCATTGATTGAATATTAATCCAAGCTTCCAGTTCAAAACTCCTCTCAATCGCCACCTACACTTTTAGATATAAGATAAAATATATGGAATTAGTACATTAGAATGCAATAAGTATGGTGACATGCAAGTAAAACCATTCTAAAAGGACATTTGAATGAATCATGCTATTTTTTTAGAGAACACTTCATAAGACAAGTATAATCGACCACATTAAGTAAATATAAGTACGTATAGCTACATTTCACAATATAACATCAATATCACTTCAAACACTATTAAAGGTTATTCTAAGACTCATGTAACATCCGGGGAGCGCCCCAAGACATAACTGACCTCGTCGTCCTCTTTGAGGACTACGTCTAGCCCCTTAGCTTACATCATTACATTGATAGGTTAAAATGAGAAAATTTTACAATTTTTTATATATCTATCTTGAGGTTTAATAGAAGTCTCACATACACATAATATAGTCATATAAAGCATACATAGACCCTTCATATAAGAACATTACATAGTCTTCTACTATTATTGCATATTCATATATAAGATACTTAACATAGTTTTAAATAGATATCTCATTTCATAACCATCTAACACAAAAGTATATAAATTGGGAATATCCCATACATCAACGTAATAAAGACACATAAAGGCTACATAATCTTTAGTACCCAAATAAAAAGGAAAGAACTAAAATTTTTATAAGTAGAAAAACATCAAAAGCTTGATAGTGGCATTGCCCTCGGAAAGTAAGAACCTACCCAAATTGGATAAGTGAGAATTCCAAATCTTCCTTCAAATTCGTATCAAAATCCCTTAAATGACAGGATGCTAAGATGTTGGGGAAAAGGGGAGAAAAGGGGTTAGTACAACACTGATACTAAGTATGAGGCCATATGCACACATATCATGAAATTATCCTAAAAGGTGATAAATCATTAAAGTATGCAATTTATCTTAAAGACAGTCTTTATGCCCATTCAATAGACACCACACCAATCATAAGTGCCTATTCATTCAATGTAAGAGCATGTCATCACAACACCCAGATACTACTCTATTCAAACACATGCAGACACATATTTGAACACATAGTTAAGACAACTCTATCATCAAGTCAAATACCAATAAGCATGGATAAGATGTAATTACAACATAACCAAGGCAAGACAATTACCCATGAACCCTTATTAATCACCTAGTGCAATGACCAAGCAAAACAGCATAACCTTATTCAATTAAGTAAGCCCAACAAAAACCATAACTAATGTCCAACTTCATATAGCATATCATTTAAGTGTACATATCATCATACTTTAGAAATAGAGACAAAACACATGTTCATAAGTGAAACCAATCATATTATAATATCATCAATATGCAAGATCATCATATACATCTCATGTACAATTATATGCATATACATATATAAGACCATCCTCCCTAAGACTACAATCAAGGCTAACTAATGAAATGTATAGGTAGAGTCTCATACCCTACCTAGACTAAGATAAACCCCTTATTTTATCCTAGTTAGAGTTCATTTCTATAGTTCAATATACCTTTTGGGAACTTCTTGCCTTAATCGAGATAGACCACATAAGCACATGTGGAATCCGGTGTCATAGAACCCTAAGAGAAAGAAGGCAAACTATTTACCATGGTCGTACAAAAACATGAACATAGAAACTACATGGATCCACTATCTAGATGTAACAACTCTAAAAATGTATATGCTAACTAATGCTTAATATGTCTAGAATGCCTACAATTAGAGTGGGTTCACACGAAATTTATGCGTGTATAACCAGACCTCTGAACTCTTGCGAAATCAAAGCCAACTAAATTTGAGAGTTAGTTGACCTAGGAAAGGCTGGGTTCCAGCCATGTATGCTCCGCAATTGAATATTCAACTATCGGTGATTCTTTAAACCGATATAAAAAAGGACAATGTATGTTTGAGGGTCTAGGGGTCAAATGGTTTTTTACAAGGCTAAGTTAGTATCGTAATTACCCTAAATATGTATTAATTATTTAATTACTCCGGTGGATGATCAAATATTTTGGGGAGAGGGCCGACATTATCTTTTGCAAATTTTTGCTCCACCGTCGTTCAAATCTAGGTGGGAGAAATGAATTTCATGGGAAATTAAATAATTAATCACCTATTTTATTAACTTATTTAATAAAAAAAAAATTCAGATATTTAAGGTTTTAAAGATTCCTAGTTGACTAAGTCTAAACTACTCCACCTAAGCCTAAACTATCTTTCACATCCTTCCGTTTTAATTCTATCTCTTCTCTCACGTCCATATCTCCTCTTTTTTCTTTTTCACGTCTCTCGTCCTAAACACAAGAATATTATAAACCAAATGTTCTCAACACTTAATAACTTGACGTTAAAAACACTAAAACATACCAAAACTTAGGAAAAAGGGGAGGGGAAGCTTCGACTTGTACATGAGTTTGAGAGGGTCTTTGGGTAGAAAGTTCAAGGTTTGAATGACATAATAAGGTATGGGTTTTCTTCCTCTTGGGAAAGAATGACATAATAAGGTATGGGTTTTCTTCCTCTTGGTACCTTTCCCAAGATACCCTTAGGACTCACATGAATCTATTCCAAAGATTAGGGTTGTTCCCCGTTGTGTGTCCCTGTCACTAGCTCCCCTCGATTTATAGGTTGGGCATGTTTTTTGGTATAAATAAGGGAAGTTATGTGTTGTCGTGAGGATCACGTTCATGTATGTATGTCAAGATATATGTTAATATTAAGTATGATGTCCGAATCTATGTGTTTATCTGTGTGCAATGTGTATCCGTGACATATACTCTTGGTTTTAAGTCAAATTACAGTTATTATTGTCTTCTTACGGCACAAAACTTTATAATTCGTTATGTTCATATGAGTATAATGTGGCTGATTTAAGGAAATTATTATCTCTAATTGATCTATGAAAACGTACCCTACTAAATGATCCCTGAATTACCTCAAACTACCTGTAAACTTTCATGAAAATTATGCTGTAAAGGTACAGTAATTTCAGCATCTTGTTGATGATTTTGCCAGCTAAGTGGTGTAATCATGCTATGTAATAAATTAAAAATAATGGGTCCATGAGAATCGACTCGTGACCTCACTATTTTAAAACTCTAGAATAATGGTGATTGAAAAAGATATGGGATTGGGATTAGAACTCGTGTGCCTTGACCAAAAAGGAAAAAAAAGATATGAAAAATAAAAATGAGGGTTGGGGTTTTAACCAACAACATCTCGGTCTGACTTAGAAAAATTACACAGAAAAATAAAAGCCTGAGGCATGTAGAATAAAATTCGAACGAATCGCTGACTAAGGAAATTAATCAGAAAATAAAGTGGGACTGTTGGGGTTCGTTCCCACACCCTCTCTCTCGGTCAAACGAAAGATGGTTTAGAGGGAAAAAAGAGACAAAAGGATAAGTTTGTGTGGTCTATCGCACATCCTCTTGGTCCCAAATCAACGATTAATAAAGAAATTATAGGAAAATGAAGAGAAGGCGTTGAAGATCTATCTTGGGTCCCCAAGCCGAGTGGATCAAACTAAAATAAACAAAAATGTAAGTGTTGTCAAATGAATTAGAAATCGGGTTACCTTGCCAAATTTCCATATTGATATATAAGTCATACGTGTATAAATGTTTAAGATAATAATGCCTACATAGATCGGAATCAATAACCTTGGCATACATACAAGATGTATAAGTCTTGTATCACAAAATATTAGGAAGATACGAATCACTTAAACAAACTATGAATGAATCCTCATGGCTTGTATTCATAGACCCATAAGTCTAGAATACGTTTAAAAGTAAGTGTACCTAAAATGTATGTAATGAAAGGATGTAACCCTAGAAGGGTTATGTAAGAATGTGAAACACACTAAATGGCCAAGTGCATTGGCATATGATTAAATGAACTTTCACGACAAACAAGTGAATAATTTAATAAAACAAGCAAATATGGGTAACGCCTCCTCTTTCCTGATGGTGCCCCTCCTCACGCTTCTGCCTCTGCCCTTGCGCGCCCCTACTCCCCATCGCGCCAAGTAAATGTTCCCGAATCTACTCCCCTATGCAAGTGGTTTAAGTTAATGCAGAGACCAAATCTCCAATGACCCTCTAAAAAAGTATTGTTATTAATGTATACTTAATACTCATTATGAGATGAGAAATTATCTAATGAGCTATGATGTCCTCATACTAGAAGTCATCTTCCATGACGTATGAGTTGAATGTAAAGAAATTTTATACTCACCAACGATATAATAGTTATGAGCGGTAATGCATTCTTTTAAGGAAGGAAGAGGTTCATGTAACTCTCATGAGATAAGGTTGTCTTGCATGCCGGGTATGGGTCTCCTTATATATCTTAGTCTTTTAACGATACTGCCAATATAGGGATCTAGACTTGTTCAATTCCCTATATACGCTGGCATGTTTTGGTTCACCTTGGCCTTTATTCCACCTCTTTTCGATGTGGGGATGATACACTAGTTTTTATAATGATCACATGATCTATGTCGGTTAAGGTTAAAGTTAACAAAGAAAGAATGAGGCCACCCTCAAATGATGCACATAATGAAATGAACGATACCAAATTAGTTAGAATAGGATAATCAAGAGATGATCTAGACTCAAGTAATACAATAGTTATTCTGATCATGCACAACAAACCCGATGAAGGCTAAAACTACATCCTATGTAATACTAGTGGTTTGCAGTAGTTATGAAGTGAATGAAATGGAGACGGATGAAATAATGAAGTTGCACTTTGTGTTTTCTAAGCAGGCTCCCTAGTTGAAGTCCCATAGTTTGAGCCCCTCATTTTGGGAGTCTTAATGTCAGTCAAGATTCCAAGGTCTCATGGCATTCATCGATGATAATGAAATATGTATGGTCCATAGTAATATTTATGTGTTGTGTGCATATATACGTATGAGATGCAGTTACTTGTTAACTCTCACTGCCTGACTTCCTATCAAATTGGCAAGTCCCTAACTTGACTTTTCATAAAAAACCATGTTGTTAGAAAGAGGTATTCTTACTCAGCTCATGTCCTTGCGTGTTCTACTTAGTACAAGAGTACTAATCCCATACAATATCACTTTTAGGTGCAGGCACGGTGGACTTAAAGCTTAAAGTACTACTTGCAGCTTCCGGACGTAGAGCTTTCATCTGTAGGTGGTAGGCCCCAGCTTTTTTGTCTAGATTCTACTATTATTTTCTAGCTTATATGTAGGATTTAACTAGTTGAGCATGTTTATTATGTTTATTTCCACTTCATTTCGACTTTGACGTGGGCAGTTTTGGCTCAAAAAGCCTCTTTTGAATGCAATTTTGAACTATTTTTTTCATTTGATGACCTTAATATTAGATGATTGATTGTAAACTTTATGAGTTTAAGTAGAATTACTTACATGAATTTTATGTAAGAAAATTTCAATTTTTCCACTAAAATTAACCTAGATGAAATAACAATGACGTATGTAGGCTTGTCTGTGACGTTTTGAAGGATAACGACGCTGGTCTCGTCTAGGGTCTAGATTCCGGTCCTGATACTAGTATTCCTAAGGGGGAAATATAGTTAAAGAACAAGTAGATATAGTTGGGACCCTCTTTATTCTACATGCATTATCTCATGAGTTCATTAGTGATCCTACCATCACTATGTGGGAAAGTACACTTCTTACACTAGTTCACTCGCTACTAACCTGGAGTCTCTTTTAAATTGTGTTTAATGTCTTTACTAATCATCATAGCTAAATGTAGGTCATAATATCTAGCCCTTGTATAATCATCATCATCATAGATCAATAAGAATTGTATGGGTATTTTCCTTTCATGACAATTCGTATAAGTGAGGTTAGCACATTTACATAGTCACATCATAACAAGGCACATTGGGAAGTTATCACCATCCTTATAACATTTAACCCTTATCCAACAACACACAATTCATATCTCAAGACATTTCAATTGAACATCATACAATCCCTATCGATCTTAATATAAGGTATACTTTAATACAAAATCATAACTTAATCACAAGTCACCATAATTGAAGTAAGGAATAGAGATTACAAGACTTACTCAACCCCCTTCACTATGATATCATCAAGGTCTTATCATCAACCATCCAATTAAACCCAACAATGGTATAATAGCATCACATAATAGTAACCAACATAATAACAAGGACAATTTAATCATTATACAACAATCCATCACTAGTTTATCGCTTAGAATTAGAGACTTAGGTCAAGTTCATAAGCTACTTCACAACCTAGATTGATTACTCAAGAACTAGCATGGTAGAATTATAATTCATTTCAATATATTCATAATTTGGAACAATAACATCATAGGATAGTAATTCACACATTAATTAAGCCAATTACATATACTAGATAGTTTAATTCAAGTTCACAACCTAGGGTTAAGGGGAATAGGTCATCTTCTGCAAGCTAGACCATTCCATCAATACATAACATAATTGATTTATAATATATGTTAATATATTCATAATATCCAAAATACATCATAAATAAAGCAATTCACAAGATAAATATCGTATTGGATAAAAACCAATTTGAATTTCCTACTTTTGCAATCAATTTGATGGAACCCCTTGGAGAAATAAGTCCCAAAGGTGAAAGGAATTCTATACCTTAATAATTGATGAAGTTTGATGGAGAAACTTGATCCTTTTAATCCCTATAACCCACCTCTATCTTAGTCTTCAATGGGGGTTTCTTTGGGAGAGAGAAAGAACAGAGAAGAGACTAACTTTGGCGTCTCGGTAAATAGGGTTAGGTTAGATAAAAGTCGGATAGATTTGTTTATATATAGGTAACTAACCTATTAATCTATACCATCCCTTAAACCCATAATAATTAACTAAAACTAATTATTAAATTCACCCAACTAAAACGAGCAGCAAAACCCGTGGTGCACCAAACGAACCACATTGAGGCCATGGTTTGTGAACGACGACCACGGACCCCTCCGTCCGGTTGTCCTCCCCTTCATTTTGGTAAAAGACTGGTTAAAATCCAGTCTTTGAAAAATATTATAATTGTCCATAAATGGAGGCAACCTATGCCCCGTCGATTCAACCACAATCCATTGATGGTAAGTCGTTTGTGGAAAGTGCATTAGGCAGCCTTCGACAGAATTGAAAGGTTCCTCCTCAAAGGTACTTGGTTAGTCTTTGGGGAATCGTACCTGGAATTTTTTAATATGAATTAACTATAATACATATTAGACACCCTTCCACCAAAATTCATCAATTTCTTTCTCAGAATTCCTAGTAAATAGGCTAAGGCACGATAGCATCTCATTGAACTAGTTTCCAGACATCATGGACATCCTTATGTTTTATTTCTAAATTTCCTAAATGACTTATATAAATTAAATTTTACATTAAAAAATTGTCTAAATATTTTAACACTTATGTTATGCTCTAGCTTAGGTTTTAGACTTTCGTAGTTTTACAACTCACTTGAGTGAGTTATGAAGAGACCGCCCATACAATTCGTTCACACACACCAAAGTTATCCTTTATACTACTTAAGATAATATTATGATCATACATTCACCTCTCTACCTAAAATTACTCTTAAGACTCACCTAAGTAAAACATGAAGAGAACACCCATACACTCTCTCCAGGCCTACCTAATTAATCCTTAAAGTTACTCTGGATAGGTATTTTTCCATTAACATACATTTAATTTAAGTCATTAGGCTCATTAAACCATTTAGGAGACATTAAGCACTTAATGAAATTCACATAACGGTCTTGGAGGAGACCTAAGGAACCCACATACTAATATCTTTAAAGCTTACTCGTTCAGTGTCTGATTCCACTACCTAAACTTCATAATACTTATCCAACACTAGCATGTATCCCACATGATTATAATAGCATAACCGCCATCGAACGCTAGCTGGCATGTAATCCTAGTCCACCCTACTCGGTAAAGGGTGTTCTACTTTACTAATGGAATTATAGTACACAACCATTATGCACATGTTTAAGGAATATCAAATTTCCTTTTTATTCTAGTCTCCTTTCTAAACTAAGCTACTCTCCCCAAGAGTATTATCTTGATGCTAGACTTTGTCTCATAAGTAATTCAATACTCAGAGCATATGAAGGCGGTAGAATGTCTTGGTCCCATAACGAAATCAGTATACAACTTACCAACGAGGGTCACTAGTTGCCACATGGTTATTACTATAGGTCAAAATGACTGTGTAAGGAGGATTTCATGTCCGTTCCATCTCAACAAATCTTAAGTCGCATCATTCATACTGGAAGTATACCATTCGACTTTACTGCAGGAATTATCATAACCTTCTTTCTAAAAGGTTCCACACACAAATATTTTCTTAACCTTATTTAGATCATTTTCAATCTCCTTACTGAATGACAAGGTATTCTTTATCCCTACTAAGTCAAGGTCATATTCGTGCCTTCATGTATACTAGGGTCATAGGTCCTACCAAAACAAACACACTTTATTATCTCTATCACATACCAATATCATTCATGTAGCACATAGGGACAATTAAGTATACTACAAGTCACCCTACACACTTCTATAGAATCATTAACATCATCATAATGTTACTTATATTCAAATAGGAAGATTAATACTTAAATATGAAGTATACACATATAACGCATCACCATAACCTATCATGATCACTTAAAATCACTTAGAAGAACAAAACATTGACTTCACATATACACATAAGTTATCAAGACCTTCACAATTCTCACATATTCAACTTATAACATAATAATATCATAATTCATAAAGTAATTCCGAAGTGGCCACATTTTTTCACAATTCATAAAGTAATACCGACGAGTACACATTGTTCACAAGTATAACACATAATGCCGCCATCATAAGTGGACCATACCAAGCATCATAAAAATACAAGTCCTATACTACATAATATAGAGAAGTTTAGGTCAACATACCAGTAATTAAATCTCACTACTCCAATCAACAACTAATTAAACAAACTCAATACAGAAAGTCTCTTACCAATAACCATGATCACCAATTCAATTAAATAATCAGAATATACAAGGAATCCAAGATAATACGCTATGAATTATCAATTTAAGACAACCTACATACCATTATTACATGTTTTCTTCTTCTTCTTCATAATCAATAGCCGCCCTAATCAACTCAACACAACAAATCATTACAATTGAGACATGATCAATTACCTCTCATATAGTCAAACAGGATTGCATGGTTTTGCATGGGTTAATGAGTTGTTAGTATAATCATCAATTAACATCATGTCATTATAATACATTGATTCAAAATATTTTATGCAAAACTCATGACTATGGTAACAAAATAGGATAATTCATGTGCTTATTCATCTTTAAAATCATGGAAGTGAGATCCTTGACTGAGATACAATCCTATGATGAACACATACTTATATGAATCAAAGCCTACTAAATTGATGGATAAAATCTTAGAAAATCAGTCTCCGTCCTTAGAGATTCGAACTTTCATCAATGGAGTTTTTTGGAGAGAATGAATGAAGAGGTTTTGTTAAGAGTTGAGGTTATCTTTGTTTGGTTATTTTTGGGCTTAAAATGAATCAATAACCGTAAATAGGTCATCACCAAATTACCCAAAATACGCGTGCACTTAAAGGACATTTTAACTAATTTAAATTTGACTTAAAAATGACGCAACCAAATTTGGGAGATCAATGCGTGTTGCGGGGTCATTTCTGATTCTTGGTTCTACAAAATTTTGAGAAAGAATGGTTTGTGTCGGCCCCCAATTGCAGGGAAAAAATTTTCCCTTTCAAGTGCAGGCTGCGCGATTTGCAAGCACTGCTAATTCTTGGCTGCCCGACAGCTTCATGGGTCCATGTTTGGGTCCTTCTTGTGGACCATTAGGCTGGTCCACGGGGCGTCGTTCTCGGAAATTTCAACCCTTTAAATGTCAGTCTATGCGTAGGAACTATCTATATTCAATTTCACACTCAATCCATACCCCAAAAACTCTACTACAAAACACTACGACACACTAGTTAAACCTCGACTAGTTTCCGGAAATTATTCCCCTCTAGTATACGAGGTTTGATTTAGAATATGTCCTCCCATGATGGAATGATCTCAATCACCAGTGTATTGAGACCCGAAACGCTGGTGTCAAAAAGCCACTCAACGGCAGTAAAGTACACTTAGAATGCTAGAGTAGAAGAAGTCCAAAAAATATATTTTTGAAATGACAGGAAATCCCTCAATTAATAGAAAACAAAGGGTAGTGTAAAAGGTTTTTAATGTTCCTTACCGGAAAGATTACAAACCTTTGGAAAAGTTATAATCTTTCTAAAAGTTCGTCACCTTACATTAAAGTCACAACTTTTCGTAAAATTCACAACTTTTCATAAAATCGCAACTTCTCATAAAAGTCGCAACTTCTCATTAAAGTCATAACTTTTCATAAAAGTCGCATCCTTTCATAAAAGTTATATCCTTTCATAAAAGTCGCAAATCTTCATAAAAGACACATATTATTTTCCATTCACACCTTTTAAACACAACACCCATATCTTTGGGAATATATCTGTTTAGTGTTAAGAGATGTAGAGTTGAACCTATAGAACTTTCAGTGCTAAGAAAGTTTATAGTTGAACCCATAGAAATTAAATCCTGAATAAGTATTTGCTCGTATTGTAATGGAGTATGTCGATATACTATGTCTTGAATGACCACTAATTCCTATGTTTTACTTACAAGTGCAATGAATCATTGTAGTTCCATACCCACAATGAATCGATTTAAGTAATTTAAGAACAAAGGAATGATTTCTCTGCCTTATAGTGAGTCATTCTTTACCATATATATTCATTACCTTTCATAAGAAATTATCTATTGATTATGCCATTGATTTCATTACTTTCATGTTCTATATAATATGATTTTCACATACTCAATACATTGGAATCGTAGATGTAGCATAAGACATCTTAAGTAATGGCCAAACATATGGGACCTTAACCCGAGAGCCTTCTTTAGCAAACACAGATTCTGCTTTATTCGTACTTCATATTGTTCATTTCATTCATTCGTAGGCATATGTAAACACCAACTATACCTAGGATGAATTTTAAAACTCTCATCGGGATCATAAAGTGCAATGATCAAGAATTACCTAATGTCATTACTTGAATCGAATTTCACATCCAGATTGTCTTGCTTAAACACTTTAGGTATCGTTCATACCTTGCCTTTCATATTTTGAGGTTGTCCTCATTATTTCATTGGGAACTTTAACTTTAGTCGACATAGAACATGTGAGCATTATGAAATCTAGTCTGCCCCACACCAAAAAGAGGTGGAATCACCGGCCTAACTTACCCGAACATGCTAGCGTATATAGGGAGTCAAACCCTATATTGGGAGTATAGGTTAAAAGACTAGGAGATATAAGGATACCCATACCGGCATTCCTGACATTCTCATTTTATGAGAGTTAGGTGAACCTCCGCCCTTCCCGAAGGAAGGCATCACCACTCATAACTAGACTATCGGTGCTCAGTATAAAGTTCTATTACGTTCAACTCATACATCATTGAGCATTGGCATCATTGCTCATAAGATGAATTCTCATATAATCATTAGTATTAAGTGTAAATTGTCCTTACACTTACATATATAGTATGATTGAGACTTGTCTCTTAATATTCAACACTCTCTTAGATGAGTAGTTTTAGTGACCTTTACTTAGGCTTGGTTGAGACTTGTCTTACTATTCATCGTAGACTCTTATCATGATGTCACCATTTTCATTAGCATCACACATAACATAATTATCATCTTCATTACATGAATGTTCATTCTTCTTTATATTTTTGTTGAAGTCAAGCATTATTGCGTGCGTCTAGATTGAGATTTACACTTATTCTATTATAACAACATCCTTACTTTACATTGATGAAATGTCAAGTTTTTCTACAATTTCATCCTTTCCGTGTTATGAGAGTAGCTCACACATTCTAACACCTTCAACATGAGTAGTCATTTCACTACACAGTAGCTCAGGTGTAAGTAAGACTTGTGTCACTTCCTTTAACCTCATTCCGGTCACTTCTTACTTTAGACCTCTTTAATTAATTATTTATAACTCACGTTACTACTTAATTTAGTGTAGTAACATTTATATCAATCATTTATGGACGAGAGCACTCCATTCAATGAGTTTCATGAGTGTCCTACGTCCTTATTTAGAGCATGTGGGGTGCTCCATGAGTATAAACAAAAAATGCCCTTATCGTTATGGATTCATTGACTACTTTTGAAGTTCTTTAATATATTTTATACCTATTACAACAATATGGACATATAATTTAGTATTGACATAACTTTGGTATAGAAGACATAAACCCATATGGTTGGCATACGCCAATTTTTACATTCTTTAAACTTGGTTGGATATATATATTATTCATTAGCCAATCTTTTAATTATTTAACATAATATTATAGACATTTGCATACATCCCTTTTGGACAATGTATTGTTAGCCATTTTATTGGCATAAGCCAAACAATCACTAAAATTATGATTTCATGGAGAGCATTTTAGCCAACCTTATAACATAACTTTAGGCATAACATTTTTAAACATCATGAACATCATAATATGAGCATTTAAAGAAGACAACATCATCAAAAAGTCATATTTACAGTAGGTATACACAACAAACCATAATCATCTTCATACATAACAGTTTCAGACACAGCTTAACATAATATAATTCTCTTAACCAATGTTGATCCATGACTTTAGGGGTAATGTTTTTAAGACATATTGGACAACATCATATTAGTATTTGATGAATTTAACACCTTGATAACGTCACAATAACAACAATGCATTATTTGGAAAAACACATCAGCACTTAAAAAATTACGGGTATAACTAATACATTGTCGATTCATGATTCACGTTTTAAGCACTTAACTTCATACGATCACAACTTCATAGGTTAATCAAAAATAGATCATCCAGCACCACATACCAACAACATGATATCTAATCTATTCAACATTTAATCGAAAAGGATACTAGGGTAAAAAATAGTTCGACGAGAACAAGGAACAACCCTAGTTTTCAAGTTCTTTGAATTGTTATAAAGAAAGTTCTCTTGGAGCAAGAACTCCAGGAGAAAATCCCATACCTTATGTATAACTTAATTAACGAAGAAAACCTTGAACGAAACCTTGAAGAAACCTTGAAATTGCCCTAGAGAAATTGATAAATTTTCTGCCTTTTTCTTGCGTTGGTTGCTTACTATTTTTGCGTCCTCTATGTCTATGAGTTTGAACTTGATTTTTAGGTTTAAGAACTGATATTGACACATTAAACTTAGGTTTTTATAAGTTAATTAAATAAATTAATTAACTTATTGCTAAAAAGCCCCTCCTTGATTGCCTAAAACTAGGAAAACACAATAATTGGTCAAATCTGAAATGTTTCCTTTGAATTTCTTTTTGCCCCTTTAAATTAATTAATTAAATGAATAATTTAATTAAATAAGGTACCTATGGTAACTATTAAAGTTCCCCTAAATCATTGGAACAAAAATTAACTCTTTTGTACCATCCTAGGTTAAGTACTAGGATGTTTCTTGAGTTGTACTAGGTTAGTGTAAGAATATATATTTGACCAATTTAATTTAATTAATTAAATGGATAATTTAATTAATTAATTGACCTAGTTTAATTACTAAAGTACCCTTAATTCGTTATAACAATAACTAATCCTTTGAACCACCCTAGGTTAGTAACTAGGTTATTTTTTTCTTGTTTTAACCGAAATTTGGATATTACTTTGTGATTTCCATTTTGCCCCTTCCAATTAATAAATTAAATTGATATAATAATTAATTAAGTAGCCTAGTTTGATTAATAAAGTACCCTTAAGTCGTTAGGATCTTAACTAACTCTTTAACTAGTACTAGGTTAGTGTAAACCCGATTTTGGTCCTAGGTTGTCGGGTGCACTAATGGGTCAAATTCGGTTAGTACTAAGTTATTTAGGGAAGTAGGTTAGAGTCTATAATTGGTAGGTAGGTTATGCCTCACATGGAGTGGTCCCATGTGCACATTTTCCCCCTAACTATCCTAACCGAATTCGGTTATGGTGGTCCACTCCTTTGGCAGCTTCTTCACATATCTTTAACATGTGCTTGCACATGGGTTGGTTGCAATTTCTTAATTAAATATTATTTATGGTTCATTTGGGAATGTTTACTTACTGTCCCAAGGATCCTCACTATGTCCTTGCGCACTGCTTAATCTACTTTATCATTTTAAATGGTTATGTGCTATGGTTCTAGGCTTGACACTTGGATGCCTAGTACCTATTGAATTGGGTTGTGAATCAAAACAATTTATAATTTTAGGATAGGGTTTTCATTGCAGGTACAACTCTAAACAAGATTGGATCATGTTATGCGTACTTCGGTAAATATAGGAATTGGCTCACACCCCTTAGACAATTTCATATACAATGCCTAATATTTTTCAACATTGGGCATTGGAACGCCTATGTACCCCCATACGCAATCCTAAAGACCTATTGGGTGTTACCTAGGCTTGTAATTTTCCGAAATATTACATTATTCCCCCTTAGGAACATTCGTACTCGAATGACAGTACTTTTCATATTAAACTCAAGAGGGAAATTTTCGGAAATCTCTTTTGCATGCTTGAACTTTATCTTCGTGAATGTTTAATTCAAAACTTACTCTGAATAATGCACCTACTCTAAGCTTATCTTAAGATTCTTATTGAAAATCAAGGAACTTACTTCTCAATTCTACTTTAAGTTAATGTACATCACACTCATGCAACACACAATCACGTAATAAGCTATAAAAAAAACCAACATGAAATGTAACATGAATTCATTTTAACTTACATAGTGTAAATATTACACATACGATTATGGACTTACAACACAAACTCTACTTTTTCACTAAAACTCAGAGTTTCTAGAGCAAAACCAGACTTAAGAGGAGTATATCTAACCTCAAGAACAGAACAAGTGAGGGTAATGGGATCTCATGTCGTCCTCGGCCTCCCATGTTTCTCCCACAAAAAAGTGATTCCCCCATAATATTCTTACGGAGGAAATCTCCCTGTTCCTCAACCGTTTCACTTGGAGATATAAAATTTCAATGGAAAACTTTTCGTAAGAAAGGTTCTCATTGACTCCTAAACCTTTAGATAACATATTGTTGGATTTAATATTTGAAATTATTTGTCTTGTTGGATTTGAACCACGCCCTTTCAATCTCAACACTAACTCATTTGGAAACTAAAACCTTACTACCCTGTTTCTATTGTCTATTGTAGCATAACACTTATGAAGCTAATTCATACCTTAGTCATATCATTGAGTTGGTATGAAGCCAACTTAGCCTTATCGTCTTTATTAGTACTCATAACATTCTTTAAGAACTTACCATGCATTCACCTCCATGCGAACAACCACACTCACCACACGTCTTTCATCCACATTGGGCATTTCGATTATGGCCCCTTCCTGGGAAGGCTAATCTTGAGCCTAGCGCCTGATACCACTTAGACATCCTAATTATTGTGTGTATTCTTCTATGTGTTAACACAATAAGGAATTTATATACTTATATTGACACAGTGTCAAAGCTCTTAATAGCACGATAAAGACTAGAAGAAGGGAGAATTTCCTATCATCGCATAACCTCTAAGTAATGATTGTGTTTCTCTTAATAACCATAAGCTAGAAACTGCATAACGTGGTCTTGTTGAGATTTAGTTCCTAGGTACTTTAACTTCATGATTTGATACCAAGTTTGTCACGGTCCGATTCCTGGAACCGGAATTGCACCGACGTTTTTGACCTCTCAGAGGTTGCAGGCTACGCCTTCATCTTGCCATTCATCACATTCATATGGTATTTTTATAGAAAAAAGCAAAACATTTAGACGTATGAAGTATACATTACTGCATCATCGTTTATTCATTAGTGTAGCATACTAAAGCTCAACATAAAATAACAACCATCTATCATAAATCATATGAAATGAAATCGAATATATCATAACTACTTTTGCCCAACACGGACAGATACAAAATCTTCTAAAATGAATGTAGGAAAAACGCTAGGTTACAACACCCATGAGATTTTTCTAAAACTACGGGCTAGACAAAAATTGGCATCCTCGACATCAACAGGACCTCCAAATGGTCAGGAGAAACGCTGATGGTCCAATTGTTTGCAAAGTCGTCATCTGTCACTTAACTTGCATCCTAAATAGTAATAGTAGGGGGTTAATCACCACTTTGTAACTAAGTATGGGTGTATGCACACATACCATAGGCTAACGCATGATAAAGAAAGCCTCTTCCTAAACATTAATGCTATTCTGGACAAGCCTAGTCACTAACTTTAAAAATTGGTATTTGTGAAGTTTATATGAATATTATTTATTTTAATCCTTAAAAGTACACAACTAATTTTATGTATGTTACTAGACATAGTATCATCAACATATGTTAGAATAACGCGGGCGACGATTTAAGATTTTTGATCCTCTTATGCCGAGAGCTCCCTTTTTGAACACTTAAATATTTTTTTTTTTCCCCCATCTTTTTCTTTCTTCATTTTGTTGTGTGAGTTCAATAATTCTTTGGTCCTATGTTTTACTTATAAGTTCATGATCCTTGTGTCGCAAGCCACGAATGAATCGATGTAGTAATCCTCGCATAGGAATGATGTCCCGACCTTATAGTAGTCTCGTTACAATATATATTCCATTACCTTTCATAAGAAATTATTATTTATCTTCCCTTGATTTCATTAATTTCATGTTTTTATATTGTATTATGTCATTTGATATACACGAGACTTCAATCGTTGATGGTTCATAAATCTAGAGTGCGGGCCCCAACATATAGGACGTTAAACCCGAGGCCTTTTTAGGGCAACCCAGAGTTCCTGCTGCTTTCGTTCATTCGTACTTCACATTATTAATTTCATCATGGTTTGTAGGCGTTGTGAAAACGCCACTATACCTGTATAAAGTATCAGATCTCATCGGGAAGTTCATGACATGCAATGACCAAGAAAATCTAGATGTTAATCATTACTTGAATCTGATTTCCATCTCCTGATTTGTCTGCACAATCACCTTGAGTATCGTTCATTTTCATTATCGTTCTAATTTAGCTGCCTCATTCTTTCTCTTTCCGACTTTTTTAAACCGAACGACATACATCATATTAGCAGTATGAAATACCGTGTCTGCACAAAACGAAAAGAGGTGGAATAACCGGCCAAATGACCAAACCTGCTATCATATATAGGGAGTCCACCTTGATAGATCCTCTTTTTTAAGTATCTGGTTCAAAGACTGGAGATAATAGTATAACCAGTACCCGTCATCCCCACAGTATCAATCATGAGAGTTATTTGAACCTCCGCCCTTCCAAGAGGTAAACCACTGCTCATAGCTAGCCTTCTTGGCTGATTATAATGTTTCCATCCAATTCAACTAATAAATCAGGAAGGTTGTCTTCTGCATGAGGGAATCATTTTCTCATTAGATATTTCTCACTCATCATTGTAATTAAGTGGTTAATTGTCCTTACACTTACCTATAGAGTATGATTGGGACTTTGTCCTGTTGATATGCAACACTCTCTTAGTGAGTACTTTTTAGTTACCTTAATTAGGGCTTGGTTGAGACATAACCACCATTCGTCTTAGCCTCTCTATTCATTTTTCAAACCATTTTTCATTACGCATCATAGACAACATATTACTACTCCCTCATTACGTGAATGTTCATTTCTTCTTTATCTATTAGTGTTGACCTCCTCGGATTATGTGGCTTGCTTCTAGATTGTATATTTAAGTACTCTAGTGGATGTGTGGTAATCCTTACGGTACCTTGTCAAAACGTTAAATTTCCTGACTATCATCCTTTTTGTTAATGACAACTGGCTTGCAATACATTCAACACCTTCATACCTGAGTAGTCATTTAACATATTTAGCTTAGGTGTAGTGAGCTTGTTCAACTTCCTTTAAACCCCCAGTCTTGTCACTACTTATTTAGACCCCCCTTAATTTATGTTTAAACTTCACTTTCTTTACTTACTACTTACTTTAGTGTAGTACATCATATCATCGCTTATTAGACGATGATCACTTCATACAATGAAAGTTTCATAGTTCATATTTCATTCTTTTAGATCATGTTGGGAGTTTTCTCCCAATGAGTGCATGTCCCTTGTTTGGATTCATATTAAATACTTAGAAGTGCTTATAAATATTTCCATACTCTTACTAACACAATATTTACATATGATTAGTATTGGCATAAATATTTTGGTATAAATTACATAATAACAATCTTTGGTTGTCATAGGTAATTTATACATTCATTCATGCTTGGGTTCGATATGTATATTATTCATTCGCGAATCTTTGATATTTAAAATACTATTTTTCATTTGCATCATTCCTTTTTTGACAATGTATTGTTAGCCATTTATTGGCCTAACCAAACAATTACTCAAATTATATTTCCTGGAGATCTTTTTAGCCAACCTTATAACATACTTTAGGCAAAAATTTTTAAAAAACATCTTGAACAGAATAATCATGATCATTTAATAACGAACACAACATCATCAACGTAAAATTTAATACGGATACACAACAAAAACGAAATCTTCTGTCATACATTATCATTTGTCAAACACTCTTAACATAGTATTATTCGCTAACCAATCTTTGTCATGACGTAGGATACATTTTTACGACATCTTGGACATCAATATTTAATTATTTGATGAATTAACCCTTGAGGCGTAACAATAACTCAATGAAACATTCAGACAACACCATCAACATGTAAGACGATTACGGTGTAACTGACACATTTGATTATGATGTGCACGTTTTAAGCACTTAACTTTATATATCACAACGTCATGGTTAATCGACAATCATAATTCATAAAATTACACATAATATCATCCAGCCCCGCCCCTACATATAACATGATATTTAACCTATTCACATGGAATCGAAATGATACTAAGGGACAAAGGAGTTTGACGAGACACGGGATCAACCCTAGTTTTCAATATATTGAATCGTTGACAGAAATTTCTCTTGGGATCATAAATTACAAGGTTGAAAACCATACTTATGTAGAACTTAATTAACAAAGACCCCGTTGAACGAAACCTTGAAGAAATATTGAATCGTCCGAGAAATCGATAAATCTCTGCCTTTCGTGCGTTTGTTGATTCTTTTTGCGTCCTTTGTGTCATGAGTTTTGAAATTTATTTTAGTTTATAACTTATATTGAATCATGAAAAGTAGGTTTTTAATAAGTTAATTAACAAATTTAATTACTAATTTACTAAAAAGTTCGTCCCTCCTAGATTGACTAAACACGGAAACACAATACGGGTCAATAATGAAATTTTTCCTATAGAGATTTTGTTTTGCCTCTTTAAAAAATACTAATCAAGTAAATGTATCATTTAATAATTAAGGTACCTAGGGTATCTATTAAAGTGTCACCCTAAATCCTTGAAGAAAAATACAATTTTGACCATTCAGTTAATACTGGGATGTTTCTTGATTCGTACAGGTTTAGTTTTAAGATTTCTGTGTTGAACCCTCTTAATTAAATTAAAAAGATAATTAATTCATTGTAACCTAGTGTAATACCTAAAAGTACGCCTTAAGTCGTTATAAACATAACTAATCCTTTGAACCATCGTAGGTTAGGTACTAGGTTATCTTTTTCTTGTTTTATTGAAATCTTGATATTACTTTGTGATTTTGGTTTTTCCCATTTACATTAATTAATTAGGTTCAAAATTAATTAATTAAGTAGCCTAGGATAATTACTAAAGTACCCTTAAGTCGTTAGGATCTTAACTAACTCTTTAACTAGTACTAGGTTAGTGTCAACCAGGTTTTGGTCCTAGGTTGTCGGGTGCACTAATGGGTCCAATTCAGTTAGTCATAGGTTATTTATTTATTTATATCAGTAGGGTAGAGTATAGAATTCGTAGAGAGATTAGGACCCACAAAGAGTTGTCCCTTTTCCATGTTTTCCCCTTTCTATCGTAACCGAATTCGGTTATGGTGGTCCCCTCCTTTGGCAGCTACTTCAGCACATGTTCTTGCACATGGGTTTGTTGCAATTTCCTAACTAACTATTATTTATGGTTCATTCGGGAATGTTTACTTATTTTCCAAAGGATCCTCACTATGTCCTTTTGCACTGCTTAATCTACATGATCATTTAAAATGGTTATGTGCTATGGTGCTAGGCTTGACGCTTGGATGCCTAGTACTCAATGAATTGGTTGTTGAATAAACAATTTTAATAATTTTCGCATAGGGTCCTTCATTTGCAGTAACAATTTAATCAAGCGTGGATAATGTTGTATGCCATACTTGAGTAAATTAATAGAATTGGCTACCCCCTTCCACTTTTATATCCCAATGCCCATTATTTTTCAATATTGGGAATTGGGACGCCTAAGTAGCCCCAATACGGATTCCTAAAGACCTATCGGTTGTTCACTAGGCATGTAATTTTCTGGAATGTTACATTAGCCTTACGTGGATGGTATTTAATGGTCACATATTTATCCTAGAGTATCTCCATCCACCTTCGCTACCTAATATTTAGATCCTTTTAAGTGAACACATGTTGCAAGCTACGATGATCGGTAAATACCTTACATTTTAAAATATAGAGGTAATATCTCCAGATCTTAAGAGAAAATACTACAGTTGCGAACTCCAAATTCATACGTGGATAGTCCTCTCCATAACTTAACTATTCGAGGAATTAAATTATGACATTCTTGTCCTTCACAACATGATCTCAAGAACAGATGTAAAAATCAAATATACAATAATATATTTACCTTTCACCGGTAGAGCTAAGAAAGGTGCGATGTAAAGAGAATCTTAAGCTTTTGAAAGTTATCCTCACATTTTTCAATTAATTTGAAGGGTACCTCTCTTTTGGTAAACTTGTCAGGTGAGTGGAAATTGAACAAAAGTTCTTCACAAATCGATGGTAATAGCTATGAGTCGCACTAAACTTCTAAATTTCATCACAATGCTAGGACAAACTAAAAATGTTAAGCACTTCAATCTTTTGGGGATCTAACAATACCTCATTTTTGAAACAAAATGCCCCAAAAATTCAACCTAAGTCAACAAAAAATCACACTTATAAAATTTTGCATGAAACATTTGGTTCCCAAGAACACATAGAAAAATATGAAGAGGGTCGACAAGCTCTTACTTACTTTGGAATATACCAAATTACATCACAAAGACTATAACAACCAACGCCAGTCAAGAAATGGTTGGAACACCACCATTTAATCAAGCCATGAAGTTGCATGTGTCATTGATCCGAACCAAAATGAGAATTAAGAAATTTGTAGTGCCCATTGTGGGTTCTAAACGCCGTATAAGACATATCCTCAGGCCTAATCTTCAAATGATTGTAACCAGAACTTAGATCAATCTAAGATAACACTATTGCACCTTGTAATTTTTCAAGTATCATCTATTCAAGGTAATGGATGCTTGTTTCTAATGGTGACTCTATTGAATTGCCAGTAATATATTCAAATTCTCATGCTATCATCCTTTTTCTTAACAAACAAAATTGAAGCACCCCTTCGGAATACACTAGAACGGATAAATCTTTTAGTATGAACCTCATTGATTTAAGTCTCAATATCTCCTAATTCTTTTTGGGCCATATGTTATAGAGGGATGGAAATGGGATGGGTATGAGATTCTAAATCGATGTAGAAGTCTACATCTGTATTAGGAGGCATACTGAGTAGATTATTATGAAACATTTTACAAAATTATGACACCATATGAATGGACTCAATAGAGAGAGACTCAACCTCAACATCTCAAATATGAGCCAAATACGAAAATAACCTTGCCAAAAAGTTCCCTAACCCGAATGGAGAATCTGATCTTAGCATGTTTAGGCGTGTACATCCCTTCCCACTATGACTTTTCCCATTCTATAATTTCTGGAGTTACAAACATAGTATTACAATTAAGCACAACATAATTGGGGTAAAACCATGTTATGCGTGAGGTTATATCAAAGTCACTCATATCCAAAATCACCAAATCCTTCCATGTCTGATAAATCATAACCAAAATAGGACAAGCACGATAGACATGGGTGACTATGACAAACTTTTCCACTAGGATAGAAACTTTGATAGGTTCTGACAATACATATAAAATTCTAAGCGAAATATCAAGTACAAAAGAGAATAAGTAGAATGTTGATCAAATAACACATTAGCCATCTGGTCAAAAACAACAATAGTACATGTGATCACTTTGTTAGATGCCTCTACCTCTTTCTTGCCCGGAAAGGCACAACACTGAGCCTTGTCATATTAACAGGTGACTTCCCTGCTTGGATGCACTGTTCCTCTACCTTGGTTACAATTTACCCTACCTCCGTGGCGTAGCTCATTTTCTCCTAGACAACCTTGTGATCCCTAGAAAATTTTACCATTCCCTATGAGTACCACTTATCTAGACTACTATTGTGCATATTCCAACACCAATTGGAGAGGTAATCTCTTATTTATATTCCCAGGGCTCGCATAATTATCGCAATGTACACTTCAAAATTGTCCGCTGCGGCCCATTGAATGTGTTGCTCCCCTAGCATCAGATATTCCCGAGTATTCTAGAGAGACGGGCAATGACTGAATTGGCCTAGCG
Organism: Solanum habrochaites; assembly: GCA_027704765.1. Classification (NCBI taxonomy): domain Eukaryota; kingdom Viridiplantae; phylum Streptophyta; class Magnoliopsida; order Solanales; family Solanaceae; genus Solanum; species Solanum habrochaites. Next base: position 33,199,703 of record JAKWJA010002499.1, on the reverse strand, counting down.
TCAAGTGTTTGCCTCCCTGCCCCCCTTTTAGTATGAAACTTGAATGTTACTCATGTTCTTGGCCTTATTTTCCAATGCTTCGACCTGAACATCTCGCCTCACCCCCTCTACTTTCTTCACAAAGTCGGTTACCTTCTTAAAGCTTCTCCCTATAGAGGTTATACAAACAAATAGAAATTGTAACTCACTAAGTGAAGATTTTCATTTAATAGAACTTCTCCACCACTACTTAACCTCACCTCAAGCTGAAACGTCATCAACTCAACCCCAAATTTATGGACAATTCCAAACTTATGCAGCCTCTCGTAACAATCTAGGATGAAATCATGTGTATCCTCACTCTAGGAACCATTGAATATAGGAGGCTTAACCTTAAATATCGTGGTCATATCTCCCATTGTAACATTACCCAGTCCATACTCGGCCCAAAAAAGAATGGAAGAAAGAATCATTACGCCTATCCTTACACACCTTCCCCCCCACACCGACCACTCACCCTACACCCCATAAACCACTAAGAAAACCCCCCCCTTACACGTAAACCTCTATTCTCCCCCTCCGACCTCGCCCCACTCTTTGTTATGCAGCCTCTCGTAACAATCTAGGATGAAGTCATGTGTATCCTCACTCTAGGAACCATTGAATATAGGAGGCTTAACCTTAAATATCTTGGTCAATATCTCATTTACATTACCAGTCATAATAGGACCCAAAAAAGAATGGAAGAAAGAATCATTACCTACATTCCCTCCCACCTTGGGGACAATGATAGCACTAGGAGGATTAGCGGGAGCTTGAGTTGCTTGAATAGAGTGAAGCACTCTAGGACCATCCAAACCTTAAAATAATGACATGATCTTTGAGCAAACATGGGGCTTATGGGAGGAGTACTTGTTGTATAAACTTGCACTTCTTCCTCTTGCCCTACATTCTCCTCATACACAACCTCGATATTCTCTTCTACTTCTTCATGTTGTGTAGGAAGGACCTCATTTTCTGGATATTTTTTTAACTAGTCCTCCATCCCTAGTAGGAGACACTCTGCTCAGCCTCTACCCCTAGCTCTTTCTTTACCATAACCTGAACTACTACCTCTCGTTTCACATTTCCCAGCTAGATCATTGACAGGAGCTACAGGCCTGACGTTGTTGAATCTATTGTTAACTATCTGAGAATAGAAGAGTAAAGGAGGTTATATACCAATTTGAATCGGGAGTTCAATTGGAATCAAGTTATAGCAAGAAAGTAGACAAGAGAAAAATAGACATTCCCTAAGTTCAAATACCCTCTAGAAGAAAAGTAAAGACGTCTTAGTACCGTTCTGCAAGACACTAATAGACTCATTTTAGTACATCGAGATAAATGAAGCTAGACTCATATACCAACTTTTTCACGACCGCCACCATCGTGATTGACACAAACTCTAAACCTTTGGTTGAAGAAAACTTTAAACTAACTAGTTTATATGTAACTAAGAATTTAAAGATATGGAAGAAAGTATAAATAAATAAATTCAAAAATTTGCATGAACTTCCAAAAGATGTAAAAATGAATTGATAAAATAAATTCGTAGAACCTTAAAGTCGACGTGCTAAAACATTTAAAGTTCAACCACAAGTCCAAAAAAGAAGGGGTATAACCCCATACTTACATGCTAATAAATACCTAGAGATGTCTATATATGAAATATGAACAAAACCGAAACCAAAACTCATGTAAGTCTGGAAGTACTGGATCACCCTTGAATTCAAAATGATGATCACTACTCTTCTTAGTGAGGTCTGTTTATTGCCGCTAAAAGATGCCCTATACTCAACCAAAAATATGGAAAATGCAGTATCAGTTAACAATCAGAGTGTAGTTGTAGGATAACGCGGCTATCCCACTGAGTGAAAGATTAACGAGTCAATACAATATAGTAATAAGATGATAAACTAAACATAATATATATTAATCATGAAACAATATACAACTTCACATTTCCCAATCTATACAGTTATATCAACTCAATGGTCCTCTCATGGAACCCAAACACAAACTATTAGTATACCGGAATGTAGTACTTGATCAAATGTTTATGTGGGAACGTTGAAACTGATCTCATATTTAATCCGGAAAGTGGAATATGATCCGAGTTAGTTTGACGCGATGAAACGGCCGATCCATTCAATAAGCCACAATCACAATCATAGAGTCTAATAATTATACAACCAAGTCATGATTCATGGCATTCATCATTCATCTATCTCATTTACAACAAGTGTGATCTACAATGCCACATTCTCATACATACACGTATTAAAAGAAGGAACAACAAACATATATCACCTAATCAGGAAATCACAACAATCACCTACCTAAAAAAAACTTGAATACCCTAAGAAACTTGATCTTCCCTTACTAAATTTATTTCGATTGTTCTTGGTCTACAAAGAATAATAATATCTCTAGGATCAATAAATAATACCTAATGACCCACATTATAATCAATAATATCAATCCTAGTCCAATTCTTGAACCTCATACTTATTATTAGGGCTTTAACAATAATTACCCATTAGATTACGTTTTATGAATTTGGGGAGTTTAAATCATACCTTTAGCCTCATGAATATTGAAACACTAAGAAAAAAACCCATGGGTTTGTTCCTTAGCTATGAAGTTCAGAAAAATGCAGCATTAAAGGTGTTTGGGGTTTATTCTGACTTTAAGTCGCGTTTGCCCTGCCATGGCATCACTCACCCCGCTACAGAGGCCCATCTGACGGCATAAATCCTCCTAAGTGACTTGTACGACACGAAAACAATGACCAATATATATAAATCATATACCCTTATTTAAAAACATACCTTGAACCAGCGACTTAGAAACTACCTTTGCACGCTAAGATACATTTAAGGAGTTCTACTAGCTCGAATTTAATTTTGTAAAGTCCCACGGGTTTCTTAACGTCTTAGCTAACTACTCCTATGATATAACTAATAATTAGATCATACAACTGTTACACGATTTCTCTACACTTTAATTACTCCATTTTTTTCCAATTCTTGACTAGGTTCGGGAATTTCAAGTTACTACAAAAAAGTTTTACGATCCGAAAATTTTTTCTGTTAGCTTTTCGATAAAGATGTAACTTGGTCGTTACATACAACAATTAAATGAATAATAAATCGTAGACCAACAGAAATATTATCAATTTTTGTCAGCCTATTTTACAATAAAAATTTGAAGTGAAAGTTGGCATGTTGATAAGGGTTGTACAAAACACATGACCAATCATCAAAAGTCAGTGAAAAACTAGGATACTTGTTTTGCATGTTCTTCTCGGTTTACCAAGTAGCTTCCTCAAGTGGATGATGCATCCATAAAATTTTAGGGACTTTATCTACTCTGTCTTCAACTTCTAGAGAGCACCATCAAGAATTTCCATTTGTTCCTTCTCATACTGAAGGACCTTCTCTAACACAGTTGTGTCCCATTTTATTATATAATCCCATTACCATGATATATCCTCAACATATACACATGAAATATTTAATAAACTTCAAATAGATTAGAAGGTAAGGACAATAAATTAGCCACTAGACATACACATTGAAGAACTTCAAATGGTCCAATGTATCACAGGCTTATTTTGCCCTTCTTTCAAAATTTTATTACCCTTTTAATTGCTGATACCTTTAGAAGAAAGAACTTATCATTTTGAAATGTCATGTCTCTTAGCTTCTGATGTCATATACTTCTTCTTTCTAGTCTTGGTCGCTAATAGCATAACTTGAATGGTCCTTACCTTATCTTGAGGATCCTTCACTAAATCAACCGGCAAAGGTTTCATATATCCATCCTTGAAGAATCCTATGTGTTATATACATCCCCTCACATAATTTCCGCAAAGTCAATCATACATGCCGTCAATATGTCTTTTAACATTTTCATAGTCCTCTCCAATTATCCGTCATATTGTGGATGGAAAGTTGTACTAAAAGGGAGTTGTGTGCCCAATTCATTATGTACTTTCCTAAAAAACATGAAGGTAAATGGTGTGCCATGGTTTGAAATGATAAGAGGAGGGGTAACACCCATGCCTTCATAACCGGTTAAACCCAACAACCGCAACTCCCTTTTCGCTCCACTCCCCTCAGTCCACCTCTACCCCTGACCCCCGCAAAACTCTTCAACACCATATCCATCAGATCCGGGCTCTCATCCCGCCCAAAACCTCAAACCAACACACTCGCACCCCTTGTTGAACCCCTCCACCGACAACCCCCCCCCCCCGCCTCCCTTCCCCACACCTTCAATACCTCCACCCTCCGTCACTCCCACTCAGTTCCCCCCTCCTCTGGTGGTTTTGAAACCTCATTCTCTCCTCCACATAAACCTTAGCCAATTTTTCACCATAATAATATATTCTGACAGAAATGAACTGGGTTGAGTTAGTAATTCTTTCAACCAGTATCTAAATAGAATCAAACTTCCCCAACGTCTTGGAAGACCAACCACAAAATAAATGTTTATGTGTTCACACATCCACTCTGGAATTGGCCTTCTATAAAACAAACCTATAGGCCTTTGATATTCATACTTTGGTTGTTGGATATATTAAGACTTCGCCACAAACTCCGATGTACTATTCTTCATGCCTCAACACCAATAAATTTGTTTCAAATCTTGGTACATCTTGGGCATACAATGATGTATGTAATATCGTGAGCTGTGGAATTTTGTCAACAATTTTTAAATCAAGTTATTAACTCGAGGAACAAAATGCTTATTTTTAAACTTATCAGTTTTCTTCCTAAGGTCATTAAAATTTCCATTCTCAAACTATGTGGCCTTTATTTCCTCATTGAACGTGGACTTAACCTCAAATTCTCAATCATACCTTCTTATCTAACTTGTCTATTTTTTTAACCCGTGTAACATAAGAAAATTATGAACATTCAAATATCTTGAGATTTTCAAAAAATAGTTTCAGACAATGCATCAAATGGAGTCTTTCATTCGATACCCATATATGCAATCTATTCAATAAGAAAACAATTGTTTTTCTGCTTCAGCTTAAATCCTCTTTGATAGATTCTTCTTATGCAACAAGCATCTTAAAATCTTGAAGGTTTCTCTACTATTTCTCTAATTCACTCCATTTTTTGTTTAAGATAAGGGATAGAAACCTGGTGCTCTTCTCCAAATTTTGACAAAAATAATTGACATATCAAATGTACATTCAGTTCCATTATCTAATCTAATGACATGAATTTTGCAGACATTCTGATTTTTTTTTTTCATATTTTTATTTTCAGTGAATTACAACAAATTTGGCTTATAATTCATAACGAAAATCAAACAAATTCTTGTTATATCACTAATAAAGATAATATAAGACCTACTTCTATTTAGTTATAATGTTCTTGGTGGATTACAAATATTAGTATGAATGAGTCGCAACTTCTCTGTAGCTCTCCATGTGGAACTTCTAAATAGATGTCTGGTCTTCTTACAAAACAAACAAACCTAACAACTTCAAAAAATTTCCTTATGTTTGGCAGAGATTTACCATTTTAAACAACAAAGATTTGTAATGAAAATGTCCCAATTACTTGTTCTGCATTTCTACAAAAATTGAATGACTTAAAAAAGTATGTATTGCTTCGCCAATTGTTTTAAGGAAAAACTTTCCATGAATTTTATTTTTGAATATTTTATTACCACTAGTATCACTTATCAGAGACGCTTTATCTTCAAATAATAATTTGGATCCACTTTCTCGACTTTTTCCAACATATTAATTATTACGATCAATTTCAGGAACAAATAAAACATCATTAATAAGTTTATTACCTTTGAAACTCAATTGCTACGTGTCCCTTTCCTTTATTTGGAGGTATTGTCCATTTCCAATCGTAACTCATTATTGAAATAATCTATCATGTTTGGTGAAAATATTTCATGATTGGTTATGTGTTTTGTACAACCCTTATAAAGAAGCCAACATTCCCTATAAATTTTGATTGTAAAATAGGTGGACACATTTTAATTATGTTTTGCATATCTAAAATTTGTGCTTCAGTTGATAGTTTTATGTAAAAACTGTGCTCCTTCGTTAGATAAAATCTAACGGGAAAAAATTTCCAACCCAATTTCCCCAACCTAGTCCAGATTTGGACGAAATCAAGGTCATTAAAGTGTAGGAAAATCAAGTAACAATTAGGTGATATAATGATGAATTTTATCAGATGACTAGGTAGATAAGTAGTTAAGGAACCCGTATGACTTTATATAATTGAATTCAGGCAAGTAGAACTCCCACAGTTGATATTCGTGTGAATAGGTAATTTTTGGGTGTCGTTGATTTAAGATGTGTTGTGAAATAGGGGTTTTGGGAATAAACAAAGAGTTCATTGTCTCCATCAAAGGCACTGAGAAGAGATTTCTATCGTAAGGTGGGGCCTCTGTAGTAGGGTAATGCTGCCATGGGGGGGGGGGGAAGGCAACTTAAAGTTGTAAATAAACTCCAAACATGTTTTAATCTACAATTTTTGAACGTGAGAGTTAAGGAACGAACCCAGGGGTTTTTCATAGTTTCCACCATTCTTGAGACTAAAATTAAGATTTAAAGTCCATGAATCTATTTTTCGTTCCATAGAACATAATCTAATGGGTAATTATCAATGGAGGAGGTTTTTCATTTGAAAATTATTGTGGAGAAAGACCTCATCTGGACATAGGGATTAAGAATTCACCTAGGATTTAGATTATTGACTATAACATAGGTAATAAAGTGTTTTTTTATTGACCCTAGAGCTATTGTGATTGTTTGAAGACCAAGAACAAGTGGAACAAATCCAAAAAGGAATCTTCAAGAGGCCATGAACTTACGTTGCTTAGAATATAAGTGATTGTCGTTTTGAATTCTAGGGTGAGACAATTCATTCATGCTTCCATGAGTTCTCCTTACGTTTATGTCCACATTTATGAGATAACATCGCTAGTTAGTTATCAGCAAGCTAGTATGAGTTTGTACCTCTTTTTTTATCTTATGGTTTAACTTTAGATGTTTTGTTTCATCATTGAGTTTCAGGTTCTAGATATTTATTACTGCAATTCAATGTTAGATCTTTTAGATGTTTATGCAAACTTTAGTATTTAGTATTATAAACCTTGTTCCCTATGTATAAAAGATTATTTATGTATTAACTAGTTAATAATAATGGTTTTCGCACTAGAGGGTTAGCATAGGTGTCAATCATGACAGTCTGGGTCATGAAAATGTTGATACAAGATCCGAAGTTCATTGATCTCGCTGTACAAAAACGAGTCTACTAAAGTTTTGTGGAACGGTATGGAAATTTATGTACTTCTCTTCAAGAGGCTATAGTACTTGAGGAAATATCTCTATTTTTTCTTCTCTGCTTTTGTTCTATAGCTTTATTCCAATTGGTATCTGCGGATTCAAACTGGTACCTAACCTCGTTCACTCTTATCTTCATAGATGGTCAAAATTAGATTCAACGGCGTCAAGCCCATAGCTCCTGTCAATGCTCCTACTAACACATCTGCAGCAAGAGCCCGAAGTTGAGGTAGTGGTTGAGAAAGAGTTAGAGGTAGAGGACGAAAAAGGGTTTCTCCGACTAGGGATGGATCACTAGTTCAAAATGCTCCCAACAATGAGGCCCATCATTCGCACCATGAAGAGGTAGAAAAGAATATCGTGGTGGGGAATAAGGAGAATGTAGGGCAAGACGAATAGGTGCAAGTTGGTTGGTCCTGGAGTGCTTTTCTCTTTTCTAGAAACTCAAGCTCCCGTCAATCCTCCTATTGCTATCAGTTTCCCATGGTTGGAGGGAATGTAGGTAATGAAACTTTCTTTCATCCTTTATTGGGTCCTATTATGACTGGTAATTAAAAGTAGATGTTGATCAAGTTCATCATAGATTAATAAGAGAGGGTGCATAAGTTTAGAATTGTCCATAAATATGGGGTGTGTTTATGACATTTCAGCTTCAAGGTGTGACTAAGTAGTGGTGAAGAACTTAAATAGAATGTAGATCTTTAGTTTTACCCTCAACTTAGTTGGACGAAGTCTAGTGCTCTATTTTTGGAGAAATATGTTCCTAGAACTTTTTAGATCATAAGAAAGATGAGTTCATGGCTTTGGAACAAGGTGGTATTTATGTGCCTTCTTGTGAGACCAAGTGTCATGCATTGTCTAGATATGCTACATAGTTTGTTACAACTGAGGAAAAGAGTATTTGTTTGTTTATTAAGAGAACTAATTCTTACTTGAAAGTATTACCTTTTCATATGACCTCTATAGGGAGAAGATTTAATGAGGTAACTGACTTTTTTATGAAAGTGGAGGAGGTGAGGCAAGACGGTCAAGCTAAGGCATTGCCAAAGTGTAACGACCTGTTTAGTCGTTTTGAGCAGCAGATTTTATCTGAGAAAAACTGGCTGTGAATGTCGACGGACCCCACGACGAACGTTCATGGGCACGACGGACCGTCGTGGGGTCTCGTTCAAAACACTATAATTTAGAAATTTGGGGTACTGGGAGAGCGACTCTCTGAACGTCACGACGAAATGGCAGGACGGGGACCCGGGGGTAGCAGCAAGACGGCCCGTCCACAGCAATTTTACTAAAATTAAGTCCCTGAATTGTGTGTGACGGAGAAAGACAGAAGCAGGCCGGACCGTCGCAGGATGCGATGGGCCGTCAAAGGCTGCGTAATCCAGGTTGCGGTCGGCTTCACTGTGAAGTAATTTAAGGGGCGTTTGGACTATGTTCTTACTTTAATGATAAAGTAAGTGGGTTAATGTTAATAAGTCTAATTACTTGGCCAGTGGTAAAAGAGGTAACCTTAAGGTAATTAGTGGGTTATTATTGCCATCTTCTTATACTTAATTATATGCTAATTAGGGTAAGGTAAAAGAAAGAGGGGTGAATAAGAAAAATAGAACGAACAAAGACGAGAGAGAGGAGAGAGAGAATCGAACGAGCAAGGGGAGGAAACGAAGAGGAAACAAAGATTTGGGAATTACTGCTTGATCACAATCTCGGGGTGGAGTAGCGTTATGCGGTTTTATGCTATTTTCATAGTAAATCTTAAAGCGAATGATAGGTAGGGGTAGTCTTGTTAAACCCTTTATAGCTTAATGTGTGTGTGGCATGATGAGTTTATTAATATATAAATTGCAATATGAAACTAGCATGATGAAGCCTATTGAATTTTATCTTGAATACCTCTTGTTAATGATGAGGCCCGTAGTATAAAGAATGGCTGATGAACTAAAAGAATGGGTTAGAGGATAGGGTGTCACGTGTCCGACACCAGGTAGTAATAGAGGATCTGTGTACACGTTCCAGCCACCAGGATAGAGATATAGATCGGGTGTCACGTCAGACCCCAAGATAGAATGAGGATCAGAGTGCCACGTTCCTACACCAGGAGAGACTTAGAATATGGATCGGCGTGTCCACGTTCCGACCCCAGGATGAATAAGGATCGTTGTATGTGCCACGTTCAGGCACACCAGGAGAGAATATGGATCGGGGCTGTGTCACATTTCGACACACAACAGGATAGTATTAGAGGATCGGACGAGTGTCACGTTCCGACACCTGGATAGAAAGATAAGAATGTTGAAATCTGTTAATATAACTCAATCTAATGAACCTGTTCCCAAATGGGTATGTATGTATTGAGGTTGAGTCCTCATGAGTCAACTTGGGTATTTTATTGACGATTACCCCCAGTACTTGTTGTTGTACATGTTGAGTTATTATAGTGATTATGAAAATCTGATTATATACTGTTTTCTATTTTGAGTTGGACCGATGAACCTACTCAGTACTTGTGTTTGTACTGACCCTCTTACTGTATGTTTCTTTCTTGTTTATTTGGAGTGCCCAGCCAAACTTTTACCATCGTCTTCAACTCAACGCAAACTATAGCCAGTTTTCATCACGTCGGATCTCGGGGTGAGCTAATGCTTCTAGCGTGCGATAGATCATCTTCTTCATGTCTTGTGCTGAAGTTCTGGCCATGGACTAGCATTTTTATTTATTTAGCTCTTCGATACTCTTAGATTAGTAATTTGAGGAAGATGTATTGTGGTGATGACTTTAAGATTTTGGGAATAATAAGAATTGAGTTTTTATAGTTATTAAATTGATTTCATTAATGAGTTTAAGTCTTCTACATTATATTTTGTTATTTATGGTTGAAACGTTGGGAATTGGATTGGTTGGTTCGCTCACATACTAGGATAAGTGTGGGTGCCAGTCGCGGCCCGTTTTGGGTCTTGACACAAAGTTAATGCAGTTTGAGATATGACAGAAAGGTGGGGTATTAGCTAGCATTGAAGTTAGGTACACCTTCATTGAGGAAATCAAGGTCAAAAAATTTGAGGATTAAAATCTGAACAAACATAAGAAGAATATTATATTGGGTAAGGCACAACGGAACACTCTTTATGTGGAAGGTATGCTCAATTTTAAAGGAAGGGTTTTTATTCCTTTAGTTGATGAATAGATTAAATATTTATTACCAAATTCCATGGTTCGTTATATTCTTCAATGTGTTACAAAGTTGTATCGATATTTGAAGGGAGTTTAATTGTGGTTGGGCATGAAGAAAGATATAGCAATGTTTTTTGTACAAGTGTCAAAATTGTCAACAAGTAAAGTATGAACATCAAAGGCCTGCAGGTTTTCTTATACGAAAGTAAATTCATGAATTGAAGTGGGAAAGGATAGCCATGGATTTTGTGGTTAGTCTTCCCAAAACTTTGGGAATCTTTGATCATATTTGGGTAGTGGTTGATTGATTAACAAAGTCAGTCAATTTTATTTCGATAAGAATAGATTATAATGTAGAACAATTGGCTAGGTTGTTTGTGAATTAAATAGTAAGGTTGCATTGGTACCCCTTTCTATTACCTCATATCGTCGTATGCAATTTATCTCAATGTTTCTGAGGAAATTACATGATGAATTAGGCGCACAACTAACTTGATGTACCTTTCGATCCGCATTATATGTAAAGGGGAGTAGATCACCCATACGATGGTTCGAGGCTGGAGATGTTAAAACTTTTGGATTAATTTAGTGAAGGATGCTCAAGAGAAGGTGAGGAGTATTCAAAGTAAACTTTAGAAGCCACAAAAGAAGTATGTAAACCATAAGGTGAGAAACATCACATTTTAGGTTGGTGAGAACGTTCTTCTTAAGGTATTTCCAATGAAAGGGGTATGAGGTTTTGCAAGAATGGAAAGTTAAATATGCGATACTTTTGACCCTTTGAAATTCTTCAATGTGGAGGACTGTAGCTATAGATTCTCTTCACCTTCTAATCTATCATGAATTCATCCGGTATTTCATGTATCTATGTTGAAGATAAATCTTGGCTTAGGGGATTATTTAATTAAATGGGACCTCATTGTGTTAGACAAAGATCTCCAGTATGAGAAGAAACATGTTGTACTTTTTTATTGTGATGTGTATAAGCTGATGACCAAGAATATTATGTATGTGAAAGTTCAATTGTTATTATTGTCTAGTTGAGCCCCCCTAATTGGAAGAAGAGAGGGACATGCGAAACATGTATCCCCAATTGATCATTGATTCAGGTAAAATCGTAGTACTTCTATCATTCGTTTCAAGGTGTCACCCGGGGAGAGAAAGGTACATTGTATCTATTAAACAAGAGTAACTTAATTATTGAGTTTCCTCATAATAGAGAAGCGAAATGAAAAAAAATTGGGGTCAGAAAACTTTTTTGTGGTAACTTTGAATTTCCTAACCTAGTGTAGATTTAGATAAAATCTTAGTCATTAAAGTCGAGGAAAATCTAGTAAGAATTGGGTTATCTAATTATGAATTTTATACGTGAGTTGATAGATAAGAATTTAAGGAATCTATATGACTTTATGGAATTGAATTCAAGCTATTTGAACTCCCTAAATTGAACTTAGTGTGAACATATAATTTCTCAGTATCGTTGGTTAAAGGTGTTTTGTGAAATGGAGTTACTAGAATTATTAGAATAGATCACTTTTAAGTGAAAGCCGCTAAGGTGTGACTTCTACAACTGTAGAAGGGTCAGTGCTTCCATGCTGGGAGACGCAACTTAAAGTCAGAAATAAATCCCATAAACATTTTATTCGGCATTTTTCAAACTTAAAAGGTAAGTAATGAACCCGTGGGTTGTCTTGACATTATTGCACTATTCTTGAGGCTAAAGGTAAGATTTTAACTCCCCATATATGATTTTTGATAAATAAAATGTAATCTGATAGGTAATTATTGATGGGGGAGGTTTTTTATTTGAAATTATGATGGAGATGGCCCTAATATGGGTATGGGGTTCATGTTTTTGACCTATAATTGATATTATTGAATAAAATGGTAATTAGGTGTTATTTATTGATCCTCGCGCTATTATGACCGTTTGTACACCAAGAAAAAGAGATACGAATTATGAAAGGGAAAAATATAATTTCTAGGGGTATCCAAGCTTGTTTTGAGGTAATTGATGGTTGTGATTTCATGATTATGTGATACATGTTTGTTCTTTTTTTATTTTATTATTTTAATATATGTGAATATCGCAATATTTCTCACACTATTTGTAAATGAGATAGATGAACGATGAATGTGATGAATCGTGATCTGGTTGTATGATTATTAAAATATACTTTTGCTTGTGATTGTGGATTGTTGAATAGATTGGGTGTTGCTTTTTAATAAACTATTTTTTATCCTTTTTCCATGTTTAAACATAAATATGTGATGCGTATAAAGCATAAAGATTAGATTGGGTTCACCGTTCTGATATGCTAACAATATGGGTATGGGTTCGATGACAGAACCATTGACTTGACATTATTACATATTATGAGAAATGTAAAGTTGTACATTGTTTAGTAGTTAATATTGTATATTTTTTGTTTATGCATGTTATTATTATGTTGTAGTGACTTATGTATGTTGCACTTGGTAGGATAGTCCTGTGATCCTACCTATATACTGTGGTTGTGGATATTCGTGTGATCCTACCTGTATACTGTGGTTGTGTATTGATACTATACTTGCTCTTTTTTTGTTTAGTAAAAGACATCTTCAAGTGGATTCCATGATTAGTCCTTTCATTTATGTCCCTAGACTTCTCTAGTTAGTTATTAGCATGTTAGTATGGGGTTGTACCCCTTCTTGTTTAGATTTATAGTTGAACTTTAGATGTTTTGGTACATTGAATTTTAGGTTCGAAGCATTTATTTTCGCAATTTGTTGTTAGATATTTTTGAAGTTTGTTGGAACTTTAGTATTTAGGTATTTAAACCTGCTTCTGTTTCTTTTAATGCTCAATGGATTGCCTCTATTGAACCTAGCCTTACTAAATATCATAAGAAAAAAAGCCAGCCATTGCAAATGCTTGAGAATGAGTTCACGCTATAGATTGTTCTCCCACTAGAAGATTAGCGTGGGTACCAATCACAAAGGTCGAGATCGTGACAATGTAATAACCTCTATGAGTAGATAATTTCAGCATGACAAAGTTCATGGCGTTTTTGCATTTCATATCATCTTTTATCCAACAAATGAAGTATAGATTATTTATCCTCCAACTTGTTGGCAGAGACAAATAACACCATTTCTTATGTTGTAAATCCATATTACCTCACAATCATAGTGCACTCAATGTATCTGTCAATCTAAATGGTGACAAATCTTTAGTATTTTCTAATAAAGTAATAGATGCCTCATACATGCCATGTAAGGTTAAAAGTATCTTTTGAAATATTCTAGTATCAACAAGTCCAGTTCAAACATCCCAGGTAAGGTTACAAAGTAGCTTTATATTGATTCTATTGCAACAAGTTTAGTCCCAAGTATCCCTAATATTCCTCAACCTGTCATAATATTCCTGAACAATTTCGTGTTCCTTCATACGCTATATATTGAATTCTCTAACCAAGTTCATTACTTTGATCTCCATTGTACTTTTTCTTGACAAATTCAAACTTTCTTTTACTGATTTACATGTCATTGTTCTACATAAAATGTTGAATGAAACTACTATAAAGAGACATGTTTTAGCTTTATATTTTCTTTTCTTTTTTTCCGTATGAGTTCCAATAGAAAGCATAGTTGTATTGCCCAGAAGATGAAGCACTTTGAAAGATTTATAGTGTCCATGTTTGATAGTTTATTCTTAGAAAACTCTTAGAAGCATAGAAGGAAAAAGTCCAGCATTCTCCAATGTTTTAATTGTGTTTTACATAAAAAAAATTGTATAAATTAATCAGAAAAAGATCTCAGAAGTCTCTAAAATATCCCTTAAGAAGTGGGGCTTAGAACCAATTTCATTATAATTAAAATAGTGAAATAACTTGGATCACAAGAACTCTTTATATTGAACTTCAAGCTAAATAACTAAACAAAGATGTTGTACAACTAATGAACATTGACTGCTAAAAGAAAGGTAACATTCATAGAAAATAAAACAGCTATAACAAGTTATTATGATAATAACAAAAAGAAAAAAACTGATCTGCTAGATATCAACTGAAGTCTCTAACCCTCTCCAAACAGATCATGACACATGTGACAACAATGTTAAACACATTAAACTTGCATCCTAAATATGTCTCCAAATAGATAATGAGACATGTCACAACAATGTTGAACACATTGAATTTACATCCTAAATATGTATTTGCTCGTGTTTGCATGAAAGTCAGTGGATAACTATGGCTAGAATGACTATTACATTGAAATTTAAAATTCTGCTTGTCAACAAAATGGATTAGCTAAAGTATTGGATCAGCTCAATATTATCTTAATTGCTTCGCCAAAACAGTAAATTAAGGAATAAAGAAGAAAACAATACTGTAGTTGTAGATATTCATAAATTTGTTTAACAACTAGGTAGACAAATCTATTGATTTCATCAAGATAAAAAGTAGGAAAAACTCGCGTATTTAATTATGATTTTAAATATTTTTTTCAGCCCTAATATTTATGTTTATTGATCCATCTATTGGATAAAAAAATATCAAACGGAGATAAACATATTGAGTAACTTAATAGAAGTTTTATTATGTTTGATAAGGAATTTTTCACCCAAATTTTGTTTTTCATGTTTTAATTTTACTAATTTGTCAAAAGTTCATATATAAGAACAATAAAGTTTTGCATGTCATGTACCTCCAAAATAATATTCATGTTCTACAATTTTGAAGCCCACAAGACCAAAATCAGGGAAACAAAAATGTGAAAGCAAGAATGAAAAAAAAATGCTAGAAATAATTAATTTGGGAATCTATATGAGTCTTTAAAAGGAAAATGAGAATATAACATAGTAAGACCAACTGTAGAACTTTAGGTCTCCTTTTAATTTTCTTTGATTAAGGGTTTCTCATATATGTATGTATATATATGAGTCATTATCAGATGGAGGAGAATAATGTGACAAGCGTAAAACTAGATCTCCACTATTGGATGTTCTGTAGAAAATAAATTAGAAAGCTAGTCAATTATGTAGAGTAAAAGCTTAATTGTCATACCGTGAGGAAAAACATCCAAAAATGCTTTTATTTAGAAATTTTCCTTTTATTCTGAATGTTTTTTCTCATTGTATGAAAATGCAATTTTTATTCTGCATTAGATACTTAACTTATGATTACTCTCCACTAAATCATCCAAAAGCAAAGTTCAGAAAATGTGATGTAGTTTTGTCAATTCTATTGCATTATTTCCACTACCTTGCCTATCTCTCTTTTATATATATCCATCATATCTGAGAATCCCTCTCTTCATGTTCAAGAAACAAAAGGAATCAGAAGGAGACCTTAACTTCTTTTAATTGGTCTTACTATTTTTTCTTCTCATTTTTCTTTTAATACAAAATCAATATTTAGGTATTGATTTATTCTACCATCCTTTTAGTTTCCTTCTTGTTTTCACATATTTGTTTCCTTCATTTGGATCTATGTGGGCTTTGAAGTTGACAGTCATTAGCTTTATTTTGGGTTGCATGACATCAAAATATTATTGCGCTTCTAAACTATCTTTTGGCAAATATGAAAAATTTAATCATGACTAGAATTTTACGGCACAAAATCCCTTATAAATGGAAACAGCATATTCTATTCAATAATCCAGATTTTCTTCCCCTTTAGGATTTAGTTCAATAAGTAATGTCAAAAGAAATACCAAGCTCGATGGTTTAAAAGTTATACTGAAATATGTTAATGTCATTTTTTTTAATCCGGATGAAATCAATTGATATGTCTTCTACTTGATAAAAAAAATATAAATATCTATTGTTATGGAGTATTATTTTTTAACTTTTTCCTTAAATTCCTTTTTTTTGTGGAGAAGTCTAGATTAAATATGAGATAGGCCAGACAAGATGCTTTAGCTAGTCCATTTGGCTGGGAATTAGTGGTAGTGCAATCCATAGTATATCAACAGACTTCCATGCCAATGCAAGAGAAGTCTAATTCATGATTTAAGTTCTATTGGTTAAACTCTAAGGCTCTTAGCGCTGAACCCATTGTATTCCTAAAGTTATGGGCTCATATATTTTTTTCTTGGTAACTAGAAAACTTTGTTTATTACCAAGTAAAGCATTACAGAACCACAAAGACTACCAAACATGATATATCTTACTACAAGAATTAACACCTCATTGCTTCCTAAAGGAGTAACCAAATTCCAACCGGACACACGCCTTTAACTTCTTTATGAATATTGAAATTGTTGTAAATCTTGAGCCTATCCTATATCTTCTCTAACATGACACATACAAACAATATCCCTACTCAACGATTCCCAAGATTTCTCCTTATTTAAAAAATATCCTAGAGTTTATTTCCATCCAAATGTAGAGGAAAATTCTATATATCTTATTTTCATGCATCTAAACTGGCACAGTTCTCACGTTTCTTATTTTTGTTATCAACTCTAGAGTTTGTTCCCTATTGAGTTTATTGTACTACTGTTCCTACATCAAGTTTGTTAACCTTACTCATAGTTTTCTATAATTTTCACTCTCGTTGAAGAGATTGTCTCTTGTTTCATCCACTATCTTGCATATGACATTTTTATTCTGGATGGATATGCCCCTTTTACTCATCCTATCCATTGTTAGGAGCTTCTTTTGGCAATGTAACAAAATAATTAAAATTGCTTTAGGTCTAACAGAGTTTGTACCTATTATTTATTGCACTAGGTAAATTACATGCGCTTCACGCGGTGCTGAAATATGTCAATAATCGACTTCTGAACATTTGATAATATAAGTCTTTTTGAGAGGGTACAATCGTATGATAAATTTTCAAGAATATTTTATCCAAATAAGATATGAAATGTTTTTTAATCTTAAAATGAAAAAGATTTGATTTTATGTGTTTATGAATTTCATTTTACTATAGTTGTTCATAACCAAAGTCTTTCGAAAACGTATGTTATTATTTCATTGTCTATATTTGTATTTTCAAAAAGTAGTAAAAAAATTTTGTTCATCACCTCCGAGATATTTTCTCCTATTTGAGGCCTCTACATAAAAAATCTAAATATATTGTATTTGATATAATTAGTTGTGTACGAAAAGTTTATTAAAATATCTAAACACATCTCTAGATTTAAAAGATATGATGTATTCCACTCTATTTATTTGGATTAAATGATGTCTTGGCAAGTCTCTTATTCAAAATAATACGCACTTGATGATACTACTTTGATAGACAAAAAACATATATTATTGTTTATGTTTCGATCAATATAGTCAAAACATTATTATTTGAGACTTTTATTCTAAAGTTTATAAGTAGATAATTGTTTCCATAATATTTTATTAATAAATATTCATTTTCCTTTTATTCTAAAGTTTATAAGTAGACAACCCAACATTTGAATCCCAATCGTTTTATTAAGGTTGAGTAACTTTTGAACATTCAAAGTTCATTCTTTGACATTTCATGATCTTTTAACTACTAAAAACTCTACAAAGATCAAAGTTATTTATTTTACATGTTTATGAATTCTAATCTACCGGACACAAATGATCTAATGATTACAGTAAGCTTTTGATTTACATATCTTTACAACATAATGATCAAAACCATAAACATAAACAATAAACTTTAAAACATATACTCAAAAAAAAAGTAATAAAATAAGTATAAATTAATTATGGTAAAAAACATACTAGGATCTTCAATAATAAAATTAATCATCAAGGAAAAAAAAGTCGGAGGCTCACTGAATGTCATGGGTCCCATAAGCAAGTTATTTTCATTTTCTAGTATGCCGAGGGTGAAGGAAAGGTCTTCCAGGACACAATATTCATTCATATGTATGATAGAAAATCAATGGTTTCAGTGAGTCATTCAATAGGAGCAAAGTGCACAATTATTTAATTGTGGAGAAGAAGAAGAAGTTCAGAATTTTTGTTGTGTTAAAATGAGAGAAAATCCCTCAATTTATAGACAATAAAGGGTAGCGTGAATAAATTGCACCTTATCAAAAAAGTCACAACTCTTTGGATAATGAAGAATTGCAACTTTTATGAAGAATGCAACTTTTATTAAAAAATTTCAGACTTTTATGAAAGATTATGACTTCATAACTTGGAAATTGTATTTTCAAGTGTGTGAACATTTGTATAAAATAAAAAATATCTTTACAAAATTGAACATCACGACTAGCAAATAATTTGAATGCACCGGTTCAAAACAAAGTTGTGCATGATGAACAACAGAAATTCCTAAGTTAAGACAGGGTGCAGTTCGAAGCTATACTTTATTGTGTGTATATGGTTTAAGTAGAGGATAATAGAGAATAAAATATTTTGGTGTAGAGTATTTTTTTCCAAATAATTTTGTATAAAGTGAATCATTATTTAGTCAAGGTGTACTGAGTATATTTAAGAGATAGATAGTGTTAGGATGACATCGTTCATCTATGGCAACTCGTTGGGGTGTGTAGGGTCTAGAAATTAAATGTTCAATTCCATTGCATTGTAGCTAGTGTTTTAAGACATGTGTATTTGCCCCCTCCATAAGCATAAATGGAGGCAATTTTTTGTTTAAAAAAATTCCCACCAAAGTATTAAATTTCACAAAAATTGAAGCGAATTCACTCATCAACCTTCGGCAAGGAGGTATGATTGTTCTTGAATACCCTGTGAGATTTAGTAAGTTATCCAAGTATGCTCCTTATTTTGTTTCCTACGATATTATGGAACAATTCGTATATACTGTCTTTTCAACAACTGACTCACTTATCAACGTATTGATCATAAATGGTTGTTTTAGAATGTCGGTATAAATATCAAACTTTTTAGCTACAAGAGGAGTAAAAAAATACAAGGTAGCGCCTGGATCAAGTAAATCATATACATTATTAATAAAGCCTAGTAACATAACGGTCACCACACCTGGAGAACTCTCTTGTTCACCTTTCGAACGGAGATCATAAAAGTGATTCTTCTTTGGAGGATCAACATTTGAACCCCTTTATTTTCCAATCCCCTTGTTTTGACCCTTCACATCTGGGAAATCTAGAACCTTATGCCCACTTTTACCACAATCATAATAATTGTTCGTTCCATTAAGGAAATAAGCATAGTGATTCTTGCCATATTTTCCACAAGTTGCCTTCATTCTTGGTGAACTAGTGACCTTTACCTTTTGAGGCTTAGGTTTAGGCACCCTATCATCACGAGTCTTAGGTAAATTAGAAGGAACTTGATTAGAAAACCTCTTTTTGAACCTAGGATTATCTTGGATATCAAGCATACCCTTTGAAGAACCACCATCATTTGACCTTTTCCTACTTGCATCTCTACTTTTCTTCTTAAACCTTGCCTCTTGCACTTGTTGATGATAAACCATGAGACGATAAATATTCATATTTTCATGTAGCATAGACGAATGACATTCCTCTTTCAAGTCATCCGACACTCCCGTCACAAAGTGGCTCATTACGGAAGTCTTTCCAATGATCCTCTCGTAATCCCACCCGAACGCGAAATTAATTTTTGTATTGACTTGATACAAGATATAAATACTTTTACAATTCATCATTATCGGATGGCTCCAGCCGAATTGAAAGAGTTGAATGCCCAACTAAAGGATTTACTAAATAAGGGTTTCATACAACCAAGTATTTCCCCATGGGGTTCTTCGGGTTGTTTATTAAAAGAAGAAGGATGGGTGGGCTGCTTAGAAGGTGTTGTATCGATTACGATGTGACACTTCAACAAAATAACCATAAGAATATTATCCTCTCCCTCGGATTGCTCGGCTTGTTCGATAAACTCCATGAGAAAGCAATCCAAATTTTTAAGATCGATTTGATGGGTAGGGTAGGGGTGGGTTTATTGCCGTGAGGAAGAGGGTTGTTTATCTTTGTGGTCCAGCAGGTTGTGTATAGTTCAGAGGGGTGGGATTTTTTTTTAGAGAAGGCGGTTTAGATTTGTCATTCTATTTTATTTTTTTTATTTTTGTTGCCCTCTTTAGTTTTTGTCTAGTTAGGGTTGGGAGAGACGGTTTGGTTTTAGGGTAGGAGGGTCCCTTTTAGCGTAGAGGGGGGTTTGTTTTTTTTATTCTTTTCTTAGGGGATATATTATTTATTTCATGTTTCTTAGGTATAATTTTTAGGGATGGGGTTAGGGATATTCTCTTTCTTTTGGTAGGATGATTTTTATCTATTTTTTTCCAGCGGATGGGTGGGGGTTTGGGCGGGGGAAACGGTTTTATGTTGTTAGGGTTTGGTTATTTGTGAGGCGGGGTTTTAGGAAAGCCTCTTATTAGGGATTGGCGAGGTTTTTAGGACCGGTTTTCTTTCTTTCTATGTTTTAGGACTCAGTCCATGTGGCTCAGCGTTCTTCTTGTGCAGGGGGTGTTTAAGGGGTCGGATACTGAGTGTGCTCTCCTTATTGCTTTTTATTTATTTTCTTTTTCTGGGTTTTTTTGCCCCCCGGTTTTTCCTAGGGGTTGTGGGTTTTTTTTTTTAGGGGGGGATGGTAGTAGGGTAGGGTCTTAGCGACGTCACGCCTGCTTGTGGATTGTGAGTGGGATACTCGTTTCTTTATAGGGATCTTTTTATTTCTGCGTCTTTTTACGCGGATAGGGTTTTATCTTTATGGTTGTTTTTGTAAGTTAGCAATGAGGTTTTGATTTTTTTCGGTAGGGATTAGTTTGCCGTATAGAGCCCCCCCAAGGATGGGAGGAGCGCCTTTAACGGGGGTGAGGCCGTGCTCAGGATTGCCAAGGGGGGTGAGGGAGATTGGGATGGTAAGCGGAGGGTGAAAGCATGGGGACATTAGGGATAATATTTTCTATTTCTAGTATTGTGAGGGATATTAGGAGCTTCAGTTTTACTTTAAACGGTTATTTTATTCATTTCTTGGTTAGGTTTACATTCTTGTGCTTTTGGAGGTTTGCCCCTAGGGAGTGGGGAGGGGGTCACAGGGAGACGGGCTGGTGTTTGGTGGTGTGGGAAGGGTAGTGGGTCCGAGGACGTCGGTGGCCTTGTCAGGGATAGGAGCGGTAGTGTAGGGAGTCCTAGCTGTCGTCCTTTTGTTTGTTTGCTTCCTCCGTCGGCGTGGTTTTACGGTTTTCTGACCACCATCTTTGTGTCTTTGCGGGAGTTGGGGGGTTTCTGGGTTCGTTTTTTTGGGGGTTTTTCGGGATAGTGGCTCTGTTGTGTTTTTTTTTCATGGGGGGTTGTTTGGGGGGGTGTTCGGATATCACAAAACTTTTGTGAGAAATGAGGATGGATATTTCCACTCCCCCAAAGGATCTTAGAACAAGATATGATTATTATAAGTTTAGGATGATGTAGTTGGGTTGACTAATGCCCCGACAACATTTTGGACCTTATGAATATGCGTGTTGAAAGTTACTTATATTCTTTGTAATGTGTTCATTGACGACCGTACTTTGGTATATCGAAGAATTAGAGTGAGATGGTGTTTTTTTGGGCACTTGGGCATGTGGTTTTTTTGCAAGACTTAAAGACATAATTTTTTTGCCAAGTATAGTAAATGTGAGTTTTGGTTGAGGTTTGTCACATTCGAGGAGCACCCCCTAGACGTAACACCGAAGCACAGTCATTCCTCACCAAGGACGTCTAACTAGCCGGCTAGCTTACATATTACATTTATAGGTTAAATATTTAAAAAATTTAGACAATTTCGTAAAATTGTACATTGAGGTTTAACATAGAACTCTACATACACATAATATAATCATAATGAAGCATTTAATAGCCGGCTTCCTATAGGAAAATTACACAGTCTTCTATTTTTATTGCACCTATATATATGTTAGATACGATATTTTCTTAAAGAGAATCTCATATCATAACCATTTAAACAAGAGTATAACAACTGGACATAAACCATACATAACTAATAGAAGCCACATATAGGCTATTACTACAAATTACTCCAATGAAAATGAAAGTATAAAGAAGTCTTAAAACTAAAACAACATTAGTGGCTTTATAATGATATTGTACTCGAAAAGTGAGGACCTATCGGAATACTTGGGAAATGTCCAAGTAGTATTTAATGTCCTTCAACTAAACTCCACGGACGGATCCTACAATTTGTAGTAAACATAAACATGGGGTTAGTACATACTTGTACTAAGTATGAGTATATGCACATAAACAAGTAAATTCATGTAAAAGAGGACATTTGATCAAATCCAGCTAAAGTACTTTGAAAATCTTTATGCACAATGAAGAACTCATATAAGCCAATACTTACATAGTCCATAAGTACAAACCATGTACAACACAAGACAACCATAAACAAGTATAGCCAAGTAAAAAAGTATATCCATATAATTGAGTACATAATCAACACAACTCAAACATCACGTCATAACATCACTAAACACGTATAAGAGTTCATAACATCATAACATAAGCAAGACCCTTACACATGACTTATCAGTAAGCCTATAAGTTCAATGACCAACTAAAGCCATATAACCTTGCTCAATCAGGTAAATCAATCAAAGGATCATAAACAACGTTAACTCAATATAACATAGCATCAGTAGTCATCATCATCACATTAAGCCAATAGCCCAATACATGTTATTAATTAAATAAAAACATTTTTAGGATCCTCAACATGTACATAAGTCATCATTTATAGAATATGTAATTATTGAGAACACAAGAAAACCGCCTAAGGATTCCCTCAGTCAAACTCGCTGCACAATCATGGGTAGTGAGTTACCCATACCCAATGAACAAGGCTGAGTCAAGACCTCTAAACGTTACCCCTAGGTAGTGTATATTCCATTACTCATTTTCAATTTTGCGGGAACACTTGACTTAACCGGCAAATACAACACAGAGCTAAGTGTGAAGCCCGGGGTTGTAAAACCTTACACCGATGGAAGAGGATGTTTATCGGCTATAAGTAGAGAACCAAAATCAATCATGAGAATTAGAATCTAGGTGGATCCACTAGCTAATATTTCATATGGTTCAACTTAGTTTATAGATCTTTGTGGACGTTATGGAAATATCACTCTATGACCTTTTTGGACTATGAGTCTATCCACCCCGTAAGGACTATGGTGAACCCTACCTTTCCTCCTAGGGAAGGTGTCACTCGTCATCTACATGATCACTCGGTGCTAAGATAGAGTCCCTTTTAAAGTGTCTTTATTTATATATCATACACTTAGTTTATGTCATAGGGTATAATCCCGTGTATTGTCATTGTCATTAGCTCATCAGGAATTACATGAGAATAACCTTTCATGGCAACCCTCATATGTGAGATTAGTATAACATCATCAGCATGTCATATTAAGGCAGAGAGTTACTTCATAACCAACCTTATATCATTTAATCTTAAACATAATCTCACAATCACATAGTCAAGAAATTACAATTAAACATCATACAAACATCTACTCAGTCTAATCACAAGTGATGCTTCAATTAAAATATATCAACGATTACAAGACATCATAATTGAAGTAAAGGTTAGGATCATAAAGATTTACTCAATCTCCATCAATATCCATCATCATGGTCTTACCATTAACCAACCAATTATATCCAACAATAGGTGTAGTAAAATTAATCAATAGTAATTAACACAAGAACTATGTCAATTGCATCATCACAATCCAATTAACATCAATTCACATTAGGTTAGGGGAAATAGGGCTCATCATGAATTTATAAAGAATTTGATCCAATAGCAACAATAAATTACCCTAGTAATTCCATACATGAATTAGAATATATAAAATTAGTCTAATGATCAATTCATACTTCAATTCCATCAATTTGCAATAAAGATCCAAGATTTGGGGAAATTGGGGTAGGGACATGATCTTCATGAAATTAGATCAATTAACATAAATTAATCAACAATCTATACTAACTTAGTCATAATTAGCCATAATTAATTAATATCAATCATAAATTTGAAGTTAAGAAGAAAACCCATTAGAATTGGAAAACCCTTGAAATTGGGTGATTTAGAAATAAACTTTGAAAGGACCCCTTGGGGAAGGAATACCAAGAGTGAAGACACCATACCTAACGAAGATTAATCCTTAAAATTAAAGTGAAATCCTAGAGAAATTGGTCTTCTTCTTCAAGAATTCTTTTTCCTTCAATTGAGGTTGAATAGAGAGAGAATGTAGAGAGAGGTGAGAGCTTTTGGGTTTTGATTTGGGGATCTTCATTTGAGTGAGTAAATGTGAGGAAAAATGATTTAAATAAATATATAGACATCCCATCAAGTACCCAAAAGACCTCTAACTTAAGTTTACCCTTTACTGTTGTCAAACTTGAATTTCAATTTTAAGATTTTCGTCGGGGAATAATTCGGTGATGCACAGATGCTCCCACATGATTTTCTAAATAAATATTTGAGACACTGGAGTCTACAACCTTATCACGACGCAGACTTAAAATTTAACCAAGGTCCATCCATGTCCGTGACGTGGACTTGTTTCTCCTATGTGTAATTTTTGTTGCTGCCTTGGCAGCTTTCTAAGCCAAGTTTGGGGTCCTTTCGTGGAACCCTAGGGCCACCCTTGGGGGTTAATAACTTAAATTTTTAACTTTATCTACATTTTTTTACCTATCCAAAGACATTTTACAAGTTTTGGACTTCAGAGGACCCTGCCAAACCTTCAGCAAACATATGGACGCCAATTAGTTTGATTTAGCTAGTTTATGGACGTCATGGACATTGTTTGACGTCATGTCTCTAAACCTTCTCAAATTAGTTATAAACACTATTTTAGGTATTAAAACATTATTTAAACCACTAGACACTCGTCTTATGCTCTATATTAGGTCTTGATTTTTTAGAGTGTTACAAAGTCAGTGGCTTTTCATGGTCATATCATCTCTAATTAATAAGTAGAGGTGGATCTTAGAAAGACCGAAGCGGTCAAGCATTGTCCTATACCTTTGGATCCAATAAAGATTAGGAGATTCTTGGGTCTTGAGGGTTATTATGGAAGGTTTGTTGATTGGAGTGCATCCATTCCTTATCCATTGACTACCTTGACCCAAAAGAATATGAAGTTCGAGTGGTGGGAAGCACGTTAAAGAAACTTCCAAATGTTGAAAGAAAGTCTTACCTCGCTCCGATGATGACCTAATAAGAGGTTAATTAGGGCTTCGTGGTATATTGTGATGCATCTTGAGTGGGTGAGGTGTGTTCGTACGTAACATGGGAAAGTAATAGCATATGCCTCTAGGAAACATAAGATTCATGAGAAGAATTACCCGACTCATGATCTTGAGTAAAAGACGGTTATTTTAGCTTTGAAAATATGGATGCATTACTTGAATGGGTTTCATTTTGATGTGTATACCGACCATAAGAGCATTCAATATGTGTTTACCTAGAAGGATTTGAATCTTGAACAACGAAAGTGGTTAGAGTTGGTAAAGATTATGACATGAGTATGCTCTATCACCCCAGTAAATCTAATGTGGTTACGGATTCACTAAGTAGTATGACTATGGGTAGTATGTCTCATGTAGATGAAGCAAACAAAGACCTAATGAAAAATGTTCATAGGTTGTCTTTTTTGGGTGTTCAATTGGAAGTTCTCAGAATGGTGTTATTGTGGTTCGTCAAAACTCGGAATGATCTTTGGTAGTTGAGGTGAAGTCTAAGAAACAACTTGATCCATTATTGATGAAGTTGAAGGAATTAGTCCTTGGTAAGTTCAATGAGTCATTCTCCCAAGGGGGATGATGTTTTCACGTACCAAGGAATGTTATGTATACCCAATTTAGATAATTTGAGAAACAGGGTCCTAGAGAAAGCTCATTGTTACCGTTAATGGTTCATATATGTTCTATTAAGATTTATGATAAACTTAGAGAAATTTTTTGGTGTGATGGCTTGAAAAACGACATAGTGGAATTTGTTAGTGTTCGAATTTCAACCAAGTGAAAGCCGAGAACCAAAAGCTGGCGGTTTAATTTGAGAAATCCAAGTTCCCCCTTAGAAGTGGGAAGACATTAATATGGACTTTATAGTGAGTTTTCTTCGGACTCGAAATCAAAATGACTCTTTATGGGTGGTGGTGGATAGATTGACCAAGTACGCCTATTTTATTCCCATTAAGTCCACTTACTCAGCGGAAGATTATGCAAAGATCTACATAGATGTGATTGTGAGTTTTCATGGTCTTATATAATCCATTATATCGGATAGGGGCGCATAATTTACATCTAAGTTTTGGATATCATTTCAAAAATAGTTGGGTACGCAAGTGAAGTTAAGCACCGCTTTTCATCCTCAAATGGATGGTCAAGCGGAGCGTATATTCTAACTCTTGAGGATATGCTTAAAACTTGTATCATTGACTTCAAGGGTATTTGGGATGAGCATTTGCCTTTTGGTTGAATTCTCTTATAACAATAGTTATGATTCCTCAATTTCCATGGCTCCTATTGAAGAATTTTATAGTAGGAGGTGTAGGTCTCCTATCAGATGATATAAGGTTCTCGAATCCTCGCTTCTTGGTCCCGAGTTGATCTATAATACCTTGGAGAAAGTTCACCTAATAAGAAATCGCTTGCAAACATATAATAGTAAGAAAAAGTCTAAAGCTGACCATAAGAAAAGATCAGTAGAATTCCAAAAAAGTGATAAGGTGTATTTGAAAATATCACCCATGAAAGGGGTGGTTAGATTTGGCAAGAAATGGAAGTTAAGTCCTCTTTATGTGGGTCCGTATGAAATTTTGCAAAGGATTTGCAAGGTTGCATAAGAATTGAGATTACCTAGTGAGCTATCTTCGGTTCATCTGGTTTTCTATTTATTTCTGCTAAAGAAATACATTGGTGACCTCGAGTAAATTATTTATGTTGAAGGTCTTGGAGTGAAAGAGAACATCTCTTATGAGGAGGTTCCGACTCAAATTCTTGATCGTCAAGTGCATAGGTTGAGGAACAAGGAAGTGTCCTCTGTAAAAGTGTTATGGAAAAACCACCTAGTTGAGAGAGCGACATGGAAGGCCGAGGTTTACATGAAGTCCCGTTATCCTCATATTTTTGCTATATAAGGTTAGTTATTGCTATTAATAATGAAAATAATATGTTGATTTTATTTTGACTTGGTCTGCAATGTTATTCATATTTATGGTAAAGGGTTTATGTTAAAATGAAATATGATGGAAAAATGTTCTTTTGCTTGAAGTGAACTATTTTGTGTATATGATATATTGTTGCCTTCATGAATTGATATTTAGCATGTAGATATGTTGAGAAAGGAGCTTTGGCATAATTGAATCTTTAAAGATATGTTGAGCTCATGTGTTTGTCGTGAGAAGAAAATTCCTCATGTTGTGACATTGAGCCTTATGTGTGAAAATTTATGCTGTGAGTCATTTCTCTAAATGCCATGATTATGTGTTGAATGGATTTGTGTAACACTCCTTGATATGTAACTCATGTTGATGTTTTATATTATTGGTTGGGTTTCTAGTCTTGAGTTTATCCTTTCCCTTTTAAAAGTTTAGTGTCATTCGGTGACGAATGTTCCTCATGGGGGGTGGGGGGATAATGTAACACTCCAAAAATTCAAGTCCTAATGTAGAGAGTATAAAAAGTGTCTAGGGATTTATATACTGTTTTAATACCTAAAATAATGTTTATAATTTATCAAGAAGTTTTAGAGACAAGACGTCAAACAAAGTCCATAACGTCAGGAAACTAGCTAAATTGAACTAGTTGATGCCTCTGTGTTTAGTGAAGGTTTGCGAGGGTCAAATGAATTCTAATTATTGTAAAAGAATTTAAATAGGTATAATGTAGTACAAAGGGTCCACATGTCCAGTATCGACGCCCCAAGGACCACCCAAAGGGTCCTTGAGGAGAACCCCAACATGGGTAGGCAGGCTACAAAAGAAGCCTGCTTGAAATCAAGAACCTAGGGGCTGCTTCACGATGCATAGTCCATAATAGGTACACTGCCTGAGTTCACTTTAAAAAAATAAAATTTGTAATTAGTCTAGCGGGGCAGAGCCACTTCCCAGATTCGTAAAAATTGTATTTTGAAACTTTTTGACTTCACAAAAAAACCGATTTAAGTGAGGGGTATTTTAGTTAATTTATGGGGTGATTATATATAGTGTAAGAGTCAGTTTTAAATGATTTTTAACTCATCTAAACAAAATTCTCTACACAAACCCAAAATCTCTCATCTATCTACTTTTTCTCTCCCCAAATCCTCCTTTTATGAAGGAAGAAAACTTGGGGAAGAACATCAATTTCTATAGGATTTCAATTCAATTTAGTGGAATACTATTTATTAAGGTATGGTTTCTTCCATCTTGGGATTCCTTTCTTCAAGAGGTCCTTTCAAAGTTGATTTTCAAATCACCCAATTCCAAAGGTTTTCCAATTCTAATTGGTTTTCCTCTAAACTTCAAATTGATGATTGATCTTGATTAATTATGATTACATATAGCTAATTGAGTATATTTTTTTTTGTAATTGGTGTCAATTGATTTAATTTGATGAGAATTGAAGTATGAATTGATCATTAGACTTGTTATTTCTATTCTAATTCATGTATGGATTTACTAGGGTAAGGTACTGTTGCGATTGGATCAAATTCATTACGAATTCATGATGAACCCTATTTCCCTAAACCTATGTGAATTGATGTTAATTGGATTGTGATGATTCAATTGACCTAGTTCATGTGTTAATTACTATTGATTGATGTTACTACACCTATTGTTGGATGTAATTGGTTGGTTGTTGGTAATACCATGATGATGGCTATTGAACGAGATTATGTCTTTATGATCCTAAATTTAATTAAATTATTATGTCTTGTGATTGATGATGTAGTTTAGTTGAAGTATGACTTGTAATTAGCCTATGTGCGTGTTTGTATGATGTTGAATTGAAATGTCTTGACTATGTGATTGTGAGATTATGTTTAAGATGAAATGATAAAAAGTTGGTTGTGAAATACCTATGTGCTTTATTATAACATGATAATGATGTTATGCAAATCTCACATATGAGGGTTCTTATGAAAGGATATCCTCATGCAATTCCTGATGAGATAATGACAATGACTATACAAGGGATTAGATACTATGACCTAAACTAAGTCTATTGATAAAGAAATATATTTCAAAGGGAACTCCATCTTACCACTGAGTGATCTTGTAGTATATGGGTGACACCTTCCCAATGAGGGAAGTTAGGATTCACCATAGTCCTCACGCGGTGGATTTCCTTATAGTCCAAATAGGGAATAGAGTGATGTTTCTATGATAGCCCCCAATCTCCGTAAACTATATGGCCACAATAAGAATATAAAGTAGTGGATACATCTAGATGCTATGTTCATGTTTGTTACTACTTTTGTCGGTAGACCATCTTTCATAGGTGTAAGGTTTTACAACACCTAATTTCACACTTAGCTCTTGTGGTCTATTTTGGTTAAGCCAAGTGTTCCCGAACATAAAATGAAGTAATGGACTATACACTAACTAGGGTGACTTGAGAGGTTTGACTTAGCGTAGGTAGGGGTATGGGACTCTACCTTTGACTTGAACTAGTTTGCCTTGAGGTAATCCTCGGGAGATTGTTCTTTTGTTCTTATAATGTATATTCTATGAATTTGATGAGTTTACATGTTGATGATCCTATACATTGTTAGTTTCATTTATGAACATGTTATTGGTATATACTGCTAAATGTGGTGATGAATACTATTGATGCTATGTTACTTTGATTTGGACGTTACTTATGCTCCTTTGTTTGTTTTACTTCATGAGTAAGATTATGGGACATTACTTGGTCATTGCACTTGTGGGATTAATGATGGGTTATGGGTAAGTGTCTTGCTTATGTTATGATGTGATGAACTCTTATACATGTTTGTTAATTTTATGACTTGATGTTGGAATTGTCTTTATTATATACTCAATTCTGTGGATAGACATGTTGACTTGACTATACTTGTTAATGTTCTTGTGTTGTACATGGTTTGGACTTATGGATTATGTATGCATTAGCTTCTATGAGTTATTTATTGTAAATAAACCTTTTCAAATTACTTTGGCATGGATTTGAACAAATGTCCTCTGAGCTTTGCAATTACAAAGAGTGAAATGAAAAGTGATTCAAAATTGGATTGTGCTAGAGTATTGGGAAGTATGATTTATATCACGAAGTGTGCGCGATCAGATACACCATTTACTATTAATAACTAATTCGGTTAACAAGTGATGTCAATAAAACTCATTAGTTTCCAATAAATAGAGTTTAAGAGTATTTAAAAAAAACTTTAAACGATGCCTTGCATTATAACAAGATTTAGTAGTATTGAAAGCATATAGCCATTCAAATTTGATCATCGAATAGATGAAGTAAAATTCATGAGTGGATATACATTTACTCTTGGTAGAAGGAGCAGTCTCATGGAAATATTTCAAAAGAGACATGTATCGCTAGCTCTACAATGATCTTTGAGCTAGGTACTAAAGATAAGGTAGGCGAATAATTCTAAAGACTATGGAATTTCATGATAGATATTTTTTTTTATCCCAAACCATTGGCATTTGTATGCATATACTTTTATAATAAAGATGCAATATGTAGGGCATGGAGAATTATGTA
Organism: Solanum habrochaites; assembly: GCA_027704765.1. NCBI lineage: Eukaryota > Viridiplantae > Streptophyta > Magnoliopsida > Solanales > Solanaceae > Solanum > Solanum habrochaites. Next base: position 33,168,526 of record JAKWJA010002499.1, on the reverse strand, counting down.
TAAAATAAAGTCTCGTCATATAGGACATAGACATGATACTATAAAAAACTACTCTCTAGTTGAATTATAAGAATTGACTATATAAAGTCAAAGGATAATGTGTCAGATCAACTTACAAAAATGCCTAACTATACAGAAAATTTAAAGAACATCTAAGGTAATGGGTTTATGGATTAGGACAAGTCATCATGGAATTAACTCCATCTAGCAACTCTATCTAACAGACTGGAGATTCCAAGAGCTATATTTTAGGAGAAAAACAAAGTTGTGAATGACAGTTTGGCATTGTCAACCAATTCAATCCATTCTCATTATGAAGACAATGATCAGTAACAAGGATACAATACTGAGCATTTGTTAATGAGTTAACAAAGCTTAATGGTGTTCATGATTTTCTAAGTTTGTAAAGTTAACCAAGTAGTGTATCTACGCGATAACACAATTACGTATCAAAGTCCATTATCTATACACTCATTAAACAAGGAGGTGTTCATGACTGAAACAAACAAAACTATATGAACCATAAATGGTAAATTATTAACTATGTGGCATGGTTGTCTAGGTATAAACCAAATCTTGACGGTTCAAAAATATCCCTTCTACTAACGTACTTAGTGTATATGAAATATGTTCACTACGAAAAGTCCAAGGAAAACCTTCTGATGAAGATACAGTTAATTTTTGCTTGTAAAGTACACATACATTACCGTTTCATTGTCTTGGAGTCTGTCACGACCGGAGTTCGGACCCTAGAGGAGACCGGCATCGTTGACCTCTCAGAGGTCGCAGACAAGCCTACTTACGTCATTCTTACTTCGACTAGGTTAATTTTAATGGAAAATTTTAAACTTTTTGTTTCATAACATACATACTAATCATTCTATTAGATTCATAAGTGTTTACCATCAACCATCTAACATTAAGATCATCAAATGAAGAAAATAGTTTAATATAGTATTAAATGTATACTGGCAAAACTGGCACCAATACAATGTGTGAACAAAAGCGGAAAGAAATGTAGTGGAACATACTCCACTAGCTCAATCATATGACTAATCTAGAATATAATGGGAAAGCGTCCTCGAAAGCATGAGGGCCTACCATGTCCGGATGAATGCTACACGTCCGGATAGTTTCAGCGTCAACCTGTAGCTCTAGCGTCCACATGTGTCTTCACCTAAAATTTTAGAGTTGTATAGGGTTAGTACACACTTGTACTAACTATGGGCATATGCAAGCACACACCAAGCACATGTATGAGTAAGAATAACTCTTTCCTAACAACATGATTGTATATGGTCAAGTCAGTGGACTTGCCAAATTGAAATTAGGAAAGTGAATGAGCTTTCAAAATTTAGATTAGGAAAGTTTATGAGCTTTACAAATTTTGGTTAGGAAAGTGTATGAGCTTTCCAAATTTGGATTAGAAAAGTTATTCTATGAGAGTAACATGCATCATCATACTTAACATTTTTCACACAACACACAACAACGTACACATAGCACATATTATAATTCATATAACACATAACGTTGTTCATATCATTCATTCATATGCCAAGATACCTTGAAATCATGGACTTGACATTAACACTTCCCGAAAATGAGTGCTCAACATATGGGACATCAACTAGGGAGTTTGATTTAGCAAACACAGAGTCTGCTTCATTCATTCATACCTACTTCATTTCATCTCATTCATGGGCCGGTGTAAACATCAGCTATACCTAAGATGTAGTTTAAGAAGTTCATCGGGTTCGTTGTGCAATGACAAAGAATTACCTAATCTCATTAATTGAATCTAACTCACCTCTTGATTATCCTATACTAATACCTTTGGTATCACTCCTTTCATTAGGTGCATCATTTGATGCAAGGATCATTAATTCATTTGGAACAATAACTTTAACCGACACAAATCATTTGACCATCATGAAATCTAGTGTCACGAAACCCCACATCAAAAAGAGGTGGAACCACCATCCAAAGTGACCCAAAACATGCTAGCGTACATGGGGATTGAACCCTGTCAGATCCCTATATTGGCAGTACATGTTCAAACACTAGGAGATATAAGGAGACCCATATTCAGCATGCGGAACATTCTCATCTCATTAGAGTTAGGTGAACCTCCGCCCTTGCTTAAAGAAGGCATCAACGCTCATAGTTAGTCTAATTGGTGCTTAATATAAAGTTCCATTACATTCAACTCATACGTCATGGAAGCTAGCTTCTAGGTGAGGATATCATAACTCAATACATGATTTCTCATATCATCATTAATATTAAGTGTGTTAATCATAATACATTAATTAGAGTGTTCATAAAAACGGAACTCTTCATTAACTTTACATTCTCATAGGTGAGTACATTTTTATAACATTCACTTAGGCTCATTTGATATTGCTCTCATCTTTTATATTAACCTCATATCATGTTGTCACAACATTCATTAACATTAGCACATTTTCCCTTCATAGTTACTCACCCCTTTTTACGTGAATGTTCATTTTATCATATGCCAATACACTTGGCCATTTCGTGTGTTTCACACTCTTAATTTCATTGTTCATTTTGTCATATGACAATGCACTTGTCCGTTTAGTGTATTTTACACTCATTCTTAACCCTTCTAGGGTTTCATCTTTTCATTACATACATCTTAGGTTCACTTACTTTTAAACGTATGCTAGACTTATGGGTCTATCATACAAGCCATTAAGCTTCATTCATAGTTCGTTGAAGTGACTCATATCTTATAAGATTGTGTAGTACAAGACTTATGCACGTTGTATGTATGCCAAGATCTCGATTTCGATCTAAGTAGTCAGCATTATTCTGAACATTTAATTCACGTATAACTTATGTATCAATATGGAATTTGGGCAAGAAAAAACCCGGTTTTAAAATCTCTTGAACATCTTTTACATTTTTTTTATTCATTTTGGTTCGATCCATACGGCTTGGGGATAAAAGTTCGAGCCCAAATAAATGCCTTAATTTTATTTTTCCCTTCATTTCAATCTTCATTTTTCACTTAATGGAACTAAGGGGATATGGGATCGAACCCCCACAACCTCATTTACTTTTTATTTTCATTGCCTTTAAATATTTCTCCTTTGGCTGAGGGGTTGTGGGTTCGAGCCCCCACAACCCCTCTTTAACTTATTTTAATTTTTCTCCTTAAATCTTCGTAGATGGTTGTGGGTTCGATTCCCACGCCTCACATCTCTTTTATTTCATTTCCTTTGACTCTCCTTCACCGCCTAGAGGTCGTGGGTTCGATTTCCATGCCTCACATTTCTTTTCTTTCATTTTGTTTACTCTCTTTCACTGCATAGAGGTCGTGGGTTGGATTCCCACACACCTCCCCCTTTATTTTTCTTTTATTCTCCACCTTAAATCTGATTGAGAGGTGATGGGTTCGAACCCCACTCCTCTCAGTTCTTATTTTTTTCTTTTAAGTTACATTTTCCAGCCAATACCATTGTTTGAATCCCCTTCACCACACTTCTTTTTACTTCTTTATTTTCATGATTTTTAACATGGTGAGGTAACGGGTTCAATCCTCCATGACCTCACTTGTTGTGATTAAATTTTTTAAACATTTTTGAATTCTTGTTGCTGACCGAAATTCATTAATAGAATCTGGAAATTTTCTTTTAGTTTTTTCAGCATCCTTTCAACAAATTACACCTTAGTTCTTAGGGGAATTTCGTTGTCCATTCACAACGTTTTAGGTTAGTCTTCATGTATTCGTTTAGCCAAGACATTTTGCCTCAAATAAGTCACATTTCAAATCATATAAACATCACATTTACATCAACATGTGTACATGAAATATAAAGAACTATTTTTCCATTTCAAGTACTAAACACATGCACACGTAGTTACATTTTCGAAAACATAAATATAAGTCACATAATTCCAAACATACATATAACAACATAATCATCACGAAAACACGTTTCATCCCAAAAAATTTACCAGCAAACATAACAAACCTATGATTCAATGGGAGCTAGTGAGAGGGACATGCAACAGTGAAAAATCCTAGTTTTCGGAATGAATATTCTGAACCTTAAGGGGTCTCTTGGGAAAGGGACCTAGAGAGAAGATAACCCATACCTTTTTGACGTTCAAACCTAGAATTTCTACTAAAAGAACCCCTCAGAACACACGTCCAAATCCAAGACCTTCAACACAAACTTGATGGAAAAACCCTCTATTTGCCTAACGTATTTTATTAGTTGTTTCTTATAATTTTCGTGGTGAGTACTTCAAGTGTGAGTAACTTTGGTTTACCTACTGTTTTTGTACGTTATTTGGCAGATAAAAATATCAGTAAGAGTGATAGATACGTGAGAGAGAGATGAGCGTGGGAGAGAAGAGTTTTCTTAGGCTTAGGAGTGTAGTTTAGGACATAGTCAAATAAGGTTTTATTTAAATATTAAAAATATTATTTCCTTTTATTTTAAACCAGCTAATAAATAATAAATAAACATTACTTACATTAATTTACCAACTTAAATTTAAAACAGTTTAATTCATTGCTTTCACCTAGGTTCGAACCGGGGTGGAGCAAGACTTCACTTCAAGAGACCAATTTCAGCCCTCTCTCCCCAAAATTCCCCTTCACATTATTAATTAAATAATTAATTATATATTTAGGTTAGTTACGGTACTACCCTTGGCCTGGAAAAAGATCATTTTACCCCTAAACCCTTCAAACCTATGATTTTCCCTTTTAATTCCGATAAAGACTTCTTCAAGTAAATCTTCGTATTCGAGAGCCCTAAATTGTTGGACCCAATATTTCCTATCTCACCTAACTCCCCAAGTTAGTTGGCTTGTATGTAGAAAGGGTTCCGAGGTATGATTCTACGCGCATCAATCCATGTGAACCCGATCTAATAGTTGGAATTATAGACACATTAAACATTACTTAGCATATCTATATTTAGGATTGTTACGTTATTCGCCCCTTAGGAACACTCGTCCCCGAATGGAACTACTCTTCACTAACAATAGGTAATTCATCTATAGAATGTATGCATACATATGTAATTCATTACTCCCCATTGGTGAATATCTGATTCATATATTAACATAGTGGTGCACATCCTTGAAACCTACTAGTAGCTTCACATTAATAGACTAAGGAAATCTTTCCTAAACTAGTCTCATCAAAGCATACAACATATGTAAACATGTAAATCATACAAATCAGAAACCGACATGATGACTCAAACATATTAACCTCATACTAGTGCATAAACACCATACACAGTCAAATACCTGAAGGGCTTATTAAGACTACTCAACCGTGACTTCACCAAAGGTGCCTTCCCCTGCACCCCTACACATGAGTGAAAAGAATCGTTGCCTCCTTGGGGACACTTTACTTGGACCATTAGGTTAAACTATCTCCTTTCCTTGTTCTTCACTTCTTTTATTCAGACAATCCTTCATCATGTGACCTGGTTTGCCACAACTGTAACAAAAATTAGAGTCCATCATACATTCTCCCCCATGAAGTATGCCACACTTCCTAAAAGGTGGCCTATCATGGGCTGTAAAGTCTTACAAACCTCAGGGAGTAATTCGTGTTTGACATCGAGCCCTGCTTAAGTTTAATGAATTTCTCAACCTTACCTTTGTTCATATTCTGGGAAAGAACCACCATAGAAAACCCATCTTGAAAAGATCCCAAGTAATAGGACCCCCTCCTAAGGCTCTTCTATCCTGCCATACCTTATACCAGCACTGAGCTACATCCTTTAGCTGGTAGAATACCAACTCAGACTTCTCAACATCAATCAAACCCAGTAGCACGAGCTTGTAAAGTGTTACCTTGGGCCGTTTATACCAAAGTTGTCCTTAATTCTCCATATTTCAACCAAGCTTAGTTAACAGACGTCTCTATTCCAGCAGCTGGAGCCTGAGGAGAAACTTGAATTACTCTAGTAGCCGCTCCACCAATATCTCCTCATGTTTTTCTCCTTGTATTCATCTTTTAGAAACTTCAAGAGTTGATTTTAGATACTCTCTTAACACCAAGAAATTCGACAATAGAGAAGGCACAAAAAGATTAGAAGATGATAAATTTTCCTACACATAATGCAGTCTCTAATACAGGATAGTGGTGCACTTCACTACCATGACTTATAAACTACTCGATGTGGTTGATGTGAACTTATTATCCTCAGAATTTAACCTAGAACTCTAATACAAACTTTGTCATGAACAATGTCTAGACCCTAGAAAAGACCGGCGTCGTTGACATCTGAAAGGTCGTAGACAAGCCTACTTACTTCATTCTTGCTTTGTCTAGGTTAATTTTAGCAGAACATTTGAAACTTTTTGTTTCTTAACCTACATATGAATCATTCTATTACATTGATAATTGTTCCCCATCAACCATCTAACTTTAAGATTATTAAATGAAAGAAATAGTTTAATATAGCATTAAATGTATAGTTGTCAAAATGGCACCAATACAATATGAACAAAAGCGGAAAGAAATGATAGTGGAATATACTCCACTAGCTCAATCCTATAACTATGCAAGAATATAATGGGAAAGCATCCTCCAAATAATGAGGGCCAATTAAGTCGAGATTAATGCTCCATGTCCGGATAGTTTCAGCGTCAACCTGTAGACCTAGCGTCCATGTGTGCCTGCACCTAAAATTGTATAGTTGTATAGGGTTAGTACACACTCGTAGTAAGTATGGGCATATGCAAGCATACACTAAAGACATGCATGAGAAATAATAGATCTTTCCTAGCAACATGATTGTAGAAGGTCAAGTCAGTGGCCTTGCCAAAATTCTGATTTGGAAAAAAGTGTAGTGCGCTTCAAGTTGGATTAGGAAAGTTTATTGGAGCTTTCAAATTTAGATTAGAAAGTTATATGCCATGAGAGGAAACAGGCATCATGCATACTTAATATTTTGCAACAAACACAACTACAACATAAAAACTAACACATATCATAATTCATATAATACATAACGTTGTAATATTCGCATCAGTAGTATGCCATGAGACCTTAAAATCTGGTATTTAACATTACGATTTCCAAAAAATTAGGGATCAACATATGGGAGCTCAACTACGGAGTCTTATTTATCAAACACAGGGTCTACTTCATTCTTTCATACGTACTTCATTTCATTTCACTAATGGGATGGTGTAAACACCAATTATACATATGATGTAGTTTAAGACTTTCATCAGGTTCGTTTTGCAATGACCAAGAATGACCTCATTAATTGAATCTAACTCACCTTTTGTTATTCCTTCCTAACACCTTTGGTATTCACTAGTTTAATTATGTGATCATTTGAGGCTGGCCTCATTCATTCATTGGGAAAATTTACTTTAACCGACATAGATCATGTAAGCACATTGAAATGCAGCGTATGAACCCAACACCGAACAGAGGTTGAATCACCGTCCATAGTGACCCCCACCCCAAAAACATGCTAGGTAAATGGGAAATTGAAACTCCGTTTTGATCCCTATATTGGCAGCCTATACTTCGAAGGAATAGGAGATATATGAGGACCCATACCTAGGCATGACGGACAGTCTCATATCATGAGAGTTAGTGAACCTTAACCCTTTTTGAAAGAAGGATCACTGCTCATAGCTAGTCGATCCGGTGCTCAGAATTAATATAAAGTTCCATTAAATTATCATCAACGCATAAGTCATAGAATATGGATTATGTATGAGGACATCATAGCTTAATAGATAGTTTCTCTCTCATCTTAGTATTAAGTGTGTAATCTCATACTTTCATTGTAGTGTTCATAGAGAATAGTTCTCTCATTAACTTTCACCATACATAGGTGAATATGTTTTGGTAACATTAGTAGGCTATTTTGACATTACATCTCTTCTTTTACATAAACTTCAATATGGATGTTGTCACCACCTTAATTATCATTAGCACATTTTTCTTCATAGTAACCTCACCCCTTTTAACGTGAATGTTCATTTCATCATATCAAAGCCACTTGGACTTTGGTAGTGTCACACTATTACTTAACCTTTTCTACGGTTATCATTTTCATTACATACATTATTAGGTTCACTTAAATTATAAACATATACTAGACTTAGGGTCTATAGATATACAAGCCATGAGGTTTTCATCATAGTTCATTTAAGTGATTCATATCTTCAGAAGACTATTAGTACAAGACTTATGCATTTGTATGTATGACCAAGATCTCGATGGCGATCTAAGTAGCCGCCTATTCTTGAACATTATTTCACGTATGACTATGTATAAATACAGAATTTGGGTTAAAGGGAAAACCGGGTTTTCAAATCTCATGTAAACATACCGCACATTTTTATTCATTTTTATTTGATCCATACGAATTAGGGACCCAAGTTCGAGTCCAATGCATTCATTTTATAGTTTAATTAATTTCTCTTTTCAGTTTTCGCTTAATGGAACTCTAACCGAGGATGTGAGAGGAAACCCCCAAAACCCTCATTTCACTTTTTATTTTCATTGCCTTTAAATTTCGTCCTTTCGGCAGGATTGGGTGTGGCGTTCGAACCCCCATAGCCCCGCTTTATTTCTTTTATTTTCTCTAAAATTGCCTTGGAGGTTGATGATTTGATTCCAACGCCTCACATCGCTTTCTTCATTTTCTTGTACCCCTTCCTACCTAGAGGTCATGGGTTCGATTCCACGCCCACATTTCTTTTTTTTTTTTTCGTCATTTTCTTTGGGCTCCTTCTCTGCCTAGAGGTCATGGGTTCGATTCCACACGCCTGCCCCATTTTTTTTTCTTTTCTTATCCTCCTTTAAATCTGACATGAGAGGTGGGGGGTTCGAACCCCACTCCTCTCAGCTCTTATTTTTTTTTTTTTAAGGTACTTTTATAGCAAGACCATGTTCGAATCCCATCACCACATTTCTTTTTAACTCTTTATTTTTCATAAATGTTAACCATGGTGAGGAGGTCAACTGGGTTCAATACTCCAGACCCAGTTGTTTTGATTAAAATTTGTAAACATTTAGAACCACTATTTGTGACCGAACATTATCAATAGAAGCTGAGAAATTTTCTTTTAATTTTCAGCATCCTTTCATCAAGTTACACTTAGTTTTTAGGGGAATTTCATACTGAATTTGAAACTTCTACGGTGGTTTCATGTATTAATTTAGCCAAGAATTTATCTTCAAATCAGCGAACATTTCAACTTATAGGAACATCACAATTAATCAAGGTGAACGTACATGAAATATAGAGAAATACCATAGATTTTCAAGTCTAAACATGAACATATAGCAAAGGACAACCACAACACACACGGTGTAATTTCTGACAATATAAACATAAGTTCAACATAATGCAAAAATACATATAAACACATAAAAATCAGGAAACACGTTTTAAACCATTGTTTTCTACCAGCAAACATAATCAACCTATGATTCAATGGGATCTAGTGACAGGGACATGCAACGGGGAACAATTCTACTTTTCGTAATGAATATTCTGAACATAAGGGGTCTCTTGACGTTCAAACCTCGAGTTTCTTCCCAAATAAAAACTACAAACCCATGTTCAAATCCAAGAGATTCAACACCAACTTGACGGAAAAACCCTCTATTTGCCTAACCTGTGTAATTAGTTGTTTGTTTAGAATTATCGTGTTGTTGAGTTCTTCAAGTGTGAAGAACTTTGGTTTATTACTATTTTTGGTACGTTTATAGTAGGAAAAAAGTGAGTGAGAGTTCAGACAGGTGAGAGAGAGAGAGAGGGTGGAGAGAAAAGTCTCTCGTAGGCTAAAGAGTCTAGTTTAGGACTAGTCAGTAAGTTTAGTAATTATTAAAAATGCTGATTTACGTAAATTTTAAAGAATTGGAAATAATAAATAGAAATTAATTACATTAATTACCAATTTAAAATAAAAACAATTTTAATTCTTGCTTCCACCTGTTCGAACAAGGGTGGAGAAAGACTTTCACTTCAACAGCCAATTTTGGTCCTCTCTCAAAATATACCCCTCAACTGTATAATGAAAGAATTAATTATCTTATTTAGGGTAATTATGATACACCTTTAGCCAAAAAAGACCATTTTACCCTATACCCTAAAAACTAAGATATTCCCTTTTTACGTCTTGTAAGAAACCTCAAGTAAATCTTCGTATTCAAGAGCCCTAATGGTTGGACCAAACCTTACCGAGCTCACCTAACTCACTAAGTTAGTTTTCTGGATGTAGAAGTGTCAAAAGGGTCGGTTCAGCGCGCATAATCCTTGTGAACCGGTATATCGTTGGCATTCTACACACATTAGAATGACTTAGCATATTCCCACTCAGTAATGCGTGGTAGATAGATTGTGTGTTTTTTAAAAGGTTGTGAATTAAAATTGAAGAGTTTCGACATTTATGAATAGTTGCAACTTTTTTGAAAGGTTACAAGTTTTATGAAATTTTTTTACTTTTATGAAAGGTGGCGACTTTTTAAAAAGATTGTGACTTTTCCAAATGTTTGTGACCTTTCTAGTAAGGCATAATTAGAACCTTTTTGCACTACCTTTTTTTTTCTATATATTTAGGGATTTTCTCTCATTTTAAAAGTAATTTTTTTGGACTTATTCAACTACTACAAAATGTTGAATTCTAAGTGTACTTTACTGTTATTGAGTGGCTCGCTGACAGTAGCATTTTGGGTATCAGTACATTGGTGATTGAGATTATTCTATCCAAGGAGGACATATTCAAAATTAAACCTAAGATTCTTGAGGGAAATAATTTCCTTACCAGCAAACTGTTCATTCAGTGGGCTTGATCTTTTTTCTATTTTTCCAAATTCTTGTATAAGTTACTAATTTTAAATTTCTCAATTAATTTCTATTTTTCCAGTACCTCACTGGTTCATTAAAATTTGGTATCTTCGTGTTTTTGTAAATATTGTTGTAATCAGTAAGATTCATTAAACATAGATTGACAACAATTCTTCTTTAAGGAAAAAAATTCGTATAGTTTTTCTAATTTGTTTCTAATTCTTGTTTCTCTACTAGTTCTAGTTTTCTAGTTGTGAAATTTTTTTTAAACTTTGTTGTGTCTTAACAAGTTTTTCAAAGTTTTATTCTAAGTATCTTATGAATATAAAATAAACAACAATTTACTCAAACGTATTAATTTTTTTTGTAACTAGAAAACATTGTTAATTACCATGTAAAGCATTATAGAACAAGAAAGAATAGATAAATCTTCATAACACAACTACAAGAATTAACAGGGCATTGCCTCGTAGAGGAGTACCAAAACTCCAACCAGACACATGCATATAACTGATCTATAAATATTGTAATTGTTGTACATATAGAGCTAATATTACATATTCTCTAATGTTACATATCAAAAATTTCCCTTGTATACGCTTTCCATGATTTCTCTTTGTTTTAAAAGATCCTAAGTTTTTTTCCATCCAAATGGATAGGAAAAATTAGTCATCCATCCGATGTTCTTAGTTCTCTAACGCACCCGAAAATTTCAACGACTTATACTAGGGCCTTATATGTCGAGTAATGATGGTTTGATATACCTAAATAAGTATAAATAACTTTTTTGAGAAGTATTTGATCAATATGATTAAAAAAAGTCTTAACGTTAGGAAACTAGCAAAATTTAATTAGTTGACGCCCCAATGTTTGATGAATTTTTGGGAGGGTCATGTGGAGTCCAAACCATGCAAAAAGACATTGAATAGGTAGAGTGTAGTATATAAGGTCAAAACAGGAAGTCACGAAACCCCAAGTACCACTTGAAGGGTCCTTGTGGAGGACCCGAACATGGGTAAGCAAGCTACCTAGGTAGCTGCGCGCAGGCAGGTTTATCGTGGCTGTTGTGCGACGCGCAGCCATCACGAAGAGATCTGATTTTGTCTCGCAACGAGGTTCTGGCACGGACCCTACTACCTCATCTTGAAATTCCAAAGTAAATTGGGGAATTAGTCCCGCGACGCGTACCTACTTCCCAGACATTGTGAAAGTCATTTTTTGGGTGTTTTGACTTCACAAAAAAAAAACCATTTAAGTGAGGGATCTTTTGGGTTATTTAATGGGTGACCATATAATATATTTGGGTTAGTTTTATGTAATTCTAACATAAAAATCATGTCCCACAAGTTAAAATAAAAAGTCTCTCTCTCCAAAATTCTCACTTCCTCCAAAACTACATTGAAAACCAAATGAGATACAAGAACAAGATGACGAATTTAAGTTTTTCAACCCAATTTTGTGTCTCTCTCATAAATAAGGTATGATTTTTTTCATTCTTGGGATTCCTTTCCGCAAGAGGTCCTTCAAGAGATGATTTCTAAATCCCCCAAAAGAAGGGTTTTTCCCCTCACATGGTTCTTCTTTCTATAAACAAAATTTTGAATTATTTGTGCTGAAATATGATAAATTAATGTTTTTTAAGTATGAATTTATGCTCAATTTTTTATACTATGAGTTTTCCCTTGACCCATGTCTTTTCCCCAAATCCCTAATTTCATGGATTAATTAAGGTGAAATGTTGAGGGTGATTAACATATCCCTTGTTAACTGTGATTTTACTTGTGTTAATACTTCATGAATTTCCTTATTTCATATGTTTGTTATGAGTTCTTGGGCATGAAGTATGAAGTCACAAGAAGGGAAGCGAGGCATGATCTTCCTTCTCCTTTGATCTCAATTATGCAAGGTGAAATCTACAAATGTGATACTAATGTTAAAGCTAATTGTGTTGTTGTGATGTTGGTGAGAAGGATTCTTCATCCCTAACCCTAGATTAATAAATATTCTATGAAGAATGTAACTATGTTATGACATGATTATTGAATGATTTAATGTAGTTTCTCATGATTAGAATAATGTATCTAAAGTGAAAGTATAATTTTACTTATGCACACCTACGAGCTATTATAATAGGATATTTACATAAGGCCGAGAAGAGACTAATGCGAACTTGTATGTGTCATAAGATGATTACTAATGGGAATATTTTCTTAGCACCAAAAGGGCATGTAAATGAGATGGAGGTCTCACGTTAGTTTTTCCGGCCTCCACATAGGTTCCATCACGTTAGTAAGTCCGGATTCTCTAATAATGTGTTGTCTCACGAGACCAAAACCTCCACGTTAGAAAGTCTAGGTTTCTAGAAACAAACTCCTTGACCCTTAAGTATATTTCCACAATGGATTCTAGCTTAGTTGATCCACCTAGATAGCTATGTACATATAGTTATACCTTCGGCAAGTTTTAACCCTCTCTTTTTGGTGTGGGAGTAACTGGATTACATGTTACTCAGATGGTCTAATCTCGCTTATCACACTTTTTCCCTACTGTAAATTTAAATTAATAAGTTAATTATGTGAAATCTTATTAGGGTTTCTTTTAAGGCTTCTACATAGTCTAAGGGAGAGTATAGGACATATCTTACTCATTGCACATGTGGGATTTTAAGGGATGATTCTAAGTAGTGTTCTTTTATGATTTTTATTATGGTTATGAATCAAAAGCTATGAGTAATCATTGATGAATAAGCATGTTATGAAAATATGTTGTAAGTATGAAGTGTGTTCCTTGGATGGGATTATGGGGTTCTATATTTGGCATTGCACAAGTATCAATTGGGTGATTTGGATGTTAGGTTTATATTATGTAGAATTAACTAATTATTCTTCTTATATATGTATATTAAGTAAAATTTATAGAAATCATGATTTATACTAAATTGTCCTTTTCTCATGAATTGAAGATTTTGTTCGTAGGAGTCATACTTTGATATATGTTTTGTACTAACCAATATTCTTTTCCTTTTACAAAATATTTTAGGTTCAGGACATTTAGGAGATCGTGGTAATTGATGAAGAAGACTTGGCCCTTTTCTAAGTCAATTGGTGAGTCATCATGAGTTCCAAGGATTGAGCCACTCATCAAGCCTTATTAGTTTTGTCTATGTTTTAAGAAAATTATTCAATTCTCATGTTGAGACTATCATTGTATCCTTTATGAAATATTATAATAGACTAAGGGATATGCCAACTATTGTTATTCATTTTAAAGATTGTTCAAGGTGAGATGAAGTATTAGACTAAATTCCTATATGTTGTTTATGAGAGAAGCCTATGTATGCTTCCTATGTAAAGTTCTATGTAAACCACCTTGCCATATGAGTAGAAGTTTTTAATTTTCCCGTATTTTCTTACTTATGATGTGCTATGACTAATGCTAAGGGCATGTCTTAGTCCTCGTAGAGGACAAAGACATTGGTTACGCCTATGATGTACTTTGGATCGTAACAAACATGGAATAAAAGTATGAGGTTGAGTATTCTTAGGAATGATGTGTCAGTAAACCACGTCTAAGTAGGGTCTTATTCATAATTGTTAAGCTCGCCACACTTATGAATGAGAAACTATGTGATTCTTAGGAACTCTCACTTTCTTGTTATTCCGTTGTCCTGCTTAAGAGTCTTAAGTCTATCTAGTCCTTTCTTCTAATTCTTTTATGTGCTAATAGACAATGAATATAAGGAGGAACAGTGCTCGAAGGGAGGGAGAGGAGAATTGGAATGAGGCGGTACCCCCTCAAACTCGTCAAAACCCTCAACTTTCTATTGAAGAAGGGGTAATGTCTAATGTTGAGATAAGGTCTTCCTATCATAGCTTGATGTAAAGTGTTGTCTTCCAAAGTTTCTAGGGATGCAAAGGTGAAATTGAACCCCAATGCCAACATCACGCTTCAAGGATTAGAGATTTCACAAGGATAAATTCCCCTACTTTCTATGGTTCTAATGTGGTGTAGGATCCACAAGGGTTCATTGATGAAGTGTTCAAATTTGTTGATGTTATGGGTGTTTCTTCTCAATAAAATGCAGAACTAGCCGCCTACAAATTCAAAGAGTAGCTCAAGTGTGGTATGACTAATGGAAGGATGAGAGGCCTATTATAGAAGTCTGAATTACTTGGGGAGCTTTCAAAAAAACATTGCTTGCTATGTTCTTTCCCCTTCTACTAGGGGAGAGGAATATGCAAAAATTTGTCAACATTTCCTAAGGGGGCATGAGCGTGGAGTATAGACTCAAGTTAACTCAAATATCAAAGCATGCTACTACTATGGTTGCGGATTCTAGAGCCAAGATTACCAAATTTGTCACGGGGATATTAGATCTTGTAGTTAATGAATATAGGTTGGCTATGTTAATTCTAGCATGGACATTTCTAATCTCATGGTTCATGCCGAATAAATTGACGAGCTAAAGGTTAAGCAAGTTGTTAAAGAGTTGAAGAAGATGAGAACCGAAGAGGGGAATTGTTCTAAGAATAGGTTTGAGGTTCAAGACAAACTAAGGTTCAAAAAGAGGTTTCCAAACAACTCCATCCAAATGATCCAAGGGTAAAAGAGAGTAAGGGGCCTACTCCCAAGCCCCAAGAGGGAAAAGGTTGAAAATCTATTGTTGAGAAGTCTCTTTGTGAAAAATGTGATAAGAGACATGATGGTAAGTGTCTAGTTGGCACGGTTAATTGCTATGGTTGTGGAAATAATGGTCACATGAATAGATATTTCCCTCTGATGAAGAATCAAGGAAGAAAAAATACTCAAGTTCAAGAAAGTGCCTCAAATCTGGATGCACCTAAGAAGAATCACTTTTACGCTATCCAATCCCGAATTGATCAAGAGAGCTCACCAAAAGTGGCCACCGGTATGTTAAAATTAATCTCCTTCGATGTATATGCTTTATTGGATCCGGGAGTTACATTGTCGTTTGTGAACCCTCTAGTATCCATGAAATTTGAAATGCGACCCGACCTATTTGATGAATCTTTTTCAGTTTCTACCTCGATGGGTTATTCCGTGGTGGTTAATAATGTCTATAAAGGTTTTCCTATTTCCTTACGCAATGTAGTTACATTAGTTTACTTTATAGAACTTGATACACTAGATTTTGATGTTATTTTGGGTATGGATTGGTTGCATGCTTGCTTGCCTAATTGATATAGGGACAAGGATAGTAAAATTTCAATCCCAAATGAAACCCATTTTTGAGTGGAAGGGAGGAAACTCAAAATCATATGGGTAAGATCATCTCTGTATATTAAAGCTTGACAAAATTAATTCGTGACAAAGGGTTGATCTCTACAAATAGTAAGACTTTGCGATCTTTAATCCGAGGTCCTCTTAATAGAGTTGGTACCCATAGTGAGGGAATTTCTGGAGGTCTTCCCCTATCACCTTAAAAAAACTTCTCCTGAATGAAAGATTAATTTCGGCATAGAATTTTTGCTGGATACAAAACCTATTTCAATTCCTCCTTATCGGATAGCCCCTAGAATAGTTGAAGGAGATAAAAACTCAAGTCAAAGTGTTGTTAAATAAGGGTTTTATTCAACCGAGCGAATCTCCATGGGGTGTTTCAGTATTGTTTATAAAGATGAAGGATGGGTCGTTGAGAATGTACATCGACTATTGTCAATCAAACAAAGTCACAATAAAGAATAATTATCCGTTCCCTAGGATTGAATACTTATTTAATCAACTCCAAGGAGCAACCTATTAATCAAAGATTGACTTGAGGTCAAGTTATATGACCTAGAGTGAGGGAGAGTTATATTCCAAAAATGGTTTCTTGAACAATATAACTTTGAATTCCTAGTGATGTCATTTGGTCTAACAAATATCTTGGGGGAATTCATGGACCTTATTAATCATGTTTTTAGAATGTATCTTAAGTTTTGTGTGATTGTCTTTATTGATGATATTTTGATATGCTCTAGGAGTGAAATTGATCATATGAGACACTTGAGAATAGTTTTGCAAGGTCATAAGGATAACCAACTTTTGCGCGAAGTTTAGCAAGTGTGAATTTTGATTGAGGTAGGTTGCAATTCTTAGTAACATTGCTACTACTGAAGGGGTACAGGTTGACCCAAGGAAGACGGAAGTGGTCAAAAGTTGTCCTAGACCTTTTAGTCCTACCGACATCTGAATTTTTCTAGGGTTGGCCAGTTACTGTATGAGGTTTGTTAAGGATTCTCATCTATCGCATATCCACTTACGTCCTTATACAAAAAGAAGTCCAAATTCGAATGGTTGGAATCATATGAAAAAACTTTACAATCATTGAAAGATAGACTCACCTCCACTCCGATATTGACTCTACCGGAGACTAACAAAGGGTTGGTGGTTTATTGTGATCCTCCCAAGTAGGCCTAGGGTGTGCTCATTGTAAAATTCCATAAAATGTACATGTCTAGTGAAGAGCCTAGTAAGTTTCTAAGAATGCATATTGGGGTACATAGGATTCCAAATGCCCAATATTGAGAAATATTGGGCATATTAGAAAATATTGTCTTAAAAAGGTGTTAGCCAATTTTGTAAATGTTAACAAGCTTGTTCAAGAAATGTACCTGCAATGAAGACCCTAATCTGAAATATTGATTCTCATCTTAACAAATTTTGTACGAGGCATTCAAGTGTCAAGACTAGGTACCATAGCATATGATCATTTAGAATGATCATATAGAGTGAGCAGTGCCCAAGGATATAGTGAAGATTCTTGGGACAACAAGAAATGAGCAGAAACCCATGTGTCAGCACATGTGCAACCCATGTACAAGCATATGTGCAATAATTCAGTTGGGGTGGTTAGGGTGGTTAGGGGTAAGCACATATGTGAGGGTCAATCCATGCGTGTATGATCTTCCTAAAAAAATCTTGGATCTAACTAACTTATCTAACTAGCTAACTAACCTAGGACTAACCAAAATAAACTAACTAGTGCACCCGACAACCTAAGACCTAACAGGTTTACACTAATCTAGTAACTAATTTAAGAAACCTCCTAGTACCTAACCTAGTATGGTCAAAAAGGGTTGGTTATGGTCCTAGTGACTTAGGTGTACTTTAGTAAATACCCTAGGTCACTTAATTAATTAAATATAAAAATTAATTAAGTAATTTAATTGGCCAAACCAAAATCCTTACACTACACAAGTAACTAACTACGAAACATCCTAGTACCTAACCTAGGATAGTCCAAAGTGTTGGTTATAGTCCTAACAACTTACGGGTACTTTACTAATTACCCTAGGTTACCTAATTAATTAAATTAGAAACTTAATTAATTAATTTAGTTGGTCAAAACAAAAACCACTAATCAATTTCCGGTTTTCGGTTAAGTCAAGTCTTCTAACTCTAGTCAATTTAGGAGGTGCATTTTAGTAAATTAGCTAATTAATTTTAAATTAAGTTAATTAGTTTAAGTTAAATTAATAAATATTCATATCCTAGACTTAGACTCACGATCATTTACTAAGAAATGCACGACTTGAAAGAAGTAAAGAAACACAAGAAAGACAAAACTTTATTAGGCGATTTCAAGAAGTTCTTTAACGTTTTCATGAAAAAGTGTACGGTGATCTTCGTAGATTCAATTCTACATTAAGGGTATGGGGGTTCTCTCATGAATTCTCGTTAAAGAGGATTTTTCAATGTTTTGCAATCACGAATATTCGGAAACTAGGGTTGTTCCCAATTAATCACCCGTTCCAATATCCCTAGTTTCTCATGATGTCCAATCATGCCAAGTTGTATTATATGCTGAATTTCGAGCATGTGTTGGTGGTATGTGGGTAAATTATTATATGTGTTAGTTTTTCCATTATTTTAAAGTCATCTAAAACCTACTGTTATATCAACTAATTAGCGGAGTCATCTACATGAACTTTAAGTGTTGTAATGCCTACTTGTGTTCGAGAATTTGAAATTGTTATAAGTTGTTCGTTGCATTGTTTTATAGGCTAATCGAACATTAAAAGTTTGAATTGTTTAACAGGATAATCAAAGATTAAAATTTGGATTTTTTAAGATGATAAATTATTATAATGTACTTATGAAGTAATTGGCATGACAACTGACATCGTTATTAAAAGTATCTCTGAAATTGTAATTTATGCCATCAAATCGGCTACCAAAGCTATGTCCAAATATTATTTCCAAAAACATTGTAAAGTCATACCAATCTCCCTACCATTTTTTAATTACCGCATAACATAAGCGATGCTTTAATCTATGGAACAAGTCCAACATACCCTATCAACAACGAACTGTGAACGCCAATTGCAGTGTATAAGTAGTTTAAAACTTTCATAGAGAATTGCGACGACAAACTATCAATGAAAGTTTGAACAAGTAAGTGAGTAAAGATTTAATTAAAACTTAGTTTAATTAAAATACTTAAGTTAATGAAATTTACATAATATATAGGTTAAAAGAAGCTGAGACAAGGCGCTCAATTACAGTCAATCGATTACGTCAAAAATCTCCCATAAAAGCGAGTTTCTAGAGTCGAACTGAGACAAGTCCACGCCACCGCCTTGATTATAATATAAGACCTAAGTTCATATTCATCAAGAAAAGAAAGGGATGAACTATAATCCATAGAGTTAAGTAAATCTCATAAGTACAAGAATTCTTCCATCATGTTTGCGTCAAAATCTAAGCGATAAGAAAGTAAAGTAAATCTGAGCTTAGCACCGATAGACTAGCAATGAGCTTGTGCCAGCACATGTAAGTACCACAAGACGAGTCTACCACCAAGGTGGACAATTTGTCTCCGTATATCTCCTAGTCTTCAAACTATGTTTGCAAGCGTAGGGGTACTAGCGGGTGGAACCCTTCGCCTAAGAATGCTAGAAGTTTAATTTCACTTTGGCAGGTGATTCCACCTCTTCGGTGTGAGGAAGACACCAGATTTAATGTTTAGCTCACATTATCTATGTGGTTATAGCTCAGGAAAGTATCAAGTTTAATTCATAAGTGAAACCCTCTTTTCGGTGTGAGGAAGACGCTGACTTGGTTGCACATTAGCCGGTGAACCACCCTTTCCGGTGTGAGGTAGACAAAGAACTTGGTTCACCTTAGCTGGTGAATCACCTCTTTTCGGTGTTGGGGAGACACTGGATTTGATGTTAGCTTGCATGATTAATTCGGTTAATGCTAAAGAATTAGTTAAATAATGTATGAAAGAATGAAAGTAACATGTTCACTGTGAACAACAGATCAAATAAGTAGAAACGTAAGTTCAAAGTGAACTAAAAAAATAAGAGCTCAAGAATATGAATCACAAGTTTTGATAAGAATGATGTTTTAACAAAGTTATGGGTATAGCCAATAAAGATTGGCTTATAATGACTTCTTATTTTATGCAAATAAAGGGGAGCAAAATGTAATGGATAATCAATACCCCAATATCCTTATACTATGCAAATAGCCATATAATGGGCATTGCTAATAAAGATTGGCTTATGAAGGCTAATGTGAATTTAAAAAGAATAGAAGATATAATTTCTAAGTAAGGTAACCAAATTATTTCTTGATTCCTTTTTATTACTTACTAGATTCATTGTAGGTATGGGACTATAATAAACATTGCACTTGTAAGTAATACATTAAATTAAAGGAAATCATTGAAGTACACAACATAAAGAAGAAAATAGTGAAAAATAATCTAACTGTAAGAAAAGGAGATCTAGGCTTAGAGGGAGAAAAAATATAACTTTCCATTTTGATTTTCAAAAATTATGATAATGATTCAAGGTCTTATATTCATATAGAAAATGAGTTGTGTGCCTTAATTGCATGAGAACGTATCATATTGATAGCATGATTCAAAAGTAATGATATAAGAAAGCAGCGAGACTTAAGTTTCTAGAAACGACATGTTGCTTTAGGACGAACTTTCCTTGATCATGCATAGTCCTTATGTGCTATGTGCATACACCCATAGTTAGTACAATTGTGATACAACCCAATAAACATTATTTATTTTTAAGGGTTAGTTGTAAAGAGATGAAGACTCACAAAGTGTTTGATAACTCTCCAGACTTTGGTAGGTCCTCTTGAGTTCGAGGATTCTACTCATATTATTCTAGATTAGTAAATTATATATAACTAGTGGCTACTATCCCTAGCATTTCATTTCAAACATTTGTTCAAGTGTTTGTAATAAGGTCGATTGGTAAGCTATTATTATTATTATGATGATAATTTATTTCAATTGTTTAATATATTGATAGATGGTTGTTTAGTTTTAGCTTATTAGAATATAACTCTTTATAATAATTATATGAAGTCTATGTATACTTCATTATGGTCTAAAAGTTTTAAATTTTCCGCAAATTTACCTAGATGATTATGATGAAAGCTAAAAAGAGGCTTGTCTATATCCTCTAAGAAGTTCACAACGCTGGTTGCATTCATATTCCAAAATCCGGTGTGACACTAATGCAACATGTGAAAGTTATAGCATATTCTATAGACAACTCAAGCCATATGAGAACAATTACCCAACTCATGACCTTCAGCTTGCATCGGTAGTATTTGCATTAAAAATTTAGAGAGATTATCTCTATGGGGTATATGTTGATGTATTCTCTTATCACAAGAGCTTATAATATGTGTTTACGCAAAAATATTTGAACCTACATCAAATAAGATGGTTAGAACATTTAAAGGACTATGATGAGTGTCCATT
The DNA here is from genome assembly GCA_027704765.1 of Solanum habrochaites. Taxonomy (NCBI): domain Eukaryota; kingdom Viridiplantae; phylum Streptophyta; class Magnoliopsida; order Solanales; family Solanaceae; genus Solanum; species Solanum habrochaites. Next base: position 33,146,959 of record JAKWJA010002499.1, on the reverse strand, counting down.
TCCATCCTGAAAAAGCTAATGTGGTAGAGGATGATTTTAGTAGACTGTTCATGGGCAGTGTTACTAATGTGGTTGATGATAAGAATGAGCTAGTAAAAGAGGTTCATATGTTGGCTCGTTTGGGTGTCCACTAAAAAACTCTCAAAAAGGTGGTTTCGTATTTGCCACAACTCTGAGTCATCTTTAGTGGTTGGGTTGAAATAAAAGCAATACCTTCATCTTCTATTGATAGAGTCAAAGGAAACTATTCTTAGAAAAGCTATTGAGTCCTTCTCTCAAGGGGAAGATGGTGTACTTAGGCATCAAGGAATATTATGTGTTCCGGATGTGTATGGGTTGAGGGAATTGATGATGGAACTGGCTCATGGTTCCCGATATTCTATACACTCGGGTGCCACAACGATGTACCGTGACATACAAGAAACATATTGGTGGAATGGTATGAAAAGGGACATAGGGTACATTGTTGCTAAGAGTCCTAATTGCCAACAAGTAAAAGAAGAGCATCAAAGGCTAGGTGGCTTGATTTAAAATATAGATATTCCTACATGGAAATGGGAGGATATTAAGATGGACTTTGCAGTAGGGTTGCCTCGTTTTAGAAGACAATATGACTCAATATGGGTCATTGTGGATAGGGTAACCAAGTCTGCATATTTCCTTCCCGTAAAAGTCAAATATTCACAGAATATTATGAGAACTTGTACATTAAAGAGATAATGAAGTTACATGGATCCCCATAAGTCCATCATTTCGGAAAGAGGTACTCATTTTACCTCCCATTATTGAAAAGCTTTCAAAAGTGGGATTGGTACAAGGTGAAGCTTAATACCGCTTTTCATCCCAAGAGGGATGGTCAAGCGGAACACATTACTCAAACTCTTGAAGATATGTTAAGAGCATGTGTAATCGACTTGAAGGGTAATATGGATGACCACCTACGCTTAATAGAGTTATCCTACAACAATAGCTACCACTCAACAATATCCATGGACCCCTTCGACGCACAATGTGGGAGAAAGTGTAGATCTCCATTTGGGTGGTATGAGGTAGGCGAGTTTGCTCTACTTTGTCTTGACTTTGACTATGAAACCATTGAGAAAATTTGAGTTATAAGAGATAGACTAAAAGTAACTCAAAGTTGACAAAAGTCTTATGCCGACAATAGAAAGAGGGACCTTGAATTTGAAGTTGTAGATTAGGTCTATTTGAAAATTTCACCTATGAAAGGGGTGATGAGGTTAGGAAAGAAGGCGAAGTTTAGTCCTTGTTATTTGGTACCTTATGATATTTTTAAGATTAGGGAGTTTTGTCTATGAGTTTAGGTTGCCAAATGAGTTGGCAATGATTCATCCGGTATTCCATGTTTCCATGCTAAAGAAGTGTAAAGATGACCTGGTTTTCATTGTTCCTCTAGAAGGGTTTGGGGTAAAAAAAGATCTTTCTTATGAAGATTCTCGGGTTGAGATCTTGGATCACCAAATTAATAAATTGAGGAATAAAGAGGTTTACTTCGTAAAATTTCTATGGAGGAAAAACCTTGTTCAATGTGCAACATGGGAGTACGAGGCCGACATGAAGAACCACTATCCTCATCTTTTTCCCCTTACTCATATCCAAGATTAAAGTTAGTAATCCCTTATGTTACTATTATGAATAATGTTTAACTTATCATGTTTTTCAAAGTATGTGCATATTATAGTAGAAATTCATGCCTAAGTTGAGTTCTTGTCTTCCCATGAAATATGTTTATTATGAGGCTTTCACTTGACTGTGTTGTGTGGTATAAGTGTTCATGTAATATTATAATGAGCATAATTGATCTTATGTTGATAAGAAATTAACATTTGAACTCTTAATGTTCATATTGAAATGGAGAAGGTAGTATCTCCTTATGTGATATGAAAAGTTGAGCTTTTGTCATAAGTATATGTGGAGTAAGTTCCTAATCGTTGATGTCATGTTATGCGTCAGAAGGATTTGAGATTTACTCCTAGGTGTTTTTACTCATTCTATTTTATTGTTGGTTTGTTGGCTGCTAGACTTGAGTCTTGTTTTCCTATAAAAAGGTTCTAGAGTGTCATTCGGGAACTAATCTTCCTAAGGTGGGTGGGGAGTATTGACACACCCGGAAATTCCACGACTGATCCTAGAGCCTTATATGTAGAGTAATGATGATTTTATACCTAAATAATTATAAATAACTTGTTTTATAAGTATTGGATCAATAGGATTAAATAAAAGTCTTAATGTCCGGAAAGTAGCAAAATTTAACTAGTTGACACCCCTATGTTTGGTGAAGGTTTCAGAGAGTCATATAGAGTCCAACACATGCAAAAAGGCTTTGAATAGGTATAGTGTAGTATAGAGGGTAAAAACGTGCCGTGACGACACCCCAAGGACCACCGGAAGGCTCCTTGTGGAGGACCGAAGGGTGATTGGATTTGCCCTCGCATACGAGGCGTTAGTGCCTGATGAAATTGACCCGAACTGCTCAGCTATTCGAAAATAAATTTGGGAATTATCCCCACGACGCGTACCTACTTCCTAGATATTGTAAAAGTCATATTTTGGGTGTTTTGAGTTCACAAATAAACCTATTTAAGTGAGGGGTCTTTTGGGTAATTTATTGTATTGCTATATAATTTATTAGGGTCAGTTTTAAGTCCATTCTATAAAATCAAGTCCTAAAGGTTTAAATCAAAAATCACACACTCTCTCTCTCTCTCCCTTCCAAATTCTCTCAAACTCCAAATTTCCATTGAAGTCCAATAGAGCTCTAAGAAGACGATCAAGCCTTTATGTTTTTCAACCCAATTTCATGTCTCTCTCATCAATAAGGTATGATTTATTTTAATCTTGGAATTACTTTCCCCAAGAGGTCCTTCAAAAGATGATTTTTAAATCTCCTAAAAGAAGAGTGTTTCTCCTCACATGGGTGTTCTTTCTAAACTAAATTGTGAGTAATTTGTGATGAAATATGATGAATTAACGTTGTTTAAGTATGAATTAATGGTAAACTAATTAATTCCTATGATTTTCCCTTGACCCATGTCTTTTACCCAAATCCCTAATTTATTGGACTGATTAATGTGAATTGTTGAGGGTGATGAAAATTTCATTGTTTACTTTGATTTTAGATATGTTAATACTTCCTGAATTGCCGTATTTCATATGTTGGTTGTTAATTCTTGGGAATCAAGTATGAAGTCCCAATAAGGGTAATGAGGTATGATATTCATTTTCCTTTGATCTCAATTATGCAAGGTGAAATCTACTTATGTGATAATGATGTTATAGCTAATTGTGTTGTTATGATGTTGGTGACAAGGATACCTTATCCCTAACCCTAGATTCATAAATTTGATATGAAGTATGTAATTCCATTATGATATGATTTTTTTATGATTAAATGTAGTTTTTCATGATCATAATAATGTATCTAAAGTGATAGGATAGTTCACACTTACGATCACCTATGATCTATTATGATAGGATGTTTACATAAGGGTCTAGAACAAACTAATGAGAACTTTGGTGATGTCATTAAATTATTACTAATGGGAATAATTTCATAGCACCTAAAGGTCATGTAAATGAGATATAGATCTCACGTCAGTTAGTCCGGCATCCCACATAGGTTTCCTCAAGTTAGTAAGTATGGATTCTCTAATAATATGTTGTCCCATAAGATGGAATCCTCCACATTAGTAAGTCAAGGTTTGTAGCAACAATCTCCTTGAACCTTAACTATGTGCCCACATAGGATCCTTAGAGAATCCACCTAGATAGCGATGTACGAATAGTTGCACCTTAGGCAAGTGTTAAACCTCGATTTTTGGTGAGGGAGTAGAACACCGGATTCCATGTAGCTCAAATGGTCTCATGTCGGTTATCATACTTATTTCCCTAATGTAAATGTAAATGAATATTTTAATCATGGGAACTCTTATTAGGGTTTCTTTGAAGGCTTCTACATAAGGTAAGGGAAGGTATGTGACTTCTCTTACACATTACACATGTGTAATCCTAATGAATGATTCTAAGTAGTGTTCTTTTATGATTATGATTATGATTATGATTAAGGTTATGATGAATAAGCTATGAGTAATAATTGATGTATAAGCATCTTATGAAAATATGTTGCAAGTATGAAGTTGGTTTCTTAATGTGATACTTAGCCTTGGATGGGATTATATGGTTCTATATTTTGTATTGCACAAATATTACTTGGGTGATTTACATGTTGGGTATACTTGCTCGTGACGACAGAGCCATTCACGACCCCTCATTAAGATCACGGCCCATGGTGGGCTCCGTGGTCTTATTCTTTAGACTTGGTAGCTCTGTCTTATCTACACGATCCTTCCCGCGGATTGTGTGGGGATTAATGGCCTGTGAAGGGACCTGTTGTCCACCTCTCTGGTTAATTGTTTATGCTAAAAAGTCAACGTATGTTTTTTTGAAGTTATACAATATCCCCTCTTGAGATCATTCCTCGTCTAAGGAATCTTAAATAAGATGAGTATTGAGGAAAGGAGCAACAATCTGCACCACTAAGTACTAGAAACTAATATCTAACTGAACTAAGTTCCAAAAAAATGCAAATATGCCAAAAATGCAAGAACAACTGATACCCTAAATTATACCTTCATAAAGAAGCATAATCAATCGTTATCAAGTAGATAAGCCAACTAGTAGGTTGGGGTCGATCCCACAAGGAAAATTATTTAGACTTAATTTTAATTCACGATTACATCGATATAGTCAATGTCTTTCCAAAGAAAGTATGTAAAGGGGGAGTGTTGTGAAACAAATTCTTTTAAATATATAATTAGTACTTCAACAAAATAAACGTCGGTTTTATCAAGATTATAGAGTTATTAGGATATATGTTTTCCCACAGGTTCATAACAGAGTATTTGTAGCAATAATAATCCTTTCCTAGTGTATTACATGCAAATTGGTAAGCTAGATATCTCTAAATCCATGGTCCAGCTTCTAGAGAATTTCACCCCATACCTTGGTCCGTCCTTGTGTGTATAATTTACTAACCCTTATCATTAGCTCATTTTAGACATCATAATCGATGTATGACTTAGTTATTACTTTGCACAAACAGACACTAGTCTATTAGATAGTATCACACTAAATCTATGTTGATAATTCTTTTATTATTAACTACCTCTTTGGTCCAACAATTAGCAACAAGGCGAGTTCTAACAAGTGCACTCGTTAAAAAAACTTCTAAATGAAAGAATTACCAATGCATGCAAACACTATTCAAGAATTGCTTAATTACTAGGATTACATTGTTAATATTCAACCATTGTTCCCATAACCCTAGTTGTGGATTTAGATACCCATGAAACAAAGATCACAATTCATAGATTTAGATGAGAAAATAATGAACTTACTTAATAATAACAATAACACATAAATCAAGCTGAAATTGCAATAAAAATTCTTCAAACCAATAACGGAAATAAATTAATTGCTAAAGTTGCAACAACAAATCTCCAATACACAAAGTAGACCAAAATAATAGTAGCTAACCAGAAAAATGAGGTTCTAATACCCTATTTATTGAATACAATGTCCTCAAGAAAATATAATTCAAATAAGGACAGGTATGTTTTGGTACGCGACATCAATAACCAAACCAAATGATAAACCAGAGATCAATCGACGGTCCATAGACTCCTTCTGTCAATAAGGACATATAATTATTTCTTCTCTTTGGATGGAAACCTCTATGAATCAAACTCGATGTGTTTTTCTTCTCTTTGGATGAAACCTCATGTACTTCCTGCAAGCACTGATGCGTCGGTACCCATGGCCCTGTGACCAATTGTACTGTTCATCGCCTCCATACACTGGTCGTCAATTGCCCTACCATCTCCATACATAGAATCTTCCAAAATCATACTGATAATGTGACTGACACTCGGGGGGGGGGGGGGAAGAGGCACTGGAGATGAAGCACAGAGCTGTGGACGGTCGCAAACCTCCGCTAAAAAATCCGCCACCTCCCACCCGAAAAACACTTCAACTCTGCCTCTCCCACCACTCAAACAACCCCGCCGAATTCCGCCACTTGCACCACACGAAACAAAAACCAACACAAAAAAATTGCCATCGCGTGGTTCCACAATTACTCATACTTCATTCATTTTTATCTAATGTTAGATTTGCTCATCTACGATCACAACTACAGTCCGTTGATTGAACGATGGATCATCGATTGCCTGCATAGGTCTGGTTCTATACTATTTTCAATTATTTTCTTCTGCCACCTAAACATCTTTCCGGCAAATAAGACACAAAACTTGTTAAAATCACTACAAAAAGGCTTTAGACACAGACAACTCTTATGTGAAATGCATTAGAAATTCCATGAAATCACGGCACATCAACACTCTCAACTTAAATTCGTTGTTTTTCCTCATGCGACACAACTATGACCCTCAATGATACTTGTATAAAAGTATATGTTTTTAAGCTTTAGAAATCACATGACTATATCCGGACTCTTACTTGATTGTGTGCATGACTACTCTCTCACACTAGACAAGCTAATTCATGCAGATCACATCATGAAACATATTTACCATGCGATAAACACTTCTACTATTTTCCCTAAAACCAATGTACAAACTTTATCATAACGCAACTAGTTCCCTCATTTAAAAAGAAATCCTCATTTTTAACATAATGATGAAGATTTTTTGGTACAAGAATATATTTTTCAACACTCCCACTAAGTAAAAGTTTTAAATACAATTATTACTCTATGCTAGAGGCTTGCCCTTTTTTTCTTCTTAGGTTCACCATACTAGACTCTAGGATCATAGTAGGACTTTCTTGGCTTCTAATATATGCTAAGGGTCAGGTATGGTACATTTTTTGTGACTTTTTATCCTCCTTGACATTACCGCTAAGATTTCTACCTCTTTTTATTGCTTTTTACCCCCTATTTCTTTTTCTATTCTTCTCTTTGCCTTATTCCCCTTTTGGGATGTGACATTGATTTATTTTGCATCTTTTTCTCTTAAAACTCTTTCCCCTCTTTTTTAATTCTACTTTTATTTTTCAATCCATTAATTTTAAAACCAGTTACATATTTCTTTTACTTAAGCTCTTATTTTCAACAACCAATTGTTTTCATACCAACTTTTGAGTCTTTTATCATAATAGCCTCCCAAAACTCATGGTTTTTCCACGACTTGAGGTAAACAATACCAGAAGTCCGTCGGGGACAAGACGAGATCACATTCTTCATTATCCACCCTCAACTTAGGCATTTGGACAAAGTTGAGGCTCACATGTACAAAGAGGGACTTTGGCCAAACATTAGACCTTGGTAAGTAGAGTTTGTTAATGAAACAAATGTGTCTATTACATGCTCATAATATATGGATCAAAAGGGACAATTATTTCATTTGGTCAACTTTCTTTTAGGCTAGATATTTTCTATTTTGAACAAGAACCTATGATCCTTATAGTTATGAGTTGATTCCCGTCACACTCGACAACCGGGAAGTTTCTATCCTAGCACAATTTTTTTGAAAACTCGAATCTCCACATTCTCTCTTGGAACATCGTTGCAATATCATATTATAAAATTTCCCAGTTCAGGTTTTAGTTGAAGCTCATGTTGTGGGTGCCAATTTATGTCATATTTAGAGCCAATAGATTCAACTTATATTAACATATACATGCAAGAACAAAAATAGATGGGGTATGGTTTTTATTAGCAATCATGCTTTTATACTTGTACTCACTAAGACATGCCAGTTCAACATAATTGTAAGCAGTCTTATGGGTAAAAACAACACATGCAAGAAAACCCCAAGAGAGGATTGTGAGTTGGGTTACTAAGCCTTCCCCCTACCACTCACATTCCATTTACCCCACACCCAACAAAAAATAACTTTAAATTGACTCAAATGGAATAAGAAATTAAATACAAAGGGTGGTACGTAAATCTAAATTATGGCGCATAAACGGAAGAACTATGAACAAGCGGTACAGTCCTGTTTCCTAGAACACGCATGATTATAACTTGAACAACCATCAGCAGTACCCACATCAACTTCCATACGATCATCTGTGCTCCTCTCGCCGCTTACCGGCACAAAACTGGATTTCGCAACAGCCATATGTAATGCTCTCCTCTTGCGTATCTCCTCATCTATTAAAGATTCCCTCCTAACCTGATCCAACTCTGTCCTCTCTCTCTTTCTTGAACGGCCTTTATCACCGGTGTGAATGGTTCGGGTGGAGAAATGCCTCTTGCTACGACCTCGATGCTCGGATTATGGCTCAGTTGGTACCTTGAAGAAGGCCTCTTCCACTTTATTCTCTACTAGAGAAGTGTTATCTCTATGTGGCTCAGTCCCTCGCATCTCCAAGATGGCATCAATATAGTCTCGCAGGACGGCAAGATCAGGTTGAATAGTAGTAAGGTAAGTTAAAGGGGCTGGTCGTTATAGAACACGAAGCTCAAAGGCATCAACCAGTTTGTGAACTGCCTTTAATATGTTTTTCCACTTGCTTGGCCACCTGATTTTCTATGCGTTCCTATGCCTCTGCAATGGACTTCTTCATCCATGGATAAATGTGATGGAGCAAAATGTCCATGTGTTCCTCTAACTTCAGGACTCAAGCTAGAGGGATTAATGCCTCAAATTGTGGCGTTGATCTAAAAGAGTTGGGAGCCTATTAGCTGCATGTGAGTAGATGGCTGGAGGGGGATCTACATGATGTGGTAAGGTAGGGTCAGCCCCATGGGTTAGCTCCACTATGTCTACCAAATTGTCTCTCACTATAGGAACCTCAATCTGGTCCCTCTGTGGGGTGCAACAAAATCAGCTCATATCTTATGAGACCTATATCCAATGTCATGTCGGCTTACAGAGTCTATCATAGTGTAAAATTCGCACTCCGGCATCCTTGAACAACTAGAAGATAAGACATGAAAACGGGTAAGTGGGAGAAGTCTTGAATGCCCTCAATATCATCAGATTGAAGTCTATCTCAAGTAATACTACCAGTATTGCCGCCATCACCTCCCTATCCCATGTAAGTATATTGAAAGCCTTTGTGGGAGATAATTGGTGCTGGACAAATAACCAGAAAAACTTGGACACAAAAGTGAGAGTAGCCTTATTGATGAGCCCATAGGGATACATAACCGAATCGTCCCTCTCACCATCTTTCGCGATATACCGAGCAATCCATATTTTACCACCTCACGTTGCACTGCATTAAATTAAAAATTACCAATATGAACAATCTCCTACTTGTAATAAAACTCCAAGGCATTGTGAGTACACTGTGAACCAGTGGTTGGGCCATATAGGAAGCAATGGATGGTGGTTTCAAATATGTCCAGCCGGCACCCCCGAACCAGTGTAGAAGGTAAAGTTAACTGTGGTTGGTGACTGTGTCCATTTGAGGAAGTCTCATGTTGGGGAGGAGGAAAAAAAGAGGACGTGGGATCACCGGGTGGGCTGTAAGACTGCTACCAAGGTCGAGGGACTGGCATTATGGTAAGACCCTCAAAAAGTGGCCACGTAGGATGCTAAAAACACACTAACAATCTCCTCACTATATCTATCAAAGGCTAGATCCATCAAATCGAATTTATGCAAATCGAAAAGTCTGTGCACCGTGGGGACTGTGGGAAAACTTAATGTGATGACTCGACGCTCCTGAATAACCAATCGGTTCATCATACACTTTTCATTAAACATCCTCACTTCTCGATACACCTTCCATTTTCCCTTTATAGACCATCAGATAGGTTCATCTACAATCGGAGTATTGTCATTCATTCGAGGTGTGGGTATAGAATCTAAACTATTAGCCTCATTAGACGAGGCTTGGTTGTCTACATCCCTGATCTGGTGGCTTCCTGAGAGTTGGAGCTAGAAGTAGTGGACTTCTCGGAGCACCGAAGAGTGTGCCGACTCTAAAGTTGTGGTATCCTCAGAGCCAAATTTTGAGCTCCCTTCTAAACCACAAACAACCCTGGTTGGTTAAAATATCAGTGTGCGCTCCTCATCGTAGTGAGAATTAGTGACTATGTCAGAAATCACCTTCCAGGGGGTTCCCTACTGACTCGTGCTGATTTTGTCGGTGTTGTAGTACCTTTAGGGACATTGGGTTGGTCTTTTTCAATATCAATGACTTCATTTATCAACTGAAGAGATGTGGCGACCAATTTTGATTTGCCCCTCTTGGCATAGACATTGTACTTCTTTGAGAGCCATCAGTACCTTTGAAGTAGTTATTATTGTCATAGCAATACAACTACACACTGGAGAAACAACAGAAAGAAGAAAACTTGGAAATAAATAACATAGATCATTGTTTCAGAAGTTAGATGAAAGAGACCAATTGACGGCCTATTGATAAATGGACGGTGCGTAAATCCTATTCGTTGTCAGACACTTTGAATCATTCATGGATGGATTGAAAGCACACTTCTTTAATGGAAAAAAAGGACGTGCAGAATGTCCCGTCGATGAATTGAAGGACCTTTATCCACTTCTGTCAACTAAAATTTAAAATTATTTCAGCATAGGGTGAAATCATGTTCTGTGATGGAAATGATGGACGTGCAGAATGGTACGTCTATTTATGAATGGACCATAGTCCTCTTGCGTCATTTTAAACGCAAGCCATTTTATTGCATTTAAATCTACAAACCCCATCAATGGCATGTCGATTGATCTACGGTCCATAGACGGGGTCTCGTATTGTGGGCCTGGGATAGTCTTCAGGCCTTGATAAAGTTCCATTTTTTTGTTTCATTGGTGACCCATTTAATACAATTAATTTTAGAACATGCTTTGTAACACAATACACACTAGTTCGTCATTCCTAGACTTCATATTTTGTGCAACAATCGAATCTAATTTATTAAGAGTTTGGAACCCTAAGTCAGAAATTTAATAATTTTTGACACAGAAATGTTAGATCGTTAAATTCGTTACACAACCACTGTCTATCTTTCCCATAAGAGCAATAACGGGACTTTAGCATAAAAAATTATCCTAATTAAGTACCAAGGTCAAGTACCACTCCTGAAGTCCTACATTCAACTTTGAACGAGAATAAAAGTTATCGAAATCGAATTACATTTCAAGCAATGTATAGTGTTGTGGTTGGGATACTTTATGAAGTAGCCTAACTTACGAGCATGATCACCGACATCCTAAGAATTGTAGAAAAGATAATCTGGGATAGATGAAGTTTGGGGATTATGGGAAAACTGATGGGAAAAAGGGGGTTGGGGGTTAGGGCGCTGGGGCGTTTTCCCTTCCCGCGTTCCCCTCTCTCTGCCCTCTGGTTTGCCCCCTTCCGGGGAGCTCTCGTTTTTCTGGCCCGGAAAGAGGGAATGAATTTGAAAATGGGTGTCTTTTAATATTATCTGTCGGGTCGGGTCGGATCACTGGCAGACTTGGATCCACGAAAACCCATTGGCATGCCATGTATCGATCAACGGTCTGTCAATTGGGAATGTCGATTAACTTGTAGACTGAATTTTTTTCGAGATACCTGGCAGCTATGGATACCATCATCGGGCCTTCGATTGAACGGAGGTCCAGTCGATTGGGTCCATAGACTTGTGCACCAAACAATTTTATACAGATTTTTGACTTAGACTCCTACACATGTAACACCAATTAGGCCATTTTTTTGTGTTTTTCTGGAAAATTTTTAGACACAGAACCTATGATGATCTCTAGGAAACACTAGCACACAAACAATAATGAAATGATGAGAACAAGTAAACAATACTACGACTATTTCTACAAGGATAAGAAAACCTATCGTTGGCTAGATGTTACACCTTGGTTTGCCTGACAAGAGGAACTTGGTTTAATGTTGCAACACGAATCAAGACCCTTAATTACTAAGACTTCATCAAGATGATAGGCCTCAACTAATTCATGAACAGTCTCCGCATCCCCTTGATAGGTCTTTATCCTTTGTCCATTGACCGTGAATTTATTGCATTCCTTGTTCTCTATCTTAACCGCTCCATGTGGGAACACTTTGGTAACAAGGAATTACCCAGTACATTTGGACTTGATTTTGCTCAGAAAATAGTATAACCTTGAGTTTAATAGAAGCACCAAATCACCAACAACAAATTCTCGCTTTTCAATTTTTTGATTGTGGTACATCTTCATCTTCTCTTTGTTGATGGCTGAACTTTCATATGCTTTTAGCCGAAACTCATCAAGCGCATTCAACTTATTTCGCCTTTGTTCAGATGCTCTGGTCCAATCCAAATTTGGTTTTTTCATTGCCTACATTTTCTTGAGCTCTAGCTCGACTGGTAAATGAAAAACCTTCCCATATACAATTGGTATGGAGACATACTTATGGTATCTTTTATGCTTTACGGTAGGCCTAAAAAGATTCATATCACCTCCTTGAGCAATCTATTCTATTGGCATTCATAAATTTTGCCAAAATCTATTTGATCTTCCAATTAGACACCTTCACTTTCCTGCTAGTCTTTGGGTGATAAGGAGTAACCACATTGTTAAGAACACCATATTTTGATAGCGTCCTTTTGAATAGTTTATTACAAAAGTGCAAGCAACCATCACTAATAATGTTCCTACGCTTACCAAATATGGAGAAGATATTCTTTTTAAGTAATGCGTTGACACTTTTTCCTTCATTGTTGGGGAGCACAATTGCTTCAACATATAGTCAACCGCCACAAAAATGTATTTCATCCCATGAGAACTCACAAAAGGGCCCTTAAAAATATTATTCCCCTTTGATAACAGAGGTTTAACGCATTACATCCTCTCAAGATGGAATGATTTTATTCAACATCTTCATAACGAAAAACAGTGGTGTCCATAATTCAATAAACAACAGCAAAGTACACAAATATTTAATTTTAGGGAAATAGAAGAAGAAGATCAAAATTTTCATTATTTTAAAAAGAGAGCAAATTCTTCTTTTTATAGATAACAAAGGATAGTGTGAAGAAATATTTATTGTGCCTTATTAGAATTGTTACAACAATTTGGAAAAGTTGTAACTCTTCGAAAAGTTGAAAACCTTTCATAATGTCGCTTCTCTTCATTAAAGCCACAACTTTTCATTTAAGTCACCACTTTTGATAAAAGTCCTAACTCTTTATTAAATTCATAACTTTTTATAAAATTCAAACATTTTGATAAGAATCATATCTCTTCATTTGAGTCACAATTATTCATAAGAGTAATATCTTGACATGAAAAAGGAAGGTTAGTTTTGGAAATAAATAAATTTTAAAGGAAATTATTACTTTTGGTGTTTCACTTAGGAGGTCCTACGGTTCTCTTTTATATAAATATATGATATGATATATAATTCTGACTGAAATGCAAAGGTTTGACTCAGTATTTCTTTCAACCACTACCAAAATAGAATCAAACATCCCCAAAGTCTTGGAAGACAATTCTTAAAACATGCATAGTCTAGTCCGCAGCATGACATAAAATCGGAGCTACAAGAACGATGGGAAACTCCTAAAACCCATAATAATGTTTTGTTCAAACAATGCACTACACAGCCAGCACATCTACAACAGGACAATCTGCCAAAAAAGGTAGGAAGCTAAGGAAATATAAAACTAAATATGCACAAATTATTTCAGAACCATATACTACTCAAAACCCCCCAAAAGATCTATCTGTTACCCACAACACATACCTACAAAGCCGCCTAGAATCCCGAAGCAAACTAACAATTACATCTCTAAGTACCTATATCGCACTATATACAAATTACAAACCTTTCTAACAAAAACCCCCAGAGCTAAAATAAACCACAAATCCCAATGAAGAATATAACCTCATATTTACGGGATATAATAAAGCTAATTGCACAGCCAGAACTTATTCAAATCTAATAGGCAACTTTCTACAGCATGGCTTTTTAAGGCATAATAATATTACAGTGACAGAGATGATATATCCAAGATCCAGAATTATATAAAGCGTTTCTTCTCTGCAATAAATTAAAAGAGGTAACCAAAGGTTACTCTTTCTATATAAATTCTATGCAGCTACGACAGAAATATTATATGACGAATCAACCTACAATCCAAGTCGGTAAAGTTGATTAACAAGGGGAAATATAATCCGTAAGAATATAGATACGCCAAGAAGGAGATACAAAGAGTAAGATATTCCGGATTTTTTTGCAAAACAAAAGAACTATCATCGGGATTAGCTACTATATTGAACGAGATAACAAATAATTATTTGAACTAAAATGGCAATATGGACATCTTAAACAGAGATCAGACAATTATTTATTCACTGAGAGATATACGAAGGCAATATTGAAGATTAAGACAGTGGATATTTAAGTCTGCCTCAACCAGAACTAGGCCTACAACAAGAGCTATGCGTAAGAACTTGAACGTCATTTCTTCTAATCCAATGACCAAAGATCTTTAAAATTACTTGGACAAAAATATCCGGATCAACCTATTTCAAAGTGGGAAGGAGGACAAAAAAAAAAAAAATTACATCCAGATGTAATAGTTAGATAGATAAAAAAAAAAGCTTAGTAAATTGTTTAAGTCTTATTTTTATCGTTTTGTGTGCTGAATATAAACCATGTGTATAAGTAGTTTTGTCGTTAATCGTCGACTGTACAAAAGCCAATTGTATAAAAGTGTAAGTAAAATAGTAAGTGTTGTCGTCCATATAAAGATAGGCACAAGTTTTTATTTGTTTGTGTCGGCCGAATTGAAAGGGCCAAGTGTAGAGTGAGTGTCGGCCATAATGGCCAAAGAATGTAAGATTGTTGTGTAAAATAGAGGGTTTTCCCTCATCAATACGATATGCCAATCTTCACCTCATCCTCTTCCCTTACATTCCTTATAATTTCTTCGCTTCCCACCCCAAAGCTAGCTAATCAAAATATAAACTATGGCAAAATCTGGAGCTATCACTCTACAAATCAGTATATCCTCCTTAAATTTATGAGTAACTAAATAAATGTATTCCTGAAAATCTCTTTATGTTAATTATACTTACTTCTTAATGGTAATAAGAATATTAATAATCATCCTCGTCCGTCACACTACTACTACAGCAGCTTTCTTATTGTTAGTCCCCTAACGCGCCTCAACTCTGTTTACCTTACTCCTTAAACGTCCGTCTTTGCTACCGATTTTCCAAACCTTATGATTGCATATCTAGGCATACGTTTTCGAAGAATATTTCTATAGAAAACCTTCTAAAGATAATTGTTTGTCCTTAATAACCTAAATGAACGTAGACCTTACCTTAAATTCTAAAATAAACCTTCTTTAAAACTTGTCTCTTTTAACCCTTGGAAAATAAGAAAAATATAAACATTAAAATATCTTGAGGTTTTCTTAAAATGGTTTTACACCATACAATGCCTAGAATGGAGTCATTCGTTCCACTACCCATATATATAGTCTATTCAACAAGAAAACAATAGTGTTTGCTATGTTAGCCTAAACCTTTTTTGGTAGATTTTTCTCATGCAACAGGTATCTCGACATCTTCCTTTTTGTTGTATTATTTCTCCAACTCACTCAATTTTTTGTGGAGGACAAAGGATAGTAACTTAACGTTCCACTCATGTTTTTCACGAAAATAACTTGAAATATTTGATATATATTCGGTTTCATTATTTATTCTAATGACCTGAATCTTGCAGAAATTCTTATTTTTTATTCATATTTTTAACTTCATTAAAGTTCCAACAAAATTTGGTTTAAACTTAATAAAGCAAATCAAACAAATTCTTGTTAGATCATTGATAAAGATAATATAAGAGCTACTTCCATTTAGTTTGGAGTTCTTTGTGGGCCATAAAGATTAGTATGAATGAGTGGGAACTTCTCTGTAGCTCTCCATGTGAACCTTTTAAATGGAAGTCTAGTCTTCTTACAAATTAAACAAGACTAACAGCTTTAGAGATGTTCCTCTAAGTTTGTTGACCATTTATCGCTTTATTCCATTTTATAAACATTAAAAATTTGTTATGAAAATGTTCCAATCCCTTGTTCCACGTTCCAAATTTGAATAATGACTTTAAAAAGCTATGTGTTCCTTAGCCAATGGATTCTACGAAAATTGTCCCAGAATTTGAATTTATAATATGTAATTACTACTACAATCTTCTATCGGAGACGCTTTACCTTAAATAATAATTTGAGTACATTTTATCAAATTTTTCCAACACAAAAAATGTGATCAGTTTTTGGAACAAATAAAACATCATAAGTTATATTTTTACCTTTGTAACTCTAAATTTCCTATGGGTCTCTTTCCTTTCGCTAAGAGGTATACTCTACTTCTGATCCGAACTCGTTATATAAATAAGCTATAATGTATGGTGAAAATCTTACATGATTGGTCATGTTTTGTACAACCCTTATCAACAATCAAACTTTCACTTAATTATTTTATTGTAAAATAGGTGGACATATATTGATGATCTTTTGGTATTTCTGCAATTTGTGCTTGATTTTATAGTTGTATATAACGATCGAGTTCAATCATTATAGGAAAGTGGATGGAAAAAAAATTTGAGTCGGAAACATTTACCCCGGTAACGTTGAATTCCCAACCTAGTCCTGATTTAGAGAAAATCGGTGTCATTAAAGTCTAGTAAAATCTGGTAGAAATTGGGTTATCTAATTATGAGAATAATTAAACAAGTAGTTACCAAAGATGTTAAGGAACTGTACTATTAATTCGGCAAGTAGAACTCTCGAAATTGATCTTAACGTGAACAAGAGGTTTTTGACTATCATTGGTTGAAAGTCTATTGTGAAATAGGGTTCTTGGAATTATTAAAATATCTTAGTATTTTCGTGCAAGACACTCAAAAAGGATTTCTACCGACGTGGCGGGGCTGTAAGCATTTTTGTTAATGCTAATATGGTCCGTATTAGATGGGTCCATTATCCCACTTCATGGACCCATTATCCCACTAATAGGAAGGTAGTTAACTATCCATTATCCCATTAATGGGAAGGTAGTTAACTATCCATTATCTCACTAGTGGGAAAGTTATTAGTTATCATTATCCCACTAATGGGATAATTACAAAGTACCCATTAGCTCACTACATGGATCCATTTCCTACTACTCTAGTTGTTGGTAACTTCCCATAACATCTTAACCGTTCTTGATGGAAGAACAATTATAATATGTCATTTTGTTCAAAGGTCCCTAAGCACATAACTTATAAAAACTTCATAGCACCTATGATGTGAGGTTTTGAGTGCTGAGAAGATCTTTAAAGAAAAGAAGAATTGTAGACTCCGACTATGTCGCTAACATTGGCTGGAGGTATGTCGATCCCTCTATTTTTCTGTTGCGTCGTTGCTCTACAATATCTTACATTTGACATCAGAGCCGTTAAATTTCCTCTACATCATTAATTGTCAGAATTCTCTAATATCGCTTAAAATGGTTCTTAAAAATTTAATCTTGTTTTTGAAATTTTTGAAAACATTTTCTAATAATAAAGCAAAAGATTTATTGTTTTTTCCACATAATTTTCAAAAGTTAAATTCTGTATATTATTTTTGATTTTAAATATTTAGTAGTCTATAATTTTATTTATTGAGATTTAGACACAACAATCTTAATATGAAATGATATTATATATTATATTTGGAATCACTTAAAGAAATAGATTTCTAAAATGATCTAGAATTTATTTCATTTTCTCCTCGGCTGCTTTTTCTTCCGCCCTCCCAAAAAAAAAAGAAAAAAAAAAAAAATTTCGAGCCACGTTCATCTTAATTGAATAATTTTTTTTAAAGTTAAGATCCTATAAGAACTTTTTGACATTATAATTTTAATTGATTAATGCATGAAATGATAACTTAATTTCATTATTTTAAGTTGCAAATAATAAGCTGAAATATTACATACTTTTCCATAATACACATCGAAGAATTATGATTGAGAGTGTTTAATTGTTTTATCATAAGATAGAATATCATGCTATTAAAATTATAATTTTATATCATGCGAAAAGCTCACAGTCATATTTTAATATTTACCAGATTCAACTTTATTTACTTTTGCCTCAAAGTTCTTTAATAATGAATATATATTTTTGAATATATTTTTTTTTGCAGTTATGCAACATACAAATTTCTGTGATATTTGTTATATTCTTGAACTTAGTGGTGGGACCTATAATATTTGGAATGAGAGAACTATCCTTTACTTAGGGTGTATGGATATTGATTAAGCTATCAGAAAAAATGATCCACCTATTAATGCGATCAACACTCAAGCTAAAAATTTTCTTCACGAACAATGTGAACGCTCTAACAATTTGATTGTTATGTTCATTAAGACCAAAATCTCTGCTGGTATTTGTTGTTCTGTCAAACAACATGACAATGTCAAGGCATTACTGAAGGTTATTGATGAACAATTTAAGATTTAAGATAAGACACCTGCCAGCACCTTACTATGAATTTCTCATCAATGAGGTTCACTAGTGTGAGAAATGTGCGTGATCACAGTATGAAAATGCGAGACATAGCAGTGAACTAAAGATTCTTGAAGTTGAAATGTTTGAAACTTGTTTTGTGCACTATATCCTTAGTACTCTACATGCACAGTACGGTCGCTTTAAGATCTCTTGTAACAATCATAAAGATAAATGTTCTATTAATAAACTCATGTCCGTGTATGTTCAAGAAGAATGTCTATTAGTGATATTATTCATAACATGTGGTGTATTGATTCTGCTTCTACAATCCATATAATGAGCTCCTTGCAGGATTTAAGAGAAGCCAGTGGGAGCTAAGAGAAACATCTATTCTAGAAACAAGATGCAATAACACGTGGAAGATACTGTGAAATGAAATATAGTTCTTAGTAGTGGTTTTATTTTAGAGTTGGAAATAATTTTTATGTTCCTAATTTTCATGGAATTTAATATAAGTATCAAGACTTGTACCTTTATGATATTACTTCTTTCTAGAAGATGATTCTAAACAATTTTATAAATATAAACTTATTGGATATGGTAGAGTGTTTAATGGTATTTTCTCTCTTAATTTACAAAATGAGTCCACTCATACTATTATGCATGTAAAATCTGACACTAAAAGTTGTGTTATGAATGAAGATTCTTCTAACTTATGACATTAGAGATTGGGACAAATCTACATCGATAGAATTAAAGATATTACTAAATGATGGAGTACTTAGTACTTTAATTTTTAAGGATTTTGATACTTGTACGGACTGAATTAAAGGCAAACAAGACCAAAAGTTAAAAGAAGTTGCCAAAGAGTATTTCAACCGATTAGAAAATATATCAATATATGTTTGTTCCTGACATGACGTAATATGGTCAAGAATACTTATCACTTTTATAGATGAATTCGCTAGCGATATTTGTATCTCTCCATGATTCACAATAAGAGTGAAGCATTAGAAGGCTTTAACATTTTCAACGCTGAAGTAGAGAAACAATGCGAAAAATAAATTAAGATTGTGAGAACTGATAGAGGTGGTAAAGAGACCTCTCGACATAGTGATCGGTATGTTGAAAGTGTAGCATTCCAGAAAATGTACTCATCTAATGAAGATCCTATTAAGTTTTAACAGTATGTATTGGAGTACATAGGCATCCCAATGCCCAATAGTGATTAATATTGGGCATGTTAGAGAATATTAGCTTAAGGGTGTTAGCCAATTTCTTTGTATTACTAATTAACTTAAGATACACTTTGATGTTCAAATGCTTCAATTCAAGCTTGTTTAGGAATTGTACCTGCAATAAAGACCCAAAGCTAAAAAAACTTATTTTATATATTACACACATTAGGTACGAGAAATCCAAGTGTCAAGCTTAGGTACCATATCACATGATCATTTAAAATGATCATGTACATTTAGTAGTACCTAAGGATATAGTGAGGATCCTTGGGACAAGAACATTCCAAGTGTAACTACAGAGTGCACGGCTAGGAAAGTGCATGGTAATACATGTGCAAGCACATGTTCTACCGGCCAGTCACCAAACGACCAAGACCAACCGATTCGCTTAGGGTGGCTAGGGGCACGACAAGCATCGGGTCAAGCCACATGGGGCCGATATTTCTAATAAATCCTAGGCTCTTACTAACTTGCCTGACTAGCTAACAAACCTAGTACTAACTAAAATCAAGTAACTAGTGTGCCCGAAATCCTAAAACCTAACGGGGTGACACTAGCCGAATAACTAACTAAAGAACATCCTAGTACCTAAGTTAGGATAGTCCAAATGGGTTGTTTATGGTCGTAGTGACTTAGGGGTACTTTAGCAATTATCCTAGGTCACTTAATTAAATAAATAAGAAACTTAATTAATTAATTTAAACTCATGGTCAAACCCGAGATCCTTAGAAAATTTTCAAAATTTGGCTAAGTCAAATGCTCTCCTATTTTTAGTCAATTTAGGAGGGGTTTTGGTATTTAGCTAATTGATTTTTTCAATTAAGTTAATTAGCCTAAGTTGAATTAGTCAATATTAAGTTCCCAAGACTTAGACTCACGTTTATCCAGTATAAACCCAAGACTTAAAAACCAGTGAACAAACGTAAGAACAACATAAAGGTTCTGCTTACGCGATTTCAAGGCAATTCATCATGGTTTTTCGTTCAAAGTACATGTTGATGTTCGTAGATTCATTTCTACAGTAAGGTATGGGTTTTCTCTCTTGGATTCCTTTCCCTAGGAGGCTTTTCAAATGTTGTGAATACAAGAAAATCGAAACTAGGGTTGTTCCGAATGAATTTTTTGAATGTTCATCTCCCTAGTTCTCCGTATTTCCGATTCTAGTACTATTTATAATACAAATCTTGAGAATGTTGTGTTGGTATGTGGTGCAAACTGATCATTATGTCTAGGTTTATCAGATTTGATAATATCGAATGAGCCTATAGGTTAGATCCGAAAGATTAGAGTATCATCTACATGAGATTACTATGGTATATACATGAAGTTAATTGACTTGGCTAGTGATGATATCATGACATGTGTTTAGTGAGTGTCTACTTGATGCCAATAAATGGTCCAGCAATATCGTTTCGAATATATGTAATAGAATTGGCCAATGACTAAGTCGTAGCAATCTAATATGGCCAATGTAAAATATGATGTTTCTTTTAAGGACTAAGAAATGCTAAATATTTACTTGACAATATTTAACACAATGAACTCATAACCTAGGGTATGCCAACGATTGGGACAAGTCCCAAAATACCCAATCTAAATGAAGTCGTGAACATAGTAGAACATTGTATAAGTCCTTATAAATTTCATAAAGAATGTTAAAAGACTACCAAATAACATTGAACACAATAAAGTGAGTAATGAAAGACATAATATCTTATGAGTTATGAAACTGACCGAGATTGGGGTGTTAAAGGAAGTGATACAAGTCTCACTTGCACCTAAATATTTATGTTAAAGACATTACATAAGAGGGTGTTATAAATAGTGATTTGTAGAAAAAAGAGACGCATCTTTATTTTCAACAAGAGGAATCATAGCTGATTAGAGTGCTACCAAGTTTCATTTTTGGTTGCAACCCGAATTCCCGGGATAATGAAATTCAAAAGTTAATGTAAGATTTAAGTTCACATTCATTAAGTGTAAAAATGGATGACAAGTTATCCATTGAGATAAGAATAACTCATACTAGAAGAAAGCTTCCATAGTGTATGATTCAACTCTAAAAGTTGAAAAGTATGATAATTGAGCTAAGCACCGATAGACTAGTAATGATCTTATGCAATCACATGTAAGTAATGATGAGGGTAGTTAGGAAAGGATGACCAAATGGTGAGGTTAGACTAAGTAATGATGTAAGTCATTCTTAGTCATTGCACAGATAGATCCTAATGGAGGTCTTAAAAGTATATCCTAAGTCAACCTAGCATGTTCAAGGTGAATATGAGATCAAAGACGAAGAAATGTAAGTTCAAAGTGAACTAAGTATGCCAAAGCATAAGTATATCAAATCATAAGTGTTTAATAAGAATGAAGTTCTAATAGTTATTGGCTTTTGTCAATAAAGGGAGAAAAACATAATGACTAATCAATTGGAGTATGAATATATAACCAACCATCTTTATACTATGGAAATGATCAAAATGGACAAAGCCAATAAATATTTGCGTATAAAGACATCATGCCAAATTAACAAGAATGGAAAGACTAACTTTTGAGTAGGGTAGTCAAATCATTTCCCTAGTCTGTAGTATTACTTAGTTGATTCATTAAATCAATGGGACTACAATGAATCATTGCAATAGTAAGTAAAACATAGGATAAAAGGAGATAATTGAACTACAAAACAAAAAGCAGAAAAGACTGAATAGTAAACTATGTCCAGGAGAGGGAGCTTTTCGCCGTAAGGGACAATGAATTAATTTTTCTTTCTTGCAGTTATTCCTAAGATTATGTTTCATGCAATTCAAAGGTTATTATGTCATATATAAATTTTGTTTGTGTGCTTCATTTTTATGAAAATATGTCATATTCATATATGGATTCAAATACCGAATTAGGAAAGTGAAGTGACTATAACTTTCCAAAATGGCAGTTACAAATAGGAACTCTTTCCTTGATCAAGCATTTATGTGTTTAATGTGCATACAATAAAAACACCCATACTTAGTACATGGTTTTTTACTAACCCCCATATAAATTTTCCTATTTTAATAGGTGTATGTCTTTGAAGAAGATGAGATTAGTTAAAGCTGTTGCAGACTAGTAAAACGAAGTAGGGAGAGGGGTAGAAAGTGAAGAGAAAGAATAATGTGGTGAGGGGTGGAAGGGGGGGGGGAGGTAGAGCGAGAAAGAAATAGGGAATAGGTGGAACGTTGGGGAGGAAGTGGATAGGGAATTAGGACAGGAAGCGAGTAGGAAGTCAACGGGGTCCAGACTTTTTGTAGGTTTTGAGGTTTCGGAGGAATCCTAGCTTTATTTTCTACTTTAGTAGATTAGACAAGCTGTTGTATTGTGTCCCTATGTTTTCTTTCGAACATTTGTTAAAGATTTTGTATAAAGGCCGGTTTTGAAAACTATAAATGATATTACGAATTCTTCATTTCAATTGTTCAATCTATTACTCAGTAGTTGTTTATTTTACTTTTTAGTATATAAGTCTTATGCAAGAATTTTATGAAGTCTAAGTACACTCCATTAAAGTTAAAAAGTGTGAAATTTTCTGCTAAATTTAACTGTATGATTGTGATTAAATCTAAGAAAAGGATTGTTTGTTACCTCTAAGAGGTTAAAAACATAGGTCTCATATAGGTCCTAGGACTCGGGTGTTTCAATATTCTTATAAGAGCATGAGGTTAATTTACTTAGGAACTAAGGCTCAAAAAAACCACATTGCATAGTTTCTAGATTATGGTTTTGAAGTGCTCCACAACCATGATTTAGAGATTTATTGATGTTAAAAATCTTCCCTTCTTCTACTCTTTATTGTGTTGTGTAGAGCTTTTACATTTTGTGTCATTCTATCATCTAAATCCCTTCTTGTGTGTGCATGTAGAAAAATGAACACAAGAATAAACGCAGGCAGTAGATTTGGAGAAGCAGCTGCTGGGGAAAACCAAGCTCCTCCTAAAGCCCCACCTGCTAAAGTACAAGTGCCTGTCAACCAGCTGCGTTGACTGATGGAGAAGTGAGAGAAGAACTTGTTTATACGGCCCAAAACATCACTTCTCAGAAAGGCTATCACAGTGAAAGCCACTAGAGAGGGTTCTCCAAGAGAGAGATCATATGCTAGAACCATGGCTAGCAGACTTATAGATTTCACCAGGATTAATCCTCCTGTCTACTTCGGGTCCAAAAGCAATGAGGATGCACAAGAGTTTTGGATGATGTCCAAAAGATTCTCTTTGTTATGGGTGTTAATGAAGAGGATTAGGCTGATTTAGGCTGCATACCAGCTTAAGGATGTGGCTCAAGTATGATACAAGATGTGGGTAAATGGCCGAGCACCTAGAGAAGTCCCCATCACCTCACCTCCATCGACCTCGGACATACGTGATACTACTCTCTGCATTCCTAGAGAGTTTTCTTTCCAAAGGGGAAAAAAAAAAAAAAAAAAAAAAAAAAAAAAATATAAAGGGCTAAGTTGAAGAGTTCCTAAACCTACATTAGGGAGGTATGTCAGTCAAGGAATACTCCTTCAAGTTTGTTAAACTATAAAAATATGCTTCTTCCTTTGTGTCAAGTAGCTGGGATGAGATGAGCACATTTGTGACTAGTTTATTGGAAAGTCTAGGTCTGTGGTTCATGTACAGCAAGTGGAGGAGAGTTCTTGGAGGAAGAGAGGACGAGAAGGCAAGAAGCCTAGGCCCTCAGATTAGGATGGTTCTAAAACTAGTTGGATTTCATTTGGAGTCTAGGACAGGACCAAATTCAAGAAGGGGAACCAACACTCAGGTAATACTACTACTTTCAAGAACACTAATGTCAAAAAGGACAAGTCTTGCATCAAGAAGGCCAATGATAGAAATGCCCTGCGTGACACAAAGACTTGTGGTAAGTGTGGTTGCTTGCATGGTAGGTTATAATGCCTTCTATGGGTGAGGAAAAATTTGGCATATAATCAGGGACTACTCAAATGTGAAGAATTAGTCCAAACAAAAACTCAGCCTCGACCTAATCCTACTGCTGCAGCCGAGCCTCCCAAGAGGAATATGTTCTATGCTTTGAAAGGTAGGTGGAGCAAGAGAAGTCAAATGATGTGGTCACTAGTATATTGCATGTCTTTTCTTTTCTTGTGAATTCATTGTTAGATCTAGGATACACAATGTCTTTTGTTACTATTTTAGTTGCTAGTAAAATTTGACTTGATTCCTGAGATCTTGCATGTACCTTTTCAAGTTAGTACTCACACAAGAGACAATATTAGAGATGAAAGAAGATCTACGATCAGGGTATCACCAAATTAGAGTGATACAAGAGGATATTCCTAAGACTACCTTCTATAGTAGGTATTGTCGTTACGAGTTTCTTGTCATGTCATTTGGTCTCACTAGTGCACTAGCCAAGTTATGGACCTTATTAAAATAGGGTCTTCCATAAATACCTTGATTATTTTGTCATAGTATTCATATATGACATCATCATATACTCTAAGATCAAAGATTATCATGAAAAACAGTTGATAATGACATTGCATGTTCTCAAGGAAGATCAATTGTATGAAAAATTTAGTAAATGTTAGTTTTTCACTGATATCAGTGACCTGCCTTGGTCATGTGGTGTCTCACCAGGGTGTAGAGGTTGATAGGAATAAGACTGAGTCAGTAAAGAATTGGCCGGACCCCTTACTCCTATAAACATCTTGAATTTCTTGGGTTTGGCTAATTACTATCGCCGGTTTGTTTAGGGCATCTCGTCTATTATTTCTCCATTGACAGCTTTAACAAAGAACAAAGCGTAGTTTGAGTGGTCTGAAACATGTGAAAAGAGCTTCAAAGAGCTGAAAGAACGACTCACTTCTACCCCAATTCTAACATTGCCGAGGAGAGATGAAGGGTATGTGGGGTACTGGGATGCTTCTCGAGTAGGTTTGGGATGTGTTCTTATGCAGAATGGCAAGGTGAGTGCATAGGCATCAAGCAAGTCTAAAATCAACTATCATAATTACCTTTCCTATGATGTTGAGTTAGTTTTTTTGGTATTTGCGTTAAAACATTAGAGACATTACTTATATGGTGTACATGTTAATGTATTTACTTACCATCAAAGTCATCAGTATGTTATTATACAGAATGAATTGAATCTTTGTCAGAGAAAATGGTTAGAGATTCTCAAGGATTATGACATCAGTGTCCACTATCACCCAGGTAAAGACAATGTAGTTGATGATGCTTTGAGAAGATTGAGCATGGGAAGTGTGTCTCACATTAAAGATGAGAAGAAGGATATGGTTAAAGAGGTACACCAATTGTCTAGGTTAGGTGTATTTTTTTTAGATACACTAAGTGGGGTTGTTTCAGTTTGTTGTAGATGTTAAAGCTAAGAAGCATCTCGACCCAGTACTCATGGATTTGAAAGACAGTGTTGAGTAAGCTGAATGAATCATTTTCCCTAGGAGGTATGGGTTACTTAGATACTAGGGAATATTGTATGTGCCAAATATTAATAATCAGAGACCTAATATTATCTTAGAGGCTCAAGGATCCATGTATTCGATTCCTCTAGGTTCCAACAATATGTATCATGATCTCAAGAAGATCTATGGTGGGAAGGTATGAAGCGAGATATTTGTTGGTGTATGGAGGAGTGCCCCAATTGAAAAGGTTAAGGACGAACACCTTAATCCTGGAGGTCTGACCCAGTCGATCGAGATCCCAACATGGATGTATGGGGCTGTAATATGGACTTTGTTGTTGGTCCTTGCAGGACCAGGAAACTTTATGAATCCATTTGTATCATAATTGACAAGATCAATAAGTCTTTTCACTTCAGTCCTGTGATGTCTACTTACAGGGACAAAGAATATTCCAAGTTGTATATTGATGAGATAATAGGTGACAAAGGATCCATTTATCTATTATTTTAGATAGGGGAGACAATGTCACTTCTAACTTTTGGAGAACTTTATAAAAGAGCAAGTGTATACAGTTGGGTTGTTTGAGGTAGGAGATTATTCCATCTTTTCACCTAAGATCATACATGAGGCTATGGAAAATGGTTAGAATGATCAGGGATAGATTGCCTACTGTTTATAGTCGTAAAAAATCTTATGCTTATAATAGGAAGCAACTTCTTTAATTCGAGATAGGTGATCAATTCTACTTGAAGATATCACACATCAGAAGGGTGATGAGTTTTAGTAAGAAAATGAAGTTGAGCCTGAGGTATATAGGTCGTTATTAGCTCTTACAATGTGTAGGGAATGGTTCCTATGAACTTAAGTTATAAAAATGACTTGTCTTTTGTTCATTCAGTGTTTCATATTTCGATTCTTTAAAAGTATCTAGGTGATCCTGCATCCATCCTGCTTGTTGAGGGGTTAGGAGTCGATGAGAACCTTTCTTATGAAAAGGTTCTAGTTGAAATTTTAGATCGCCAAGTGAAGCAACTGAGTAACAAGGAGGTGTTTACCATAAAGGTGTTACGGAGAAACCACCTTGTTAGGGAGCAACATGGGTGGCCGAGGCCAACATGAGATTCCATTACCGTCATTTGTTAAGTTCTTGAGGTTACATATACTCTTCCTAAGTCTTATTTTGTTTATGAAACTCTAAATTTTAGTGCATTAGTTGGTTTTGGTGTTTTAAGTCCACAAATGTGTGTTCTATACTTTCAGTATATGAGTTAATATGAGTTCATGCTTACATTCATGTTGTTGTTTTTGCATAGCATTGACGTTAATTTTTTGTTGCATGAGTTGTGATGTTCATTGGGTTAAACTTAGATTGAGAAGGAAGTTCCTCAATCTCATATATGAAGCTTCAGATAATCTTTGAGTGATATGCATCATCCAGAGTAAGTTGTGAATCAGATACTCACAAAGAGTAAAGTTTCAAGTATATTGATGAGTTTTTCTAAAATACCCTCTTTTATTCAAAATAATGTGTAGTCTCATCAGGGACGAATGATCTTAAAGGGGGGACTATGTAACATTCCCGAAAATGTACTTGTCCTGTGAAGAGTCTATTAGGTTGTAAGAATATGTATTGGGGTACATAAGCATCCCGATGACAAATATTGGGTAATATTGGGCATGTTTGAGAAAATTTACTTAAGGGGTGTTAGCCAATTTCTATGTATTAACAAGTAACTTAAGATATACTATGATGTTCAAATGCTCCAATCCAAGATTATTTAGGAATTGTACCTGCAATGAAGACACTAAGAATTTTTGTTAATTTCATAACTTACACATATTAGGCACGACACATCCAAGTGTAAAGGCTAGCTATTATAGCATATGATCTGGTAAAATGATCATGTAGATTAAGCAGTATCCAACGACATAGTGAGAATCCTTGGGACAAGAAGTGAACTTTGAAAGTGCAACTACAAAGTGCATGGCTAGGAAAGTTCATGGAAACACTTGTGCAAGCACATCTCTTACCGACCGAGAGACCAAGCGACAAAGCCCAATCGATTCGGTTAGGGTAGATTGGGGTTGTCATACGTCGGGTCAAACCATGTGGGGCCGAGCTTCCTAACCAATCCCAAGCTCTAACTAACTTACCTAACTAGCTAACTAAAAATAAAGTAACTAGTGTGCCCTAAATCATAAGACCTAACAGGGTGATACTAAATGATTAGCTAACAAAATAAACATCCTAGTACCTAACCTAGGACGGTCCAAAGGGGTTGGTTATGGTCCTATTGTCTTAGGGGTACTTTATTAATTACCCTAGGTCACTTAATTTAATAAATTTGCAACTTAATTAATTAATTTAAATTCATGGTCGAACCCATTTTTAGTCAATTTAGGAGGTGCATTTTGGTAATAAGGTAACTGATTTATTTAATTAAGTTAATTAACCTAAGTTGAACTAGTCAATATTCAGTTCCTAAGACTTAGACTCACGTATATCTAGTAGAAACCCACGACTGAAAAACAGTGAAAAAACATGAGAAAAATAGAAAAATGCTTTTGATTCTCCTTAGGCGATTTCAAGGAAATTCTTAAAGATTTACATGTAAATTACAGGGTGATCTTCGTAGATTCAATTCAATATTAAGGTATGAGTTTTATCTATTGGATTTTTCCCCTTGATGCTTTTCAAACATTCTGAATTTTAGAAAACCGAAACAAGGGTTGTCCGAATGAAATTGTCGAATGTTCATCTCCCTAGTTGTCCCTATTTCCGATTCTAGTAGTATGTATAATGATAATTTTGAGCATGTTTTTTTATGTGGTGATAAGTAATCATTATATGTAGGTTTCTGTGATTCGATAATATCGAATTACAACTATAGGTCAGATATGTTTGAATAGAGTTACATCTACAAGAGACTACAATAGTATATAGATGAGGTTAATTGACTTGGCTAGTGATAATATCATGACATGTGTTTAGTTAAGGTTTGCTTCTAGTCAATAAATTGGCCATCAATATTATATCAAAAGTTATGTATAGAATTGGACAATGAGTAAGTCATACCAATCTTATATGGCCAATGTAAATTACGATGTTTCTTGTAAGGCCAAATACATGTTAAGGATTGACCTAACAAGATCTGTAAATCAATTGAACTCATAAACCTAGGGTCTTGACCATGATTGGGACCAAGTCCAACTTCCCTATCTAAAATGATCTCGTGAAAATAGTAGTATATTTAATAAGTCCCTTATAAATTCATAAAGAATTGTTAACAATACTACCCAATAACACTTGACAAGATAAGTAGTGAGTAAGAAAGAACTAAAAAGCTTATGAGTTATGAATTGACCTAGAATGGGGGGTTGGTAAAGGAAGGGAGACAAGTCTCACTTTGCACCACTACAATTCTTTTCAAAAAAACTCACACTAACGAGGGTATTAGAAATCATGAGACAATTTTCATTTAACCATAATGATTAATGTAAGATTTAAGGTCATTATTCATCAAGTATAGAAAGGGATGACAAGTCGTCCATTGGATCTAAGCATACCTCATAATATAGAAAAGCTTCCATAGTTATGAGTGAACTCTAAAAGTTGTGGTGAAGTGTAATAAATTTGAGCTAAAGCACTGATAAACTAGGTAGGAATGAAACTGTGCAAGACAAGAACATGTAAGCATAATGAGATTGCGTCTACCCCAGCGTGGATAAGGGTCTCCAAATTCTCCTAGTCTTTGAACTATTTTCTCAGCATAGGTTACTAGTAGCGGATCCACCTAAGAAATTTAGGAAGTGTGCCGGTTTCACTTTGGCTGAGAACCACCTTGTTTTTAGTGGCGGTAATAAGACACTGGATTTCATGTTATCTCACATGATATATGGTCCGTTTTAAATGCGAAGATTTCTTTAAGCAAAGAAAGAAAGAAAGAGAAGGAAAGACTAGGAAGATGAGGGTGTTCGGACAATGATGACCAAAAGGGTGAGGTTTAGACTTAATTAATGCATGTAAGTCATCTTAGTCATGAACACAAAGATTCCAATGGATGTCTTAATATAATATCTAGTCAACCTATAGCATGTTTAAGCTGAAATGAGATCAAACAACAAGGAACATATAGTTCAAAGTGAACTAAGTAAGCAAAAGCATAAGTATATCAAATCATCAGTGTTTGATAAGAATAACGTTTTAATAGTTATTTGTGTAAGCCTATAAAGGGAGCAAAACATAATGAATAATCAATTGGAGTATTATTATGCCCCGACATCATAACACTATGCAAATGATCAAAGAATGGGCATAGCCAATAAAGATGGTCTTATAAAGACTTCATGCCCAATTTGATAATAATGGAAAGAATAACTTGTCAGTAGGGTAGTCAAATAATTTCCTTAGTCGTTTGGATTACTTGCTTGATTCATTGAAGCAACGGGACTAAAATGAATTATTTCACTAGTAAATAAAAATATAGGATAAAAGGAGATAATTGAACTACACAACAAAAAGAAGAAAATACTGAAAAATAAATTAAAGTCTTGGATAGGGAGATCTCGGCCTAAGGGACAAAAAAAATAAATTATGCTTGAGTTGTTCTAAAATTATGTTCATGACTCCAATGTTCATATAGAAAATGATTTGTGTCTTTTAACTGCATGAAAACATGTCATTTTCATAGCATGATTCATAAATAACAAACTAAGAAAGTGAAGTGACTTTACTTTCAAAAAAATGGCAAGTTGCTATAGGAAGAGCTTTTCTTGATCATGCATAGTACTTATATGCTTATGTGCATACAACAATACCCATTAAAAGTGTGTATTAAACTATATACAATTACTATTTTTATAGGTGTAGGTCCTTGAAGAAGATTGAAGATTAGTTGAAGATGTA
The DNA here is from genome assembly GCA_027704765.1 of Solanum habrochaites. NCBI lineage: Eukaryota > Viridiplantae > Streptophyta > Magnoliopsida > Solanales > Solanaceae > Solanum > Solanum habrochaites. Next base: position 33,115,929 of record JAKWJA010002499.1, on the reverse strand, counting down.
CGGACTAGTACCTCCAGAGTTTGGTAGGTTCTCTTGAGTTCGATAATGCCTAAGCTTTATTTTTATCTTTAGTAGATTAGACATACCTAATGGATGTTGTCCCTACTGTTTCCTTTCAAACATTTGTTCAAGCTTTTGTATTAAGGCCAGTTTGGCAACTATTAATGATATTATGAATTCTTCATTTCAATTGTTCAATCTGTCAATAGATGGTTGTTTATTTTGAGTTGTTAGTATATCACTCTTTTGCAAGAATTATATGAAGTTTAGGTACAGTTCACTAAAGTTAAAAAATGTTAATTTTTTTGCTAAAATTAACTGTATGATTGTGATGAAAACTAAGAAGAGGCTTTTCTGCGACCTCTTATAGGTTAACAACGCCGATCTCATCTAGGGTCTGGGACCTGGGTGTGACAGAAAGTCTTCTCTATCGATGTATATGCCTTACTTTATCCCGGTATTACATTATCATTTGTTACCCCTCAAATAGCTGAAAAGTTTGACATTTTTCCTGATATTTGGTATGAATCTTTTATTGTTTCTACACCGGTAGGTGAGTCGGTTGTTCCAAAAAGAGTGTATGGAGTTTTCCAATAATGTGTCCCAATAGAGTTGCTTATGTTGAACTAGTAGAACTTGATATGCTTGATTTTGATGTGATTTTAGGTATGGATTGCTTGCATGCTTTCTTTGACTCAATAAATTGTAGAACGAGGGTGGTGATGTTTAACTTTCCAAATGAACCCTTTATGGAGTGAAAAGGGGAAATTCTTTTCCTAAAGGGTGTATCCTCTCTTATTTGAAAGAATGCAAAATGATCTCCAAAGGGTGTTTATACCATATAGTAAGAGTTCAAGATTTAGAAACTGAAATTCCTCCCATTGAGTCGGTCCCCGTAGTGAGTGAATTTACTGAGGTCTTTCCTAATGTTCTTACCAGTATTCTTACCTAATGGGAACTTGAATTTTGTATATACTTGTTATCACATATAAATCCCATGTCAATTAATCCTTATCAGATGGCTCCAACAGAATTGAAGAGTTGAAACCTCAATTCAAGGACTTACTAGACAAAGCCTTCATTATACTTAGTATTCCTCTATGGTGTTCTCTAGTTCTATTTGTGAAGAAGAAGGATGGGTCTCTTAGGATGTGCATATATTACCGCCAACTTAATAAAGTCACAGTCAAGAACAAATATCATCTCCCTTAGATTGATGACTTGTTTGATCAACTCAAAGGGTCAAGATACTTTTCTAAGATTGACTTGAAATTAGGGTATCACCAACTAAGGGTGAGAGGTGAGTATATGCCAAAGATGGCATTTCACAGAAGATATGGTCACTATGAGTTCTTACTAATGTCCTTTGTTCTCACAAATACCCAGGGGAATTTTTGGTTATTATGAATAGAGTATTTCGAAACTACCTAGATTTATTTTTAATCATCTTCATTGACAATATCTTTATATATTCAAAAAATTAAAATGAGGGTGATCACATGAACAATTTAAGGGTGGTATTGCAAGTACTTAAGGAGAATAAATTTTTTTCCAAGTATAGAAAAAATAGAGTTTTTGTTGAAGTCAATGACGTTTCTTGGTCATGTCATCGTTAGTGAGGGAATTGTTGTTGATCCAAGGAAAACGGAGGCTGTGAAAAATTGTCCTAGACCATTGACTGGAACCGACATTAGGTGTTTCTTAGGTTTAGATTGTTATTATCGAAGGTTCGTGTATGGTTTTGAGTCCGTTGCATCTACCTTGACTACTTTGACCTAAAAGTGTAAGAAATTTGAGTGGTCGGAGGTGTGTGAAGAAGCTTCCAAAGCTTAAAAATAGGATTACTTTGCTTCGGTGTTTACCTTATCGGAGGGTACAAAGGTTTTCGTTTTGTATTGTGACGCATCCCGAGTGGGTTTAGGGGGTGTGCTTATGAAACATGGTAAGGTAATAGACTATGCTTCTAGGCAACTTAAGGTTCATCGGAGAAACTATCCAACCCATGACCTTGAGTTAGCGACCGTGATATTTGTCTTGAAAATATGGAGGCATTACTTGTATGGCTTCCATTTTGATGTTTATACCAACCACAAGATCCTCCAATATGTGTTTACTCAAAAGGAGTTGAATCTAAAAAAAATAAGGTTGTTAGAATTTTTTAAATATTACGACATAAGTGATCTCTATCACAACGGCAAGACTTGTAGTTGTGGATTCTCTAAGTCATATGACTATAGGCATTGTGTCTCACATAGATGAAACAAAGAAATACCTAGCTAGAGATGTTCATAGGTTTTCTAGATTGGGTGTGAGGTTGGAAGATTCTCCGAATGGTAGTTTTATGGTCCATCATAACTCTGAGTCATCATTAGTAGTTGAGGTGAATTCCAAACAACACCTTGATAAAACATTAATGGAGTTGAAGAAATCGGTCCTTGTAAATCTTAATGAGGTATTCTCCTTTGGGGGAGATTGTGTTTTGAGGTACGAAGGAAAATTATGTGTTCCCAAGGTAGATGGGTTGAAGAACCGGATCCTTGAGGAAGCCCATGGGTCCAGCTATTCCATCCATACGGGTTTGACAAAAATGTACCATGACCTTAGGGAAGTATTTTGGTGGGAATGTTTGAACAAGTACATAGCGGAGTTTGTTGCTAAGTGTCCAAATTGCCAACAAGTGAAAGGCGAACATCAAAAGTCTGGTGGCTTACTACAAGATATCCAAGTTCCTACATTGATATAGGAAGACATCAATATGGATTTCGTAGTGGGTTTAACTCGGAATCAAAGGCAATATGACTCTATATGGGTTGTTCTGGATAGGTTGACCAATTCTCACTCACTTTATTCCCGTCAAATCTACATATTCGGCAAAATATTATCCTAGGATCATTCTAGAAGAGATTGTGTGTTGCCATGGTATTCCGTTATCCATCATATCGGATCGGGGTGCACAACTCACATCTAGGTTCTCGAGGTCATTCCAAGAAGGGTTAGGTACTAAGGTGAAGTTAATTACCATTTTTCATCCTCAAACAGATGGTCAAACGGAGTGTACTATTTAAACCCTTGAGGATATTCTTAGGGCTTGTATTAATGAATTAAAGGGAAATTGAATAAGCATTTGCCTTTGGTGGAGTTTTCTTATAATAATAGTTTTCATTCATCCTTCTCATTGGCTCCCTATGAATCCTTGTATGGTAGGAGGTGTAGGTATTCAATTGGGTTGTTTGAAGGGGGTGAGCATTCACTTCTTGGTCTAGATTTAATTTATAAGATTTTTGAGAAAGTTTATATTATAAGGAACCGGTTGCAAACGGTATATAGTCGGCAAAAGTCTTATTCCAAAAATAGGAGAAGGAATTTGGAGTTTGAAGAAGGTGGTAAATTGCATTTGAAAATTTTGCCGATGAAAGGGGTGGTTAGGTTTGGTAAAATAGGGAAGTTGAGTCCTCATTATGTGTGTCCATATAAAATCTTATAAGTTTGTAATGTTGCTTATAAATTGAAACTTCCTAGTGAATTGACTTCAATTCAACTGCTTTTCCATATTTCCATGCTTAAGAAGTGTATTGGTTATCCCAAGTCTATTCTTCCTATTGAGGGTCTTGGTATGAAGGATAATATCCCATATAAAGAAGTCCTGGTTCAAATTCTTGAAAGGCAAGTGAAGAAGTTAAGGAATAAAGAGGTGGCTTCTGTAAAGGTGTTATGGAAGAATAACCTAGTTGAGGGTAAAACATAGGAGGCCAAGGCCGACATTAAGTCCCATTACCCTCATCTATTTGATACCTAAGATAAGTAGATATTAATTATAATGAAAATAATAACTAAAATTGAAGTTGCTTTGATTTCTAGGGAAGTTTTTCAAAAACTGCATTTTTGATATTGTTACAGCGAGTTACTCTGAAATTATGCATTTGGACTTGAAATTTTGCCCTATGTCTTAATTTGAGTTATGTTTTTTCATTTAGATATAGTGAGTCTTATTATGTGGCATGTTTGTAAGTTGAACTTTTACAAAATTGACTCATAAATGCTATGTAGATCTCTTGGTCTTATGAGAAGGATGTTCCTCATTATGTAAGGCTTATGTATAATTGAAGTTTTGAATTTCCTTTTGTAAGTGATATCGTTGATGTTGTTACGTATTGCTGTTTGTTGAGCAGCTAATATTGAGTCCATTCCTTCATTCAAAGGCTTTTAGTGTCATTTTCGGACGGATGTTCCTTGGTGGGGGGGGGGATAATGTAAGACTTTCGAAAATCCAAGATATGTTGTACAGCCTAACATAAGTGTCATATAGTAAAGACACTGTTTTAAGGTCTATTTGAATTAACATAAGTCATTTAAGAATTCTAGAAACCAAAATGCCGAAGAATGTCCATGACGTCCAGAATTAGTGTAAGGGGGTATAACATGGGTTTAAGTTGATTCATAGTCAAAACTTTGGGGTACGACTCCCCAAGGACCAACCAAGGGCTCTTTAGGAGGACCCTTGCAAGTGGAGTAAAACACTGATGGGGCAGTGTGCACCCACGATAGGGCATCGACGACGCGTGTGTGGATGGACGGGACATCGATGCCATCCGTCGTCCAACACTTAGAAAATTCCTTGAAGGAACTCTTTTGCACAATCACTGAATAAAACTATGGATGTGCAGAATGGAAGGTGTACGAACTGTCGACACACAGATGGACTAATTTTCCTGCATCTTTTTAACTAAGTATTAACTAATTAATTAAGGTTTTTTTTGGTTAGTTAGGGATTCAGGGAAGTCTAATTAAAGTAATTAACCCCCTATAAGAACCCACAAAAAAGAAAGAAACATTTAGACTAATAAACTTACAGAAAAGAACTCTCTTCTCTTCCTTCTCTCTTCATTCACTTTCTATTGGAAGACACCATTGAAGATCAAGCTAGGGGAGGATTTTGAGGGCTGTAAAGGAACGATATCACATTCAATTCTTCATCAAACATTAAGGTATGGGATCTAATTCACCTGTGAAACCTCTTTCCTCAATGGGTTCCTTCAAAGTATTTTCAAAAGTTTGGTTTTCATGTGGGTCTTTTCCCAATCTCGAAATTAATGTTAAGAATTGATTTGTTTATGTTTTATTTTGGATAATGTGAATAGAGTTACATGTATTATAACCTAACTGTGAAACATCATGGTGGTTTGGTCTAGTTTAGAGAAGATGACCCTTAACCCTTAACCATAGGTTTGATCTTGATATGAATTAGTTTGTATTTGCTTCAATTTACTTGGTTATTGGTTAAATTAACACTTGATGATGTTTTAACACTAATCATGAACTAATTAGGGTGATTTATAGAATTTCATTCTTGTTCTTGAGAAGATGATCTAGGTTAATAAGTATATTGTGAATTGACCTAAGTATCTTGTCCTAAGCTATATCTAGTATTGAATTGTAATGTAGTGATTCTTATAGTGTTGTTATAACGTAGGTTATTGACTTACGATTATGTATACAAAATTGGGTTGGAATGAAGGGTTTATGGTAATAACCTTGAGATGAACTATGAAGGAGACGTGGAAAGGCTTATGATTCCTAACCTTTACTCCAAATTTAGGTTAATTATGATTTAGTCATGATGTTGTATTGGAGTATGCTTTGTGTTAAGGATTGATAGGGCGGTATGATTTTTAATTGAAATGTCCTGACTATGAATGTGAGGTGTTGGCTTAAGATGTAAGTGTTATAAGGATGGGAGATGATTTGCCAATGTGCCTTTTCATGATATGAAGATGTTAATATTCTAACCTCATCTATATGAATAGTAATTAAAGGAATTATAGTCACTTAATTATATTAAGCTATGATGATGATTATGTTATACAATGGTTAGACCCCATGAAATAAACTAAGCTATGATTGACAATAAAGACTTAAAGACATTTCAAAAAGGGACCCTAGCATAGCACTCAGTGAACTACAGTGAGGAGTGTCCCTTCCCACATAGGGAAGGTAGGACCACTAAGGTACTCTTGAGATTGGAGACTACAATGCATATTGCATAAAGAGGGTCCCAACTATATCTCCTAGTTCTTGAACTATGTTGCCCCCATATTGTTAAAGTATGATGCCATGTACTCTTAAATGTTATGACATGTGAAATAGGATGTTAGTCATTATTCTTATTGGGTTACGTGATTTATTAAGGTTATGGGGCTTTGCCTGGCCATTGCACTTGTTTACTTTATAGGGGTTCATGGGTAACAGTCTTGCTTTGGATATGTTTAAAGTACTCTTATACATGATTGTTGCTAATATGAATCGATGATAGAGTTACTTAAATATCTAGTACAACTATATGATATGCATGTTGACCTGACTAGACTTGGTGTTGTTTTTCTTGTAATGTACATTCCTATGGCTTAATGAAAATGTGATATTTGTTGGCATAGTATTGGTTAACGTGCATAAAAATTTTAAGTTAAAACTGCATACTTTATGAAATGTCATTTTTCTTAAGCATGTCTTCATAGTATGTATGCATATGGTCTCACTACTTAGTACAAGTGGATACTAACCCCTTTTCTTCATTTCCCCCATAAAATTTAGGTTCCAGTCGTTGAAGTGCTTCGAAGATTACTTGAAGATGGCTTGTATCTATTTTTCATCCAAGTAGGGTAGGTCCTCACTTTCCGAGGGTGATGTCACTATCTAACTTATGAAGTTGTTTAGAGTTTAAGACTAGCATGTTCTTGTTCTTTCTTTCTTTTCCTTCGTATGAAACATTGTAGAGGTCCTATGTGGACATTCTTTCTGGATGTATGGGTTATGCCCATGTTATTACACTCTTATTGATAGTTATCTAGTTAGATTACTATTATTCCTATGGCTATTTTACTTACTTATTGTTCAAGCACAGTAAAGACTAAGTATCTCCTATACGAACATTAACTGAAAGGTATATATATCAATATATATTATGGTTGTGTGTGTGTATGTCGAGGTCTATGTAAGACTATAAGTGATATGTATGAAAATTTTTAATCTTCCAATAAATTTGGCCGATGAATATAATGATGTAAACTAAGAGGATAGTCTTTGTCCTCAAAGAGGATGACGACTTCGGTTATGTATAGAGGGTAAACTTGGATGTGACACTACCTTCTTTTTTAGGATGGAACACCTCTCATTGTCAAGTTCACTTGTTGCTAATCTAACTTTCCCTTTTTGAAAAGTCTTAAAGTCCTTAAAAATTACATAGTAAGATAGACTTAAAGATATTAACTCCTCATGTACATATACATAGATCCTAGGTAGATGTAGAGAATTTCCTTTCATCAAAACAAACATAATGTGAGAAAATCCTTTCACATAAGATGATCTAGTATAGAGTACGATTAAGGAAACTATCCATGAGACTCTAACTTACTAGATTATCATTAAGATGCTTCATTCATGCTTGCATGTGTGTGTATGTGTACATATAAGAGGAAACCTTTTACACGAACACATTTAGACACCACATGATCATACTTCATTATCAATATACTTTTACATCATAATAATAGCTTAAATTATAAATTCATAACTTATTCTTATAGAGAAATCACCCTAGGAATACTTTCAAGGTCCACTTTTAATATATAGTTAAAGTCCCATATTCTTCCATACACTAGTACACCTTTCAAGTGATACTAGTTAAGATGCATCCTTCATACTTTTATTCATTCAATTAACATGATGAACATGTTACACTTATAGGTAAACATTAAATGTGTATGTACATTGGTCAGCATGATAATATAATATAAACGACATGATGTTAGAACCACCCTCCAAAGATCACAATTATATACACCATATCCCTCAGGTCATGAACAACTCACATGTGGAGTATTAGGGACTATAGACAACACACCAACATTGTAGCATACAAGACAACAAAATTTTCATCATTTGAACCTAAGACTCATAATCATGTATAATACCACACATTCATATACGGTTACATAGGTAGGGGGTAATTCTTCAATAGTAGTTCATCAATGTTAAACATATTGACCACTCCTAACCATAACAATATCATTAACATTATCAATATACCTAGATCAATGTACTAGTATTAAAGACTACACATCAACCTTTCATAAATTATGATAAGCATAAAATCACTACACTTTAATTTTATTGCTTTCAAGGCCATGTGTAACACTCCGAAAGTCCAGTCCTAATCTAGAGCATCTCATGAGTTTCCAAGGTTGTTAAATTTGTTCTAAGACCTCAAATAATGTTTATAAGTCATGTAGGACGTTTTAGAGCTAAGACATCAGAAAAACTTCCATGACGTCCGGACACTACTAAAAGAATTTCTAGTGTGCCTTATCCTATTTCAGGAGGTTATAATAGTCAAAAATTTGATGAAAAGGTGTTAAACATTAATTAGATTAAGTTTAGTGTTGAAACGTACAGGTAAGACACCCCAAGTATAACCCTAGGGATCCTTGAGGAGGAACCTTCCAAATTGCCCAAAAGTTGTCATAAAATAGTGTCTACCTACACTTTCCATCAATGAGGCATAGCCTAGATGATGGGGATACGATGCCTCCATTGTTGAAAACATAGACAAAGTTCAAGACTGGTCCAAAAGTCCAGTCTCTAAACTATTCAATGGTTTCCTGTATGGTCGGGGCCATGGGCGTTCACTGACCTACTGACTATCGATCAGAGTCTCGTAGGTCAGGACTGCTTTCACTGTTATGTTTAAAGTAATGTAATCTTAATTAGTTAAATAGTCAGGGGTTAATGGTGGTTAATTAAGTTAATTAAGTGACTATATAAGCAACCCTATGTATAAATCAAACATAATAACCCAGAACTCCTAAACTCAAATTACTCTTCCTTCTCTCTACTTTCTCTCTCCCAAAGAAGACCATTGGAAGTACAATCCTAAGGGTTCTAAGGAAGCAAGAACATCATTTTTCTCCATAAATAATCATGGATTATTTAGGTACGGGAACCTTTCACCTTTGGGATTCCTTTCCCCTAAGATCTCTTTGAAATTGATTTCCAAAAGAGGAATTGAACATGACTTTCTTTCTAATCCAAAATTGATCTTTCAAATTGTACTGTTCTTGATTTCAAATTATTTTTATAGTTATAATATGATGTATTATTGTTCGATTATGATAGTTCTTGATTTAAAACCTAGCATGTTGAATAGATCATGAATTGACCCAAATATCCTAATCTTAGGTTATGAACTAATGTTTAATTGATTAGTATTAATGCAATTTACTTAGTTCTTGTGTTAATTACTTTTGTATGATTTTATTACATATAATGAAGGATAAATTTTGTTGGTTGATAGTAAGACCATGGATGATGTCTTTTGAAGGAAAATCTGTAAGACTTTTTGACCTTGAACCTTTTCTTCAATTTTGATGGTTTGTACTTGGTGATAAAGTTCAACTGAAGCATATAATTTGATTTTATTAAGTAGGTGTTGATATGATGGTTTAATTTAAATGTCTTGATTATGTAAAGGTGTGAGATTATGTTTAAGATGTAATGATATAAGGTTGGTTGTGAACTACCTATGTGTCTTATTATGACATGATGATGATAATGTGTTAATCTCACATGTGAGGGTTTTGTATTGAAATGTTGTTCTCATGAAATTCCTAATGAGCTAATGACTATGAGTCTACAAAGGGTTAATATTGTATTACCTAAACTAAGTTATGATTGTTAAAGTAAAACATAAAGACATTTGAAAAGGGACTCTAGCTTAGTACCGAGTGAACTAGTAGTGATGTGTGTCCCTTCCCAAGTAGGAAAGGTAGGTTAACTATTGTACTCGTGATCTTGGAGTCTATAATGCAATGTGAATAAAGAGGATCCCAATAATATCTCCTAGTTCTTGAACTATGTTGACCCATAAGAATACTAGCTAGTGGATCCACCTAGAATGCTACGTCCATGCTTTAGTACTTCCTTATCAACTGGTCCACCTTCTTTTGGTGTAGGGTTTTTTGACACTAAATTCCAGATTTAGTTCTTGTGATCAATGTCGGTTAAAGTAATTGTTCCCAAAAGTAAAATGAAGTAATGAAGTAAATACTAACTAGAGTTAATTAATGGTTTTACTTAGTGAACGTAAGGGTATGGGACTTTACCTATACAGTGCATTAGTTTTCTGTGAGAAAATTCTTGTATGGTTTTCATATGTCATATAAAGTAAATGATTATTCATATGTTGACATTACATGTTGATGATCCTATATGATGTTAGTTTCACTTATGAACATGCTACTGTACATATTTCTAAATATGATGATGACTACTTTTGATGCTATGTTATGTAAGGTTAGGCATTTCTTGTGGTCTTTTGTTCGGTTTATTTGGTTGAGTAAGGTTATGGGGATTTACATGGTCATTGAACTTTTATAATTGATGGTGGGTTATGGGTAAAGATCTTGCATATGATGTAATTTTATGAACTCTTATACATGTTTTGTTGTTATAACATGATGTTGGAGTTGTTTTTATTTTGTACTCAAGTATGCTAATATGCATGTTGATTGGATATACCTTGATGATGTTGGTTTTCTGTTTTATATGGTTTTGTCTTAAAAAATATGTGATTGTTCACTTATATGGGTTCTTGGTTGTGCATAAGGAAAATCAAAGTAATCTAGAATTTTTTTGAACAAGTGTCCCCTTTAGTATGATATCAAATGTTTTATGTTCATATTTCTATACTTATTACAAAAGTGTACTATCCCATATTTCTATATTTCTATAATTATGGAGGTTCCGACCGTTGAAATTCTAGAGGGACATTGAAGAGGATTTGGATTCTCATTCACCAAGTTTAGTAGGTCTTTACCTTCCGAAGAGGATACCATGATTTAGCTATTGGATGTTGTTCTAGTCTTGGGGAATTTAGTTCCTTTTCTTTTATTTAAAGACTATTATTGTATATTCCTATATGTGGATTTTTGTAAGGGTTATGCTTGAATATTTTACACTATATGGATGTTTTTAATGTGACATATTTTCTATTAGAATATCATCATATATTATGTATGTGAACTAAATGTAGAAGCCAATGTAATGCTTCCTATGTTAGGAGTCTATGTAAACTCCCTATGCATATATGACGTGTAAGCAGAGGTCCACGTAAATATGAATTTGTATATGTATAAGAGAAGTATTAAATTTTCCACAATTTAACCTGTGATATGTTATGAAGAATGCTAAGAGGTTAGTTTTAGCCCTCTCTGAGGACGGTGATGCCAGTTACGTCTAGGAGGTGCCCCGATGTAAAAAATTTTGTATCAGGTTATGAGGATGAATATCCTTAGGATTGATGTCTCACTAAACCACGTATATGTAGATTTTTGTTCATAAATGTGAAGCGCGCCATGTATGACAAATTGAGAGATAAGGGTGGCTTTTCTCTATTTGGCCCATCTCATGACATCTCAAGTTAATGTTGTCCCTTGTTATGTCAAACCTATGATGGCTCAAGTGAATCGGTAAGTTTTACACCATATGCCTCCACATGAAAGCAATATGGCTTCAGGTTTGAGAGACTTTACTAGGATTAACCCTTCTATGTTCTTCGTGTAAAAGGTGGATGAAGACCCTCAAGATTTCCTTGATGAATTCTACAAGATTTTATTTTCTATGGGTGTTAATACGAGTAAAAAAGGCAGAGTTGGACGCCTATCAACTCAATGATGTGGCACTTACTTGCAATGGAGGGACAATAGGGTGATAAAAAGTGGTCCGGTGACTTGGAAGATCTTCAATAAAGCCTTTATTGATAGGTTATCTCCTATAGAGTTGAGGAAAGCTAAGGTGGAAGAATTCATCAACCTTCGCCAAGGATGTATTAGAGTACTCGATTACTCGTTGAAGTTTACTAAATTGTCTATGTATGCTCTATCTATTGTGTCTATCCCAAGGGATGAGGTGAGTCATTTTATTATAGGAGTATCCGATGAATTGGTGAAATAATGTTGTTCGGGTATGCCTCATGATAATATAATATCTCTCATCCAATGATTCACGCTCAACAAGTTGAAGAAAGCAGATTAATGAGGTACTATATAGAGGCCAAAATAGAAAAGACTTATGAAAGTGGTTCTTCAAAGGAAAGGTTGGAAATTCAAGATAGGACTCTATCTAAGAAGAGGTTCTCCAATCAAGTACCTTCAAAATTTCTCAAGGCTTGTGGTGATAGGGTGTCTAACCCTAGGTCTCAAAATGGAAAAGCTACTATTTTACAGAGCAAGAAGCCTACATGTGAAATGTGTTGCAAGAAACATATTGGTGACTGCCTAGTAAGGATGAACAATTGCTTCGGGTGTGTTAATAGTTGTCACAAAGTTAAAGATTTCCCTAATGTGAAGGGGAAATAAAAGGGGAGTGGTCAAGAGAGTTGTTATTATGTTGATGCTCAAAGAAAGAACTGCTTTTATATTCCCTGCTCCAGGGGTGAAAAAGAGAGTTATCCCGATGTGGTGACGGGTATGTTACAAGTCTTCTATTTTAATGTTTATACTTTACTTGATCCACGTGCTACCTTGCTATTTGTTACTCCTTTTGTAGATAGAAAGTATTACATTTGCCAAATCTCTTGAATGAAACTTTTATGGTGACTACCCCGATAGGTGATTTGGTGGTTGCAAAAAAGGTATATAAAAATTGTCCTTGAATGTCGCCAAATATAGTTACCATGTTTTATTCGTAGAACTTTATATGGTTGATTTAGATTTCATTTTGGGAATGGATTAGTTGCATGCTTCTTTCGTTTCCATTGGTTGTAGGACAATAGTGGTCAAGTTTAATTTTCCTAATGAACCCGTCTTAGAGTGGAAGGGGGGAAGTTCTATTCCTAGGGGTCGTATCATTTCTCATCTAAAGGCTTGTAAGATAATCTCTAAAGGGTGTTTATACCATATTTTAAGAGTGAAAGAGTCAGACTCCGAAACTAATCCCATTATGTTAGTCCCCGTACTTAGGGTATTTTTAGAGGTCTTTCCTAATGATCTTCTCGGAATTCCTCCCAGATGGGAAATTAATTTTGGTATCAGATTTTCTACAGGATACAAATACCATTTAGGTTCCTCCTTATCGGATGGCTCTAGATGAATCGAAAAAGTTGAAGACTCCACTCAGGGTTTACTAGACATAGGCTTCATTCAAGCTAGTATTTAAGGATGTGTCACATAGGATGTGTATTGACTACCAACAACTCAATAAAGTGACCATTAAGAATAAGTATCCTCTCCCTCGGATTGATGACTTTTCTAAAATTGACTCGAGGTCGGGATATCACCAACTTAGGAAGAGATATGAAGATATTCCCAAAAAGGCCTTTCGAAAAAGATATGGTCACGATGATTTTAGAGTGATGTCTTTTGGCTTGACAAATGCTTCGGGTTCGAAAATTACCTAGATTTCTTTGTTATTGTCTTCATAGATTTTATCTTGGTATATTCAAAGAATGAGGTTGAACACATGAACCATATGAGAGTTGTGTTACAAGTATTGAAGGAACAGAAACTATGTACCAAGTATAGCAAATGTGAGTTCTGGTTAAGGTCCAATGGGGTTTCTTGGCCATGGCATCTCTAGAAAGGGTTTTGTAGTCAATCCAAGAGAAAACTGAAGAGGTTAGAAATTGTCGTAGACCTTTGGCTCCAACAGATATAAGAAGTTTCTTGGGTCTCTCAAGGTACTATAGGGGGTTCATGGATGGTTTTCAATCTATTGCATCTCCTTTGACTACTTTGACCCAAAAGAAAGTGAATTTTTTATGGTTGGAGACATGTGAAAGAAGCTTTCAAATCTTGAAAGTTAGGAATACCACCTCTCCGGTATTGACTTTACTGGAGGGTACCAAGGGTTTTATAGTATATTGGGACGCATCCCGAGTGGGATTCAGTTGTGTCCTTATTCAACATAGGAAGGTTATTGACTATGACTCTAGGAAACTATAGGTTCATGAGAAGAATAGCCCAACTCATGATCATAAGTTAGTGGTCGTAGTTTTTTCCTTGAAAATACGGAGGCATTACCTATATGGTATATTGTTGATGTATATACAGACCAAAAGAGTCTTCTATATATGTTTACTCAAAAGGAGTTAAATGTCCGACAATAAAAGTGGTTAGAATTTTTGAAAGATTATGACATGAATGTTCTCTACTTCCCTGGAAAGGTCAACATTGTTGCGGATTCTCTAATTTGTATGACCATTGGTAGTGTGTCCCATGTGGAATAAAAAAAGAAAGTCTTAGTGATAGATGCTCATATTTTGGCTCGTTTGGGTGTTGGATTGGAAGATTCTTCTAATTGTGGTTTATTGGTTCATCATAACTCCAAATCGTCTTTTGTGGTTGAGGTGAAGTCTAAGAAACACCTTGATCCATCATTAATGCAGTTAAATGAATTTGTTATTTGTAAGCTTAATTAGTCATTCTCCTTAGCAGGGATGGTATTTTGAGGTACCAAGGGTAGTTGTGTATGGCCTATGTGGATGATTTGAGAAACCGGATCCTAGAGGAAGCTCATGATTCCCTTTATTCAATACATCCGAGTTCTACTAAGATGTATCATGATCTTACATAAGTATTTTGGTTGAATGTCTTTAAAGGGACATAGCAAAATTTGTTGCAAACTGTCCAAATTGCCAAAAAGTGAAGGACGAACACCAAACGCTGAGTGGATCACTTTAAGAAATACCAGTTCCCACTTGGAACTGGGAATACATTAATATGGACTTCGTAGTAGGTTTGCCTCAGAAATAAAGGCAATATGACTTTATATGGGTGCTTGTGGATAGGTTGACGAAATCCACTTATTTTATCCCCGTTAAATCTACTTATGCGGCTGAAGATTATCCAAGAATTATATCAATGGGATTCTGAGTCTTCATGAAATCCCTTTATCCATTATTTTGGATATAGGTGCTCAATTTAATTCTTGATTTCGAAGGTCATTCCAAAAATGGTTGGGTACGCAAGTGAAGTTAAGCACTATTTTTCATCACCAAAAGGATCGTCAAGCGGAGCGTACTATACAAACCCTTGTGGATATTCTTAGATCTTGTGTAATTTATTTCAAAGGAATTTATGATAAAACTTAACTTTGGTTGAGTTTTCTTATAACAAATAATAGTTACCATTCAACTATATCTATGGCTCCTTTTGAGACTTTGTATGGTAGTAGATGTAGGTATCCAATTGGGTGGTTCAAGATTAGCGATTCTTCACTCTTTTGTCCCAAATTGATCTATATGACTTTTGAGAAAGTTCATATGATAACGAGTCGATTGAAAATATCCTATAGCCGGCATAAGTTTTATGCTGACAATAGGAAGAGAGATTTGGAATTTGATAAAGATGAAAAGGTTTATTTGAAAATTTCACCTATGAAAGAGGTGATGAGGTTTAGAAAGAAAAAAAACTTAGTCCTCGTCGCGTGGGTCCTTATGAACTCTTTTAAAGGATTATTAAGGTTGCATACAAATTGAGATTATCTAGTGAGATAGATTTGGTTCACCTAGTATTCCATGTCTCCATGATTAAGAAGTGCATTGGTTACCCCAATTCCATTCTTCCTATTGAGGTTCTAATTGTTAATGGGAACATCTCCTATGAAGTGGTTTTGGTCGGAATCCTTGATCGACAGGTGAAGAAGTTGAGGAACAAAGAGGTGGCCACTTTAAAGCAGTTATGGAGGAACCACCTAGTTAGGGGACAACATGGGAGCCCGAGCATGACATAAAGTCCCGTTATCCTATTCTCTTTTCTAACTAAGGTTTTTAGTTCCTATAAATAATAAATATAATGAATAAATTTGAATTTGACTTGTTTTGCAAAGATATGCATAACTACGGTAAAAGATTTTGCAAAATGAGTTTTCATGGAAAAATGCTGTTTTTCTTAATATGCATTTATTTTTGTATTTTGTATGTTTTTGCTTCAATTAAATTATATTGAGCATGTTGATGTTATTTTTGATGAGTTTTTTACATAAGTGACTATTCATGTTATGTTGGGCTGAAGATGATGTTACGAAGGAAATTACTTATATAGTAATGTTGACATCTTATATTTAGTAATTGGTGTTTTGAGTTTCCATGTGTAAATGTCATGGTATTATGTTGATTTGAGTTTTAACTTATGTTTATTATTTTTTTTGTTGGGCTGCTAGTATTGAGTCTATCATTTCCTTACAAAATATAGTGGGGTCATTCTAGGATGAATGTTACTAAGGGGGGAGGATAAAGTAATACTCTGAAAGTACAAGACCTAATCTAGAGCCTCACATGACTGTCCAAGGTTGTTAACACTGCTCTAAGACATAAAATAATGTTTACAAGTCATGTAGGAATTTTTAGAGTGAAAACATCAAGAAACGTCAATGACGTCCAAAGACTAGTGAAAGAGGTGCTAGTGTGCCTTAGGCTATTTCATGGGGTTATAGGAGTCAGAATTTACTGATATTTGGTGGAAAGGTGTTGAACATGTAGTCAAGTATGTTTAGGGTGGAAATTTCTGTGTATGAGTCTCCAAGAACCACTTTAATGGTCCTTAAGTAGGAACCTTACATATTGGGAAAAAAATGTCATAAAACAGTTGCTACCTAAACCTGCTATCAACAAGATATAGCCTAGATGAAAGGGCGTTTATGCCTCTATCATTGAGCACTTCTCCAAAGTTAAAGAATTTTTTAAAGGAACAGCCTCTTAAGTTATCGACGGTTGCAATTATGGTACGGAGTCATGGGTGTCGACTGACCTACGGATGATTGGTCAGGGTCTCGTAAATCAGGCCTGCTTTCACTGTAAATTTTTAAATGTGGTCAACTTTACTAGTTAACTAGATAGGTATTTAATTAGGGGTTAAGGGGTGCTTAATTAAGTTAGTTAAGTGACTATATAAGCTACCTTAAGTCTAAACAAAAATTAACACTGCATAATTCCCAAACACAAACTACTCTTCCTTCACTCTAATTTCTCTCTACAAAAGAAGGCTCTGTTGAAGGGAAAATTCTAAGTGCTATATGCACATAGAACATCAATTTTATCCATCAATAATCAAGGATTAACACGGTATGGTAACCTTTCCCTTTGGCATTCCTTTCCCCAATGGGATCTTTCAAATTGATCTCCAAAAAAAACAATTGAACATGGGTTTCTTTCTAATTTAAAATTGATCTTTCAAATTGTATTGTTCATGATTTAAAATGATTATTATGGTTATATTATGATGTAATTATTGTTCAAATTATTATAGTTCTTCAATGTTACCTACAATGTGGAATGATCATTAATTTGACCCTAATTCCCAAGCACCCAGGTTATGAATCTTATTAATTTATTAGTTGTTTATGGCACTTATTACTATTTATGATGTTATCCACCTATGTTATTGAGAATTTCTTTAGTTTATGCTAATACCACGGAGGATGAATTTTGAAAGAGAATTGGTAAGACTTTGTGATATTGAACCTTCACTTCAATTGTGATGGCTTATAATTCGTGATGTAGTTCAATTGAAGAATATTTTTTTGATTTGATTGAATAGATTTTTGTATGATGATGTTATTGAAATGTCTTGAATATGTGAAGGTCTGAGATTATGTTTAAGATGGAATGATATAAGGTTGGTTTTTAACTACCTATGTGCCTTATTATGACATAATGATGATAATGTGTTAATCTCATAAATGAGGGTTGTATTGAAGGGATGTTCTCATGCAATTCCTAATGCGCTAATGACTATTACTATGCAAGGGTTTACTCTCCTATGACATGAACTAAGTTACAATTGTTAAAGGGAAGCTTAAAAACATTTATAAAGGGACTCTAGCTTAGCCCAGAGTGCACTAGTAGTGAGGAGTGTCACTTTCCAAGTGGGGAAGGTAGGTTCACTACTGTACTCATGATATTAGAGACTATACTTCAATGTTCATAAAGAGGTTCCCAAGCATATGTCCTAGTTAATTAATCTTGTTTCGCCCATAGAATACTAGCTCTAATCTCCTAATGTTATGTTCATTTTTGTTACTACATGGCAATTTAGTCACTTCTTTCGTTGTGAGGATTTTCATGACTCGTATTCCACATTTAGATATTGTGGTCTAGGTCGTTAAGAACAAGTGTTTCCTTCCTTCCCGAAGTAAATAAAGTAACAAAGTGTATACTAACTAGGGTGACTTATGGGGTTTGACTTAGTCTAGGTAGGGGTATGGGACTCTACGTGTACATTGCACTAGTTATCCTTGAGGGAAGTCCTAGAAGATTGTTCTTATGTCTTATAAAGTAAATGATTATGCATACGTTTAATTTACATGTTGATGATATGATGTTAATTTCACTTATCAACATGATATTGGTCTATATTTCTAAATATGATGATGACTACTGTTAATCGTATTTTATGTGAGTTTAGGAATTGATCGTGGTAATTCGTGGGCTTACTTGGGGAAGTAAGGTTATGGGGATTTACTTGGTCATTGCACTTGTAGACTTGATGGTGGGATATTTGTGAAGGTCTTGCATATGATGTAATGTTATGAACTCTTATACATGCTTTGTTGTTATAACATGATATTAGAGTTGTTTTTATTATGTACTCAAGAACGCTAATATACATGTTGACTTGGTTATACATTGATGATGTTGGTCTTGTGTTATATATGATTTTGTCTTAAGGAATATGTGATTATTGGCTTATTTGGATTCTTGGTTATGCATAAGGCTTTTCAAAGTAACTTAGCATGGTTTTTAACAAATGTCATATTTCCATATTTTGTACAAGTGTGTACTAACCCATATTTTTATGTTCGTACTATTACATAGGTTCCGCCCGTTGAGCTTCTAGAGGGCAATTGAAGAAGACTTGGATTCTCATTTTAAAAGTTTGGTAGGTCCTCACCTTCCAAGGATGATGCCACTATCTATATATTGGATGTTTTTACAGTCTTAAAACATTTAGTTCCTTTTGTTTAATTTGAAGAGTATTATTGTATATGCCTATATGTGACTTCTGTTGTAAAGAAGTAAGGGATATGCCCGAATGTTGTACTTGATCTATATAGCGTAAATGTGAGATATTTCCTACTACAATACCTTCATATATTATGTATGTGAACTAAAAATAGAATCCTATGTAATGCTTTCTACATGAGGAGTCTATGTAAACTCCCTATGTATATATGACGTGCAGGAAAAACATCTATGTTAACCTCACCTGGTATATGCATAAGAAAAGTTTTAAATTTTCCACAATTTATCCTATGATATGTTACGATGAATGCTAATAGGTTAGTCTTATTTCACTCCGAGGACAACGACGTTGGTTACGTTTAGGGGGTGCTCCCCGGATGTGATACCACGATCACAACATAGATAGATGGAGAAGAATGTAAACACAACAACCATAAGTGTACCATACCAGATAATCTCAATCCAAACACCTTAGGCTAGGAATAAAGTAAACTTACAAATTCTGCAAGCTTGGACCATTAGTCAAATGCTCAACAATTAATAATAAATTGACATATATGAACATAGAATTAAGAAACGCATTACAATCTAATCATAATCCAATCATCATATAATATAGATCACAAGACTTACATATGCTATATTCATAAATTATGGAGATCATGGGTTTTTCAAATAATTGGATTGAAATTCATCTTAAAAATAATAAATTAATAAAAAATCCATCATTACAATGATTTTGAAATTAATTTGATCATAAAATCTCTTTGAAAAACCTTTGAAAGAAATTCTTAGGTGGAAGGTTAACATAGGACCAAGGATTATACCTTACTACATGAAATCCCACAAAAAATTGGAGAAGAAATCATTAGATTATATCCCCTAGCTTGTTCTTCAGATTAGTCTTCAATGACTATTCTAGAGAGGATTTGTTTTGAAAGGATAAGATCTAGTTTTAAGAGTGAAGTCTAAATTTGGTTTTCAAATTTTCAACAAACTTGAATACCTAAAAATCGATAACATAAAAGCCCATATCTTATTTGGAACGTGGGATGAACTTACCAATTCACCCCTCACTTGGCCAATTTGCAGGAAGAATTGCAGGGCCCAATCGACGGGACCATCCTCTACTCCGTGGTTTGTGACAGAGACTCTACATTTTTACAGATGAGCTCCAAGGCCTATGTGTTGAGCAACGACCCCAATCGATGGGACGTCAGTCAATGCATAAGACGTTAACTTCTAGGCATTGTTTGACACTTGTCACATCTGGTGAGCACCCCCTAAAAGTAACATGGCGTACTTGACCTCTCGGAGATCTTGTAAAATCCCATCGTTAGCATATATTGACATAGCAAATTTAGCGGAAAATTTTAAACTTTTCAGAGCACATCATATTATAGAAACTTTATTTCTTATATATATGTATATATATATGTGTATAAATCATAATACATATTAAGACCCTAAGTGTCTTTGGCATCTTAGGCTATAAAACAATAGAATACATTAGGGATACGACCCTAAAAACATAAGACATTAATATCATTCTAATTTATACACTTTACAGTAAAGCATAGTTTAAGAGATCCTTGGAACTTAAGGATTCCTTTCATTGATAATGGGAATCATCTATCAATCTCTTCATCATTCTAGACATCATTTAAGCATCCATAAAGCTTAATTTCTAACATAGTACTCACCTTCATAGTAAGCATCTTTTGAGAAAAATTACACATATCATAGGCACATATATGACCATTTAGCTAAACATGCTTTCACTTTTCAGGAGTGGACCTATAATTATGCATTCCGAATCATAAAGGTCACATAGTTGTCAAGAGACTCAACATATTTCATTTTAAAGAGACTCAACTTTTTATTATAAGGGTGAACATTACACCTCACAAGTGACTATAACCTTGTTTTCTTACCTTATCTCACGAGGTCAAATGCACAACTAGCATATCAAGATGCAAATCAACATGAAAAAACATGGAGTTTATCAACATTTTTCTTTCATACACTTTGGAATATTAAAATATCTTTAAGGTAATGTCAATCAATAAATACTAAACATTTACAGATCATGCAATCCATACTTTATGCAAAACTCTATTCATGAACAAGTTAACTAAAAATTTCATTAGATCAAGTTGAAGCAAGAATAGAAGGACAAGGTAGAAAATATCAACAACCTTAATACTCCATCACCATCCCCCACATACGGTAAACCCACTTAAGAGAAACTTAACCCAACCATAAGAGGATCTTAACTTAAAAACCTTCATTTTTCTAACTTAAAAGTGATTACTACTTTAAAAGGATTTGCAGTAAGTTAACATAGGAACACCAAGGTATTCTAAACCTTATCACCTAGGCTATTTATCCCCAATTATCAATTTAGGTCATCTCATTCAACAACATAAATTTTTTACAATACGATAAACACCAAGGTCATACATCGTTAGGGGAAATGATAGAGGAGACGTAACCTTAAGGACTCTTTTTTAAACATTTAAATTAAGGTAACTTCTAGGTCAATCAAACCCATATTATCACCCTACAAAGATAACAGTACTACCCTCAATTCAAGGGAAACATCAAGTCTTCAACACACTAAGGGACTAAGAACACAATAAGAAGTCAGAAACAGTTCTACAACTGATCATACCATAAGACTCTCATTCTTTATTCCAGATAGAAAATCTTTTTTTTCATTCATTATCATGTTCATATGAATCAATTCTATACACATTTAAACAACTTCTAATCAAAGAACAATTCAGTTCATTTCCCAAAAATATTACAGTAAGTTGCCTAGCATTACAGTGAGCATGCTTTCAAATTCCAAAAAAAGGCAACATTTAGGCTGTTGATGGGAAAATCATGACAATATGAGATATAAAAGTTTTCCAAGACAAGAATACTATAATCACACCTAGGATCAAGTATATACAAAGTACTCCATTCCATTTTAAGCAGCTTATAAGTACCCCTGTCTACAAAAGGAAACCAAACCCTTTAAATTACGAAATCTAGGGTATCATGCTCCTCGTAGTCCACGGGCATTTCAGATCAAATCTATCATAAAAGGATACCATCATGCAAAACTATATAGTAACACATTATTCCAAATACATTCTCAATATAGCATGCTACTTCACATAAATTTCATATATAGACATAATTTGCACCACATCATGAAAACATGCAAAAATTCACATTCACACATACTCATTCAAACCATAAAACAAAGATAAGCATTTAAACTTACCTTTTCTACCTCAAGCATAGATAACAATCGCATCCAAGCAATCACATCTAAAAGACCACAAGACAAGAAACCATAAGAGAGATCTTATAGAGATAAGTTCTATGGCACGATATGACAATGGTGAAAAAGGGAAACTCAATCTTCCATAGACTCTCGTACCATTTGATGTGTCAAGACTCACGACCAATGATACAAGACTTTACCAGACGTGAAAATATGAGACTTCATAGACCCTAAACCACATTTAAACCTCATACTATGATACCATGTTTGTCATATCCGGGGAGCCAACCCCCGAAAGTAACAATGGCGTAATTCTACCTCTTTGAGGTATCTGGTCAAAAGCCCATAGTTATCATGCAATGAATTTGACATAGTAAATTTTAGACGGAAAACTAAAGTTTTCATAAAACATCATATGGTAGAACTTTACCTTTTACATACATACATACATACATACACACCACAACACTACACACACACCATACACACTCTGCTCCACAAACACACACACGACCCCCACACACACACACACACACACACCCACACAACACACACACACCACATTATATATATATAGTATATATATCTCTATATATATTATCTATATAATATCTGTAAAAACATAATTACAATATATATTTAAATTCTTCTAAGTCTCTTTGACATCTAACTCAAAAACATTATAATACATTAGGGACAAACGACCTTTAAATATAAGACATAGACAATATGATACCTTGTCTAACCTTTACAGCGTAAACCATAAGTTTAAGAGATCTTGGAGACTTAAGGATTCCTTACTCAGCTTGGGAAACCATCATCAAGATCTTTAACCATTCAAGACATACTTTAAGCATCCATAACTTACACTTTGTGTAAAGAGTAGAGAAGAATGAGATTCGTACAAGAATGCACTGAGTATGGCAACCATACAAATACATGCATTTAAAAGGTACATTTTCTTGAAATCATACTTGATGCATTTTTGAGTAAATCTTCATAAAACCTTTAGACAATTAATTTTCATCATTCACATAATTCATATAGACATATCCAAAATCCAAATATCAGATATGATCACATATAGAATTTAAGTCATTTTTGAGTCACATTACAGTAAGCTTTTTTTAAGTTACAGTGAGCATTACCCGAATGTAAAACCTTAAGGTCACAATAGAGCATACATACAACCTACATAATGCATCACACATCATCATATTAGTACAACCTATAAAAGCCACATTTAGGTCAAGGACTTAGGAACATTATTGTAAGCTACTCCAATTTGTACATATATTTATTTATCTTCATATATATCATTTTAAGACCTTGTTCATGGCCCCAATCATAGTCTACTAGTGAAATGAACATATGAATCCCAATAAAACCATAAATTGTTAGTAACCATTCCTGAGACCACAAACCTTAACATTCCATTCATACATCAAGAAGTAAGTGAAGGAAACTTCTTTTATATCAATACAAGACCTTCCTCATACAGTCATTTAGAACAGCATAATGCATATAAGGATAAGATCACATCTTATAGATTTATACAATGCACATCTTCATCATTAGTAGAGAAATACTACCATACCATGCATATGGATATAAGCATAAACATACACATTAGGTCACCTTCCTCGGACTTTCTAAGGAGCTACTTGTGCAATGTCTAGATGGGTTCATTCCTTCCACCATCCTAAGTAACCTCCCTTCATTCCTCCTGTACGGATCTTTCATTTCTTCTTCTATTGTCCTTTTACTTTAAGTAAACTATACGCCTTAACCGACCTAAGACCATTGGTGCTTAAAAAACAGGAATTTTGTGTTGTAGAAGCTTACACAATGGAAGGGTTTCTTACCTAACCAGGGTAGAACATTAACCCACTGCTAGCATATACGTGACATTTTATTGCTACATCCTATATGGCAACATATTATAGAAACTTGGTGGTAACATGGCAAACCTTTTTTATCCAACTAGCATTATGGTTATTCACTTACTAAATGTAGCTCTAAACCCTTTTTGGTCATGGAGTGTACTGATCCATGCCATGAGGTTAATGATAACCATATACCGTCTACAATATGAGGACAACACTCAGCATTCGCTCGGTCAGTGCTTTACCTGGCCTTCAACTTGTGTCGTGTTAAGGTTAAGTCCCCTTTTGAAATGTCTCCATTAACATGACTTTATAAATACGAACGGCTTAGAGATTCATCCCCTCATATGGTTACTCATAGGTCATTGGAAAATTCATCACCTAATCATGTAGAAGATCCTTTCTCATGGACATAGCATAAGTAATTACACTGTCTAGTTTAGGATACACTGAGCACACTTTCAGATCCTCTATTGACGAGATCACCCCTTCATGTGATTGTGTAATACATCTATGGGAGCAACCTTCACATTAACGCATTATGTCAGCACATGTTCATTACATATCATAAGTTTCATACATATAGAACCCAAATAGAACTATCCATCAAGGTTCACATGTGCAATGCATAGGCACAGACACATACCCTACTCATACTAGAACACTATCAATCATCCTACTAAGTAACCCACAATCATACTTTCATAATACACATCCTCTTAACATACATTGTTCGTAGAAACTAGTGAAAATGAGAACTGCCTTTCATTTAGACCCATTGACCGATACTATTTTGTAACATGCAATGCAAACTTTTGAGTGAGTGGGTGTAACGTCTTGGTTCGGTACATGAATCACATAAGTGTTTATCAACAACATATTGGGGGCAGCCAACCTCTTATACCATAATAACTTTTTCAAGCATGAAACGCACACACCCAATAGAAAGGAGACATCCCTACTTCATATTACACTTAAGACTTCCTACTTATGTATTCATGCATTCAACATAGAGTCATAGGTACGGGATATTTAAAACATTTTAAATCATATTGCAGCACCTATACCGTTTTCTAACTGGATATACAAATTCTATACAATATAATACAAAATGATCACAACTAGAATACGAAAGTAGGAATAAACTTCTCATAGTATTATCATAAGCACGTGTTAATATGTTAGTCAATTTGCATTCATTGGCATGTTAAACACATATATAATGAAAATAAAGTAAACACTGCCATCATAAGTGGACCATACCACACAATGCCATACAAGGCTTCATCAACTACATTAATATAAAAAAGTAGAGAGATGAACATTCATACCAATTCATCAATCTTTGATCATCATTGATCAATACTACTTTCTCATCATTTATACACTATAGAGTAGTAGCTATAAGTTCTTAAATAACAAACGGAACCATGTACAAGTCTTCATAAGAGAATGATACAAGTAGTGCACTATATCAGATATGTTGTAGAAAGTAGATAGTTATAGATTATCAAGAAAATTCCCTAGTTTCGCTCATCAATCGTCATGTATGAATGATATACATAAAGTGCAGTAGCCAAATAGATATAAATTAAATCTAAATCATTATTCATCTACCCTAGAACTAAGATCACATAATGTTCATTACAATATTCAAATTGTAGGCTAGTAGAACCTAGATCAATTCATGCCAAGAATCCTTTTCTTTGATCATCAATAATTCATACCCACAATTCACAAATATCATCAATAAAATCCAGTAGTTAAGGAAAACGTAAACTAAACGAAATCCTACTACAATTGCCATAACGTCCAGATCATAGTAAACATGCTACTTTAGATATCAATGGAAAATAATCATAGGCTAATACACATTGATCAACGTGAATCAATTATTATATTCACCAATAATATCCAATTAAGACAGTAGATACAACCAGCGCTACAATCAAAATGTACATTAACTGTTAAGAGACCAACGTTACAACAAATCATGGAAAACTTAGCTAAACATGTTCAAATTCTCATACAATGATCCACATGGATTCTTCATCCTCAATTAAACACCAATACAATTAAAAAAACAACATATATAACCACTTCAATGTAATAAAATCATAATTCAATCGATAACAAGTCAAGATCAAAAAGTCCATGCAAGGACTAAATAAATTTAGGAAGGGAACACGGTTTTGATCATGCAATTGGATTAAAATCACGTTAAAACCAATACATTAACATCAATTCATCGTGATTTAACCATTTAAAATGGTTTTAGAAATAATCCATTGATAGATTGAAGAATAAGAACTTGATCATGTTTTTCTCTTTGAAAACTTTAAGATTAACACGATAGATGGAAATATAACTAGAGATGAAGGATTAACATACCTTTATCTACATGAAAAACTCTAAAACATTACGAAATTCCAAGTTGTTGAGATTCACCAACAATGAAGGTTTGTGGGGAGAATATTTGTGGAAGGAAAGTTCAATTTCGTGTAGAGGGGATTGGGAAAAGGTTGTTCATGTTTTTAATACCTTATATACAGCCAAATATAGGTACATTAATAAATTAGAGTCAGGTTAGGACGTAAGGTGAATTTCCCATTCACCTCTTAATGAAACTGTGCGCAAGGCACCAATTGCAGGCCACCATCGACTGCACAATCGACGGACCGTAGGTCAATCAATGGGTTGTTTGTGTCTTCCATCGATTGTTCCTTGGCCTGGTATTTTGTTGACATTTGCCCACGATAAGTGTC
This sequence comes from Solanum habrochaites, assembly GCA_027704765.1. NCBI lineage: Eukaryota > Viridiplantae > Streptophyta > Magnoliopsida > Solanales > Solanaceae > Solanum > Solanum habrochaites. Next base: position 33,088,989 of record JAKWJA010002499.1, on the reverse strand, counting down.
CATTGATGATACCCCACCAATTGGCCAACGTTTGGTCCGTCAATTGACAGTGCCTAGGCAGTATCTCCACCAGCCTTAGGCCTTTTTGCGGTGCCCTTTAGAAGTCGTTCGCGGACATTTCTACTTAAATACAATAATGAAGAAGTTTTACACCTCACACACAATTTAACAAAAACAAATACATGAAACACGTCAAAACAGGCTAGCCCCCATCAAGACACACATTGAGCGTCTTAAGGGCTAACTTACGAACGTCTTGGACATTCTTGGACGTTTCACCTCCAAGATTCACGAAACATCGTATACTACCATTAAAACTTATTTTGAATCATTAAATGGATTCATAAGCTCATTACATACAATATATAAACACCAACAGACACAGAGGCACATAGGTAACTAGTCGTCGAGCATTTTGGTTGTCCCTTGACTTTTAACTTCCAAATAGCCTCAAATTTTACACACTGCGTCTAAACTATATTATAATTAATTTTAGGACCTTAAAAACTTAAGACAAACATGTTAGTCTCTAGAAACCCTAACTCATTATGGGGTCATACAATACTGCCTTGGCAAATTTTTGCAAGCCTTTGGGTCCTCCCCAAGGACCCTTAGGGTGATCCTTGGGGTAAAGTTACAGGTCTTACAGTCCCTAATACTACAATATATACGTTAGGGTCCTATGCTATCATTTTAATCACAAAAAACATATAAAACATACATAGAAATTCTACTAGATAACACGGCTAGTTTCCAAATGTCTTGGTTTTTCTTGGATGTTTGACTTGCAAACCTCTTCAATTTTATTATACAATGTGTGACACACTTCATTAACATGTTAATAACTCTTGAAGAACATATGAGGTTCTAGATCACCCTAGTTCTTTTTGAGTGTTGTTACATTATCCCTCACATTGGAACATTCGTACTCGAATGACATGTAGAGCACTTTAAATTATTGTCAACGACTCAATGACCCATACAAAAGCTCATATCATTCATCATATCATCATATAATAGTCAATGCACCAAACATACAAGAAACACCACCTTCATACTATCATGCACTCAATGCAAACACAAGCAAAAAAAAACATTATTTACTCACTCCTAATACATTAACCACATATGTTTTTCTCCTGTTCTTACGAGGAATATCCTTTTCCTAATCATGAAATGGTCATTAATTTTAATTTCATTAAAAGCTCAACATGCAGTATCATTTAATTCACCTATAAGCATGTTCAACTTTAGAACTCAACAGGAAAATAAGCGACTAGCACAATTGTACATAGATCATGAATAATGTAGATTAAGAAAAACCTATATAATCTAGACATAAAAACATTAAGCCATATATAACATAACCATGTTTAATTCTATTCAAGGAGGAATAACCTTCTCTTTACATACTAACATGTCATCATAGAGTTCATATAAAAGCAATGTACAAAGGTCAATTCATTTTAAGGAAAAATTCTCCACATTCAACCAAAGCATGTGCATACTCCTTTCCTTATGAAGTGAAATTTGTAGGTCACATCATGAACATCACAACTTTAGGAAGTTATTTCAGAACATTCCTATTTGTAGCACAATACTAGCTTCCATAGACATGCTTCATATAGGAAAATTATTACAATTCATAATCACACACACATAATAATGGCTAGACACACCCTCACTTCTCAAGAATGAGCCTATATTCATAATTCCCAAACCACAAAAATCACAAATTTTCAAAAGAACTCATTTTTTTTCATTGAAGGAAATGTCAACACCTCATTATTAGGCCAAAACACCATCACATCAAAATTGTTATCAAGCATTTTATCAGCGCATCTCATGATTTACGGCACATGTTACATATTGATGATGCCCCAACAACTGAGCAACATGCAATTTAAGGAAAATACTTTTTTATGCATATTAATTTCTTTCTTCAAACTTCATAATATAGTGCCATTTAATACATGCATAACATATGGAGAAAATGCAACTTATACTCATATGCAAGAATCCAGAAATTAACAAGCCACTAGGAACTCTTTGGTTTCAAGCTTGAGTAGGAATAGAAGGAAAAGATAGGAATATCTACAACATTACTACTCACATCATCATCCCCCTCATTGGGTAAACCCCTTTAAGAGAAACTTATCTTAAAATCGATAGAACTTGGACTTACCAATCTTTTTAGTAAATCACCACGTCACCCTCTTGTGATAAAGCTTATGCAAACCCTTCTTAACGTCAGCTCCTCTAATCTATAAAAAAGGAACCATTTCCCACTTATCTATTCACTGACACTCCACAAGGTGAGTAATTCAAGGGATCACAAATGAGTAGAAAACTTACTCCACTCCATACCCATTATTCAAAGTGATCCTTAACCAAAGGAAGTTTAACGGAACTCAAAATAGTGACATGAAGTTGATTAATAACCATACCATTTAAGCACATTATCCCTCAATTTGTGTAACCCTAATCAAATATTCATCACTTCATTCCCTTATCCACTAAGGTCAAGGCATGTAAAGACCAAACCTACATACTCCTCACATAAGAAGGTTTGTCATAATTGAGGATTTCCACTCCTAATCTAATCTAAAGGATCTTACTAACTCAACTATTAAGAGGTACTCAAGCACCGTTTCTACTCTAAGTTTATCACTAAAGGAATTCATAACCATAAAGTTAGGTCATACTACTTAACCACTTGAAGCCTTAACTACACCATTACTATTAACGGTAATTCCATATTTTATCACATTCTACCACCAAGTCATAAGAGGGTAAGTAGTTCTGGATTTAAGCCTATAAGGGTCATCACCGTTGGTGGAACCTTCCAACCAACCATGCCTAGGTACAATCTAAGCACTTCCTCAAATCTTCATACCTATATTTGAAGTTAATAGGCGACTAACTACTTCAAAGTAAGTCAAAATAAATTATCTTCTTCTTTATATGAGATAATGGGTACATATATCCCTATAAATAAACCGTAGGGAAACATATAATTCAAACTTATGGAATAAAACCCCTTCTTCCCTTTTTCCACACTCTTAGGATCGGTTCATAAAGGAACTAATCATCTAGTTTTATGGGTTCTCCCATTAACTAGAATACTTTACAATCTCCTTTCAAGTTAAGCTTACTACTTTTCCTTTTTAATAGCCAACCTATACAAAAGATTCCGATCCACACAAGGGAAACTATGAAGCATTATTCATATAAAAAATGAAACATTCATCTTTCACCATTTACCAAATTCGTCGATCATTTCAAACCTATGCCACAACATTATATTATCATTATACGTAACATAAAGCAACCTATCATTGCACAAGATAACTCCTTTTAACATAAAAGCTCTTAAAAACCTATAACTATATCACAAGATAACTTTCAAAAAAACATCTCATTTCTCATAGATCACATACAACCATAAGTGACATCACATAAAAATATTTCCAATTCACTTCACCGAAATGTATCTGGGCAAGGGGTGGTGTGAGTAGGTCACATGAATCAACCATAATAAGAAATGGGGAAAACACAAACAGATTGAAACTTGTTTCTATCTCTCAATGCCACTTGAAGGGGGGAACGGTTGGATAAAGTAACACGACTTCTATTGGTACCATATCACAGTGAAGAAAGAACAACCGAAAGAAAGGAAAGAGGAAACGCAAAGTGATGGGAAAGTCAGAATCTAGAGTTAAGGCTATATGTCACGCAGTAGAGTAGAGATGGAAGAGCGTTCAACTTGTAGCGGCGTCGTTTATAGTCTCGCTTCATAGGGTGTTCGTAGCGTTGTCCAATACTAAGGATGAACAAGACACTACTTGGGATATGAAATTATGAGACTTTTGAGACCCTAAAAACACTTGTCTATATAACCGGCATGCTCTGATACTAGTATTTTTCACGGGATCGGGTGTGAGTGACTCCTTGAAAGCGAACATGGGTATTTTGACCTCTCGGAGGTCTAAAGCCAAGGTGCACGCAGGAAAGTGATGTGGGTAGACAATCATTACATCGCAGTTTTCATAAAAATTTACAAGAAAATTTTTTCAAACACTTTCATAGCACCTAAAATGGCGCAGCGTAGAACATTGGCACTTATATATAAAGGAAGGGGCGAGCATGTAAGAAGATACCAGTGGATGGTATTAGGGAAGACACTAAGTCTCTTTTTTTACATGATTTGATTAACAGAATAGAAGACAATAGGTTAGGGAGGGAATACAGGACCTAATATACAAAATATAGTGGAAAGAGCAGAATAACTTAAAACAATGTACATTAAGTTTAACACACCCTCTTTATAAGAAGTTCAGTTGAATTTCACCTAAGGACCAATGTGATACATGGGAAGACAGTAGGAATAGAGTCCTCATTCGTGTTATACGAAGGTCACACCTCTAGGCATGTCACTACCATGAATTTGGTAAAAAGGGAATGATAGAAGGAAATGTCGGATTTAGCATGGCTGAGAAGAAGGCAACTGGAAGGATGATCGCGAACCATGGGGAAAGAAAAAGAGGAATGCTTTAGAAAGGTACATGCTTGAACCTTATAAATCAAGTTGGGCAAACATGCTCTTTTTAGTTCATAAAACACATCTTTGAATAGTGAGCAAAGATATGTGAGCACACACAAATTGTCAGCATATGAACACCTTATAGGACATGGACGACGATCATTTAAAGAATCTATTAACTTCCATTTATCACAATTGAAGGGAAAACGATATCAAAAATCATTGTTCATAGTATGACATTTCTCGGTCCTTTCACATTGCATGCTACCCCCCAAAGCAACCTTGAAGTCACACTGAGGCGCCAAATGCAATGAATTGCGGGGTGTACCATACCACAAACTATCACATTAAAGGGTGCGACAAAGGTTGGTGGAAGAATTCGCTACAACCCTATTAAATAAAGGATATTAATTACAGATTAATCAGGAGAGAAGCGTATGTATGAATGATACAGCATTAATATTATGAACTGCAGACATATTTTCGGATCTCATGTAAGGATCATGTCATAATATTTGGTGTACTATTAGTGATCCCATTTTGTGCTTTAGATATGTCATTAAGGAAGACAGACTTGACATCACCAAGCTCGAACAATAAAGTCTAGCATAGTTCATGTCAAATAAGAATACAGGGTAGTGTCATTTAAATGGGAAGTAATGAAACATGGTGCAACTGGTGTAGCCAGAGGAGTTCTCGATAATCATGCCGTAAAGAGTATCTTCTCATACATGTCCCAATCTAGGGAGTGTGCCTACTAGTGCCATGTAGAAATGCAAAAAGACATCATCATTAGGAACTCAAGCGGAGCATACACGAGTAGGGAAGTAACCAACAAGGATACCACAGTGTACCAATTACTTCATACATCAACTTTACAAGTATAGCCAACTACATGCCGATTCAAGTAAGACCTTATAATACAGACCACCACTGGATCAATGTTATGTATATATCATTCCGTAGGCAACACCATCTTTTCGGCATGAGATACAGCTATATATTATATATATATATATATACAGATAGATAGATAGATTCGATAGAAGCTAGATATTAGATGAGAGGATGGATAGATAGATAGATAGATAGATAGAGAGAGAGAGAGAGAGAGAGAACTCTATCGTGAAACTCCCTTCAAGAGCAACTTGTGAAATGCATAGGTAAAGTAACTTACCCTCACTTACACTAAGTAACTTCCCTTAGTTAGTGCTAGTTATGGTTTATAATCTTACTTCCATTTTTCATTTTACTTTCAAGTACATATTCCATTAACTGATATTAATACCATGCGAACTAATAAATGGATCCGGTGTCATACAACTCTAACCTAAAAAAGGTTTTCTACTTGCCAAGGTAGAACATGATCTTCATGCTAGAATCTAGGTGGATCATCTTTCTAGATTCCTATGGGGGCAAGATAGTTAAGGAACAAGGAGGTTGTTACTAGAACCCTCTTCATGCTAAATACAATAGTAGTTCCCACCTCATTAAAACATTGGTGAACCTACCTTCCTTTTAGGGAAGGGACACCTCTCATTGTAAAGTTCACTCTATGCTAAAATAACTTTAAATTTTTGGAAAGTTTGTATGTTTATATTAAAATTTACTTAGTGAGATAGACTTGAGGAGATCAGATCATCATGTACATATATATAGCTTATAAAAAAGGATGAAAATGTCCTTTTAAAAAAAAAATATAATGTGAGAAAAAACATTCACATAACATGATCTAGTATAGAGTACAAACAAGAAAAAAATCCACGAGAATCTGACTTACTAGATAATCATTGACATGCTTCATTCATGCTTGCATGTGTGTGTATGTGTACATATATGAGGAAACCTTTCACATAAACACATTTAGACACCACATGATCATATTTCACTATGTTGCATCATAATTATAGCTTAAATCATCCAGTCATAATTATGCATATAGAGACATCAGCCTAGCGTTCAATGTATAGGTAAAGTCTCATACCATTACCTACACTATCAAAAACTCTCACTTATTCCTAGTTAATATGCATCTTTCACACTTCCATTCATTCAATTGACCTCATCCACATGTTACATTTATAGGTATGCATGAGATGTGTGTGTACATTGGTCAACACGATCATATAATAGAATCCACATGATGTTGAAGAAAACACCCTCCAAAGATCACAATACATACACATATCCCTCAAGTCATGAACAACTCACATATATATTATTAGGGAATAAACCACACACCAACATTATAGGATACGAGACAAGAACATTTTCATCATTTTAACCTAAGATCCCTAATAATGCATAAGACCACACATTCATATAGGGTTACACAAGAAGGGGGTCATTCTTCAATAGTAGTTAATCAATGTTAAAATATTGGCCATCCTGGTCCTAACGACCTGATTCACATTATCAATATACCTAAATCATGGTACTAGGGTTTAAGACTACACATCAACCATTCACAAATCAAGATATGAATTATATAAATACACTTAACTTCTATTTCCTTCAAGTCCATGATAAACAACCTAGGATTAAATGTAAGGAGTTCCACCCAGAAAGAACGCACCATAAAGGTGGCCCACTGAACAAACAATGTCAATCCAAACACCTCTTGGCTTAGGTAATTGGGTACAACTGTACCGTTCTCCAAGAGAATCATGTTATCAGAAATAATTATCAAAAATACAAAATTAATTGACATATATGAACATTGAGTTAAGCAATTCATTATAATTTAATCATAATGTGACAATAAATCGGCAATGAGCTTACAAGACCCACATATAGGTCTACACGAAGAAAACTATGGCGATCCTTGTTTCTTCAGGGCTGAATCTCGGATGAAATTCCGTATTAAAACAAATTTTATATAATCTATAATTAGAAGATTTTGGAGAATAAATTTTACAATAACCCATGCTAGATTGAAAGATAGGGCAATTTGGATCGTATAGAATACATGTCTTTGAAAAACCTTGAAAATAATTCTTTATGATGGAAGGGTTAACTAAGGGGGATCAAGGATGTATCGATTACCTTGGAGGCGAAAATGCTAGCTGCATGAAAAATTTGATAAGAAAAACAAATGAAAATCAGTGTCCCCTAGCTGTGACTCTTTTGAGCTCAGCTTGCAATGTAGATGTCTCTAGAGGGGAGGGATCGTTAGAGGAGGAAAGGGTTTAGTAGTTTGAAGAATGAAGTCTAAATTGGGTTTTCATATTTTTAAACAACTAAAAATACATAAAAATAGATAAAAATAACCTCCCATACCTTATTTGGAACGTGGGGTAAGTTTACCAACTCACCCCCTCACTTGGCCTAGTTGTAAAGAGAATTGCAGGCGCTAAAACTATAGATGCAAGTGATGTACCGGCGATGGAATGATGAGGCCATCCTGATTCCATTATTTTTGACAGGGACTCTCGTTTATTTAAAAAATAATAATGTATTGATTGTGTAGGTGAAGGCAAGGAAGTAGGTGAAAAGTTGAAGGTGACATAACCATGTCATTTCGACAGAGTGAAGACAAGTTCGGCGTTGCAAATTACTCCATTTGTTTGATTTGAGTGTCTGCTGGCCTCGAAAAATGATGGAGCCGCTTTAGAATTCGCAGATATAGAGAGATTATTGCATAATCTATGGGATTATTAGGGAGGGCAAACTCGGTAGGTAGAGCCGACAAGGATGACAGATAAAGGCATAATGGAACTGGAACTTTTCCTATTATGTTGGCGCAATAAGATAGACACTCGGCGCCTCACCGATCCATTGTGCGAAATAAATTAGCATCGCCAAACAGGAGGGTGTTGGACGGTCACATGTAATAGGGTTAAAAGTTCTACCCTTTCATTTGATTTATCTCTTTTTCACAAACTCATACTGACATTTTAGTAGTTAGACTTCTTGTATTCCAATAGTATTTTTAGTGTTTGATTATAACCGAATTTAGATCGCATTGGTTTCTAGGACGTCATTAAAATCTAATTAAGCACCTAAGGTCAGTAATCGAACCCCTCAGTTATATTATCAAATTTGTAATAATTTAGATAATGGTTGATAGTGCCAAATCCTTTATAATTCTTTGAGTTGATGGGATAGTATATATTGTCGATCATTACTCAATATTTCCTACATAATTCGTAACATCCCTCTCGAATGTGTTTTGAGCTGAACTGATATGTGTTTGGATTGTGGAAATGCTATCGGTCATCATTAAAATTGATGTTGAAAAGGTTTGAATAACATTATCAGAGGTTGATGGGTCAAATTTGAAAGAATTGAGTGAAAATAAGAATGTTGGACTGTTTGGGGAGCCGAGTGCAGCTTGCCAAACTTCTCACTGGTTCGTCGTAACGTCACCATTTTGCCTTTAATGAATGATTTTTTTACTGGCAGATGTGTAACTTTTGGCGGTCAAATTGAGTTATAAATTATACTTGGAAACTCGCCAAATAATTCCTTGTTCTCCGTTTGTCTGAACTTTTTATATATTTTGTACATCTTTTTAATGAAAATCCTAAAAAATTAGCACATTACAAATTAACTTGGCGAATTGACTCTATAGTCAAAACCTCTCTTGACCCTTTTCTAAATAACTGCTTAACATGTCATCAATGTTTTTGTAGAAATGGATAGAACAAAAGTCAAAGTAAGAAATGATCCACCAAGGAACATAAGAGCAGAGTAGTTTAGAGACAAGGAAAAGAGAGTGGAGCTATCCATACAGAGAAAATATAACAGAGAAGCCTATGCCAAAAGAAAATTTTCACATCGATCCTAATGTGCCTCCATGGGCTTAAGAGTTCGTTAATGCTATACGTGTCTTCAGGGCATCTCACGACATAGACAGAATGATAGCAACTAATATTGATGCATAAGGTAAAGGAAAAAAAAGATGAAGAACAAGATGATAATGCTCTAGGGACCCTTGTCGAGTTTCTGGCAGATGCATCAGGAACTGATGTGCCAACAATAGGAGAGGATGCATAGACATGACCTTATTATTTCTCTAGCTTTTGCTACATGTAGTATTAGTCGATATAGTGGCATTATTGTCATATTTGGATTGGACAAAACCCTTTATGCTTGCGTGGTGGGGTGAGGTCTACCCTTTTGGTCTTATTTTAGATTGTTTGCTTATTATGAGTGTATCTGTTTTGTGAATATTTGGGTTGTCAGTTTTAAAATAAAAATTTACTACTTTCACGATTATTTGAGCTTATGGCTCTCTTTTGATTCCTAATTTAGTTTTCTATCGTCCGAAAAATTTTCAGTTAGCCACTTCTTGTGTTGAAAGTTGTTATTGTACAAATTTAAGTATCGGTTTTGATCAATTCTAATGAATTGAAAAGTGCTCACAATTGAACACAAATGAATGTGCGGATACAATGTGAATGAATTAAGTTGCATAGATAGTGTGTAAATGCTTTTCATCTTGGTGTTATTAGCCAACTATTTAATTAATTCTTTTACAAAGACAATTGCACAATAGCGAAAGTGTGTAGTCCATTTTGACTTAAGGGTCGATACCTTGTAGGATGAGCTTACTTTTAATATGAATAAATCAACCTAGAATTTACCCCATTCGTCTTATTTATTTAGAAGGTGTCCCCTTTAGATGATCTTAGGAAACATTCAAACATAGTAAGCCAACTTTGACATATAGCTCTTTTGTGACCTACTCGTGAGAGTATGAATGTTACACCTCGGAAATCCAATGGCTTCAGACAGACCTATGAATGGGGTGTTCTGAAATACAAAGTTTAAAATTGTGTTTCTAGACCTAAAGTAGTGTAATTTATTTGGTTAGGAGGTATTAGAGTCTGAGTATCAAGGAATGACCATAACATTCGTAGACTAGTGAAAATGATCTTGTATGCCTTTAGGTCTTTCAAGGGGTTTGAAGAGTCAGATGAGGGGTAAATGTTGTAAAAATGTGTATTATACATAAAAGTTAGTATTTAATATTAAAACGTATTGGTACGACTCCCCAAGGATCACCCTAGGGGTCCTTTAGGAGAACCCAACCATTTGACCCAATAAGTTGTCAAATCACAGCTTGACTAAAGGTTGGCAGTGACGGGTCATCACTTTGCTTAATCCCCATAGGTGATGCTCGTGGGTATACTCTTAGTATCCCTACCAATCCTTCTCCTCCCTTTTCTATGATAAGACCTACGAACAGTAGGAAGGGGTGTAACACAACCTATTGTCTGTAGGTTGTGGCTGTAGGTCTCTGCCAGGTAACTGAATTTCACTTTTAAGTCAAGGGGTTAAAAGTTGTGGTTAGTTAGTTAATTACCTTACTAAACCTAACTATAATAACCCAACCCTAAAATCCCAAATCACTCTAACTTAACACAGAAAACAAAACTTAAAACTTAACGAATCTCTCAAAACTCTCTCAAATCAATACTCCATTGTAGAAGAAGATCAACCTTTCTTTAGGGCTTCAAGAACAATACTTTTCTCAATTAATACTTAAGGATTTATAAGGTATGGGAACTCTCTACTCTTGGGACTACTTTCTCCAAGAGGTTATTAAAAATTGAATTCTAATGTCTTCCAAATTTCTAGATTTTACTCCAATACGTGGATTAATTTTATATTTGACTTGTTTGGTCTATTTTTAATTAATTATGATGGGTTGTTAATGTTAATGAATAAATTGATGTATACCTTAAGTTTTTTTACTTAATCCTTTGAAGACCCATGAATGTCCCTCTTTTTTTAACCCCAACTCTTGCATTATGTTAATTAGTGATCAGAGGTGTTGTAATTGAGTATGTTATTATATAATTTAGTATTGTATGATGATGAAAACTGAATTTATATGTAATATAATGGATTTTGTATGAATTCTTCAAAATAATTCTTGGAACCCATTTGTAAGATATTCTAGATCATGAACATTCTATTGTAGTATTGTTGGTTTATCTTTTGTAATGTTGATTAATTTAAGTATGAATGATGAAGTTATTAATGTATGATCATGCTATGAATATTTTGGTTGTTCGGTGATGATACGTGTTCTATTCTGAGGGATTGAAGGTAATTCCCATGTACATCTTACGACTATGTTATGATGCAACGTTCTCATATCATATTGGGTTGTGATGAAATGACTTTCTCATCTTAAAACATATGAGCTATGTATATGTTATATAAAGGATTGAACTACTAAGACCTATACTATAAATTAATGTTTAAGTAAAACTTAATACACATTAAAGAGGGAATTTATCTTAATTAGCACCTAGAGTATATGCATGTGAGGTGTCTCTTCACGAAAAAGCTTCCCCCAATGTTTTGATGAGATGGATACTGCAATGGATCTAACATAAAGAGGGTTTATACTAACAATATACATATCCCTTAACTATGAAGCCCACATAGGATGTAGCTAGTGGATCCACCACTATGCTATTATAAATATTTATGTCTTACCTTGGCAAGTAAGATACCCTCTTTTCTATGTGACGGGAGGAAATGAGATTTCATATAGCTCACATTGCCTAAATATATTATGGAAAAATTTTACAAATGTTAAAATGAATGAATAAAAGGAAGTAGATGAACACTAACTAAGACTACTTAAAAGGTGTTATTTTATATATATAAGTATATGAGACTTTACCTATATATTTCACAAGTGGACTTGAGGGTAATTCTAATGTGGGTTCTTTGTGCATCTATGTTATGAATGAAATACATGATGTTGGTCTAAATTGGTATGCATGGTATTTACTAGACTTGTTATAATGATGAATGAAGTAAATGAGCATGCTTATGACTTGTATTGGGGTTATGAGTAAGGTATTGTGATATATTGATGATATGGACTCTAAAAATGAAATGTTGATTATATATTTATTTGGATGTTACTCTTAAATATGAATATCAATATATCTTCTGGTTATTATCGTGATATGGACTTATATTTGATTCTTGAATTGTGCACAAAGTCTTTTGAAGTGAACTTAGCATGCTTATGAAAAAATATGCCTTTGTGGATGTTTTCAAATATTTAACTTGCATATGTTTTCATACATAGTTAACAAGGAGATTGTACATAACCATATCACTTCATTTTTCGTGCGAAGTTTAGGTTCGGCATGATTGTAATTCTATAGTTCCTTATTGGAGGAATCATGGATGGCTATTTCCCAAAGTTTGTGAGTATCAGTCTGGAGGATTGGTAAAGGCTTAGATTCTAATTATAGTTCCATTTTCCTTATTGAAACACTTCATAGTAATTTGTATTATAAGACTTTTTGTTGATGTAAGGTATAAGTCCCAATTCTATTACTTTTGTGTTCAGATGGTTACGTGAGACAAGTATAGATTCTATTTTTATTTGATTTGACTCCTGATGTACTAGGTCTATTTGTATCTCCTGTGTTTATTTCTAATCTTTTTAGTAGTTTGTTTGTTCTAGCATTTCCGTGTATGTTTCACTTATATCACTTATCTCTGATTCTTGGTCATTTTAATTTTCATCTATTTCATTTAATTCAAGATCTTCATTTAATTTTTGTTTCCATTTCATTTATTTTATTTAGTCATTTCTTTTTCTAGTTCTTTTCTTTCTATCTGTGTTTGCTTTTTGTTTATGTTCATATAGTAATTTAATCTTGTTATTCTTTTCTAGTTCATATATTTATTGTGTTTTTTATTTTTCCATATGTTGTATTCTGTTTTGCTTATTTTATTTTTTTCTATTTCTTTTTAATTTGTCTATTTCTTCATTTCTTTGTGTTATTCTTACCAGGGCTGTTAACTGTCTTCTAATTTTGCTGTTTTCTTTTCTAAACGTAAGTATAAAGTTATTTCTATTTCTTATATCTTCTTCCTAAATTTGAGAAATTCTCTTTATTATCATTCCACTCTTGGGTTTTAGATGTTTTTTCATCTACACGAATTATTCTTTATTAATTATAATTTTATAAATTAGTCATGTTGAGTTTGTATTCTAGGTGATCTATTACCATTTCTAGAGCTAACCAAGACAAACAACGCCAACCTTATGATACAGAAAGTTATCAACATAGATAGGAATAATGCAATATGGAACAGCAGACTAAATAAAAACTGGATACCAAAACCAACACGTGACAATATTAATTTTTAGATTTTGATTGTGAACAGATAAATAAAGCAACCCAATATTATTATGGGAACAGGAATATATCTAAACAATTGATAGATAATAAAATAAAAACACAGAAACACCAAGATATTTGAGAGAACATGAGGAGACAGTTAAATTATGGATAGAAAACGTACAACGAAAGTCTTAGAAAGTACTTAGAAATGATAAAAAAAATGGATGGATCTCCATCAGCAACAAACTATAGCAATATTAGATAATACGAACAGCGATAAGAAGTGAAATTTGGAGGTATGACCACAGATATATGAAGAACAAAATAAAGAAAGATAATAAACATGACAACTAATGACAAATTAAACTATATGTAAAATGTGTTATATAGAACAATATACTTCTGCATTTAAAGAAATATTACACAGCAAAAATATAATCTTGATGAGCAAAGAAGTAAGAGTAGAACACAATAACTTCTACAAAATTACCAGAACCATTTAGTCAAAAAGTTATAAAGATTGGGAAAATTGAAGGACTTATAGATTCCTCTGGATATAGATACAAAATTTTATCCCAATGAGTTGTTACGCAATTATGTGAAATGAAAAATCAAAAGGAAAAATAAAATGAAAAAGTACTAAATAAAAATTTATCATGTTGCAAAAATAAGATGGCACCACAATTGCGGATGACCAAAAACAAAAAACCCCAAAAGATATAAAAATTATCACAACAAAATAGAAAAACTAAGTATAAATATAGAGACAAAAACCAAGAAGAAGATATTATATAAAACCCATACTAAAACAAAAGACTATAGACCAAAAAGAAAAAATATCCCATGTACATGTTTCAATTGTGGAAAAATAGGACACATAGGCTAAAGATGTAAAATTACCAAAAAATTTAAAAAAGAAACAAAATCGCATAATTAATATAGATGAGAAAAAATATATGCAATGGAATATATTAGATTATGGGAATAATGGAAAAAAAAAAAAAAATGATAGCCATATTGAAGTATCGATATAGAAAATGAGATAGAAAAAAATTGACCCAGTAGTGAGGATACAGACGAGGAAAATTTTACAATGACTGAAAGTGAAAATAAAGATAAGAATGAAGAAAGGCAGAAAAGAAGAATATCACATCCAAACAGATTATATTTGACAATACAATTTTTGAAAAAATAAAAGGGATGGAGGTCACCCCCACTCCTATTTGGGTCTGTGTATTGGTTTCGTTTTTCTTTAGAAGGAAGGTTGAACGCACTTGCCCTTTCCTCCCCTACCCTAATGTGATTAAAATTTTGTTCAAAGTCATTAGTTGCCCTTAGAATCTCAAAAATTACAGTAAAGTTACGAGTTTCGAAATTGTTGGTTGTAAATGTATATCTAAGAGCATAAGTTTGCGTTAGATTTATTGTTGCGATTTCCTCTGCCTTTACATGCCTCCCTTTTTCCTGATGGCGTAGACAATACGCTTAAGATCTCTCCTCCTCTCCTGTACAAATTTCGGAAAGCAATAGCATATTGCATTTTGTGATTTCTTCATGTTCAAGCTTACTACATTAATGCATAGGCCCAATATGTCTTCTTGTCGAGTTTGAGACTACATTTTAAATTAAATGGTATTGTTTCCCGCATTTTCACTCTTTTATAATCATGCCCCTTTCGTCGCTCATCGACATCTGTGTAGTTACATGACCCACCCCTTTTGAATAACTCTATATTTTGATTACTGTGGATGGGTTTGCTTGCTTAGAGAACATGTACTAACATTTGGTTTCATTCGTGAGGTCAATGTAATTTCTTTTTTTAGCGCAAAACTATCTAGTGTCTTTGCCTAGCCACATTTGTGTAATGTTGACTATAAGTCATGGCAATAGCCATTCTTTGTTGTCTATCACGTTTAAATGCTAGGGCCCCCAGGTTTTTTACATTGAAGTGAGATAAGAGTGGTTTATTATTTTATGGTATGATGATTCATGTATATCTCATTTTCTTTTGTCACTTGTTTATTTGGTAAGCATGTAACCTTTGGTTCTCCAAGGGTCATTTTGTGTGCTCCAATTTATTAAGCATTTAGCGCATCTTTGTTGAGCCACCTTAGTAGGATTGCATGTTATTCTATATTCTGAATTATATCGAGTTGAATAATATAATAATTTCTATCTTTAATCCGTTTGCATGTGAATCCATCTGAGTTCGACATGGACTCATATCTCGGGAGAGTCATAAAGTCTCAGATTCCTTCCCTTCGAGTAAGACCTTTAAAATTGGCTAATAGTGCTCCAAAAATGAAGAATCTGAAGCATGTCGGAAGAGTTGAAGGGATTGGGGCAAAATTGCCGATTTTTTACTCTAATTGTCGTATTGTATTATTTCGGGCCTAAACCCTTGTCGTCTTTATCTTATTGGTATTGATATTTTTTATTTAGTAATAGGACAGGTGTAGAATGAAAAATGGGTGGAAAACCCAAAAAAACCAAACGGGTAAAATACCCAAAGAAGATGGGTCCAATTTACAGTCAAGACGAACAAAACCTGGATTTGGATCCCCAAAATCTCTCCCTTTCTCTCTCTTCCTCTCTCTCTCCCTCTTTATCATCTATGTGTTCGTGTTTGTTTGTGGTTAGAGTAAGTTTAGAAATCTCTAAATCCCCGTTGAATGTCATTGTTTTATTAACTTAAAATGAACCACGTTAAAAAATGATAGCGTCTCAAATTTACAGGCTCCGTTTTAGTTCAAAATTAAGAAGCTCACTTTCAAACAATTTTCAAATTCTTTTAACCAAGTTTATCCAAATTTAGTTAGTTGTCGTAAAGTTGTGTTAAGCGGAACGTCTTAGGTGCCTAACACCTTCCTAAAACGTTAAACGGAATGCCCGAACCTTTTAATTGTTTTCAAATAAATTCCTGTGTTAATTATTTGAAAATGAGGGTTGAAGATATCCTCAAACAAAGCAACTTGTGTGTTTGTCTGCTCTCTATGTGATGCTATGCATTTTGTACTCTGAATCTGCACTGACAAATCTGCCTTTGAGTTGTATTCCTTCTCAGTTACTTTGAAACTGATCTGTGTCAATCGAAAGATGGAAGATTATCCTTAATTTACCAGTCAAAAGGTCTCCAGATTCCTTCCATAAGACAAGCTGATAAGGAAAGAACAGTTATGGGAGGCCCGATAACACTGAAGAATGTAATGTGAGTTACTGTGTTGTGGTGGCCTAACCCACTGTTATGTAGCAGAACATAATTAGTGATCTATGCAGATGATGCAACAGCTTCAGAAAGGAGCCTGGAATGCTAATGGGCGACAGGTTGTCCCCTCGCCTGGATTTGCTCCACTAATGCCCTGAGTGGAAGGAATCAATTACTTCCCTTCCTTAAGTATGGATTGCAACTTAGAACTCACTTGTACACCTTTTCATACGAATTCACGATTTATAGATCTACACTAGCCAAAAATCCCCAAAGATGCTTCCGAATCTACAAACCCATATATTCTTCAAAAACAACCATCCCCAAATGCCACCCCATCCTCAAAATACTCACCATCAAACCGCTCCACCGCCACAAAATAAAAACCAAAACAAAAAACAAAATGCTTTCAACCCCCAAACACCTCATCACCATTTAAATAAGAACACCAATCCTCAGGCTTACCCACAGAACTACCTAACCGCCATATCTCGTTTTTTTTATCACTTGTTTATTTGGTAAGTCGGAATGTAACCTTTGGTTCCACAAGGGTCATTTTGTTTGCTTCAATTTATTAAGCATTTAGCGCATATGTATTGAGCCACCTTAGTAAGATTTCATGTTACTCTCTATTCTAAATCATATCGAGTTGAATAATATATTCACTTCTCTCCTTATTTTGTTAGCATGTGAATCTTTCTAAGTTAGACATGGACTCATATCCGGGAGAGTCGTAAAGACTCAGATTCCTTCCCTTCGAGTAAGCCCTTTAAAATTAGCGAACAGTGCTCCAAAAGTGAAGAATCCGAAGAAAGAAAGAGGAGTTGAAGGGATTGGGGCAAAAGAGCCCATTTTTTACTTTAATTGTCGTATTGTATTTTTTTGGGCCTAAGCCCTCGTCGTCATTATATTATTGGTATTGGTATTGTATGTTTAGTAATAGGACAGGTGTAGAAAGAAAAATGGGTCGAAAACCCAAAAAAGCCAAACAGGTAAAATATCCAAAGCAGGTGGGTATAATTTCCGGTCCAGACAAACAAAACCCAGATTTTGACCCAAAAATCTCTCCCTCCCTCTCTCTATCTTTCCTCTCTCTCTCTCTCTATCTCTCTCTATCATCTATGTGTTCATGTTTGTTTGTGGTTAGCGTAAGGTTAGAAAACTCTAAATCCCCGTTGAATGTCGCTATTTTATTAACTTAAAATTGAACCACGTTAAAAAATAATGTCTCAAATTACAGGCTCCGTTTTAGTCAAAAATGAAGAAGCTCACTTTCAACAAAAAATCAAATTCTTTTAAGAAAGTTTAGCCAAATTTAGTTAGTTGTCAGGAAGTCGTGTTAAGCGGAACGTCTTAGGTGCCTAACACCTTTTTAAAACATTAAACGGAATCCCCGAACGCTTTAATGGTTTTCAAATAAATTCCTCTGTTAATTATTTGAAAACTTCTATTTTGTTAATTTTCATAAAAATTAAGTGGCGACTCTTCTCAAATAAAATCGTGAAATCTTCAAAATAAAATTATTTTTCCGATTTCGGATAAAACAAAATGAGTCACATTTGAGGACTAATTATCTTGGTAAATTGACTTATAGGTTCTAAGATTTATTATGAAATTTGTTGTATGATCTTTTTGATGTTTATGGGAACTTAAGGATTTAGGTATTTAAACTTGCTTCGATATCATTAAATTCATTGTTACATACTTACTAGTTAGTATTAATAGATTTTCCCACATGAGGTTTAGCATGGGTGCCGATCATGACGGTAGGGGCCGTTACATTGTAATATATTCTCTTTGTAGATAATCTAAGCATGATCAAGTTCATAACACTTTCTATATTTCATATCAGGTTTTATCCAATAGATGAAACACGTATGATTTATGCTCCCACAATGTTTGTAGGGATGCAATAACATTATTTCTTATGTTGTAGCATAATAATTCCCTTTCTTTCTGTTTCATTCATTTCCTAAAGTCCCTAAAGAAAATTTCAATTTGCTTTACAAGGCTCTGTTAATAGATCCTTCTTTCTTCATCATCGTAGTACACCCGATATATCATCCAATCAAAATTGTTACAGATCATTATTATTTTCCAATAAAGTAATATATGCGTCATTTATGCCAAGTGAAGTAAAAAGTATCTTTTGAACTATTAAAGTATTAATAGGTCAAATTTATATTTCCAGGTAAAGTTACTAAGTACTTTACAACAATTCTATTACAACAAGTTCAGTTCCAATTATCCTTACCTAATATATAATCCCAAGAAACCAGTCAGAATATTCCTTAATGATTTCGTACTTCCTATGGTATAGATTGAATTCTCTAACCAAGTTCATTTCTTTGATCTCCCTGCTGCACTTTTTCTTGGGGAAATTCCAACATGTTTTGGCTGATTAACATGACATTTTTCTACTTAAAATATTGAATGAAACTATAACATAGAGACATGTTGTAGCTTTATACTTTCTTGTCTTATTTTCCTTATTAGTTCCAATAGAATCCACAACTTTATTTCCCATTGGAGGAAGAACTTCGTAAAATTTCTGGACTCCCCCTACAAAATTCAAGCCTCCAAATAAAGTTCAACTTTCAGTTTCAATGTGTGGTAGTTTGTTCATAAAAAACTCGTAGAAGCATAGTAGAAAAAAAGCAATTATTCTCGAATGTGTTTAATGGAATTTTGAAACAAAATTGCATAAATCACTCAGCAAAATAAATTCTCAACGTAAATGAATAAATAAAGAAGTTGTACAACTGAAGAACATGGACTGCTAAAAGAAAAGTAACATGCATAGAAAAAAGTAAAACATATAACAAATTATTATGATAATGGCTAAAAAAAACTAATATCCTAGATATAAAATGAAGTCGCTAACCCTCTCAAAAAAGATAATGATACATGTAACTACAACAATTTCGAACCCATTAAACTTACTTCACAAATTGGTCTTTGCTCGTGTTTGCACGGCAGTCATGGATAAAGTTTTGTTAAAATGATTGGTAGATTAAAATTTAAAAATCCTCTTCTCAACCAAATGGATTAGCTTAGAATTTAATCAGGTCAATATTATCCTTATTTCTTCACCAAAAAAATGTAATTGAAGGAATAAAGAATAAAAAAATACTCCTTAGTTGTAGATATTAATAAATATTTTTAAACAAGTTGGTAGATAGATCTATTGATTTCATCAAAAGAAAATATAGGGGAAATACTTGGAAAATCTACCCTTCAATGAACTCAATCTCGTTAACACCCTACATTGGATTAGAATGTAGGCAAATAAGAATTTGTACAAAAATGTACCAAGTATGAAAGATAACATGTAAAACATAAAATATCTCCTAGGGTTAGTCAATAATAGAAATAATCATAAGATATACAATCATAAATGTAACATGAATATCATAAGTATAGTAATTCATCATAAAGCATACATAAGTTCACACATAAAGCATTTGTCCTTCTTACTCATGTGATGTATATCACAAGCCATCTCCAAGTATACTAGTCAAAGGCTAAGGTAGCATCCATACTACTACCCAAGCTAAGTACCTTTCTTTGGCCATTCTTGATCATAATACACTCTCATAATTAAGATTACGTTCATAATGGCATACGAGCACTATACCCCCAAATAAGCTTAAGGCACACTCGTGCAATGCATGTGATACATCCCATTCAACTTCACACAGTAAGAATATCTTAAACTCACCTTATTCACTTTCGTTAACTTTAGGTATCACTAATCGACCTACTTTGTATTGACAAAGAACTACCAACCTAAGTCAATCATAACATGAAAGGCAACTATAGAGACTATCAAATCTAAGCATATGTCACAAAGAGGTCATTTAATAGGCAGCTTCAACTAAAATTTGTGCCATGTATGAATGGCGTCCCATACTACTATTCATACGAAGAACTCATCTAGGCTAGCCTTATAAAAATTCAACTTATATTTCATTCTTCTTTATTAATCTTAGAATACTAATATATTATACCTACTAGTATGGAAAGCATATTAGCTTACAATCAAAGCTAACAAAGGAAGATAGTAAGAATACCAACCTAACCACCATGAAACCAATCATTTAGATACAAGATAACAATAGGGAAGAATGAATCCTCAACCCTAAGCTACAATGAGAATCCTATATCAAGCCATTCCATGAAATGCACCTTACATGCAAGTCAAGCTACAATAAGAAGCGTAAAAGTACTTTCCCCTAATTCTTACCATGAAATGGTTTTGTCCAAACCAAGTCAAGTTATCATTAAGGAACCCTACTCATGCTATTTCATGCTATTCTTAAGAGAGCTTCATTACTCAATCCTAAGCAACCACGTGAATCACCATCCCCTAGATACCATAAGACTTACCATCTAAAACCTGGATGACACTTCACTATCTCAAGCTTTAATGAGATTTATCATCCCAAGCTACCATGAAGTGCCCCCTGCATGCAATTTAAGATATTCAATAAAATGCACCTTGCATGCAATTCAAGATATAGTTGGATCCATCCATCTAAAGAAAATTAATTCTATCTTTGTGTTATAACACCAAGTCAACTACACAAGAAGTGATTATACAATTCAACTTCAAGATATTCCAGTCGATGATGATTTGATACATTTTAGGTTCTTATGTCAATCTAGAATCCATCTATGTGAGATAACTTGCTTCCTCTAGCTTGTTCTTGTCTAAGTGTACAGGAGAAAGTGAATAACTCATCACAAATCCTTCCTTATGGACTTCACTTCCAAAGTTTAATAGCAATGTTTATAAGACCTATAGGTTAATTCTAGTCATGTTTGATCAGATAGGTTCAATTCTAAATTTTACAATTAAATATTCTTCTAATTCAATTAGACCTAGTTCAATTCATATCTAGTTGATCCTAATTATAATCAATTAGCATTCAAGAAAATTTAACTAAGAAGATCAACTGATAAACATTGCTTCTAATAGCCTAAACTCCAACTATAACCTTCAACATCAAAGCGTAGAGTAACTAACGGAAACCACACGAAAACATCTACAATAATCATATAAACATACTTGAATGTTCTCCACTAGATTGGGACCATAAGCAAGCCTTACCCACAATTCAATCACAACCATATCTAAAATTTGGGTATCTTAGATTCATAATTGAGGGATATCTAAAGAAGCTCCATGGATGAACAATCTTCACATACCTTTCATTAGAGACATAATCTAAGCTTGAAACCTTGTTGAATTTCATCCTAGAAGCTGTTTTTTTTTTCTCTTCTTCTTCTGTGGTGATCTTGAGAGATTTCTTTGAGGGAATGGTTTTGTATTTTGAGTATGAAGTCTAAATGGAAATTTAATCTCTTAAATTTTCTTAAAATACCTAAATCTCTAAAAATAACCGCCCATGTCTTAATATGAACGTGGGTTGAATGTCCCACATTGCCCATCACTTGGCCGAGAGACCTGCAGATTGCAGGTGTCAATTGATGGTTGTCATCAATGGGCCATCAACTACAAAACCATTGTCCTTCTGGCCCATGATTTTTTTTCCAGAAACTTCCAAGATGAGGTATAAGATCCCACAACTAAGTGTGAATTGAAACACCCTAACGACAAGGCATCAATAAAAACACTTGTCGATCATTGGCGTGGTTTTACACTACCTTCATAGATTTTTTGCAAACTTTTTTGGTCCTCCTCAAAGACCGTTAGGTTGGTCCTTGGGGAGTGGTTCCTGAACAATTTGAACCTAAACATTTCCATATAGATGTATGAGTCCTCTCCTATCATTTTAGAATGGAAAAAACTCTTAACACATTCAAGGACACACTAGCACACTTATACGACTAGTTTCCTGACCTCTTGGTCGTCCTTTGACGTTTAATTTCCAAACTCTTCAAACTGACTTCTAAATCTATTATTCAGCATTTTAAACATTATTCTTAATGTATTGTTTATCGTTTTAAACATTATTAACTAATAACAGACATATGAGGCTTTATATTAACTTAGTTCATTTAGAGGGTCATGACAATAGGCAAACTCTATGAGAGGTAGGTGAGCATCCCAACTACCCTTTAAATCTTTAACACAAGCTATAAAAATGTCCTCTAGGGTATGAATGGTTCGCTCTTCCTGTCCAACCCTCTATGATGAAATTTTTTCTATGATTTTCCTGAGTATCATGAACTTTTAGAAATGACTTCCATAAATGAGAGGTAATTTGAGGACAACAGTATGAGATTATAAAAAAGGGAACTCCATGAAACTTTAATATCTCATTAATGTAGATTTTAGGGTAGTCCTCCGCTGAATCTTTAGTTTTTATAACTAAGTAGTGAATCGACTTTGTAATTGTCTATACTACCCCGCAAGTGGAGTCATGTTGTATTAGAGTATGAGTTAAACATATAATGAAATCTATGTTTATAAATTTAAAATTCCAGAAAATTACATGTGTAGTGAAGAGCCCAATAGGTCTTTCAGAATGCATAATGGGGATATAGAGACCTCTAAATGCCCAACATTGAGAAATATGGACATAGTATAGAAAATTGGCTAAGGGGTATTAGCCAATTTCTATATAATGCCCCAATAATCACTTATATTGGGGCAATATTAGAAATATTTACTTGAAGGGTTTTTAGCCAATTTTCTAAATGTTAATGTCTTGTTAGGAATGTCCTTAGAATAAAGACCCTAAGCTAAAAAGCTTCATTTTCATTTCTTCTCACATTAACATGTATAATGACACCTAGTGTCAAAACCTAATAACATAACACATGAATTAATTAAATAATCATTTTATTAAGCCTTGCGCCGGACATCGTACCGGGGCCTTGGAATTAAGTAAACATTCCCAAATGAACCATAAATAATAGTTAGTTAGGAAAATTCATCAAACCCATGTGCAAGCACATGTGCAAGACATTTGAAACAGCTTCCAAAGGAAGGGACCACCGTAACCGAATTCAGTTAAAGTAGTTATGGGAGAAAACATGTAAAAGGGACCACTCCATTTGGGGCCTAACCTCCCTACCAATTATGGACTCTAACCTACTGCCCTAAATAACCTAGGACTAACCGAATTGGACCCATTACTGCACAAGACAACCTAGCACAAAAATCGGGTTAACACTAATCTACTACTAGTTAAAGAGACAACCTATTACCTAACCTAGGATGGTCCAAAAGGTTTGTTATGGTACTAAAAAATAGGGGTACTTTATTAACTCTCCTAGGTTACCTAAGTAATTAATTTAGAAAATTAATTGATTAATTAAAAAGGGCTAAAAAAGAAAATAAATAGGAAATTTTCAGATATCGCTCTCAAGAGAAGAAAGGGACAACCTAGTACCTAACCTAGGATGTTCCAAAGAGTTAGTTAAGACACTAAAGAATTAAGGGTACTTTATTAATTACCCTAGGCTACTTAATTAATTTATTTAGAAACTTAATTAATTATTTTAAAGGGACAAAACCGAAATCAGAAAGCAATATCAAGATTTCTGGTAAACAAAGAAAAACACAACCTAGTACCAAACCTAGGATGGTTGAAAGGATTAGTTATAGTTATAACGAATTAAGGGTACTTTAGTAATTACCCTAGGTCACTTAATAATTAAATTAAATGGGTCAAACCGAAATTTTTACACTAACCTAGTACAACTCAAAAAATAACCTAGTACTTTTTCTAGGATTGTCCAAAAGGGTTAATAATTTAGGGGCACTTTAATATTTATCCTAGGTAACTTAATTAATTCAATAATAAATTTAATTAATTAATTTAAAGGGTCAAAACGAAATTCTTAGGAAAAATTTAAGATTTGACCAAGTAATATGTTTTCCTTGTTCTAGTCAATATAGGAGGGGCCTTTTAGTAAGTAGTTAATTAAATTATTTAATTAAATTATTAAACCCTAGATTGAATAAGTCAAGGTCAGTTCCTAAACCAAAATACCACGTTCAAACTCAATCAAATACACTACTAAACCCAGAAAACAAGTGTGAGAAAAACAGTGAACAAAACGCAAGAAAAAAAAGTTCTTAGATGATTTTCAAGGTTTCTTCGATGTTTCTTCAAGGTTCATTCAAGGTGGTCTTCGTGTAATAAGTTTTACTTAAGGTATGGGTTTTCTCTCCTAGACTTCATTCTCCAAGGGAACTTTCTTTCGAATAATTCAAATATCTTGAAAACTAGTGTTGTTTCCTGTCATTCTTGTCGAACTCCTTTCCCTATTATCCTTGTTACGATTTCAGGTTGAAATAGGGTTCGAACGTCATGTTGTTGGTCTGTGGTTCTGGCTGATCTTAATGTGTTTGGTTTTTTATTAAATAATGACTGAATAAATCTATTTATTGGACTCCATTGACGCTAAGTGTTATTATGTGAATTAAAAGAATGATACTATGTTAAAGATATGTCCAAAAATGTTATGTATGAAGATGTTATGGTCTTTTGTGCATACTTGCAGTTAATATGAAGTTATAAAGATGATATATTCATCAAATGCTAATATTATGCTGTCTAAGATGTTTAATAAAATGTTATGCCTAAAAATATCTTATAAGGTTAGCTAAAAAGGATTTCCGGTAAATCATAATTTGAGTGAATGTTTGCCTTATGTAAATAAAATGGCTAACAAAAACATTTTTCAAAATTGAAATGGGAATTGGCTATAATGTTATATCTAAATTAGTAAAATATTGTCTAATGAATAATGTATAAAAACTTAAGTATTGGCTTATGCCGACAAATATGGTTATGAAATCTATGTCCAATTGTTTATGCCAATACTAATCGTATGCCAATAAAATGGGTAACAATAAATTGTATAAAAGCGATGTATGTAAATGGTTATAATATTGTGTTAAATAATTAAAAGATTGTTTAATGGTTCATACATATTAAATTTAAATATGAACATACGTAGAAATGGCACATGCCAACAAAAATGGTTATGTAGTTTAATATTCAAAGGTTGAGGTCAATACTAATCATATGCCAATCTTGTGTAGTTAGAGTATCAAATGATAATATAAGAACTTCTAAACTAATTGAATGAACCCATAACCAAGGGCATGCCACTCATTGGGACAACTCCCATCATGCTTTGAAAGAATGACATATGAACTCATGAAACTCAATTAAATGAATTGCTCACCGTACACAAACGATGATATGAATCTACTACACTAAGGTAAGTAAGTAAAGTGAGTTATACCATAATTAAGGTGGTCTAAAGTAAGTAAGTGACAAGAATGGAGTGTTAAAATAAAAGAGACAAGTCTCACTTACACCTAATCTACTATGTCAATAGAATACTCACGTATGAAGGTTTAAGAAGGTGTGAGCAAGTCTCATTAACAATAAAAGATGATATGTAAGGAAAATTCACATTTCATCAATGTAATGTAAGTATGACCGTCATCAATAGAGTAAGTAAATCTCAAACTAGAAGCAAGACCTAATAATGCTTGAGTCAATACTATATGATAAAAAAGAAATCAACATTCACGTAATAGGGATGAGTAATTATGAAAAGCAAATGTGGTAATGTTAATGAATGTGGTGACAATATGATAAGAGGCTAATGTGAAAGATGATATATATCTCAATGAGCCTAAGTAAATGTTATCAAAACATAACTCACCGATGAGAGTGTAAAGATAATGAAGAGACCAGTCTCTATGTAAACTCTAATGAAAGTATTGAGACTAATGTATACTCAATATTAATGATGAGATGTGAAATCATCTATTAAGATATGATTTCCTCATACTAGAAGCTAGCTTCCATGATGTATGAGTTGAATGAAATGAAACTTTATAATGAGAATCAATAGGCTAGCTATGAGTGGTGATGTCTTCTTTTGGGAAGGGCGGAGGTTCACGTAACTCTCATGAGATGAGACTGTCCGGCATGTTGGGTATGGGTCTCCTTATATCTCGTAGTCTTCGAACCTAGGTATACCCGCTTTTCACATCAGCCTACGAAAGAATGAAGTGAATAATATGATGTACGAATGAATGAATAAAGTAGACTCTGTGTTTGCTAAAGAAGGACCTCGGGTTGAAGTCCCATATGTTGAGCCCTCACTTGAGATATATAATGCCACATAAACGATTCCAAAGTCTCTTGTATATGAAATTTATTATATATAAAACATGAAATTAATGAAATCAATGGCATGATTAATAAGGAATGCTTATGAAAGGTAATGAATATATAGTGGACAGAATGACTCAATCATAAGGTGTAGGGAATCATTCCTAGAACCCTTAGATTACTGTCATCGATTCATGTGGGTATGGGATTACAATTAATAATTGCCTTATAAGTAACCACAGGACCAAAATAATTATTGAACTCCACAACAACAAAATAAAAAAGACTGAAACATAATTTAAGTGTCGCAAAGAGGAGCTCTTATCCTAAGAGGATCAAAACCTCAAATCTTCCTTCGAGTTGGTCCTAAAATATGTGGATGGTACTAATGTTTTTTTTCATCATATGAAAATGAGTTTGTGCTTTGAGTCATTAAAATACCTCATTCATATCCGTGGTTTCACGTAATTATTAGTATTTGTTCCCATGTTTTTCCTTAAGTTTATGTGTCCAAAATTCTTTTTGTGCTAAGTTTTATATAAGAAGTCTCTTTATTTGCAGGAAATCCGTCAAAAGATGAATGCGGAGGTTTTTGAGCGAAGAAATGCAGGAAGAGACTACCTACTGATCCTTGTGACGTTCCTTCATGGCCTGTGACTGTCGTAGATGCAGCGTAGTGCAGCTGCTGAAGGAAGATGGGGAAGTCTGACCAAGTATGGGTTTACGGAAAGCGTGACGGACCGTCGTAGCCACGACGACCCATTCAGCAGGTTCTTCATGAAGATCAGAGAACTAGCTCCAGTACCCATATTCTAAGAGTTTAAGTGTTTTGGAATGAAGACCCTCGACGGATCGTTGTGCTCGTAACGATCTGTCATACCTGCCGTCGAGGGTAATGAAAAAAGCAGAAGAAGAAAATTGCACAAGTATGGGACGACGGAATCCATGACGGCCCATCGTGACCACAACGTTTCATCACGAGGTATGTTGACCCAACTGCGTTTTGACAGATTTCCAGCAAAAAGAGTCCTTGTTTAATTAGGTTTTTATTTTCTATAAATAGTTCGAAAAACCTCATTTTTGAGGTTAGACCTTTCGATTATTAGTTAGACCTGGGCTCAAATTTATACCCTTTGATATGTGTTAGATTATGAATTATTCTGAGATTCTTTGATTTTATTGTTTGGTGATTTTTGGTTTATTATCAAGCAAACTTCGAATTTTTTTACGCTTTCTCATTGAAGTAAAGTACAAAACATAATTCTTAATATCACTATTTGAATATTGGTATCATTATGAAACTAGGGTACTAAACTCCATAACTAGGGTTTGTGGGAACGCATAGGCTATATGAGGTAAAACCTAACTAAATAACAATCTAGAGTGTCGTTTTCTTGCATGTTTATTTTAATTCTTTCGTTTAGAAATCTTTTAAACGTATGCCAACTTTAGAACTCGCCTTAATCTACACTTTCCGTAGTCAAGGAGGTATGGCTAATGGAAAAGAATTAGCAACATAGATTTTTGTGTATAACTCTCTAATAGTCTAGTATTTATTGGTACGAGGTAATAACTTAGTCAAATATCTAATACGATGCTAATATGAGGTAACAGATATGGTTGATAGCACAGCACGTAGCCGGACCCAAGGTGCGGATTGACATTCAGATGCCATGCCGGACCAGGATTGTTGAATACATAACTTACCACTTTTCATGCAAGATACTAGGAAAGAATTGATTATAGTAGACTTCTCGAGTTATGAACTTCTTGTGGAACACTTAACCCTATTACTTTGATTAATTGATTAAACTAAACTCCAACATCGAAGCTATTAGTTGTCTCCCTTTTATTTCGCTAGTTATTTTTATTTAGTTAGGGAAGAAACCCTTTTTTTTTTTTATCATGGTATGCTTCCAAAAGAAGTAATTGACTAACAAATAGTAGTATATATTGACGATAAGTCTAAACATTTTCCTGTCGGGGAACCGATCAAACCTACTATTTGGATTATTTATTTGACACTACCGCTTTTACTTCTTTATTTGAGAAGTAAGTTTGGGAGCATATAAATTTTTGGTGCCTATCAAATGTGGTGCTCTGCCGGGGGAAGTAGCTTTTGTTACCTAAACTTATTACTATGTTTTAGTTGATATTTCTTGATTTTTAACTTTGTTTTTATTATTTTTGATGCCTTGCATAACCAATCTTCCTTGTATGGCCAAATCCAACGGAGAGAAAGAGACCCTTGTTTCCCTACATCCCGATTAAGCGTACACTAATGCTATAGAATCGAAACTTGGGAATCACGATTTATGCTTCCAATCCAGAACATCCCAGCTTCGGTTGATGTTCTGTAAGTTTTTTACCCGATGTCTCCGGGTGAACACCAACAGAGGGGACAACATCCCTCTCCAACGTCCCCAAGATACTACAGAGGCCTATGACACTAGAACGGCGATGAGCCACTTTGGTTTGCTCCTCTATCACAAGCCACACCTTCGGTTACCTAGGAAGCCTGATACAACTGCTCACTGCAAGAAGTGTTGTTTTCGGGCTACCTTCTGAGCGACCCCATGCCCATATGCTAAGGTAAGGGCAGTGTTAAAAGCCTGTGTAGGGAGCCTGAACTTGGAACTTTGATTAATAGGCTTATAGTGTTTCCTCAATCCACTGACATGAGAGGCTGCTATATGGTTCTCTGAGCTCCCTTAAAACATCAATTTTTCCTTGTGGAACAACTATAGGGATGCTTTTTCTTAGCACGCTACTAATCCGTCGTCCAAGAACTAAACCACCAAAGATAGAGTGACAACTTTGGTGGCCCGACCAAAGAGAGTTAGTTGTAGTTCTTGGGATAGATTCACCACATTCACCTCGTCTTGAAAGCTTCCCCATCACCATATAGATGAGGAGTCCTGAAGGACTAATTCCATCGGGGACAGGATTATAAATAAAGCGTTGTTGGACACTATAGCAGGTGGGATCTTATGGGGAGTGTCCTTATGCTTTTGAGATTGCTGAAAAATTGATGAGAAATCTCTGAATAAAAAGCTTAGAGTACTAGGAGTCAGATACCGGGAGAAATCCTTCGCAGTACAGTCAACCTCACAGCTAGCAATAGATGGAGATTCGTGAAAAGGAATGGGCTCAGATGAGAACTGAGCTTGGGTTGTGTACTAAAACCTTTACTTTGGGGTCAGAAAGATATGTCAGTTAACTACTTGCCCTAAACCACCACCCTCCTAATTATGAAGCTTATGTGGGGGGGGGGAAACATCTACTATTAGTAAATTAGTAGACAATGGAGGGGTTGTCCGACCGAGCGCCCAATGGGTCCAAATCAGGATAACTTGCGCAAAGTCCAGTGAACAAATGTTGTGATCTATGTAACTACATCCGTGGAGGGTCAATAGTCCAGGATGAAAACTACAACGCGCAACAACGTTCCACCAGTGTAACTACTGTAACGAAAATGATAGGAATGTTACCCGATTCCCGCCTCCAAATCATGAAGTTACTCGCTAGGGATGGTGATATAGTATGGAATGAGTTGAGGCTATGTTGCAACAAAAATGATGAGGAGGTTCGTAATGCGTATGATGGCCACATAAAGAGTGGTAAATGTGTTGGATTTAGGGCAGGTGTTGGTGGCAAAAATGCGATCCCATCCAATATCGATTATGAAGAAATCGAGTTGCAAAATGGCCCAATTCTCTGCGACTGTGACCACAGACGGAAACCAGCAGCAACACTTCTTTCTAAAAATCCGAAAATGATCACACTGTAATGGCAATCCCTACTCGTGTTGGTAAAGCAATACATTGACCCCCTATGTTGTCTATGAGGAAAGTTGAGAAGGCTGATGATAAGGTTGGGTAATGTAGTGGTGGAAGCAGAAGAGAGCATTGGAAAAGATTTATGAAGTCCCTAATAAGGTAATTCCCATCCTATACACCCACCAACCATGCACCTTGAAATCCTCATAGGATTAGTGAAAAAGACCCGAAGATGGTATATCGGCAGTTTGTATAACAGATGCTGAAGGTAGCTTTCTATCATTTCGATATTATAGATGCTCTTGAAAAATTCCCGTTATGGCAAGTTGTTAAAGCTGCATCGGGTTAAATAAGACGGTCAGCTTATCGGAGGATGAAAATGATGGAAGAATCTCAACATTTTAGTTCTGAATTGGCTACAAGACAAAATACTCTCGTACAAAACAAAGAATGATCCGGGGTGCTTTCACTACCCCCTTTCAGTTGGGCTCATTACATATGTTTTGAAAGCAATTGGTGTCTGGGGGTCAAGCCACAAAATCGTTGCATCCCGCGCCTATGTGTTACAAGAAGTTTTGAGGTTTTTTGGGTGACAATACCCCCTGCGATGCGGCGAACTAAAAGGACTGATCGAACAGTGAGTAAGGCCTCTCGGGATACTCCATGAGGTGCTAGTGAAAAGTGATCATTCATATTGCTGGCAGATGTTTTTGTGTATTCTTGATTGTGGAATTCATTTTGAGTGTGCCATTATTCTTGGAAATTGCCATTCCGTGCTACAGTTAGAGACTTAGTTGATGTGGAAAAGGGCAGATGAAATTTGCAGTTGCACAAGGAAGAAGCAACCTCAGTGTGTACGACCATGAGGCAGAGTGGTGCGCTCCAATAGGTATCCGCCATATCCCACAATAGAAAGTTTGAAGAGGGATGAATAGAAAAGTGCCAACAGAGTTTTAATGGTTGGGGATTGGTGCTTTTAACAATCGTGGTTGCCTTTCCTTGTTCTTCCGGGCAGCCTCACAGTCCAAACGGATTGGGCCCTTACTTTATCACCCAAGTATTCCCTATGGGCAGTTTAGTTAAAAACGCAAGGATGGAGAGCAGTTTAAGGTTAATAGAGAACGAATAAAACTCTATTTTGGGGCATACGCAGCAGTGAATGACGTGATAAGGCATACAATTCTTAATAAGGCTAGTACAAAGTGGTCCTCCAGTCTTGCCGCGACTTTACATATCAGGCGTTTTTGGGATGCAAAACCCACTCTTATAACTTTTATTCTAGTAATGGTAGCATTTTCTCTAATTCGTTTTTAATTTGCATGACATCACCATGAAATTCTGGCAGAAAATTACTCTGCAGCAGTCACGACGGATAACAATCGACGAACCGTTCCAACTGTTACGCCTCGCATCCCCGTCGTGGCAATTACGTCTTCTTATTATTGTTAACCTAGGCACACCCGACGGAACCTACGATAGATCGTCAACATATGAACAGACCATCGTCAGGAACGTCGCGTCATTAATGACGCGTACCCGACCTGACCCGGCGGGGGTTTTTAACAAAAATTCGACATTTAAAACCCCAACACTTAATTTCAATCACCCCATTCATTCATTCACTCTTCCCTCCTATTTGCCCTCCCTTTCAACTCCAAAATGATCACCCTCTCATCAGTGTTCCCCAAAGTCCAAAAGTCCTCAACTACTAAGCTCTTAGCTGCTGCTGTGGGTGTAGCTTGATCACCAAGTACCTATTCCCTTGTTTTTCTTCTCAAATTCTCAGGTATTGTCTCTAATTTCTACTCATTCATAGTGCATGTTTCGTTTATCAATTAGTATTATCCTAGTTCTTCTCTGTATTTCATTTTATTTTTATATAAAATTATGTCTAACCTAGATTAAAAAATCTCGAAAATTCTCGTGTTTACAACCCTAGAAATAGGTGCTTTAGCATTGCTAGTTTTACTAGGTATTTTGGTTAGACAATGTAGTGTCAACATATCAATTCCAATTTTGGATCATAGGGGATGAATGGGGCACCCCTAGTTCTGTCACTCATTTACAGAACGAGACCCCGATGACGGACCGTCGTAGGGTCCTTTCCAAAATCCCTAACACCCCATTGATCAATTTTCTGCAAGTGTTCTCAAACGGACATATGCGACGGACCGTCATTCAAATGACGGTGTGTCCTACACAACCGTTACGGTTGTTAGAGACCCTATCCTTGAGGGTCTCTTATTTTTTCCAAGTTTCCTCCAACGGTCACATGTGGTTGTCTGTTACACAAACGGACAAGTACGACGGATCGTCATGCCCACGACGGTCCGTCCTGCAAGAACGTGATGATGGTCAGAGACCACTCCCCTAAGGGTCTCCATATTTTTTTCAAGTGTCCTCTGACGGACACCTACGACGGGCCGTCTTACCTGTGAAGGTCCGTCCTGCACATACCGTCATACTTGTCCGAGACTCTCCTTCAGGGTTTTCCATATAAACAAACTCTAAGTAAGACATGACGGACCCCATGATGGTCCGTCATAGTCACGATGGGCTGTCACCTGTACCGTCGTGCTTCACTGTTACTATGGCAATCCATTTTATTTTAATTTTTTTTGTGGTTTTGCTTGTCTTGTTTGCTCTTTCTAGTACTAATATTGATCCTTTACAGGTACTATCTACTATGGCACCTAAACAAGAACGAGTCTATGCACGGGGGCGATCGAAGTCTGTCGCCTCGTCTGCCCTCCTGGTCCATTCTGGCTCTGATGATGGCGTGACCCCGAGGTGACGTTGCCCCCAGAAGCACTTTCCACCCCTTCCGTGCTGCACTTGCTGCCAGAGCCACCCCCAAAAAGGTGGTGTGCGTCTTAGTCCTGCCTCCAGTCTGATGAGGAGCCGCACACTGACCGTCACAGCAGCACGACACCTTTTTGGTCAACCACCAATGAGAATGGAGCGTCTAGATCCTTAGGAATTTGCGTGTTCGATGTAGGCCTCCGCCGGCTCTCCTGGAGGTTCCCCGCACCTGCCAGCGCTGCAGCGTCGGGCGCCGTCTGATGAGGCGGACAGTTCAATCGAATCCACACCTGGTTTCACTGTACATGGTCTCACCCCCAGCTACTTACCCGCCTCAACAGTGGTGTGTCGACGGGCAAGTTTCAAGTCTACTACTCAACGCAAATTCCTGAATGGCAAAGGAGTTATGACTCAAAACACTCACATTGAGCGCTGGTCCTTACGAGGGAGTCTCCCGACGATGCCTGAGATCCACCATCTCTTCAACCAGACCTCGACTGGAGTGGACAGACGTCTGTTGGGGACGTTATAGTGAAGAGCTTTGGTCTGAGAAGTTCTATGCATCCTACGTAGAGACTCTGCGATCACAGATTGATAGGTGGGCTATCCCACCAACATTGCGCCCCTGGAGCACGTCCGATTTAACCACGGGGCGTTCAGTGATATCTCATTTGCCTTCCATCCTCCGGTTTTCTATACGGCGAGGGTGTTTGATGCCTATCGGACCCCTCACGCCTGCCGAGTTTGACTACCGATGGCAGCTTGTTAAAGATAGACAATTCCTTGGCGGCGAGCCATCGCTTAGAGAGACCACCAGAGGTGGTGGCTTCTACACTTGTGAGTTGATGGAGAGGGTGCCACTAGTGACCGAGCCGAAGGGGCCATCAAACAAGGCCAACCTGACTTTGACGACAAAGTTATTGTGTTGGATTGTCCCGCCACTGCCTTCCTCTCCCCCACAACCACTGATAAATCGTTACCTGGGATCGAGCCTATTGATGGCGGTGATTATAACCGAGTTGTCGAAGGTGGATTTTGCGTGCTTCTTCTACGGCATTCATGCATTGAGAGGTCTTTTAATGTCACAACTACTTACCCTTTTCCGTGTATTATCTTTTCTCATCTGAGGTCCGGGTGGGCCTATATGGCACGTTTATTCAAGCTCAAGACCCCTCTGGGCCACTTTGATGTCGGCCTCATCAGAGAAATGATTGGCTCCCGCAGAGGGCCCAATCCAGAGTTGCCCCCACTCTGCGATATGGTGATACGGTCGCTTAGGCCTGCACGCTACGCAGGTGCGTCTAAACTACACTACCACTACCCCCGGTCATTCTATCCCGGGTAGTAGCACTGCCCCGAGCTCCTCTCGCACATCCCTCGTTACCCGCATCTGGTCCCCTCTTGCTATGGTCAAAAAAATTAGAGGCGCAAATGTCTACAACTTTTGCATCAATCCCGCGTGGGATGCAGAGGTCTTTACCGAGTCAAAAGAGCACTTGGCGCGGAAAATGTTCCCTAAAGAGCGGAAATCCGCTGATGTTCACCAGGCTTGGACGCTTTTTTGAGTTGCGGGGCTAGCCCCGCCACTCCTCTTGGTGATGTGTCTTACCCTTCAGCTGCCTTCGATTTTCTCGCCGCAGATTCGACATGATCTTAGAGGCTAGGGTGACTGAGTCTGAGCCCCTATTAGAGCTACTGAAGACACAGTACTGGCGGGTCCCTGATTTCGCCACTTCAAGATTCCACCACTCGCCCTCAGAGCAAATGCCCAGAGGATGTAGGTTCGAGGAAGGAATGATGCGCGAGCAAAGAAGAGGAGCGTCTTAGATAGAGGTTGCGAGGAGAGCCTCGCTTGCTGAGGAGGAGGCGTGCCAGATGAGAGAAGGAGAGTTAGCGGCTGGGGCGTCTAGCTCCCGAACTGTGGAGATAGCGGGAGGCACTGCTGATAGTGTTGTCGTTGCTGAGGAAACCACTGAGGGTCCACACTACAGAGGTAGTGGGCCCCGAGCAATCAAACCCACCAGCTTGCTGATCGTCAGCGCTTTGCGCCCCAGGTTTGCTTCACCTACCACCCTTGTATTTTTTTTAATGCAATGGGACAATTTCTTATCTTTTTGTTAGGGGTTGGGGTAAATGGAAAGTGAGTGCTAGGGTGAAGTCTGAGTAGCCCAATTCACTATCCTCTTTTGGGGTTTTCTTGCCTGTGTTTCTTTACCTCCCAAAAGACTGATTATTTTTCTGTTAAACAGGGCAAGGGTCTATCTCTGGTGTACAGAGTTTAATTCTTGAGCATATGGCTAAAATGAATCATGATAAATGGACAATGATGTATGAACTAGACATAGTATGGTTGATAAATGGTGTGGCCTACGCATCGACAAAGAGGTCAACCAGCCACTGCATGACCCTCTGATACGAAAATTCGAACTAGTGTCCGAATCTAGTAATGTGAAGAAAACAGATTCAATTGAGTGTGAGGAAGATTTAATAAGTGTCCACTATTTTGTACTTAGCTAGAACTTTCCCTAGTTAGTCTTGCGAAAAGTAAGCTGTAATAGACAATAGGAAAGGATCATGGCAATTTTTTGTATTCAATATAGCCCATTTTTAGCCTAAATAACCTAAAACCAATGAAATTTAATCCTCTTTTATACAAATGATTTGAGCTTAAATGAGACTTTCTTTTCACCCCAATGATCTTTTTGGGAATAATGGCTTTGACCTGGTCCTCCTTGGATATTGCACCTCAGCTTATGCCAAAAGCATATTTAGGGTGGTAAGTAGTAAAAACACTCTTTTTAACCTTACCAACTTTGGGTATTGTGGTATGTTTGAACTCTGCACAGCCATGAGTTGAGGGTGTCTATTAATGCGAATACTCTGAAAGTGGGGTTGTAAGACCAAAGGAGAGAAATAACAAAGTAACGTGACTTCAAATTAGTTAAAAAAAAAAAGTAAAGAAAAAGAAAATTACAAGAAATACGAGTTCAAGAAAAGAAGAAAGTCACTTACACAAATGAATAAAGAATAAAAAGGAAAAATAGCAAGGTGAAAGAATACAGTGACCTGAACTACGTTATAGCTAGAAAGTCCTATCGTTATCTAAGGGTTCTATAACGAACTTAAAGCAGTGAAATAAGGGCAGAGCTATGGCAATACGTATGATGATGTTAATTTGTTCTAAGAGTGAGTGTTGAAAAGTAATCCTTATACTCACTGAATCATTGTGTGAAATGGGATTTTTTTGTGGTTTTAGGAGAACACTATTTGCATGAACCAATTAAATTACCGGAAAAATAATTTAGCACCTCTGTGATAAATTTTAAGAGGATATGTGTTAGTGGCATGGTGATCTCTGCGTCATGCACAAACATCAGACCCATCATAATTCAAGCCTAATAGTGATAGGCATGCATACATATATGAGGGAGATTAATCGGGATTGATAGACAAATGATTTCAAAGGTAAAACATGGATGACTATTTGTATAAAGATGTTATTGGTCATAGTGCGTCGTCTTGAGGACAAATAACGATTTAAAGTTGAGGGTGTTCTATCCCGTGGGGGGTTTCACTGTAGTATTAATACTTTTTCCTTAATTTAGCGTGGTCCAAGCCTTTTTGTGAAAATTTTTAAATAAGTTTCTTTTTATTTGCAGGAAATCCGTCAAAAGATGAATGCGAAGGTTTTCGAGCGAAGAAATGCAGAAGAGACCACCTACGGAGCTTGTGACGGTCCGTAGGTGGCAGCGTAGTGCTGCTACTGAAGGAAGATGGGGAAGTCTGACCAAGTGTGGGGTTATGGAAATCTGACGGACCATCGTAAACATGACAGCCCATCCTCAAGGTTTGTTATTAAGATAAGAGAAGTAGCCCCAGTGCATATATTCAAAGATTTTAAGTGTTTTGGAACGAAGACCCTCAACAGACCGTTGTTCTCATAACGATCCGTCATACCTGCCGTCGAGGGTAATGAAGAAAGCAGCAGAAGAAAATTGCACAAGTATGGGACGACGGAATCCATGAAGGCCCGTCGTGACCACGACGATTTCATCCGAGGTCTCTTTTTAACCCCCC
This sequence comes from Solanum habrochaites, assembly GCA_027704765.1. Taxonomy (NCBI): domain Eukaryota; kingdom Viridiplantae; phylum Streptophyta; class Magnoliopsida; order Solanales; family Solanaceae; genus Solanum; species Solanum habrochaites. Next base: position 33,051,355 of record JAKWJA010002499.1, on the reverse strand, counting down.
AGCCGCGTTTTGACAGATTTCCAGCAAATAAATCCACTCCTTGTTTAATTAGGTTTTTATTATCTATAAATAGTTTTCTAAAAACCTCATTTTTAGGTTAGAACTCTATTATTAGTTCGACGTCTGGACCAAATTTAGACCTTGAATATTGTATTCTTGAATTATTCTGATATTTTGATTAATTGTCGGTGAGTTTGTTGAGAATCAAGCAAACTTTTGGATTTTAATTCTTTCTCATTGAAGTAATACATGGATTCTTATATCAATATTTAATACTTTTAATTATGACCTATAAGTACGAAACTCCATAAGCTAAGGGTTGTGGGATCCATAGGCTAATAATGAGGTAAACCAAACTAAAAATAACATTCTAGATAGTGCCTTGCATGCATTGATAATTCTTATCGTTTAGAAGTCTTTTTAATGGATGACGAACGTTAGAACTCTCCTTATGCACTTTCCATACCAAGAGGTAGAAATATGAAAAGGAATTATCACATAATATTTAGTGTATACTAATCTTAATGGCTAGTATTGATTTGGTACGAGGTAATACTTATCAATATCGAATACCGATGCTTAATATGAGGTAACGATAAGTTTAGGATATAAACAGAATAGACACCGGACCAAGGTGCTGTGAGACATTTTCAGATGCCGGACCGAGGATTCACAAATCAGAACTTCCTCACTTTGCATGGCAAGATACTAGGGCAAAATTGTAAGTTTTGGACTTATCGGTTATGAACCTGTTGGGAAACACGTCAACCCTAGTTTACTTTGATTCATATTGATTAAACTAACAACAGTCGAAGGCTGTAGTTTGTCTCCTTTAATTTCGCTAGTTATTTTTATTTATTTAGGAATAACCCCCCCATTTGATTATTTTGCTTCCAAGGAAGTAATTGACTTAGACATTAGTATTATAAGATTGAAGTTAAGTCTAACTATTTTCCCTCCTCGGGGGAACGACCCAACCGACTCAGTTTGGCTTATTTACTTGACACGACCGCTTTACTTCTAATTTGAGAAGTAAGTTTGAGCGTATCAATCATATTCATACCGCAATTCACATCTAATGATTTAGGAAAGTATGTCACTAGGCTTTCCAAAAAAAAAAGAATGTTGTTTAGGAAGAGTTTTCTTTCATCATGCATAGACTTATGTTTATGTGTACATACACCCATACTTAGTGTTTCTCCAAACCATTTGGTATGTCATCTACTCAGACGAAAATTCAACTCTTTCTGGGTGAACACATATCGGAGGCTCCTATGATCTATGAACAAATCTACATGAACATAATACAAGTAATGTCTCCAATTATTTAGGGAAAATAATATGGTTGTAAGCTCGAAGTCTTGAGTGAGATAGTTTTTCTCATAAACATAAATATATCTAGGAGCATAAGCTTTTGCATACCTCGTTGTGTTAGCACACAACCTTGGCCTACCCTGGATGTATGACATAACCGTCTAAACCATCAATATTTCTACTATATAGAGAGTTACAATGGAAAGAATAGCCCCTTGATCTAAAAATGCAAAAAAATCTAAATGAAGGACTCGTAAAGTACTAATGTCCACATCAGGATAATACTTCATGGTCCTAGTGATCCTGGAGAGCATAAACCGTTCTAGCGCTAACCACCACCTAAACTAGTTGAAGCGCACTGCTGTATTGGGTGACCTGCTCGTGCAATTGGATCTTCATACTGAGCCCTTTTAGTATTCCAAGAAGTCAAGACCTAATATACAGCCTAACATGATTGTATAATGGTCTAGATACTTTTTAATGACCTAAAATATTGTTTAGAAGTCATCCAAGAATTTTTAAATCTATGACGTCAAAGGACGTCCATGACGTCTAGAAACTACCCTAATTTAACTAATTGACGTCGCTATGTTTAGGGTGGTTTTAGAGGGTCAAATGAAGTCTAAAAATTTTAAAATTACTTTGGTTAGGTAGAGTGTAGTATAGAGGATCTAAACATCCAATAATGAATCCACAAGGAACACCTGCAGGGCCATGGACGAAAACCCCATCATGGATGGGTAGCTGCCAAAGAAGCTGTAAAAGTCAAGAATCAGTGGGTTGCTATGCGACGCGCAGCCCACACAAACCTCGTTGTGCCAAAATTTATTTTTGGGAGATCAAATGCCTCTTTTCCCCGTGACGTGGAGTCACTTCCCATATTAAATAAAATTGTATGTTTGACATTTAGACTTTTTAAGTTATTTATCATTCACCAAAACCCAATTTCCCAAAACAAACCCAAAAGCTCTCATCTCTCTTTACTTCCTGTCACCCCAAATGTTCCATTGAAGAAGGAAGAAAGCTTGAGGAAGAAGGTCAATTTCTCTAGGATTTCACTTTAATTACGTGGATTAATATTCATTAAGGTATGAGCTATTCACTGTTGGGATTCATTTCCCCAAGAAGTCCTCTCAAAGCTAATTTTTAAATCATCTAATTCGATGGGGTTTTCCAATTCTAATGGGTTTTCTTGAACTTCAAATTGATAATGGATTGTGATTTTCTATTACTAAGTGAGTATAGATTGTTGATTAATTTATGTTCATTAATGCAATTTCATATTGATCTTGTTCCCTTCCCCAAATTTCCCAAATCTTTGGTCTTGGTCATGAATTGATTGGTATTGAAGCATGAATTGATCATTAGACTTGTTTTATTCTATTCATCATATATGGATGACAAGTTTTTAGGGTATTGTTGTTTTAAATCAATTCTTGATGATCCTTTTCCCCACTACCCTAGTTTATGAATTGTTGTTATTGGTAGTGATGAATGCAATTGACCTATTTCTAGTGTTAATTAGAATTGATTGTGTTACTACTACACTAATTGTTAGATGTAATTGGTTGGTTGATGGTGTTTCCATACGTGGATGTCCTTTGAAGGAGTAGTGATTATGTCTTTTTGATCCTACCTTTTAATAATTCAATTAATGATGGCTTGTGGCTTGAGATGTAGTTCAATGAATCATGACTTTTAATTTAGCCTAATTAGTGTTGGTATGATTATTAATTGAAATATCTGACATATGAATTGTTATATTATTTCTTAATATGCAAATGTCATATGTGTTGTTATGAAGTCCTATGTGCCTTATTATGACATGAGGATGATGTTATGCTACTCTCTATAATGAGGGTTTCATAAAAATATATGCTATATTCAATTTTCTAATGACGATGAGAAAATTACTATACAAGGGATTAGACCGATATGACCTATATTAGTTATGATGATTAATAAATGTATTTAGAATATTTCAAAAGGAACTCTAGCTTAGCAACGAATGAACTAAAGTAAAGAGTGTCCCTTTCCACATAAGGTACGTAGTATCACTAATGTACTCTTGAGATTGTAGACTAAAATGAATGTATCATAAAGAGGGTCACGACTATATCTCCTCTTTATTGAACTATGTTTCTCCCATACGAATACTAACTAGTGGATCCATATAGTAACTATGTTCATGATTTGGTACTACCCCTGAAAGCAGTCCGTCTGCTTTCGATGTAGGGCTCCATGACACTACATTCCACATTAGCTCATGTGTTCAATGTTGATTAGGGAAAGATGTTCCCAAAAGGTAAAATGAATTATAGGAATAAAGTCTACTAAGATAAATTAACGGGTGTATCTTAGTCTAGGTAGGGGTATGTATATCTACCTACACATCATACTATTTAGCCTTGAAGGGAGTCTTAGGAGGATGTTATTATGTATGAATATGTTTATCATTGTATAAGATATGTATATGATGAACATGCACTTTGTTGATACTATAAATTAAATTGTTTAACTTATCAACATGTGTTGGTCTATATTGTTAAGGTATGATGATATGTACCCTTAAATGCCATGGTATGTGAAGTAGGATGTTAGTCATTATTCTTGTTGGTTTACTTGATTGATTAAGGTTATGGATATTTGTTTGGTTAGTGCACTTGTTGACTTTGATAGGGGTTAATGGGCAATTCTCTTGCTTTAGTTACGCTTAAATGTACTCCTGTTCATGGCTGTGGTTATTTACGACTTGATAATAGAGTTACTTGACTATTTATTCAATTACGTGATATGAATATTGAATTGAGTAGATGTGATGTTGTAGGTCTTGTGATATACAAGCCTATGACTTAATGAATATGCCTAAGTGATTTGGTATAGGCTTGTTGAATGTGAATAATGTTTTTCTAAGTAAATTGTGTACTTAATGAAATGTCCCTTTTAGCATGTCTTCAAAGTAGGTGTTCATTTGGTCTTACCGTTATTTACAGTTGTGTACTTATACCAATTTAATTTATTTTACCTCCAACAATTTATATTTTCGTTTCGTTCAAGGAGCGGGATGGTTTAGGGTGTTAAGGCCTGATCGTTGTACTTGAATGAAGACTTGAGTCGGGCTTTCTTATCAATTCACGTTTTGGTTAAGGGGTGATCTAATCAAACTGTTCGGAGTGGCAGTAATGCCTACTAGGCTCACAATGTGTATATAGTTATTGGGTTTAGATTACGTTGAACGCTCACATTTTCTGTGTCGATGTATTTTGAGAGAAGTGAAGTTTATTGCGTCGGATAGTGTGTGGTTAGGTAGTGATGGAGGGTGTGTATTGAGGATCCCAATGGATAAAATTAAACTTACATGAAATGGTGTTGTTACGAGAATCATGCGTTTGGTATAGCGCCTATTACATTCCTAGTAATAATAGGCGGTAGCAAGCAAGTAAAGCCGAGAATCGCGATAAGAATCTGACATATAGCAGAATAAATCGAGTAATATGAGTATACAAAATCGGTAGGTTAGGTGGACAGCGCCCATGGTCGGGATTGGATAAAACATAATATCCTAATCACTGCAAGCGTCCCTAAAGTGTATGGGACTATGAATAGATTAATGACAACCTCCTTACACAAGGAGACAAACAGTACTACGTGACTCTGTATAAAAACTCTAGTATTCCCCATAGTGGACAAACTTTTTATCACCCGTGCAGAGGTAATATCTTAGGCATCCTGTCTTTCAAAAACCACCGTCTCTCTGGATCATCCTTCATAATCTTGAACACGGCTCGAACAATATAGTAATAGGAATCGATATGATGCGTGCACTAAACTATCACAGGGTGAATCCAAGATCAATGCCGAAAGTGGAAGCTCGATGCGTTTGAGCATCGTATCTCGTATTGTGGAGTATAGCAACGAATACTAAAGAATGCGGCGAAGACTTAAAAAGAGATTTTTTCAATGCAGACCGCCCCCTGTTGATCAAGTTCCTCCTCTTGAGGAAGATTTGAATGATGACCAAGCCCCGGTCAATCATAATTATTTGACGGACGTTGACATAAGGGCTGATTTTCTCCAAATGGTCCAAGTCTTTACTATCAAAGCATAATCCACCCCTACTCAAGCCCAAGCCAAGATGGCCCAAGCTAATCGGGAGGTTGTACCCAGAGCAAACCATAAAGTTTCTACCATGGCCTCCCGTCGAAATATCTCACTAGGATGAATCCCCTTACTTTCTATGGGTCCATGGTTTAAGAAGGCCCCATGAGTTCATTGACAAAATCTACAAGATCCTTTATGCTATGTGGTTGACTACTAGTGAAAAGGCCGAGTTAGCCACATACGAATTCAAAGGTGTGGCCCAAACTTGGTATGTCCAATGGAGGGACAATAGGTCATTAAGGTGTGGACCGGTGACTTTGGAATTTTTCAAGAAGTCTTTTCTTGATATATTTTTTCCTAGGGAGAAGCAAAAGCTAAACTGGTGGAGTTCATCAACCTTCGCCAAGGAGGTATGAGTTTTCTTAAATTCTCCTTGAAATTTTGTTAATTGTAAAAATATGCTCCTTAATTGGTTTCCGACCCTAGAGATGAAATGAATTGCTTTGTGACGAGACTGTCGGATGACTTGAAAGAGGAATGTCATTCACCTATGCTACATGACTATACGAACATTTCTCGTCTCATGGTTGATGATAAAGAAGTAGAATAGGCAAGGTCTAAGAGGAAGAGTAGAGATAAAAAGGGCAAGATCTTTTTGAGGGGTTCTTTTTAAAAGTAGGATTGATATATAAGACAAGACTATGTTTAAGAAGAGGTTTTATAATCACATTCCTTCAATTTTCCCTAAGTTTAGGGATGATAGGGTGTCTAACCCTAAGCCTACAAAGGGAAGGGATACTAGTTTAACGAGAAATAAGCCATTTTTTGGAAAGTGTGGCAAGAAGAAGTATCATGATTGTATAGAGGGAGCAAATAATTGTTTTTATTATAGTAAAAGTGGGAACAAGGTTTGGTATTATCCTAACTTTAGAACGCAATAAAAGGATAGTTGACAAGAAAGTGGTTCTAACGATACTTTTAAGAAGAATCGCTTATATGCACTACACTTAAGGGGAGAGCAAGAGACTTATCCCGATGTGGTGACTGGTATGTGGAAAGTTTTCTATATTGATATATGTTCGTTACTTGATCTTGGTGTTACCTTATAGTTTGTTTCTCCTCTAGTAGCTAAAAGATTTTATATTTTGCATGATATCTTGCATGAATAGTTTATAGAGTCTACCCCGATGGATGAATAGTTGTTGGAAAATGGTGTATAGAAATTGTCCTATAATGTTGCTCAATTGAATTAACTGTGTTGAACTAGTAGAACTTGGTATGTTTGATTTTGATGTCATTTTGGGTATGGATTAGTTGCATGCTTTCTTTGCCTCTATAGATTGTAGAATAAGGGTTAAGAAATTTACTTTTCAAAATGAGCCCGTTCTAGAGTGGAAGGAAGGAAATTCTACACCTAGAGGTCATATTGTGTCTTGTCTGAAGGATTGTAAAAGGATCTTAACAAAGTTTATACCATATAGTAGAAGTCTAAAATTTTGACTCCAAAATTCCTCCCATAGAGTCGGTCCGTGTAGTGAGGGAATTTCTTGAGGTCTTTCCTGATCATCTTCCTGGTATTGCTCCCGAATGGGTTATTGATTTTGGTATCGACTTGTTACCGGATACATATCCCATTTCAATTCCTTTTTATCGGATGGATCCATTCGAGTTGGAAGATTTGAAGGTTCAACTCAAGGATTTACTATAAAATGACTTCATTAGACTTCCTATTTCATTATGGGGTGCTCTGGTTTTGGTTTGTTATTAAAGGATGGGTCTCTTAGAATGTGTATCGATTAGCGGCAACTCAATAAAGTCACTATTAAAAACAAGTATCCTCTCATTTGGATTCATTACTTGTTTGATCAACTCAGAGAGGTAGATATTTTTCTAAGATTGAATTGAGATCTGGGTATCACAATCTTAGGGTGAGAGGTAATGATATACGAAAAACGACAATTCGGAGTTGATATGGTCACTATGAGTACTTAGTAGTGTACTTTGGTTTCATGAATGCCCAAACAACGTTTATGGATATCCTGAATAGGTGTTTCAAAGTTACCTAGATTCGTTTTTCATTCTCTTCATTGACGACATCTTTGTAAACTAAAAAAATAAGGGTCAACACATGCACCATTTTAAGGTGGTGTTACGTTCTTAACAAGAACTAATTATTTGACAAGTATAATGAATGTGAGTTTTGATTGAGGTCGGTGGCGTTTCCTTATCATATCATCTCTAGTGAGGGAGTTGAAGTTGATCCAAGGAATACTATGGCAATCAAAAATTAGCCTAGACCATTGAATCCAATCAACATTAGGAGTTTCTAGGATCTAGTGGATTATTATCGGAGGTTTGGGTATAACTTTGCATCCATTGCATCTCCCTTGACTACGGTGACCCTAAAGTGTAAGAAATTTGAATGGTAGGAGAATCTTGAGAGAAGCTTCCGTGTCATGAAGGATAGGCTTACTTGCGTTTCGGTGTTGAATTTACCGAAGTGTACCAAGGGTTCCGTCGAATATTTAGATGCATTTCTAGTAGGTTTAAGTTGTGTGCATTCCGAGTGGGTGTAGACTACTTAAGGTACATGAGAGGAACTATCCAACTCATAATCTTGAGTTAGAGGTCGTGCTATTTTTCTTGAAAATATGGAGACATTACTTATATGGTCTTTATGTATATGTGTATACCGACCACAAAGTCTCCAATATGTGTTAACTCAAAATGAGTTGAATCTTGGATAAAGAAGGTGGTTGGAATTGTTGAAAGACTATGACATGAGTGTTTTCTATAACCCCGACAAGGAAAATGTAGTAGTGGATGCTTCAAGTAATTTTTTCATGGGTAGTGTGTCTCATGTAGAGAAAGACAAGAAAGTCCTAGTGAAAGATTTTGCATAAGTTGGCTAGATTAGGTGTTAGGTTGGAAGATTCTCCGAATGGTGGTTTTCTGGTTCATCATAACTCCGAGTCATCCTTGATTGTTGAGGTGAAGTACAAAAAATACCTTGATCAATCATTGATGGAGTTGGACGATTTCGTTCTTGGTAAGCTTAATGAGTCATTCTCCTTAGGCGGGGATGGTATCTTGAGGTATCAATGAAGGTTTGGTGTGTTCCTAATTTAGATGATTTGAGGAACCAAATCCTTGGGGAAGCCCAGGGGTCTTGTTACTCCATTCATCCGGGTTCGACGAAGATGTACAATGACATAACGGAAGTGTTTTGGTGGGACGTTTTTAAAAAGGATGTAGCGGAGTGTTTCTCTATGTGTCTATATTGTCAACAAGTTAAGGCCGAACACCAAAATCCTGATGGTTTACTACAAGAAATCAATGTTCGTACTTGGATGTGGGAAGACGTCAATTTGGATTTTATGGTAGGTGTGCCTCGGACACGAATGCAATACTACTCTATAAGGGTGGTAGTGGATAGGTTGACCAAATCCGCTCATTTATCCACTCAAGTCTATATGTGGGCTGCCCACAACATTTATTACCAAAGGATATTAATATATGAGATTGTGTTGTCACCATTGGTATTGTTTATCCCATAGGTATCGGGGTTGCCAATTCACATATTGATTTTGAGATTCATTCACGAAGGAAGTGTCGGTACTAAGGGTAAGCTACGGACTGCTTTTCATCCCCAAATGGATGGTCAAGCGGACTGTATTATTCAAATCTATGAGGATATGCTTAGATCGTGTTATTAGTTTCAAGGGAAATTTGGATAAGCATTTTCTTTAGGTGGTGTTTGCTTACAACAATAGCTATCATTCATCCATATATATGGCTCCTTATTAAGACTTATATGGTGAGAGATATATATCTCTAAATGCATGGTTTGAAATGGGTGAGCTTTCTCTTCTTGGTCCCAATTTGATTTATAGGACTTTGGAGAATGTTCGTATGATAAGGAATCGCTTGCAAACGTCCAATAGTAAGAAAAATTCTTATGCTGATCATAGGAGAAGGGATTTAGAGTTGGAAGAAGGTCATAAGGTTTATTTGAAAATTTTGTTTTTCAAAGGGTTGGTTAGATTTGGCAAGTAAAGGAAGTTGAGTCCTCGTTTTATGGGTCCCTTTGAAATCTAACAAAGTGTTGGTGAGGTTGCTTATGACTTATGTTTGCATAGTGAATTGGATTTGGTTCATCCAATTTTCCATGTTTCCATGCTTAAGAAGTGTATTGGTGATCCCGAGTCTATTCTTCGTATTGATGGTCTTGGTCTGAAGGATAACCTCTCTTGTGAGGAGGTTTTGGTTCAAATTCTTGATAGACAAGTAAAGAATTTAATGAATAAATAATGTTAGGTGTTCATACTAATAATGAAAATAAAGGTTTTATGGAAGAATCACCTAGTTGAGAGTGCAACATGGGTGGCCGAGGCTAACATGAAGTCGTGTTACCCTTAGATATTTGATATATAACGTTAGTTGTTCATACTAATAATGAAAATAATGAAGAAAAATTAAAGTTTCATTATTTTTTGTAAAGTTTTGCAAAATGTGCATTTTTATGTTGTTACAATGACTTATGGTGAAATGTGCTTTCAACTTTGAAATTTTGCAATTTTGTTTGTTTTGAGTAATGTTGTGAATTTTTATATGGTAGGTATTTATGAAATAACATGTATCATGTTGGTAAGTTGAACTTGGTCATAATTGACTCATGTAAAGTATGTTGAGCCCGTATTGTTATTGTGAGAAAGAAATTCCTCATGTTTCAACTTTGGCCTTACGTGTTAAAATTGATGTTTTAAGTCATTGTATAAATTTCTTATTCATATGTTTATTTGAGTTCTAACTAACGATGATATTGTATATTGTTGGTTGGGCTGCCAGTCTTGAGTCTATCCTTTCCCGTTTTTAAAAGTATAAGTGTAATTCGGGGATGAATTTCCTAAGAGGGGGATAATGTAATACTCATAAAATTCAAGACATAATATAGAGCATAACATGAGTGTCTAAAGGTTTAGATAGTGTTTAATGAACTAAAATAATGTTTAGAAGTCATCCGAAGAGTTCTAAATCCAAGACATCAAAGGACATCTACGACGTCCGGAAACTAGCCTAATTGAACTAGTTTACGTCACTTTGTTTTTGGATGGTTTTTTAGGGTTGAATGAAATTTAAATTTGGAAAATGACTTTTTTTAGATAGTCTGTAGTATATAGGGTCTAAACGTTCAATAATGACGCTCCAAGGACAATCGGAAGGGTCATGGTGGAGGACCCCAACATCGGTGGGTAGGCTGCTGTCTCAAAATTTATTTTTGGTAAATACTTGTGTTTGATGATGTAGTTCAATTGAAGCATGAATTGTAATTACCCTAGTAGGTGTTGGTATGATGATGAATTGAAATTGTCTTGACTATGTGGCTTTGAGATTATGCTTAATAAGAAATGATATAAGGTTGGTTATGAAGTACATATATGCCTTATTATGACATGATGATGATGTTTTGCTAATCTCACATATGAGTGTTGCCATGAAAGGATATTTTCTTGCAATTCCAATTAACCTAATGAAAATATATACACAAGGGATTAGACTCTTTGACCTATATTAAGTTGTGATGATTAATAAATACATTAAAGACATTTCAAAAGGGACTCTAGCTTAGCAACGAGTTAGGTAGAAGGAGGAGTATCCCTTCCCACATAGGGAAGGTAGGATCACGAATTTACTCTTTAGATTGGAGAGTACAATGAATGTAAAATCGAGAGGGTTCCAACTATATCTCCTAGTTTAAAAACTATGTTGTCTCCATAGGAATACTACCTAGTGGATCCACATAATTGCTATGATGATGCTTTGCTACTACCTTGGAAAGTAGTCCGCCTTCTTTCGGTGTAAGGTTCCATTTTACCGGATTCCACATAGCTCATCTGGTCAATGCCGATTAGGGCAAGATGTTCGCAAATGGTAAAAGGAACTAAAGGAATGAACTATACTAATATAACTTAATGGGTCTAGCTTAGTCTAGGTAGGAGTACGAGACTCTACCTAAACACTGCATTAGTTATCCTTGAGGGGAGTCTTAGGAGGATGTTCTTATGTATGAATGTGTATATGATGGTGCATGATATGTATATGATGAACTTGCACATTTATGATACTAAATAAAGAATTGTTTCACTTATGAACATGTGTTGGTCTATTTTGTTAAGGTATGATGATATGTACTCTTAAATGCCATGCTTTGTGAAGTAGGATGTTAGTCATTATTCTTGTTGAATTACTTGATTGAGCAAGGTTATAGGGGTTCACTTGGTCATTGCACTTGTTGACTTGATTGGGGTTCATGGGTAATTGTCTTGCTTTAGTTATGGTGAAATGTACTCTTATTCATGCTTGTGGTTATCTATGAATAATGATAGAGTTACTTGACTATGTATTCAATTACATGATATACATGTTGAATTTAATATATGTGATGTTGTTGTTCTTGTTATGTACATGTCTTTGACTTAATGAATATGCCTAAGTGATTTTGTATAGTCTTGTTGAATGTGCATAAAGGTTTTAAAAGTAAATTGTATACTCGATGAAATGTCCCTTTTAGAATGTTTTAAAAGTATGTGAGCATTTGGTCTCATACTTAGTACTAGTGGTGTAGTAACACCATTCTTTCCTTTTCCCCAAAATTTTAGGTTGAGGTCGTTGAAGGACTTTTGAAGATGACTTTGAATAAGACTTAGAATTCTTAATTATTCAAGTTGGGTAGGTCCTCACTTTCCGAGGGCAATGAGACTATCAAAGTACAAAGTTGTTTTTAGTATTATTAAATCTTATGTTTTTCTTTCTATTTAGTTTGAATACTAAACGTTGTATGACCTATATTTGGTCTTATTGTATTGACATATGGTCTAGGAACAATTTGAGATACTCTTATTATATGGATATGAGACGACACATGCTTTTGAGACTATGTTCTATTCTATATATAGTTGTGTAATAAAAGTACAAGACTAAGTAATCTTCCTATACGAAAGGTCTATGTATACTCGATATATATATAACTATTATGTGTATGTAGAAGTCTATGTAAACCTATATGTAGAAGTAATGAAATGTTTTAAATTTTCACTAATTTGGACCTGTGAATATTATGATGTAGGCTAAGAGTGTAGTCTTAGTCCTCAAAGATGATGATCACGCCGGTTTCGTCTAGGGGATATTCCCGGATTTGACAATACCCAATGGTTGTTACAACACTTTGGACAAGTTGGGAATGTCATGTTAACTTGAAGTTATCCCTTGAGATTTAAAGACCGATATACTACTTTTCTGATCATGTGTAATCCTGGGGATTAAGAACTACCTGATAAAGGTGTCGAGGTTGTAGAACTTTGTTGAAAATGTGGGCGATTTCTACACCCGATTTATGCTAAGAGTATTCATAGTTTCTTAGTTTAGCCTTCTTGTCATCATTACATATTTCCCTAATCTTATCTCTGTCAAATTGCTGACCATGAGTTAAAATCCTAGAGGTATTCATGTCCTCTAACAATAGCGCATTCATGCATTCTTTATTCACTATGTAAGATACCCCAAACAGAAACTTAGTCATTTGTTCCCTTGGATAAAAAAACATGTGTGTAGCATAGAAGTATAATTGAGTGAACTTCACCCATTACTCTTGGATAATGTTTTACACTCTTTAAAATTCATTAACTCTTATGCATTTGCTTCTCTCAACTCTCTGAGAAAATGAAAACTCCACCCTATCATAACAAATCAGTTATATCACTCAAAGATTTTATTTAACATAATCATTGAAGCTTTATGGATCCGCAAAAACTTGTGACCCCAGAAAACTTGTGACCCCAGAAACACAAAAGTATTCATTTGAAAAAAATCTCGGACTCTCGTTGCTACTGATTAGCCATTAGTGTTAGTAGGAACTGGGAGCTTATGATTGTTAAGGTTTTCTACACTTTGAGAAAAAATATTCATTACATTCAAGAATTATTCATAAGTAAAACTGTAAGACTTCGAAAATCCAAAACGTGTTCTACAGCCTAATATAAGTGTCATAAGGTGAAGAAATTGGTTTAAAGTCAATTTTAATGAATATAAGTCATTTAGGAAGTTTATAAACCAAAACGTTCAAGAACGTCCATGACGTCCAGAAACTACTTCAAGGAGGTACTAGCGTGCCTTAGCCGATTAAACTAGCTTTTATTAGTTGGAAAATAATGTAAATTTGTGGAAGGGTGTATAACACTTATTAGAGTAAATTCATTCTCGAAATATCTGGGAATGAATTCCCAAGGACAAACCAAGGACCCTTGAGGAGAACCCATGCATTTTGGGGTCAAAGGACTGCCCAAACAAGTATGCACAGACAGGTGCCATCAATGGGGCGTGTGTCAATTGAAGGGTCTTCGATGGTCACTTAGAAAAAATCCTGGAAGGGTCATTTTGAGGAGTCTTTGAACATACCAACGAATGTGTGGTACGGAAGGGGGAATTGGTTGTCGATATGGCATTACCTACGGAAAAGAAAAAGAATTGAAAAAAAAAGAGAGATTGCGCTTGTGAATTGGAATGAACCTTTACGATAGAGAAAGGAAATAGCGGTGATTCCTATAGAAGCATCAAGAAAAAGCTTTTTTGACCAATAATTTTTTGATCGTGGTGTCGTCTGTGGGAACAGGTTTTTTTAACTTGCATGTTTAACTTAAGTTTAATTCATGAGTTGGTTAGTTAAAAAATTTAATTGGGTTAGGTGGAAGGTGTATTATGGTGGTTTAACCACCTATATAAATTTTAAACCTAATTAAGACTAACTAAAACTCTCATAACTCCCAAACCCAAAACTCTCATCCTTCTCTCTTCTTTCTCTCTGTGTGAAGAACTCCATTTAAGAACAAGCTAGGGGAGGGTTTAAGGTTTTCAAATATTAAAGTTTCACCATCAATAATCATAAATTAGGAAGGTATGTGATATTTTTCACCTTTGAGATCTCTTTCAGCATAGACTTGGTTCCATCAAATTGAATTCAAAAGATGGGTTTTCATCCAATACGAATTCAATGTTGTGAATTGATTTTATTATTATTTCTTTTCGATATTCTTAACAGATTAACATGTATTATTATGATATATCTTGATTGTTTGGTGTTGTTTGTAGAAGCTGACTTTTACCCCTTATCCGTAGGTTGTGATCATGATATGAATTGTGGCATTTTAATTCAATTAAATTGGTTATTTGTTGAATTACAACTAGATGATGTTATGTATAATTAATGAATAAAATAGGGTGAATTATAATTCTATCATAATATTTCTTGAGTAATTGAATTATATTATGATTGATCTACAACTTTTGTCTTAAGCTATGAACTAGCGTTGGATTATGATGTAGTGATTCTTTCACCCTTGTTATCATGTTTGTCATTAAATTATGATGATGTTACACAATAATAGGGTCGAATTAAGTGTTGATTGTAAGACCTTGGTGATGAATTAAGAAGGAAACTTGGTGAGTCTAAACATCCCTATTATTTACTTTAAATTATGGTTGACTGTGATTAAGTAATGATGTTGTATTGGTGTATGCCTTATATTACCATTAATAGGGTGTTATAATGTTGAATTGAAATGTCTTCACTATGGTTTATGTGGAGTTGTTTAAAATCTACATGTTATAAGGATGGTGAATGATTTACTAATGTGCCTTATTAGGAGTCTTATGTAAATATGCTAACTTATTTATACGAATTGTAATCAAAGGATTATATACGCATGAAATTCTTATTGATATATGATGATTTTGAATATACAGGAGTTAGAACCTATGACATAAAATAAGTTATGATGATTAATAAAGACATTAAGGACATTTCATAAGGGACTTTAGCTTAGCAAAAATTTAACTAGAGTGAGGAGTGTCCCTTCCCACATAGGAAAGGTAGGATAACTAATGTACTCTTGATATTGGAGACGATAATTCATGTAGCATAAAGAGGGTCCCAACTATATCTCCTAGTTCTTGAACTATGTTGCCCTATATGATTACTAGCTGGAGGATCTACCTAGTTGCTATGTTCATGTTATGGTATAACCTTGGAAAGTTGTCCACCTTATTGTGGTCTATGTAATTTAAGGAAAGACGTGCGCAAAAGTTAAAAAAGAATTGAAGAGATGAACTCTAACTAAGATAACCTAAGGGGTTTATCTTAGTCTAGGTAGGGGTATGGGACTCTAACTAAACATTGCATTAGTTGTCCTTGCGGTAACTCTTAGGAGGATGTTCCTATATATGCATATGCTTATAAGGGTACATATCTGTAGATGATGAACTTGCACATTGTTGATACTGTATGTTGAGTAGTTTCACTTATGAATATGTGATGGTTTATATTATTAAGGGTGATTATCTGTACTCTGAAATGCTATGTTATTTGAAGTGGGATGTAGGTCATGGTTCTTGTTAGGTCACTTGATTGAGTAATGTTATGTTGTATTTCTTGGTCATTGCACTTGTTTACTTGATAGGGGTTCATGGGTAATTATATTTCATTTGTTATGGTGAAATGTATGCTTATTCATGATTGTTAAAATTATAACTTGAGGGTTAGGGAGGTCTTGATTATTGTGCAAGTATGTTGATATATTCATTAACTTGACTATTTTTTGTATTGTTAGTCTTGTTGTGTACATGCCTCTGACTTAAGAAATATGTCTTTTTTATTGGAATGGTGTTGTTTAATTTTCATAAGGTTTTCAAATGGGTAAAATATCTTGTTTTAAAGAAAGGTCGCTTTTTAGCATGATTTGAAAATATGTGTGCATAAGGTCTCATACATAGTACAAGTGGTGTACTAACCCCATTTGTCACATTTCCCCAACATTTAAGGTTCTCATAGTTGAAGCACTTACGGAGAGGACTTTTACAAGACTTGGAATTCTTGATCATCAAAGTTGGGTAGATCTTCAATTTTTGAGGAAAATGCCACCATCAACCCTTTGATGTTGTTTTTAGTATTACAACACTTATGTTCTTTCCTTCTCATTTGCATACTAAACATTGTATGAGCTATAGGGATTATTTTATTTGGTGATGGTTAGCCCAATTTGAATATAATCTGGTTCGATGGATTGAGGTGAGAACGACGAATCGAGTATATGTTATATTCTCTTTGATCTATCTGCAATAAATGTAGATGACTTGTTATCTTCCTGACCAAGGGTCTAATGTATACTTGAATATTAATATATATATATATAGATATATATATATATACGTAATATATATATATAAAACGTAGTGTCATGTAGAGGTCGATGTAAAACTCAAACAGAGTAATGAAAAAAAAAATTTTAAATTTTTTGCGTTTGACTTTGAAGTGGTAAACGATTGTAAGCTAGGAGGCTAGTCTTATTCCTCAAAGAGCACGATGATGCCAGTTACGTCTTGGGGGTATTGCCACATGTGGCAAACTAGGTATCACAGCATGAGGTTAAATATCTTTGAGTCGATTTCTCTCTCAATAACGTCTATGTAGGTTTGTATTCCTAATGGTGAAGCGCGCCACACTTATTCATAGGAATTTATAAGATGCTTAGGAAACTCACACTTTCTTGGAAGTCCAATATCATTCCTCTAGACTGTAAAATTTATGTGATTTTGGCATCTAATCCTTTTTATTGTGATTATACGCAATTAATACTCGTAGGAATGTTGTACGAAGACTTGATAAAGACATTGCCAATGCAGGAGTTCCTCCCCTTGGTGATCAAGTTCCTCCCATTGTCAATTTTCCTCCTTTCAAAGATGGTGACATAAAGGCGGATTTTCTCCACATGGCCTAAGACATTAATACTCATGCACAAGTCTCCACTATTCAAGCTCAAGCCATGACAACCCAAGCTAATTGTGAGGGTGTACCAATAAAATCAAAAAGTTTCTACCCTGGTCTCTTGTCTAAGGGATTTAACTTGGATGAATCCCCCTAGTTACTATGGGTCCAGATCGAACAAGACCCCCATGAGTTCATTCACAAAATCTAAAAGATCCTCTATTCTATGGGGTTGACTGCTACTGAAAAGGTCGAGTTGTTCTCTTACTAACTCAAGGGTGTGGATCAAACTTGTGTTATCCAATGGAGGGACAATACGTCTTTAAAGGGTGGGCCGGTGACATCGGAAGTCTTAAAGAAGGATTTTATTTATAGATTCTTTCCTAGGAAGAGGCAGGAAGCTTAAGTGGTGGAGTGCATCAGCCTTTGTCAAGGAGGTATGAATGTGCTTGAATACTCCTTGAAATTCACTCAATTGTAAAAATATGCTCCTTCTTGGTTTTTGACCCTAGATATGAAATGAACCACTTTGTCACGAGAATGTCGCGTGATTTAAAGAGAATGTTCATTCGTCTATGCTAATGGATAATATGAAACACTTCTCAACATCATGGTTACTGCCAAACAAGGCAGGAGAAAGGGCCAAGAGGAAAATCAGAGATGCCAAGAGGACAAGATCTTTTGATGGTGGTTTCTCCAAGGGAAAGCTTGAAATTCAAGAAAAGCCTAGGTTCAATAAGAGGTTTTCAAGTCATGTTACTTCCAAGTTCCGTAAGTCTAGGTATGATAGGGTGTCTAACCCTAATACTAAAAAGGTAATGCATACTAGTTTGCCAACCAAGAAGCCAACTTCTTGAAAGTGTTTCAACAAGCATTATGGTGATTGTCTTAAGGGAACGGATTATTGTTTTTGTTTTGGTAAAAGTAGGCATAAGGTTAGGAATTGACAAAATGAACCACTTTGTCACGAGAATGTCGGATGACTTTAAAGAGGAATGTCATTCGTCTATGCTACATGATAATATGAACACTTCTCACCTCATGGTTACTGCCAAACAAGGGCAGGAGACAAGGGCCAAGAGGAAAATCAGAGATGCCAAGAGGACAAGATCTTTTGATGGTGGTTTCTCCAAGGGAAAGCTTGAAATTCAAGAAAAGCCTAGGTTCAATAAGAGGTTTTCAAGTCATGTTACTTCCAAGTTCCGTAAGGCTAGGTATGATAGGGTGTCTAACCCTAATACTAAAAAGGTAATGCATACTAGTTTGCCAACCAAGAAGCCAACTTCTTGAAAGTGTTTCAACAAGCATTATGGTGATTGTCTTAAGGGAACGGATTATTGTTTTTGTTTTGGTAAAAGTAGGCATAAGGTTAGGCATTGAAAAATGTGAGGCGGAAAGACAAAGAGAGTGGACAAGCAAATGGTTCTAATGATACTTCGAAGAATATTCTCTTTTATGATCTCCGCTGTAGGGCTAAGCAAGAGACTTTTCCCAACATGGTGATTGGTATGTTGAAAGTTTTTTCTATTGATGTATATGCCTTACTTGATGCCGGTTGTACCTTATAATATGTTACTACTCTATTAGCTTCAAATTTTGATATTTTCCCCAATATATTGCATGAACCTTTTGTAGTGTCTACCCTGACAGGTGAGTCGGTTGTCTCAAAAAGGGTGTATAGAACTTTTTCTATAATGTTACCCGGTAGTGTTTGTTATGTTGAACTAGTATAACTTTATATCATTGATTTTTATATCATTTTTGGTATGGATTAGTTGTATGCTTTCTATGAATCTATATATTGTAGAACGAGGGTACTGATGTTTAAATTTCTAAAAGAGACTTTTTTAGAGTGTAAGGAGGGAAATTCTATTCCTAGAGGTCATATAATCTCTTGTTTAAAAGAATGCAAAATGATCTATAAAGGGTGTTTCTACCATATAGTAAGAGTCCAAGGTTTATACTCCGTAATTACTTCCATTGAGTCGGTCCTCGTAGTTAGGGAATTTTTTGAGGTCTTTCCAAATTATCTTCTTAGTATTCCTCCCAAATGGGAAATTGATTTTGTATCGAACTCTTATGATAAAAATCCCATTTTCATTCATCCTTATTGAATGACTTCGGCCTAATTGAAAGATTTGAAGGCTCAATTTAAAGATTTACTAGTAAAAGGCTTCATTAAACCTAGTATTTCTTTATGGGGTGTTACGGTATTGTTTGTGAAGAGGAAGGATGGGTCCTTTAGAATTTAAATTGATTATCTCAAACTCAATAAATTCATTATTATGAACAAGTATCCTCTCCCAAGGATTGATGACTTGCTTAATGAACTCGAAGGGGAAATCTACTTTTCTAATATAGACTTAATATTGTGGTAACACCAACTAAGGGAGATAGTTCATGATATACGAAATATGTAATTTCAGACTAGACATAATAATGAATATGGTGTTTCAAAGTTATCTAGATTCATTTGTCACTTTCTTCATTGACTACATCTTGGTATATACAAAAAATAAGGGTGAACACATGAACCATTTGAGGGCGGTAGTGCAAGTACTTAAGGATAACCAATTATTTGCCAAGTATAACAAGTGTGAGTTTTTGTTGAGGGCAGTGGCGTTTCATTGTCATATTATCTCTAGTGAGGGAGTTTAAGTTTCTCCAACGGATACCGAGGCGGAGAAAAATTGGCCTAGACCATTTAATCCAACCGACATTAGGAGTTTCTTTTGTCTAGGAGGTTATTACCAGAGATTTTTTGATGGTTTTGTGTCCATTGCATCTCCACTGACCTCTTTGATCCAAAAGAGTAAGAAAATTCAGTAATTGGAGGCATGTGAGAGAAGCTTCATATCTTGAAAGATAGGGTTACTTCCGCTTTGGTATTGACTTTACCGGAGGTTACAAAGGGTTTCGTTATGCATTGTGTTGCATCCCAAGTGGGTTTAGGGTGTTCTTATGCAACATGGAATGTAATAGCCTTTACTTCTTGAAAAATTAAGGTTCATGAGAGAAACTATCCAACTAATGATTTTGAGTTAACGACATGGTATTTGCCTTAAAGATATAGAGGCATTACTTTTATGCTGTCCATGTTAATGTGTTTACCGACCTCAAGGGTCTCCAATATGTGTTTAATAAAAAGGAGTTGAATCTCCGACCAATAAGGTAGTTGAAATTGTTGAATGATTACAACATGAATGTTCTCTATCACCCTGGATATACAATATGGTTGCGGATGCTCTAAGTCGTACTACCATGGGTAGTGTGTCTCATATAGAGGAAGAAAAGAAAGAAGTAGTGAAAGATATTCGTAGGTTTAGAAGATTGGGTGTTAATATTTGAAGATTCTCTTAATGGTGGTTCTATCGTCCATCATAACTGTGAGTCATCCTTAATGGTTAACATTAAGTCCAAACAACACCTTGATCAACCATTGATAAATTTGCAGTAATAAGTTCTTGGTAACCTTAATTAGTCATTCTCCTTAGGAGGGAATGGTGAGTTGAGGTATCAAGGAATGTTGTGTGTTCCCAATGTAGATGGTTTAAGGAACCCGATCCTTAAGGAATCTCATGGGTCCCGTTACTCCATTTATCAGGGTTATACAAAAATGTAACCTAACCTTAGGGAAGTATATTTGTGCAAAGGTTTGAAAAAGGAAATAGCGGAGTTTGTTGTTAAGTGTCCTATTGCCAAAAGGTGCAGCCAAGTTCCTATTTGGAATTGGGAAGACAGCAATATGGATTTTGTGGTATGTTAGCCTCGGACACAAAAGGAATATGACTCTATATTAGGTGGTTGTGGATAGGTTGACCAAATATGCATATTTCATTCCCGTCAAGTCTACTTATTTAGCGGAATATTATGCAACGATTTTCATATATGGGATTGTGTGTTTCCATGGTATTTCATTATCCATCATATCGGATTGAGATGCACAATTCACATTTAGGTTTTGGAGATCATTCTAAGGAGGGTTGGGTACTAAGGTGAAGCTCAGCACCACTTTTTATCCCCAAACGGATGGCCAACCGGAGCGTACTATTCAAATCCTTGAGGATATGCTTAGGGCTTGTATTATTGATTTCAAGGGAAATTGTGATACACATTTTCCTTTAGTCGAGTTTGCTTGCAATAATAGTTTCCATTTATTCATATCCATGGATCCTTTTGAAGCCTTGTATGGTAGGAGTTGTAGGTCTCCTATTGGATGGTTCGAAGTGAGTGAGCCTTCTCTTCTCGTTCCCGATTGGATTTATAATACTTTGGAGAAAATTCATATTATAAGGAATCATTTGGAAACGGCCTATAGTCAGCAAGAGTTTTATGCCGACCACAGGAGAAGGGATCTAGAGTTTGATGAAGCTGATAAAGTGTATTTGAAAATTTCACTTATGAAAGCGGTAGTTAGATTTTGAAAGAAAGGGAAGTTGAGTCCTCCTTATGTGGGCCCCAATGAAATCTTGCAAAAGGTTGGTAAGATTGTCTATGAATTGAAACTTCCTAATGAATTGGCTTCGGTTTTCCGGTTTTCCATGTTTCTATGATTAAGAAGTGTATCGGTGATCTCGAGTCTATTCTTCCTATTAAGTGTCTTGGTTAGCGACCTCTCTTATGAGTAAGTTTAGGTTCAAATCCTTTGTAGGAAAGTAAGGAAATTGGGGAGTTAAATAGGTTGCTTCCTTAGAGGTGTAATGGAAGAATCACAAAGTTGAGGGTGCAACATGGGAGGCCTAGGCCGACATGAAGTCCCGTTACCCTCGTCTATTTGATAACTAAGGTTAGTTGTTCTTACTAAAAATGAAAATAATTACTAAAAATTGAAGTTTATTGATTTTTGGTGAAGTTTTGCAAAATGTGTATTTTTATAATATTACAGTTACTTATATTTAAGTATGCTAATAATTTACAATTTTACTTGTTTGAGTTATGTTGTGCATTTTTATATGGTGAGTCTATATGAAAGGATATGTAGCATGTTGGTAAGTTGAAATTTGGAATAATTGACTCATAAGTGTTAGTTTAGCTCTCGTTGTTGTGTAAAGGATATTCCTCATAATGTAATGTTGAGCCCTATGTAGGTAATTGATACTTTTGAATTGCATTGTCCAGATGATCTGATTCATGTTGTTATGTATTTTTGTTTGTTGGGCTTCTAGTCTTGAGTCTCTTCCTTCATTCAAAAGATTTTCAGTGTCACGGGGATTGGAATTTCCGGAAGGGGGGTGGGGGGGGATACAGGGGGGATGGGGGGGATAATGAACTTCAAAAATCGATGAAATTTTTTAGATCCTAACATAAGAGTCATAAGGTGTAGACACAGTTTTAAAGTCCATTTTAATGAATATAAGTCATTTAGGAAGTATAGAAACCAAAACGTCCAAGAACGCCCATGACATCCGGAAAGTAGTTCAAGGAGGTACTACCTTGCCTTTATGTATTTGACTATATTTAGGAGTCGATAAATGATGAAAATTTCTTAAGGGGTGTCTAACACGCATTAGAGTAAATTCTTAGTAAAAAAATCTTGGCACGACTCCCCATGGACCAACCAAGGACCCTTGAGAAAGACCCTTTCATATTGGGGGCAAACGACTGCCTAAACTACTGTGCATAGACGGGTGACATCGACGGGGAATTGATGGTCACTTACCACAAATCATAGAAGGATATTTTTGACAAATATCTTAACATAACAACGGGTGTGCAGCACGTAAGGGGGGACTGGTCGTTGATTGACCCATGATCCATTGATCGTGGTATCGTCTATGAGACTGCTTTTTACTACACGTTTTCACTTATGTTAATTAATAAATTAGCTTCGTTAGGTGGATAACTAGGGGTTATGGGAGTTCTATTTAAGTCAGTTAACCTCCTATATAATGTCCTAACAAAATTAAGACTAACTACCACTCTCAGAACTCACAAACCCAAACCTCTGTTCCTTCTCTCTTCTTTCCATCTCTAGTGAAGAACTCCATTGAAGACCAAGATAGGGGGAGAGTTTAAGGGCTTAAAAGAGTCAAGTTTCACCATCAATATTATTCAATTAGTAAGGCATGGGATATCTTTCACATATAATACCTATTTCTTTTAAGGGTTCCATCAAATTGATTTCGAAAGTTGGGTTTTAAAGTGGGTTTTCATCAAGTACGACTTTGATGTTATGAATTTATTTGTTAATGATTTAATTTTGATATTATGAATATATTACCATGTATTATAACTTAATTATGATATATTTTTATGATTTGGTCTAGTTTGTAGAAGATGACCTTACCCTTAACCCTAGGTTGTTATCTTGATATAAATTTTGTAATGTTGATTAAATCGACTTGTTTATTGGTTGAATAGTACTAGATTATATTATTGTATCAATCATGAATTAATTATGTTGAATTATATTCCTATTATTCTAGTAATTGAGTAATTGAATTATATTATGACTTTGATTTATGTCTCTTGTCCTAAGCTAGGAACTAGTGTTGGATTATGATGTAGTGATTCTTTTAGCCTTATTATCATGTTTTTCATTGAATTATGATGATGTTATATGCTAATTGGGTTAAATTAAGGGTTGATGTTAAGACCTTGATGATGAATTATGAAGGAGGCTTGGTAAGTCTAATGATCCCAATTCTTTACTTAAAATTATGGTTAATTGTTGTTAAGTCATGATGTTGTATTGGAGTATGCCTTGTATTAGGATTAATAAGGATGGTGAATGATTACCAACATGCCTTATTATGAATTGATATGTAAATGTGTTAACCTCACTTATATGAATAGTAATGAATGTATTATACTCATGGAATTCTTATTGAGGTATGATCATGACTAATATAAAATGGTTAGACCCTATGACCTAAAATAAATTATAATGATTAATAAAAACATTAAATACATTTCAAAAGGTACTCTATCTTAGTACCGAGTGAACAGAGAGAGGAGTGTCCCTTCCCACATAGGAAAGGTAGAATCACTAATATAATCTTGATATTTGAGACTATAATACATATAGAATAAAGAGGGACCCAACTATATCTCCTAGTTGTTAAACTATGTTACCCCCATAGGAGTACTAGATAATCGATCCACGTAGTTGCTATGTTCATGTTTTGGTACTATCTTAGCAAATAGTCCGCCTTCTTTCAGTGTAGGGTTCCATGACACCGGACTCCACATTAGTTAATGTGGTCTATATATGTTTAGGAAAGATGTTCCCAAAAGGTAAAAAGGAATTAAATAGATAAAATGTAACTAAGATAACTTAAGGGGTTTAGCTTAGTCTAGGTAGGGGTACGAAAATCTACCTAATTATTGCACTAGTTATCCTTGAGAAAAGTCTTAGTTGGATGTTCTAATGTATATCTATGTAAGCCTCCACTTAGAAGTAATGAAAACTTTAAATTTTATGCATTTTTAACCTATGAATAAATTGATGTAAGCTAAGAGTCTATTATTAGCCCTGAAAGAGGACGACGACGCAGGTTACGTCTAGGGGGTATTCCCGAATGTGAAAAAAATTATTATATGGGACTAGAGGATATATGCTAACGTTACAGCATAAGTAATCCATACATAACTTCTACAACCAGACATGATCAGGAATGTATACAGAAAGATTTAATTTAGAAATTGGATAATGCCTCATGCATGATAAGAGTAGAAATTAAAGTGTTATTTTTTTAAAATATTTTCAGCCTCCCACTCATAGATGTGGTACACTTCACACAATGAAAAAGATTTTACTTAGTGCGACTTTCAATTATATAGAACCCTTAAACATAATGCTTTGATACAAATTTTTTCACGTTCTGAGGTTACCCCCTTGAAATACACACAAGACCTAGGATTACTATTTTGACCCCAACCTAACAACTAAAGTTGGCATATCATGCATAACATAATAAATATATGCTATGTTGATGATTTAAGCAATTGCAAACTGAAAGAGGGGAATACCCAATACTGATATGAATATATATAAAGACATTCTAAGAGTATTGTGATACTTAAAAATCACTCAAAATGAGGACTCTCCATTGAAATAAAAGACAAAATCTAAATGAAAGACTATATCGAAAAACATGTCTATTATACTTGGAAAATGAGGACTCTCCATTGAAGCTGCTGAATACGAATCGAGAACCTATATACATGATCTGGATATGCATCAATATATGGAATGTACTGAGCATGGAGGATACATATAATAGATGAGTAAACATACAAACTTAACAAGGAATAATTGAGTGATGACATAATTTGAATAATTTGTAAATACATAAATATACGTGAAAAGAATTGAACTGAACGCAATGACATGTATCGATTATGAATATAACATGCTAAAACTTAATACTAAACTATATACTCAAAATGTTGTCAAATTACCTAGAGTATAACTCTGGATATACTACTAACAAACATAAAACAAGGTTTGCTTAACAAGGAGTCCAATGAATATTCCCTATTAAGAATATAGAATATCTTGCCAAGGGCATAAATGAACGACTAGCATGGTCATTATGAGAGTACGTTGATCCTAGTTCGACTCGGTGTTATGTCCTATTTCTAACTAGAAATGTATACGTCACAACATAGCTTAAATACATGATTATCGCAATATCCTGCCATGTAACCTATGAATAGGACATTTAGGAACTGACAATAAAACATTAGCAAACATGAGCATGTTTATCTACTCAACTTACTTAGCAAGTGTAATTTAGGAACTTAGAGAATCTACACAACTAGAGTTCTGAGTTTCATACAAGGAACTAGCAAACTTTCAAAGAAAAATATCCATTTTGATTTAGTATAGTGAAATAACTAAATCTTAACAATTTTCCAAGGTGTTAGAAACCCTAGGTCTTAACAAGATATTGAGAATAAACAATCTCATTTAATTCTAGGGACTAGTGGAGGAAACAAACCCACTTTTACAATCTCAAATATCTAATGATGAAACCTACGCAGAAATCCTATAATTTCGGGGCTTGAACTTTATAAAACGTGTATCGTATTCTTGAAGGGTTGGTTGAGTTTTCTTTTTTTTTTTCTCTATGATAAAATTTTGCTAATGAATTGATTAGTGTAGGTTTTTATTAGAATACTACAATTGAAAATAGTAAAATGACGTAGTTTAAAAGTCAAAAGCATAGAGGAAAAGGCAAAATGACCCTTACATAAAAGCATGCAAGCCTTCCACGAATTATTAAAAGATAGTCAAAGGGACTAGTCCCATCAATTGGGTTATAATTGCTGGCCAGTTGCTACTGGATTTAGGAGTCCATCAACGAGCACTAATACATCCGCGTGAAGGAACACAAACCGGTGAAGGCCACCATGGTTCTTCAATTGGGCTGGGTTCTGTTGGATCACGACTAGTGGTGGGACTTGTGGTCTGATGCCTAAGCCCTAGTAGATCTGTCTCAACTCCACGAGCCTTTCCATGGCTTGTGTGGGGATCCATGGCCCGTGAAGGGTAATATGGTCTACAACTCCTGGGAGAATGTGGACGATAAATTCGGTGACAAAGCCAGAACATTATGTAATTATCCAATTAAGGAGTGTCGGTTAACACCTCAACTACATATGGCTCATTGATTACTTATCACAACTCATCAACCCCTCCATGGTTCACTTGTTTCAGCAGAAAAGTTAAAGTCTATTTTTTTGAGGATTTCATTTATTGTATATGTCAAGACTAATTAAGGACCTAAACGCAATATAGGATTAATACTAATGAATGATAATTCAAAAGTAAATATAACCTTAACTGATATATCCCTATTTCATATAAATATGCCATTTATTTTGATAGTTGTTTCATTTTTCTTTGTTAACATAATTTTTTTGTTTCGACAGAAATTATTCAAAGCGAACATTAAATTATCATAAAAGTGAAGGAGGGAATCCAATATCTCTTTATGCAACTTCAGATCTAACATAGAAGTCATGCGCACTAATCTTCATAATTTGTATAAGAGAGTTTTCATGGTGATTAAATAGGGAACCAGTGACTTAGTAACTCCTAGGAGATGATTGAAAAGGCATTACCAATAGAATCATAAAAAAGGAACTTCTTTGTAGAGATGATCGAAAAGAAATTAACTAGCGGAAGACATTATTACATATAGATAAAAAAAATAGATATATCAATCCTAGGGATGGAAAAAACTAAATATAGAAACTAGACAATTTTACTAAGGTCATAAATCACAAGATAAGCTTAGTAAGTAATACAATCTATAACAACCCAAAACATCAATTTTCAATAGTCACTGATTAAGTACTTGTGGATGATCATATTCAACAAAGTGCATTCACACCAAGGTTTAATCCATATTAATCATTAAGTGGGAGTATTTAACTACTAAATAAAAATACAACATAAACCAATGAAGAAATTTATGTGGGATACAAGAATGAATGTACCTCTGATCCAATAAGTTAAAGTCGACTATACAAACTATTATTGATTGTTTTTTTCCATCAAAATTCGTTTGAGACTAGAGAACTTATATTTTAGTCCGTTTTTAGTTTTTTCCTACAAATACATGTCTCCGTATTTAAAAACAATTTTATTTTATCTTTTTTTATTATGACAAGGGAAACTCCTAGCCACTATCCTTGGTTGCGCAAAAGGTAAAACCGCGCTCCTATGTAATAGATCACTGACCACATAAGAGAAGGAATCCTGAACTTGGTAAGAACAATGTTACAAGTTAGACCCCGAAGGAAAACTCCTTGCCTTTGAATATGAGGTCTGCAACATAGAAGTCCCAAGCCCGAACCCACCACCTTTACCCCTAATGATTTAAATGTTTGTATAACCAAAAAATATTATGTAAGCCAAGTATTTTCTTTCTACTAATTTCAATTTGTTTCGATCAATTTGAATGAAATAAACATATACCTCTTGTATATGACAAGACAAATAAAAAATCTAAATACAATATAGGATAAACCATAATCTATGATAAGTCAAAAAAAAATTCATCCTTACTGAAAAATGCAATTTCATGTAAATATTTCATCTCTTTTTATCAATATTTAAATTTTCTTTGAAAAACTAATTTTTATTTTAATGGAAATTTTCCAAAGAGAACATTAACTTTTCACAAAATTAAATTTTTATATCACAGGAAATGGGGAGAGGAATACTATACATGTTTATGCAACTTTAGTAGATTCATATTAATCATGTATACTGATATTCAGAATTCATCTAAGAAGTTTTTCATGATAATTAAGAAGACAAAGTGTGACTCAATTTTGTCGGGGATATGATCAGAATGTCATTCAGCATAGATAGATTAGAAATGAATTCTTAGTAGACATGGTCGGAAATGCTTTCTCCATAGATAGATCAAGAAGGAATTTTATGTTGAGATGATTGAAAAGGAATTCATTTTAGAGATGATCAAAAGGATGTGAATTTTAAAATTTAAGAATGAAGATTCCATATTCAATGAATATAATGGGATAATATACCCTATTATGGGTTTAGTTTTAGGTCATATTATTATTTTTGAAAAAAAAAAATTAATATCATGAAAAATAAATATTTATTAATTTTTAGTTAATGAAAAAGATGTTTTTATATCAGTAAGGGCTCACTTTTTTCATTAAAACTTCTTAATCTTAACTGTCACAACGTAGACCGTCGTGATAGGTTCCCACACTAACTCTCTTGTGGAAGAACGATTAAAAATAATTAGTTAACCAAAGAACAACATAACATAGTCAAACTAAGACGTTAAAAGTTAGAGAAGCAGGTTTAAATGTTAAAGAAAATAAAATTCTCATAAACTCTAAAAGTCTAATAAAAAATGCGAAATAATATATAGATCCTTAAAGTGAATGTACCAAAACATATACAGTTTTACAGACTAAAAATTTGGCAGAATCCAATTAAACATAATAAAAACCCTAATGTTCTAGTATTAGTCAAATTAATGGGGACATAAAAGAAATGAGAACTAATAGCATCCTGAAAGAACTAGTTCACCTTTCAATTCGATGACGGTCATTGATCTTCTAAACGAGGTCTGTCTGTAGCTGCTTGAAGATACCCTGCTGTAAATAATGAAGAATAGTTTAATAAATTAGTTTTAAATGATTTTAAAGTCCAACTTCAAGGGACGACCAAGACGTTCAGAAACTAACCTTTTGTGTGCTAGTGTGTCCTTGTATGTTGTATTGTTTTTATGTATTGATTGATAAGAGTCTCTAAAAACTTGGGGGTGGACCAAACACCTCGCGAGTTCATGTTTTAGGACAAAAAACATTCGGTTTTACGGAATCCGAAGGACCAACGAAGGTCCTTGAGGAGAGACCAACCGGGCCAAGTTGTGTCAAGCGCTTGAACACAAGTAGAAATTGGGGGGAACTACTCCATGTTGCGAACTTGCTCTAGCGATGAGAAAAAATTGCCTCTGCATCGTGGAGACATAGCGGACCCTGATATCCCAAAAAGAATTTATTCAAAAATCTTCTTGGCACGACTCTATAAAAGGTTCAAAGTAATGTAGGAGTATTTTGGATATTTTGGGGGTTTATAAAATATATTCATTTAAGGTTATGATTGTAATAATCTGAAAGTCTAAGACGTGTTTTAGAGCCTACCATAGGTGTCAAAAGGTTTACACAATGTTTTAAAGTCAATTTTAATGAATATATTTCATTTAGGAAGATAAGGAATTAAAACGTCTAGGAAAGTCCATGATGTCTGGAAACTAGTTCAATGATGTGCTAGTGTGCCTTAGCTTATTTGACTAAGTATTAAGAGTAAAAAATGATGAATTTTTGTGGAAGGGTGTCTAGAATGTATTAGAGTTTATTCATAGTCTAAATTTCCAGGTACGACTACACAAGGACCAACGAATGGACTTTGAGGAGGACCCTTGGATTTGTGTCGAAAGCTCTCCAAGGCAGTATCCACCAATGGTTGCCACCAACGGGTCGTGGTCCAATCGACGGGTCGTCAACCGCCTCAGTCAATGGACACTTATATTTTTGGCCAAGGCTGAGACTTGACAATTATATGAACTAAACAACGGACCAACAAGACAATTGGTCCCTTGGCCCGTCGATTGACAAATAGGGCGTAGACAGTATCTCATCTGTGAGACATCGTGTATGGTACTCCTTTTTCATTTGGCTAAATTAATTAGTTAGATGATTAAATAATAATATAACGGTTACGGTAGGTCTAATTAAGTTAGTTAATGACATATATAAACAAACCTAATTAAACTAACCTAGCCTTCATAATTCCCAAACCCAAATTCTTCTTATCTCTTCTTTCTATCTCCCATGTTGAAGAAAACAATAAAGGTCAAATTCAAGAGGTTCTAGGGTTTCAAAACTCAAAGATTCTCCATAAATCTCCATCAAATATCAAGGTATGTTATTCCTTTCACCTTTGGGACTTCTTTCCCCAAAGGGTTCCTTCAAATTGATTTCAAAAGATGAGTTTTCATGTGGTTCTTTTCCCATCTCAAAATTTATATTTCAATTTAATGTGTTTATGGTTTATTTTTATGTATTGATTAGAGTACGATGAATTATGACTATTTTACACTACATATTGATGGAATGGTCTAGTTTGTAGAAGACGACCTTATTCCCTTAACCATAGGTTATGATCTTGAATTAAACTATCTAGTATTGATGTAATCGTCTTGGTTAATGTGAGAATTGCTATCATATGATAGTATTGTGAAAATTTATGAATAGATTGAGATGAATTATAGTACTACCATTCTATTTCTTGAGTAATTGACCTAGATTTGTATGTAAGTTATGAACTTGATCTAAATTCCTAATTCTAGGCTATGAAATAGTGATGAGTTGTTGTATAATTATTAAATTGGCCTTGTTAATATGTTGGTTATGATTGTGCGTTGATATTATACACATTTTTGGGTTGATTTGAGGGTTAACGGAAACACCTTGTTAATGGCAATGAAAAGGAGATTAAGTAAGTCTCATGATCTCTATTCTTTACTTTAATTATGGTTACTTGTAATTAAGTGATGATGTCGTATTGAAGTATATATTATATTAATATTGATAGGATTGTTATGATGTTGAATTGAAATTTCTTGAACTATGGATTTTGAGTTGTTGACTAATATGTAAAGTTATAAGGATGGTGATAACTTACCAATGTGCCTTAATATTATGTGAATATGTATATGTGCTTACCTCGCTTATATGGATTGTAATGGAAGTATGATACTCATGAAATCCTTATCATGCTATGATGACGATGATTATACAAGGGATAGACCCTATGATCTAAATTATGTTTTGATTATTATTAAAGACATTAAAGACATTTCAAAAGGGACTCAAGATTAGCACCTACCACATTGGGATGGTAGGATCACTAAGGTTCTCATGATATTAGAGAATATAATGCATTTAGAATAAAGAGGATCTAAACGTACATCCTATCTTAACGTCTGCTATGCCCAGGGTTGAGCAGAGCGAATGAAGCGGGAAGTGTAACAACGAGAAGTCTCCCCCGATAAGCATTCAAAGATAGAGAAGAGAGCAAGTAGTGGATCCAGTAGTTGGTTTATGTTTTATGTTTTTGCGAACCTTGGAAAGTAGTCAGCTTCCTTTAGTTAAGATTCTATGGGCACCATATCTACATTACTTAGTGTTTATCAGGAGTGAGGATACAGATGTTCCCAAAACGTAAAATGAAATAAAGTAATTGAACTCTAATACGATGACCTAATGGTTTTTACTTTGTCTAGGTAGGGGTCTGAGACTCTACCTAAACAGGCACACTTAGCAGTGAGGAAGTCTTAGAGGATGTTCTTATATATTATATGACTTAATTAACACTCGTTATTTATGAAGATTTTGCACATTCATGATATTATGATGATTGATTGCACTTAGGAACATGTGTTTGGTCTCTATTTCTAAAGTATGATGATATGTACTCGTAAATGATATGCTATGTGCAGTTGGACATTGGTTATGGTTCTTGTTGGGTTACTTGATTGAGTAAGGTTATGTGGATTTGATTGGTAATTGCACTAATTGACTTAATGATGGTTCATGAGTAATTTTCATGCTTTGGTTATGATGCATTAACTCTAATGCATGCTTGTTTCTATTATAACTTGATGGCAGATTTGTCTTGATTATGTGCTCAATTATGTGATATGCATGTTTTCTTGACTAGAAATAGTGTTGTCATTCTTGTAATGTATATGCTCTTGACTGAATAAATATGTCTTATTGATTTGTATGGTTTTCTTGAATGTGCATAAGGCTTTTCAATTTAAAAAGCACAATTTAATGAGATGTCCTTTCTTTTGCATGATATTATGATATGTATTCATATGGTCTCATACTTAGTTCCAGTGGTTTACTAACATCATTTTCTCCATTTTAATGACATTTTAGGTTTCGGTTGTTACAAGGATTTTGAGACAACATTGAAGGAAGACATGGAATTCTCACTGATCCAACTTGGGTAGGACCTCCCTTTCTGAGAGCAATAAAACTATATGGTTATGATGTTGTTCTAGTTATAAGAGTTTTAGTTCTTTCCTTTTCTTTTGAGTAGTAAACATTGTATAGCCTATATGTGGCTTTATTACAATGATGTATGGGATATTCTTAATTGGTATATTCTTATTTTAGATTGTTATGAAATGAGTCATTCTGTCTTAAGACTATGTTATATCTTATGCATCTATGTCTGATAAAAGTAGAAGACTATGTAACCTTTATATACGAAGGGTCTATGTTTAGTCAATATGACTATATTATGTGTGTGCGAGAGGTCTATTTAAGCCTCAAGAAAGATATAGAAAAGTTCTAAATTTCCCGCATTTTCAACGTATGAATGTAATGATGTAAGCTAAGAGAGTAGTTTTATTCCTCAAAGAGGAGGACGATGCTGGTTACATCCAAGGGGTGCTCCCTGATTGTGATAAACATGTTATAGGAGCATGAGGTTGAATACCTTTAGAGTCGATATCTCATTTAACCACGTCTATGTATACTGTTATGCATAATTGTGAAGCCCGCCACACCTATGAATAGGAAACTATAAGACTATTTAGAAATTCTATTTTTCTTGGAAATCCAATATTGTGCCTCAAGAGTCTTGACTCTATGTTCCCTTAGCATCTAATACTTTGATTGTAATTATAGGTAATGAATACACAAAAAGAAACTTCTCGAATATTTTATTAACAGATTGCCAATACGGCAGCTCCTCCCCGTTGCACTCAAGTCCCTCCTCTTGAAGAAGTTGCTAATGATGAGAAATCTCCAGTCAATCCTCCTCCTTTTACAGATAGTGACATCAGGTCTGCCTTTCTCCAAATGGCCCAACCCATTACTACTCAAGAAAAAACCTTCACTACCGAAGATCAACCCATGACATCACAAGATAATCGGGAGGTTGCAACCCGAGAAAAAAAACATGGTGGTACTATAGACTCCCATTTGAAGGATTTCACTAGGATGAATCCCCTACTTTCTATGTATAAAATTTTGAGGAATACCCCAAGAGTTTGTTGCTGAAACCTACTAGATCCTCTATTCGATGAGGTTGACTACTAGTGGGAAGACGGAGTTAGCCACTTATTAACTCAAACATATGGACCAAACATAGTAAGTCTAATAGAGAGTCATTAGACCCTTAAGACGTGGACCAGTGACATGGGAAATTTTTAAGAAGGCTTTTCTTGATATCTTCTTCCCTCGGGATAGGAGGGAAGACAAAGTGGTGGACTTATTCTACCTTATTCAAAGATGTATGAGTCCACTTGCATTATCATTGACATTAACTAAATTTTCAAAGTATACTCTTTCTTTGGTTTCTGATCCTAGAGATAAAATGAGTCGCTTTGTGGCGGGAGTGTCGGATGAATTGCAAGAGGATTGTCATTAGGATATGCTATATGACAATATGAACATTTATCGCCTCATTGTTCATACTCGAGAAGAGGAAGAGACAAGGTCTAAGAGAAAGAGTAGAGATACAAGAAGGGCATGATATTTTGATGGTGGCTTTTCAAAGAGAAGGCTTCATATCAAATAGAAGCCTAGGTTTAAGAAGAGGTCTCCTAATAAAGTTCCTACAAAATTTCTCAAGGCTCGTAATGATGGGGTGTCTAACCCTATGTCTCAAACGGGAAGAGGTCCTAGCTCACCAAAAATAAATCCAACATGTGGAATGTGTGGCAACAAACATTATGGTGATAACCTCATTAGGTCGGACAATTGCTTTGAGTGTAGAAAGAGTGTCCACAAGATTAGGGATTGCCAAACTGTGAAGGGGTAACAAAAAGGTATCAGTTAAGATCAAGATAGTCCTCCTAAAGTTGATCCTCCAAAAAACAATCACTTTTTATGCACATCGCTTAATGCGTGATCAAGAGAGTTCGCTCGGTATGGTACAAGTCCTCTCTATTGATGTATATGTTTTAATTGATTTAGGTGATACACTATCTTTGTTTATTCCCTTGATAACTATAAAGTTTAATATATTGCCGATATTCTAAATGAACCTTTCATGGTAAGTATCAGGTAGGTGAGTCGGTGGTTGCAAAGAGGGTATATAGAAATTTTCCTATAATGTTTCCCAATATAATTACTCATGTTTAATTGGTAGAACCTTATATAGTCGATTTTGATTTGATTTCGAGGGTGGATTGATTGCATGATTGTATTGCTTCAATTAATAGTAGAACTAGAATTATGAAGTTCAATTTTCCAAATGAACCCGCTTATAGTGGAACGGGGGAAATTCTATTCCTAGAGGTCATACCATCTTTTATCTTAAGTCTTATAAAACGATCTCAAAGTGTTGTCTATATCACATTGTAATATTGAAAGATTTAGACTCCAAAAATCCTCCGATTGAGTTAGTCCCCGTAGTAAAGGAATTTTATGAGGTCTTTCTAATGATCTTCCAAGAATCCCTCCCAACCGGGAAATAAATTTTTGTATTGACTTGCTGCCGGATACCAACCCTATTTCAATTTCTCCTTATCGGATGATTCCGATCGAATTGAATGAGTTGAAGGATCAACTCAAATATTTACTATTCAAGGTCTTCATTAGACCTATTATTTCTCCATGGTGTGCTCCATTATTATTTGTTAAGAAGAAGGATGGATCCCTTACAATTATGCATTGATTATCGTAAACTCATTAAAGTCTCTATGAAGAAGAAGTATCCTCTACCTCGAATTGACGACTTATTTGATCAACACCAAGGGAAAGTTACTTTTATATGATTGACTTGAGATCAGGGTATCACCAACTCAGGGTGAGAGGTGAGGATATAAAAAATCGGCATTTCAGACTAGATATGCTCACTATAAGTTCTTAGTAATGTCTTTTGGTGTCAGTAATTCCTCGACGACATTATGGATATCACAATAGGGGGTTTCAAAGTTATGTAGTTCATTTTTCATTGTCTTCATTGACTACATCTTGATATATTCAAAAAATAAAGGTGAACATATACACCATTTGAGGGTGGTGTTACATGTGAGGAAGAAAAACCAATTAATTTCCAAGTATAGACAATGTGAGTTTTGGTTGAGGTCGGTGGCGTTTATTAGTCATATCCTCTCTAATGAGGGAGTTGAGGTTGACCCAATGAAAATCGAGGCGGCCAAGAACTGTCCTAGACGGTTGACTCCAACCAATTTTAGGAGTTTCTTAGGTCTAGCGGGTTATTATCGGAGGTTTGTGGATGATTTTGCGTCCATTGCATCTCCCTTGACTACTTTGAACCAAAAGATTAAGAAATTTGAATGGTCTGGGGAATGTGAAAGATCCTTTAAAATCATTAAAGATAGGCCTACTTCCTCTCCGTTGTTAATTTTGATGGAGAGTACCAAGAGTTTTTTTGTATATTGTGATGCATCCCTGTAACGACCTGTTTAGTCATTTTGAGCAGCATATTTTATTTCTGGAAAAACAGGTCGAGTCGACGGACCCCACGATGAACCGTCATCGGCACGACGGACCTCGTGGGGGTCTCGTTCCAAATACTTGAATTTAAAAATTTTGGGTACTGAGAGCTACTCTATGACGTCACGACTAATGGCAGGACTGACCGTCGCAGGCACGGACGGCCGTCATAGGACTTTTTACTAAAAATCAAGTCTCTCTCGAACTCTATTACGAGCAGCAAGAACGGACCCGTCCGCAAGGCGCGACTGGCCCGCACAGCGCGACGGGCCTCACAGTTTCGTTCCCAGGCGGGGCGGATTTCTGTTTATAATTTTTAAGGGGCTTTTGGACTTTTTTCTCATTTTCTGCTTTAATTATAAAGTAGTTGGGTTAATGTAAATAAGTCCTAATTACTGGGGGGTGTAATAGAGGTAACCTAAGTTATTAGTGGTTAAATTATTGCCATCTGTGATACTTAATATATGGTACTTAGGGTAAAGAAAGATGGTTTTGAATAAGAAAAATAGAAAGAACAAGAGAGAGTTAGAATCGAACGAGAAAGTGAGAAACGCATAGTAAACCAAGCTTTGGGGAATTAGTTGCTTTGATCACCAATTCTTCGTTTGAGGGTATGTTAATGGTTTATCATGATACTCGTAGTAAAACTCTTAATAGTGAATGATAGGTATTGGTAGTATTGTAAAACCGTCTATATGCTTAATTGTATGCTTTATGAAGGTGCTTATACAATTGTGATAAAATAAGCATGAGGAGCTATTGAATCTTAATATTGAAAGAAAATCCTAATCTAATCTATCTTGTTAATGAGAATTGAAAGTGAGACCTTGGTAAAAATGAATTCTTGATGAACTAAAGTTGATTGAATTAGGGGATCGGATTGTCACATACCATACACGTAGAATTAGGGGATCGGTGTAACGAACCGACACGTAGAATTAGGGGGAATCGGGTTGTCACGACCTACACGTAGAATTAGGGGATTTGGTGTCACGAACCGACACTATAATTAGGGGTATCGGGTGTCACTAACAGACAGCTTAGAATTATGGATCGGAGTGTCACGTACCGACAACATATTTAGGGGATCGGAGAGTCACGTACCGACACTGTAAGAGGAATAACGTAATGAATCTTGAAAGATGTTTTAATATACCCAATCTAATGAACGCTAATTCCCAAACGGGTATGGCCATTGGGGCTTGGTCCTCGTGGGAGTGAACTTGGCGGTGCTTAATTAATGATGTAATAGAACTTGTTGTTGCACATGTGATTTATTGTAGTATGATTTTAATGATAGTTATTTGATATATATTGTTTTCTATTTTGAGTTGTGCCGATGATAACTTACTCTCATTACTTCACTCGTGTTTTGTACTGACCCCTACTTGTATGTTTTTCTTTTCTTTGTTATAGGTGGATTGCATCAAAACACACCGTCCGTCTTCAAAAATCATTCTCAACGCCCAACTCTAGCGCCAGTCTTCATTTACCCCGGATTTCAGGGTGCGCTAATGTTTTTCTAGCTTGGACTGGATCTTCTTTCCTCATTCTGATGCTTTTGAAGTTCACGGCATGGACTAGCTTTTGTTTTTTTTTTATTTCTTTTTAGCTTCTTATAATAACTCTTAGTTAGTAATTTTGATCGTGTATGCTTCTTCTTGTGGTGATTACTTCCCTCCAGATTTTTGAATGTGTATACAAACCAACAACAATCCTTACAATATTTTGTTTACTCAAAAAAAGTGAACTTCGACAATTGAGGTAGTTGGAATTTTAAAGAATACCACATGAGTGTTCTCGCTATACCACCCCCGGAAGGCAATGTGGGGGGGGGTTGTTGATTCTCTCTCGACAGACTTATGACAGTGTAGTGTGTCCTCATGTCAGAGGAATCCAAGAAAGACCGCTATTTGGGGGGAAAATATTCATCAGGTTAGCGAGATCGGGTGTTAGGTATTGAACATATTCTCTTATAGTAAGTTTTATGTCAATCAATAAATCCAGTCCTCTTTTGTGGTTGAGGTGAAGTCTAAGAAACACATTGATCAACCATTGATGGAGTTGAAGTAATCAGTTCTTAGTAGGGTTAATGAGTCATTTTCCTTAGCTGAAGGATGGTGTCTGGAGGTATGAAGGAAGGTTGTATGTTGCCAGTGTAGATTGTTTGAGGAACCGTATTCTTAAGTAAACGCATGGGTCCCATTTCTCCATTCATACGGGATCTACAAAAATATACAATGAACTTAGGAAAGTGTTTTGGTGGGAGGGCTTGAAGAAGTACATAACGAAATTTGTTGCAAAATATCCAAATTGCCAAAAAGTCAAGGTCGAACACCAAAATTTGGGTTGTTTACTTTTAAGTGGGAAGACATCAATATGGATTTTTTGGTAGGTTTCACCTATACACAAGCAGTATGACTCCATGTGGTGGTTGTGGATAGGTTGACCAAATCCACTCATTTTATTCCCGTCAAGTCTACCGATTTGGCGAAGGATTATGCAAAGATCTTCATAGATGATATTGTGTGTCGCCATGGTATTTCATTATCCATCATATCAGATAGAGGTTCATAATTCAGTTTGGTTTCGAGGGTGATTCCCAACAAGTGTTTGGTAATGAAGGTTGAGCTGAAGAATCCCTTTTTCTACTTCCTTTCTTCTTCCTCAAATGGATGGTCAAGCGGAGAGCATTATTCAAACTCTTGAGGATATGTTTAGATCTAGTATAATTGATTTATAGGGAAAATGGGATAAGCACTTGAGTTTGGTGGAGTTTTCTTAAAATAATAGCTACCATTCATCTATATCTATGTCTCATTATGAAACCTTGTACGGTAGGAGATGTAGATCCCCAATTTCATGGTTTGAAGTTGGTGAGTCTTCGCGTTTTGGTATCGATTTGAATAAAAAGAATTTGGATATGGTTCATATCCTAAGGAATCTCTTGGAAACAACCTATTAATGGAAAATGTCTTATGCCGACCATAGGAGAAGAGATTAGAGTTTGAAGAAGTTGATAAAGTTTAACTAAAAATTTTGCCCTTGAATAGGGTAGTGACATTTTGCATGAAATGGAAGTTGAGTCCTCGTTATGTGGGTCCCTACAAAATCTTGTGAAAGATTGGTAAGGTGGCCTATGAGTTGAGGTTGCCTAGTGATTTGGCTTCGGTTTATCTGCTTTTCCATTTTTCTATTCTTCCTATTGAGGGTTTTGGTTTGCAAGAGAACCTCTCATAAGAGGAGGTTCAAGTTTAAATCCTTGATCTTGCATGATGTTATGTACTCGAAAATGATATGATGTGTGAAGTTGGACATTGGTTATGGTTCTTGTTGGGTTTACTTGATTGAGTAAGGCTATGGGGATTTACTTTGTCATTGCACTAGTTGACTTAATGAGGTTTCATGAGTAATTGTCTTTCTTTGGTTATGATGTATTGAATTCTTACCCATGCTTATTTCTATTATAAATTGATGGTAGAGTTTTCTTGATTATGTGCTCAATTATGTGATATGCATGTTGGTTTGACTATACTTGGTATTGTCGGACTTGTGATGTACATGTTCTTCACTTAATAAATATGTCTTATTGATTTATATATGGTCTTCATTGAAATGTCCATAAGGCTATTCAAAGTAAAGTTTCATACTTTAATGAAATGCCCTTTCCTATCATGATTTTATTATGTGTGAGCATATGGTGTCATACTTAGTAAAAGTGGTGTACTAACCCCATTTTCTCTCTTTCCCCAACATATTAGGTTCCGGTCATTGAAATGCTTTTGAGACGACTTTGAAGGAAGACTTGGAATTCTCACTTATCCAAGTTGGGTGGGTCCTCACTTTTTGAGGGCAATACCACTATCAAGCTTATGACGTTTTTCTAGTAATAAGACTTTTAGTTATTTTCTTTTCATTTAAGTACTAAACATTGTATAACCTATATGTGCCTTTATTACATTGATGAATGGGATATGCCTAATTAAGATACTCTTGTTTTAGATGGTTATGAGATAAGACATCCGATTTTAAAACTATGTTATATTTTATATATCTATGTGAATTAAATGTAGAAGTCTCTGTAATCTTCCTATACGAAGGGTCTATGTTTGCTCGATATGAATTATATTATGTTTATGCGAGAGGTGTATGTAAACCACAAGATAGATATAAAAAAGTTTTAAGTTTTCAACATTTTTGACATATGAATGTAATGATGTTAGCTAAAAAGTTTAGTCTTAGTGCTCAAAGAGGACGAAGACACCGGTTATCTCTACGGGTTGCTCCATGGATGTGACAATTATACACTCCTTTCCCTATTAAAAACCCAAAACCTCGATTAGAAATCTTAAATTTCAAAACCCTCAAAAGTTCTTCTATTCCTAAATTTTTGAAGCCACCATTGACAGTCAAGGTCTTGGAGCTTGCTAGGAAGGATGGGTACAACTGGTTTCTTCTCAGTTTTTTTTTTGGGATCTTTAAGAATAAGGTATGGTAGATCTTTTTCTATGACTATCTATCACCTTAGACACAATTTTAAAGTGATGTCAATGTTTATTAAAAAGCCAAATTTTTACTCTAGCTGAATGGTTCTTGCATGAAGCATTTTCAAATCATTATATATGATATTATTGATGTTAAATTGACATTTTTAAATTAGAAATTCCATGAACCCTTGATCTTCTCAAAATCCAAAATTTTTCTTATGAAGTGATTCTATTGCTTATGATCTAATGTTGATAAAATTGTTATTATAAAGAATTTAATGGTTGATTTCTATGGTTAATTATGCTATTGTATTGTTAATTGTTTGAGATGTTAAGGATTGGTGATATTTTCATTGGAAAAGGGTAAGTTGACCTAATTCCCATATTTAACGTAGAATTGATATAGAAATTTACTAATTTGTATTGTCCACATATGGTGGTGGTGTTTACTTGTTCTTATTGAGATCATGGCCTTGTTGTCATTATCATGTGAATAGTAGTAGTATCATACTAGGGTATCTATGAAAGTTTAATGTGAAGTTGTTTAGAGGAAATACTGTGACTATATACAAGTTTTTATGACTTATATCAATGTAAAAGGTGCAGTTATTCTTGTGTATTTTTATTGATGTAAAGGTGTTCATATGATCTTTAGGTGATCTTGTATAAAGCAATGTGATATAGTGAATGGAAGAATGTTTTTCTCACCCCCCACTCCTAATGTTGGAGTGTGATGATAATTAATCAAGAGTAAGTTACAAGTTTGATCTATTTTCACTTGTTAGGGAACCTAGTTTGTCCCTATTGAATTCTTGAAAGATATATTAATGTGATCTTTTGACTTTGTAGGCTTAGGAACCCTTGTCATATATATATATATGAATGAATGAGTTTCTTTGATCGGTATACCTAAAGATGGTGCCTTTTCTTGAATGATTAAATGAGGTATTGTAGAGTATGTCTTGAACTCGTAGTCGTAAGCATTATGCCCCTTCTTGATGAGTCTATAAACATAAAAGTGAATGTGGAACTTTGAATTGTTTTAAAAAAAGGTTAAGAAGGTAAAACCTTTAATATGAAAAGAAAAATAAGATGGTAAAACCTTAAATACCCAAAAAAGGTTAAGAATGTGAAATCTTATTATGAAAAAAAGGTAAAAAATGTGAAACCTTGAATATGAAAAGAAGGATAATAAGAAGCCTTGAAGGAATGGACAACGATTCTACCTTCTTCTTGAGTGGTTTGATGGACTTAGAGATAGGTTGAATAGAATGATATGAGACCATGTTAAAGAATTTCATAAGAGATATACGAATGAACCTTGATCGTAGACCCTTATGGATCCTTTCTAGGTAATGTTATTATAGATCGTAGAACCTTGATCTAATTTTGTTTATGAATATTGATTTGTGTTATGTTTATTAAACTCTTATGTAGATGGTTTTATAAAAAATTTCAAGAAAGCACTTTTCTATACTAAATGTCCCTTTTTTCATGGCTTCCATACTTTGTGCTTAAATATGATAATCCCTTCTTTTTCCTTTTTGACTTAATTATAGGGATACGTGGTTTTATATGTTATGGATGATGGATAGGTTTCTAAGTTATTAAAGTTGAAGACTTGGTGAGTCCTCATATATTTGTGAACAAGAACAACATGTTCCTTTTATGTCTTTTAGTCTTTCTTAAAATTTTGTATAGGCATATTCCTAATGTTGTACTCCAAAGTATTAGATGGTTTATGAGATATTCATGTTTTAATATTCCATGTTTTAAGATTCTTCCTCTTGCTTATTCATGAAATTATTCTTCGTGTGTGAAGAAATTTTAATTCTTTCTTATTTTGAGTATCGTATGCAATGAACGATCCATGAGGCCTGTATGAGACATCAGAGAGGTTGATTATGCTGGTTAAAACTAAGGGGTACTCACAGGTCATTATATATGTACTCGATAAAGAGGGAACAAGTACAGTATCAATACAAACCAAAGTGTACTGGTTGGATCATGTGGCTATCCCATTAATTTCAACATACATAAGACCTTACAAATTAATAATAGTGTGCATACACGGAACATATAAAATCTTAACACATTCTGAACGATGTACAACTGAACATTTTCTCATCCTCAACCACGTAAAAAGTTTCATGTCAAGTCAAATGGTCCCTATAACAGAACCCCCCCAACCCAAAATTTTGGTTGTATCTTTACCTGCTTAAACCACGTGCGTTTCCATAGAGCTTTTTTTGATCATGACACTCGTTCCCTTGTTTATGCTGGTACGTAGAAATCAATCAAAGTTAGTATGTCGTAACGGAACACACGATACATTAAATAAGAAATAATCACAATCACAATCATATTATCATAGTGATACAATCAAGTCATGATTCTTGACATTCAATTAACTGTCAATCCTCATTCACGATTATTTTGATCAATAATGTAACATTCACATTATATACTCGTAATATAATAAAGAAATAATAAAAATATATCACACAACATGAAATAAAAAGCATCACTTACCTCTAACAAATCTTGAATTCCTTGTGAAGAATAATTCGTCCATTTTTGAATGCATTTTGCTTGTTGTAGGTCTACAACAATCAATACAATACAATGATCAATAAACAATGTCAAGATAGCTAGACTAAAATAACCTCTATCAAACCCATGATCATAATATTAACATTAGGGATTTTTGCACCATCCAAATAGTTTCAAAACACTCCCGCCATAATAAATAGAAATGAAATAAATTTCAATGGATACAAATGTTGATTCGGCCAGTGAAAATAGAAGGTTAGAAAATCGTCAAGAAAACTCGGGGGTCATTCCTCACTTCTCAAGTTCAAAAAGTGCCGAGTAAAATGTTTTTGAAGTTTACCTACATCACGACTGGCCCGCTAAGGCTGCCACATCCCCGTTAGAGTGACCCCATCATGCCTGAAGTAATCCCGCCACAATGGCTTGCATGGAACCAGTGAGATGAATAAATAATTTTCCAACCTCCCATTTCACAACACACCTCCAACCCATGACAGTCGCAACTACCCATTCATACTAAAAATAATTAAGGAGTTATACTCACCCGAATTAAATTACTAATTTCACACGGAATCCTTAACGTCATAGATATCTATTAATGCAATAAAAATGTAATTAGATCATCCAAATGATAAAAAAATTCCCTAAAAAGACTAAATCCGTTTTTCTTCAAATATGGACCAGGTTGGGAAACTCCAAGTTACTACTGAAAATTTTTCTGGCCCAAATTTTTTCCCTATTATCTTTTCAATAATGAAGAGAACAAATTCTTACAAATATACCTATTTACCCATAACTCTTCCCCGAGTGAAAAACTTTGGAATAATAGGCTAAAGAATAAATGGAGTGGAACATTAATCGATGAACAACTAGGATACATGTCTTGCATGTCCTTTTTGGTTTTCCAAGTAGCTTGATTAATTGGTCGATGCTTCAATTAAACTTATACTTACTTAATATCCTTTATCCTAAGATTCCTGACATCGCCATCAATAATTGTAATTGGTTTCTTCTCTTTTAGAAAGTCGTTTTCTAACAGCACTATTCCTATTTTATAATGTTATCGCCATCACAATGATATATCCGAAGCACGGACACACAAAAAATCGGATGAACCCCTGATAGGTAAGAAGGTAAAGCCAATTAATATGCCAGTGCCCTATAAATTCAAGAAGTTCAATAGGTCCAATATTTCCGAACATAATTTTCCCTTCTTTAAAAACTCATCGCCCATTTGATTGGTAATACCTTTATAAGAACACTCTCACAAGTCTAATATCATGTCTCTAAGCTTATTGGGAACATGTTTCTTTTTTCTGCGCTGCGTCGCTAGTCGCTTAGCTTTGATGCTCCCTACGTTAT
Organism: Solanum habrochaites; assembly: GCA_027704765.1. NCBI lineage: Eukaryota > Viridiplantae > Streptophyta > Magnoliopsida > Solanales > Solanaceae > Solanum > Solanum habrochaites. The sequence goes on along the minus strand of JAKWJA010002499.1, from coordinate 33,006,739 downwards.
CTTGAGCATCCTTAACCAAAAAAAACCCTTAAAGGTTTCACATCACTAGACTCCAAGCATCCTATAGGTGATCTACGTTACCTTTCATAAAGTTCCTCAAACAAATTCATACATGCCATTAACATGTCTTCTAACACTTGAATAGTCCAGTCTGATTGTCCGACCTCTTATGGGTAGAAAGTTGTAACTTACGGGAGTTTTATTTTTCCCGTACTCATCATTACCAATCCCCTTTACAACTGGGTAAACTTGCGTAAGACGGTCTTATATGATAGAGAGGGGAACCCTATGCAAGAATAATATTTCCTTAACATAAACCTTAGCGAATTGTTCACTGTTATAATATATTCTGACAGAAATGAAATGGGCTGACTTAGTAATTTTGTCAACCACTACGCAAATAGAATCACACTTCCTTAAAGTCATGGGAATACCAACAACAAAATCCGTATCTATCTTTCCCACTTCCATTTCATAATATGCATTCTCTGAAGAAAACCTATAGGGCATCGATGATCATACTTTAGTTGCTGGAGATTTTGACATTTATCCACAAACTCCACTATATCTTTATTCATGGATGGCCACCATTAAATTCGTTTCAAATCTCTGTACATCATGGTCACACCAAGATGAATATAATATGAAAAACTATGGGACTCTATAAAAAAAATTAATAAATTCATCATCTCGAGGAACACAAATCCTTCCTTTTAAACTAAGCACATGATCCACTTAAAGAGTTGTCTCTTGTGCTTTACCAATCACAATCTTTTTCCTAAAGTCATAGAAATTTTCATCCTCGAACTGTTTGGCCTTGATATCTGTAATGAACGTGGACCTAACTCTCATATATACCTTCTTATCTAATCGTCTATTTAAGTCAATGGAAATAAGAAAATATAAACGTTCAAATATGTTGAGGTTTTCCATAAATGGTTTGACACCATACCATGCCTCAAATGTAGTGTATTTAATAAAAAACAATAGTGTTTGCTACATCAGCCTAAAATTTCTTCGATTAATTCTTCTCATGCAACAATCACCTTCACATTTCATGGTTGTTCTATTATTTTTGTAACTCACTTCATTTTTTGTGGAGGATAAGGGATAGTTGTTGACACCCAATTTTGACCGACCTTTGACCATTTTTAGGAATACTATTGCGATTAATACGTATTTTAAATTTTTAGAATTTGTAGCGATCGACTTTGCTTGAAAAATATATATTTTGAGTATGTTCTCTTTATAAAATTATCGTAAATATCTAAATATTTTTAAAATTATAAAAATGAATTTCAAATATTTTTTAAATTTGATAGTTACAAATTAGACAAAAAAATATTTTAATATATGTAGTATTTAATTACATAGTAATTCCTACCTTCCTTCCCCCTTAAATATTTCAAATTCTTCATCTAGCCTATTCTATTCTAATTTCTTCCAATTCTAGCCACTCCACTTCAAATTTTATTCAAATCATAGCCACTCTTTCATTTAAATTCTAGCCAATTTAATCATAATTTTAGCCATTCTATATCTTTGCCAATCTAATTTCAAGACTTGATCTTTTGATCTCATCCGTCCATCTTTAAAATAAATCCTAGATTAAATCCTACCCGTCCAGCTAACCTAATCCTATGGTTCATATTTAATCTACCTATCCTAACTAAAAGAACATAATCCCTAAAATTTTTCACTCTCCTCTCCTCCCTCTCCTTGGCAGCATCAGCCGCCTCCCTCTTTCCCTCTATCCCTCTCTTTGTTTCCGCGCCTCCCTCTTCGCTCTTCCTCCTTCGCCCTTATCGCTCTCCCCCCCCTTTCCCCTCCTCTACCCTTCCCCCGCTCTCTTCTTCTCTTTTACTCCCCTTCCCCCCGCTCTCTTGTCCTCTCCTCTTCTTCCTTTTCTTTTTCTCCTCTCTTCTCCAACAGGTTCTCGCGAGGAGCAGCAGCCAGGCGAGGCGACTAGCGGCTCCAGCATCTCCACGCAGCAGCAACCGACAACACCGGCAACAACTCCAACCAGCAGCGATTCCGGCGGAAAACAATGGAGAGAAGCTCCTACATCAACATCTCCACGAAGTGACAATATCGATAAGCAACGTAAAGCCGCTCCCCAGCATGGATTTTTGGCCGATTCCAACACGAATAAATAAGCTCGGCCCTGCAGTAAGACTGGATTTTGAGTTTATTAAAGACGTATCTTTACAGATTCCGTCCAAGATAAGTTTCAGATCGCAATTTTTGGTCTTTCATTTTGTGGGTCTATGTGAGATGCTTATTGTGAGAATCTGAGCTTTTGCATCATATGATCTTATTGTTGTTATTGATATCCCCTTTATTCCTCCTCAATGCTTAATTAAGTGTAGTTTATATGATTATGTTTGTTGTTCCTATTTAGTTTTGCTTATATGTCGAATATTTTGAATTTCTATTTGACATTCTGTTACAACATGAAAAGTGCATGAATCATTATTCTAAAATAATATTGACAATTGGCTCAAAATAATAGGAATGCTGATGTTTTAGAAAAATTATAATATTACCAAGTATGATCGAGCGGGCCCCCCGTTTAAACATATTCATTTTTCTTTTTGTAAGTTAAACATGAAATTGATTCTCATGGGGTCCTTAAAAGGATGATTGATTTTTTAATTTATGATTAGAATTGATCCTATTTTTATCTCCTTAATTTTTTATTGTGACGTTATATAGACTGTAATTTCGATACTAGATACTTCCTTCCCTTGATTCTAGATTTATTAGTTTTCTAGATGTAACTCAATCGATACATCATTTTCTGTATATGGAGTGATTTGTTTGCTAGTTTATATTCATTTACTCTAGTAATTATCAATTTTTTTTAACAAATAATATATTTTTCTCCTTTTCATAACCATTATTAAATAAATTAACGTGGTGGCCCTTAATCATTTTTTAACCTTAATTATATTTGTACTGTTTACTTTTATAAAGACACTTGTTAGTAATATTTTGCTGATTTTGTTGAGTGGGGTAAGGAAAATATCATTTCTAAGATTGCTCTTAGTTTATTGTGTTCCTATTTCGTGGCTCCTATCTAATTTCAAACGGTGAATGCTTTAGTTATGGTAAATTTTGATTTAATTGAATCATTGTGATTGTGGAAAATAGTTACTTTTCCTTCTAGAGAATCCCCTTTTTAGTATATGCAGACTCTTACCTCTTTATTTTTTGTAATTTAATTGAGACTTGTTTAATTTTTCTTGTTAACCAGTCTAAAAGGAACCAATCCCTTATTTTGCATTACCACAACGTTAGAATGATTGGAAAAATATAAGTGCTCCTTTCCCAATTGATTCAAGGAAAATTTGTCCCTGCATTTTGATTTTGAATATTTTATTACCACTAGCTTCACTTATAAGAGATGTTTTATCTTCAAATAATAAATTTGAATTTATTTTATCGAATTTTTCCAACTAGTAAAAAGTTATGATCAATTTCAAGAGCAAATAAAATATCATTAATATTGTTTGTACATTTACAATTGTCAATTGCAAAGGGTCCCTTTCTTTTTGGAGGTATTCTCCATTACCGATCCTAACTATTTTTTTTAAAAATAATCTATCATGTTGGGTAAAAATCTTTCATGATTGGTCATCGCTTTTGTACAACCCTTATCAACAAGAAAACTGTCACTTGAATTTTTAATTGTAAAATAGGTGAACACAAATTAATGATCTTTTTGTAGGTCTGCAATTTGTACTTTGTTTGATAATTTTATTTAATGGCCATCTTCCATAGTTATGAAAATCCAATGGGAAATAATTTTGGGTTAGAAAATGTTTTCGTAGAAACTTGAAGTTTCCAAACCTAGTATAGATTTTGACAAAATCAGAGTAGCTAAAGTGTAGGGATATCTGGTAACACTTGGGTAACGTAATTAAGAATTTTATCATACTATTAGATATCTAAAATTTTAAGGATATCGTACGAATTTATAGAATTGAATTCCGTAGTATAAACTTACGAAATTGAACTTAGCGTGAAGCAGTAGTTTATAAGTTTCATTTGTTGAAATTTTGTTGTGAAGTAAGGGTCTTGGAATTAGAAAAGTAGCTCTTTGTTTCTGTGCAAACTAGTGAGGAGGTATTTCATATTTCAGGGCGGGGTCTCTATACGTGGGTGAGTGCCACCATGGAGGGGCGAATATGACTTAAAGTCAAAATTAACCATGAAACACATCTTATTTCACAATTTTTTAATTTGAAAGATAAGAAACAAACCTTGAGGTTTTGTTTATATTTTTGCACCATTATTTATGCAAAAGATAAGATTAGAACTCACTAAATCAACTTTTTCAATCCATAAAACATAATTAAATGGGTAATTATCGATGGGAGATGGTTTTGATGTAAAAATTATGATGGAAAAGACCGTAATATGGGTATGGATATCAGTAATTTGACCTAGAAATTATATTATTGATTATAAAACTTATATGGAATGCAGATCATCCGTTTTACCCCCACTCGTTTTGACCCAGTTTCATGCTTGGTTTTTGGAGATATATTTTCCTAGGACTTTGACAGATTATAAGAAGGATGAGTTCATGGCTGTTGTTGAAGTAGGCTCTATGTACGTTGCTGCTTAGAGGCAAACTTTCATTCATTGTGTAGCTATTTTACACAGTTGCTGACTACTGAGGAAGAGAGTATTTGTCTATTTATTAAGGAACTAAATTCTTAGTTGCATGTATTATTTGCTTATATGACCTTTATAAGGAGAAGCTTTAAGTAGGTAAGAAGCTTTGTTAAAAAAGATGATGTGGTGAGAAAATGGGACAAGAACTCAGGTAACTTACAAGGTTCTAACTATAAGGGGCAGGGAGACAAAAACTTCATGCTAGGACAATTGAGTCTGATCTTACATATTTGGGAACTTCTCCTCATAATTTAATTCAATATATATAGGGGTTAACACCATGGATGGGAACGTGCCATTGTTTGGTTGTAAATGCTATAACTGGGGAGAACGTGCCCATATGATGAGAGATTTTACCCTCCACACATATTGGAATCCGCACTGCAACAGACTACAATAGTGCTGTTAAAAGGGCATGGTAATAATGGTCAATGGTATCCACAATATTTGCGAGGAAGAAATTAGATAGGACGCGAAGGTAGGGGAAATTTAGACGCATCTAGATATACAGTTCAACCAGGAAGGGAAGTCACCCATCACAATGACAAGGCTCAGTGTTATGCCTTTTCGAGAAAGAAATAGGGAAAGGCGTCTTCTGAAGTGATTACATGTACTATTCTTGTATGTGGCCTGATGGCTAATGTGTTAACTCATTAATGTTGAGCTTATACTTATATATCCGTGAGATTGGGATAAGAATATGATATAATGGTGATATAATTGATGGCCCTATTCATGTTTCTACCCCAGTTGAAAAATATGTGCATAGTAACCCATGTCTTTTGTGCTAGTCCTTTTTTGATTATAGAATTATCAGCCTATAAAGATTTCGTTATTTTGGATATGACAATCTTTGATATAATCTTAGGAATTACATGGTTGTCCTCCTATTATTGTCACATCCCGAAACCATACCATAGAAGTTAGGCAATTTAGGATTGCAACTGGCGTACTTGTTTTCTCACAAGTCTTGTACAAGACCTTACATATCCATTCATCCAGAACATAGTTAAAAACTGTGCGGATTAAAACTTTTTCACAACATATCTCACTCTTTAAATTCTTTCATATAAAGTCTAGCAAATACTATTCTCAATCTCATCCATTTGAATCCAAAAGCAACGGGACAGGCGACCCATACTTCCAATATAAATATTAAGTCCTTATCAAATACTTCAAATGAACATAAAGACTATATGTGGCCTCGACATCAACGAGGACTTAACTTTTGACTCTTTTGTAAAGATGCTACGTCCAAGTCTTCAATTTCCCAAAACTCCTCACCTACCAACAATTATATAGTTAGATAAAAGCATGGATTAGTACAACCACATGTCCTAAGTATGGCATAATGCATAAAAAAAATTATGAAACAGGACCTTTATTAGAAATATGCATCTTCTCATTAAGAACAACATTTAAAAATTTAGAAACACATAAGATAACATTTAAGAGAATATCATAATTTTTTATTCACTTTATAGGGAAATCATTTCACTGTACAGTGAAGTTCTCACTATTATAGTGAAATGCTTGCTTTTCTTTATTAACGCCTCTTAGCTTGTAATCTCCTCACAAAAAGATATCCTAAGACCCACTTAAGCGTAACAAAGAGAAACCGCCCATACAACCTTCCTAAGCATACTGAAATGACCTTCAAGAACACTTATAATAAGTCACATACACATTTAGAAGACATCAAAGTATTGACACATAGATAATATGACATTTATTTATCGAAGGCTATAAAAAGACTGACTCAAGTAGATCAAGAAGATAATATCAATGTTTGAACTCTTCAAGACTACCTATATAATACTTAAGACTTCCTAAGTTTGGATCATGTCCACATAATCAACCTGTTCCCTAACTAGAGTCATTCTTAAGACTCATATAGGTAACATACGAAGTGACCATTCCTATTCCCGCTTCATAGCTTAACTAGAAAACCCTTAACTACTCTAGATAAGTACTTATTCCATTTACATACTTCATAACATAATTCATTAGTTCATTAGTTCATTTAGACTCATACATCACATAAAGGACATTGACATAGTAGTCTTGCACATGACCTAGGAACTCCCAATAACACCTTCAAAGCCTATTGTGCAATTTCTAAGTAGCGTCACATACCACCACCTAAACTTCATAGAACTTCTTAAATGCTAATAGGTGTTCCATATGATGAGAATAGGAAATAACCGAAATAGACAATGATATCTAGACATGGAATCCATAGTTCTAACCTACTACGATGAGGGTGCTCTACTTGACAAGGGTAGAACTAGGACACATCCCATGTAGGCATATGGTTAAGTAATATGAAGGGTTTTTATGCACTCTAGTCTAATTTTCAAATAAAGGTACATTGTAATCTAGTCTCATTCTAAAGTAGAAACACATCCCTTAACATAATAACTTTGTCCTAGCCTTGGTTCCCATAGATTAATTGACATTAAAGGATCACATGAAGAGGTTTCTTATCTAGATCATAACCCAATCACATTCACCCTACAAAAGAGGTCCACTAGGGAAACCTTTCAATGGCTACTAAAATAGCTTATTATGACTTTCCTAAGGATTAATATGATGTCGTTCCAGTCAACTAAACTTAAGTCCACCATGTCCTTGCATGAAGGATACCATTACGACTCTCGACTTCAACATTAATTAGATAACATTTATCACATACATGACCTTCTTAACATTCTCTAAGGTCTCACATATATTTCATTCATACTACAGGTGTGGTGGCACTGCTAGGCCTCCCAGTTAGACATGTCATAATCTCATCCATTCATTCATATATCCAAGTAAGGACACAAGTCCTATGAAAAACATACCATATTTTCTTTCACTTATCACAATATAGGGTATAGCATCTTCAAATTATTTAGCATGACCCTTATCATTGTTATGTCCCCCTATTCATTACTACAGTATCATCAATATAACATATATATACTCATATAGTCAAGTAGGAACAATCATGCATCAACTCTAAGACTACAATTAAAAGAGGATAGTCATAGTCTAACATAATCTCCTAATATACATCACTAGTATACTTTCTCATTGCTTAAGAAGTAGATAGATATCATCATACTTAAAATAATCAACTACACAAATAGCCACAGTAATTCAAGGAGTTTGCTGACAAGGCCATGATCATAATAGTACATAAAGTAACGCCGACAAGGCCACGGCAATTGCAAGTAAAGCACATAACAACGCCACCTTAAGTGGACCATACAATTCATAATAAAATTGAAATCTAATTAACCTCAAAGTAAAGGAATAGGGCAGCTTACCACCATAACATCTCAACACCTCAACTTGATGCTAAATCATCCAATTCAATACCCTAAGTCCCTTACCAATGGCAAGGAACATCAATTAAACATAAAAATTATACAAATCAATGAACTAGGTCAACTCAATGTAAATTCATCAATCTAATACAACCTAGATATCAATTGAAAACATTCATTACATCATTACATAGCCTATAGATATCTACAACATAATTTAACAACATTAGGTCAACATAAAATAATACATAACTCGGTCAAAACTAGGGTTCATTCAATTCATGGGTTCATAAAATCATCATTATTACAGTAAAATATTAATCATTATTCAATGTTTAGAAATCATTAATGTACGAACACATGGTAGAATCATGAAATTTGATACTCTAATTTAGAAAACATTAGAAAACATCTTGAGAATTTGGGCTCCTTGATGAATCTAATCCTTCTCTTTGATGAAGAATCTCCACTCAATTCGTCACTCTAAGCCCTTCCTTGAGTTTTTAACTCCAATGGAGTTCTAGAGAAAATCTTAAGGGATTTTTTTTTTGATTTGGAAGAATTAAATATTCTAAGTGTTAAACATTTATATAAATGTTTAAAATACCCAAAATAGTCCTTAAGAACTTCAAAAATTTAATTTTGAAGTGGGTGAAATTACAACTTCACCCCTCATTTAGAGTGAGTTGCATGCAGGACAGATGCATCGATGGTTGGGCAGTCGACAGACTTTTTGTCTACAAAAAGCTTGTCTTGTCCTTCCGTAGATAATATAAAAGACTCAACTAGGGTCTCCTATAACCCAAGACTAAGTCCCAAACGTTGAAACCTACCAACGGAGCGTCGATTCACCCACTAGGCAACGACTGCCTCCGTGGTTTGGGATGTCTTGGGTAATCTTGATCCCTATTTTGTCTCCTTCTTCACGGACCCTTGGATTGTCCTTAGGGATATTTCCTGGATGTCTCCAACTCAAACATGATAGTATACGATTTTATCACGTCTCACATGAATTTCATCAAAAACAAACAAGTAAAACTCAACGAAACATGATTAGACGGACAAGGTCATTTCAAGGAAACACTTTTGAACATCGTGGACAATCTTGGACGGTTGACATAAATTAAGGACCTTATAGCCTCATGAATAACACAAAAACATAGACAACCACTTATGAGGCACATAGGTGACTTATTCATCGAACGTCTTGGTCATCCCTTGACATTTGACTTGCAATCAAACATAAATCTTAGACACAGCCTTATTAACACATAGTAGACTTATTTACGATTTTATAACATCAAGACCAACATGTTAGGCTCTAGTTAACCTAAGTCACTTTTGGGGTCTTACAATCTCCCCCACTTGGACTACATTCATCCTCGAGTGACACTTGACACTCTCCAAAAACTTCCGAGAATATATATTTAACTAGAAGCTGATTACCATACCATACAACACAGATTCAAGAAGAAAACATCAATGTCACATAGTCAAGAGATTCACAACACAACAAGAAACTAGAAGACAATTCTATAATTCATCATGTTACAAAACTCACATACTTCATTCCAAATAACGAAAACTCATTTAATATTTAATTTTATACTCATATACATCAGTTATAGCCACATTATAACAACTTTAGACCAATGAATCGAGTAGTCAATTTATGAAAAATTTAACACTGAGTAGGAAAAACCATTACAGTGATTTAGGTCATTTTACCAAAACCCATCTTGTAGTCAATTCATGATATAAACATGTTAATATGCAAAGTAACACCATATAAACACATATTAAAACATAATCATAGCTTCATCAAATACACAATGCAAGAGCATAATGAAATTCAATTTCAACAAAACTCTTAAACACCATGCCATGTAACATGATTCTATATCTTCTATCCGATCTTCTAACCATACTCCCCCTCTTAGAAGGAAATCATATCTCTAGAAATAAAAACAAGGACTTACCCTCATCATCATCATCATTCTCATCCGGTTTGATCTTTTTGTTTGAAGTGCATAGAAAATGCCTCAATGCTTGAACATCATCCTTTGGATATTAGGAGCAACTTGATTACTCTCTCTTCCTTTAGCCACAATGATCGGACAATCTCTCACCTCATGATAATTCTTGACACTTCCCATAGTGCCTCTTTCAAAAAGTGACACATTTGCTTTTCATTTTGAGAACCACCTCCTTTCTCAAATTTCACCTTAGCACTCCTAGGTTCTTCTTGAGTTTAGCCCTCTTCTTAACCCTAGTTTGCTCATGATCAATAGCACCACCCTTTTTTAAGTTTCTAGCAATCATCTTAAGTTAAGACTTTTCAATGGATTATTCATACACCATGAGTCTAGCTACGTTCATATCATCAATGTAACATCTCCATACGACATTCTTCCCTTAGTAAGTCGGTGAGACCCGTCACAAAATGACAAATTTCATCCCTTGGATTTGACACAATGGAGGGAGCATATTCTGACAGCTTAGAGAACTTCAAAGAGTATTTGCTTGAGATTGATAAACTCCTCTACCTTTACTTCTCTAAACTCACGGGGAAAGTACTTACAAAGAAAAATTCTGTAAATTCTTCCCACTCAATAGGACCTGACTCTTCCAGCCTATTGCTTTTCCATTGTGTGTACCAAACATGAGCCACATCTTTCAATTGATACAAAGCCAACTCTTCTTTCTCCCTAGATGTCACTCCCATAGCATGCACTATCTAGTTTACCTTATCTTTAAACTCTTAGGGATCCTCTCCCACCGTAGAGACAAGATAGATAGGAGGATTCTTCCTCACAAAATCTTTCAACCTAGAGGTCATAGTGCTCTCCACCACATTCACCCTATGCACTATACTCAAATTAACTTAAGTAGTCACGGCTCGGGCTAAAGCAAGCAAAGCCTCTGTAATCTCTCCTAGATGGAGTCCTCCTCTTATTCATTTTCCTAAAAACACAAGGAAAACCATAAGAAAAGAGTACTCATAAATTTTTGTCTACGACATGATATAGGAGTAGAAAAAAAAGGGAAAATCTATCTTCCTATAGCCTCTCGCCCATAGATCTATCGCAACTCACACCTGTGGTCAAGAATCTACTAGAATTTACTTGATGAGTCTTCTTGATTCCTAATACTACCTTCACAAAATATGCTCTTATACATAGTTTGTCACATCCCAAAATGACACAGTATAAGTTAGGGAAATCTCATATTACAACTGGCATACTTGACCTCTCGGAGGTCTTGAGCAAGCCCATACATATCATAATCGCATAAACATAGTGAAAAAAAGTGTAAAATTAAAACTTTTCACAAAACCTATCATAGTCTTTAAGAATATCTTTCATATAATGTCATAGGAAATACTAAGTCTCAATCTCATCAAACTTAAGACATTAGAATACTTGGACACGGCCCATACTTTAATATATAGAAACACTTAGTCTATTGCAATACTTCAAAACAAAAAGAAAAAGACATATAAGCCCTCAAATCAAATGAGTACATACTTTGACTTCTCTAGAGCTATTATATGATCCAAGTCTTCACTTCCCAAAATCTCCTCACCTACCAACAACTATAGAGATAGATAAAATCATGGATTAGTACAACCACATGTACTAAGTACGACATAATGCATAAAAAATCATGTAAATGGACTTTTATTAGAAATATGAATATTTTTATTTAAAAATCATATCCTAATCATAAGAACATCATTTAACAACTTTGAAACACATAAGATAAAATTTAAGAGAATATCCTAATTTATGAGTCACTTTACAGTGAATTCATGTCACTGTACAGTGATGTTCTTCACTGTTACAGTGAAATGCTTCCTTTTCTATTTGAACACCTCTTAACATGTAGTCTCCTCACTAAAAACTATCATAACATCAACTTATGAAACACAAAGAGACTGTCCATTAAAACTCCCTAAGCATACCAAAATGACCCATAAGAAAACTTATAATAAGTCACATACACATTTACAAGACATCAAAGTATCAACACATAGATAATATGATATTTCTTCATAAAAGGATATAAAAAGACTTACTTATGTAGATTAAGAAGATAACGTCCATGATTGATCTCTTCAAGACTACCTACATATTCTTTAAGACTTCCTATGTTTTGATCATGCCCACATAATCAGCATCTTCCCAAACTAGAGTCATTCTTAAGGCTCATCTAGGTAAGATACACAGTGGCCATTCTTTTGCCCCCTTCACACCTTAACTAGAAAACCCTTAACTACTCTAGATAATTACATACTTCATAACATAAGTCATTCGTTCATTAGTGCACTAGGACTCATATATCACTTAAAGGACATTCACATAGTGGTCTTGTAAAAGACCAAGGAACTCTCAATAACACTTTCAAAATCCTATTGTGCAATGTCTAGATAGCGTCCCATACCACAACCTAAACTTCATAGAACTTTTTAAATGCTAATAGGTATTCCATATGATGATAATATGCAATAACCAACATAGACAAGGACATCTAGACATGGAATCCGGAGTTCTAACTTACCTTGATGGGGTTTTCTACTTGCCAAGGGTAGAACTAGAACACATCCCATGTAGGCATATTGATGTAGAACCACTTCACTTAACATAATCACTCGGTGCTAGCCTTGGTTCTTATAAGGTAATTGACATTAAAAGATCACATAAAGAGGTTCCTTATCTAGTTCATAACCCTATCACATTCACCCTACCAAAGATGTCCACAAGGTCTACCTTTAATAGCAACTAAGCTAGCTCATTGTGACATTCCTAAGGATTAATATGATGCTGTTACAGATAATTAACCTTAAGTCCATGATTTCCTAAGACGAAGGGTACCATTACGGCTCTCGACTTCTTCATTCATAACATAACTTTTACCACGTACATGACCTTCTTAACATCCTTTAAGGTCTCACATATATTTCATTCACATATGACAAGGGTGCACTAAGTCTACCTGGTCAATACATATCATAATCTCATAACATTCGTTCATATATCAAATAACGGACACAAATCTATTAAACAAGACACTATATTCTAGCGTATCATTATTTAAAGCATTTAGGATGACCCATATCATCTTTATGTCACCCTATAAATTACTACAACATCATCAATATTACCATTATATTATCACAAGATGTGACCATTGATCAACTATTTGATGTTCTTATGTGTGCCACTTCTTGCAAACAATCAAACGAATATTATTAATTACTCATATAGTCAAGTAGGAACCATCATGCATCAACTCTAAGACTACACATATAAGCACATAGTCATAGTCTAACAAGATCTCGTAATATGCATCACTACAACACATATACTTTATCATTGCTTAACATGTAGATAGATATCATCATACTTCACATAATAAACTTCATAAATATCCAAATTACTTGAAGTAGTTTGCTGACAAGGCCATAATCTTAATAACACATAAAGTAACTCCGATAAGGACACGTCAATTGCATCTAAAGCACACAAAACCACAACCATAAGTGGACCATATTAATCACAATATAATTGAAATCTAATTAAAAATAAAATAAAAAAATAGGGCAGCTTACCACCACAACATCCTCAATCCCTCAACTTGATGTTAAATCATCTAATTCAACAACATAAGGACCTTACCTATGGCCATGAACATCAATTAAACATACAAACTATAATAAAAATTTAACTAGGTCAATTCAATGTAAATTGATCAATCTAATACAATGTAGATATAAATTGAATCCAATTACTACATCATTAGATAGCCCATAAAATTCTACACCATAATTCAATAACCTTAGGTCAAATATAAAGTAACCCATAACTTTGTCAAAAACTAGGGTTCAACAAATTCATGGGTTCATTGGTAATTTAGGTTTAAATAATAAATACAATAAAAACTTAATTATTATTCAATGTTTATAAATAATTAATGCAAGAACACATGGTAGAATCATGAAATTTGATAATTCAACTTTAAAACTTTTGGAAAAAAAATCTTTAGAATTGAGGATCCTTTAGAAAAAAAATCCATATATTTATGAATATAATCCTTCAATTTGATTAAGAATGTCCACTCTATTCGTCACTCTAAGACCTTTCTTGAAATTAGACTCCAATGGAGTTCTAGAGAGAATTCTAAGGAATTTAAGGTTTTTGTTTTGGATGAATGAAATATTCTAAGTGTTAAACACCTATATACATTTTTAAAATACCCAAAATACACCTTAAGAAACTCCAAACCTTCTTTTTGTAAGTGGGGTTAAATTACAACTTCACCCCTCAACTTATAGTGAAGCTGCGTGCAGGACTGACCCATCGACAGTTGGACAGTCGACGGAACATTTGTCCACAAACGGATCATCCTATCCTTTTGTTTGTTGGATAAGAGACTCAAATAGGTTATACTATCACCCAATACTATGTTCCAATCGAATAAACCCTACGAACGGGGCATCGATTGACCCACTGGGCGTCGACTACCTCTGTGGTTTGGGCTGTCTTTGGCAGTCTTTGCACCTGTATTGGGTCGTTGCTCAAGACCCTATGATGGTCCTTGGGGATGTTTTACCATATTTTCCAAACTCAAACATTATTGTATACCATTTTAGCACCTCTAACATAAATTTCATCCAAAACAAACAGGTAAAACTCAAATAAACATGCTTAGACAAATAAGGTCATTTCAAGGAAACACTTTCAAACGTCATGAACGTTTGACCTCCAAACTCCACGAAACTTGACGCACTACCTATATATTCTATATTAAATAATTTAAGGACCATATAACAACATGAATCACATATAAACACATAGAACCACCTATGAGGCGCATAGGTGACTTAGTCGTCAAACGACTTGTCGTCCCCTGATGTTTGACTTCCAATGCACCTAAACTATTATACACTGCCTCATTAACACATAATAGACCTATTTAGTATCATATAACATCAATACAAACATATTACACTCTAATTAAGCTATGTCAGTTTCGGGGTCTTACAATTATGTGGTGCTTAATAGTAATACTATGTTTGTTACTCTAGAAATTCTAGGATAGGAAAACTTCTAGTGGGAAGTGGTGTGCAACATTAAGAAACCTAAGATCATATCCTACATTAAGTGTAGGAAAATTTTATGGCAGGATTTCTTGGCGTATTTTGATCATATTTAGGATGTTGAGGCTGAGCCTTAATCTACTAAGTTTATTCATGTGGTGTCAGATTTACTGAAAAGTATGATCTGACCAATATGCCTTAAAATATATATTTCCAATCTGCATTGTTATAGAACTTGTTAGACATCACATTTCCATCTCTTTGTATCGTATGTCACTAGCAAAATCGAGAGGGATTAAGTCTCAAATCTGAAATATTCATAATAATGGATTTATCTATTCTAGTGCATCCCGTTGGTGTTCTCTAGTTTTTTTCGTTAAGAAAACATATGGTAGCATTAGTATTTGTATAGATTACTCGAAATTTAATAGTGTCATCAGTATAAACAAGCATCCATTAACTCGACTAGATGATATCATTGACTCATTGCAAGGTGAAATTGTTTTCTCTAATATTGATATAAGTTTTTGCTACCATAAATTGAAAATTAGGCCTTAGAATGTGCCTAAGACGACACTTAGAACACGCTTTGGGAAGTACGAGTTTGTAGTTTTGTCTTTTTGTTTAACTAATGCGCTGGAAACCTTCATGAGTTTGACTAATTGGTTGTTCAAGTCATACCCTGATTTGAAATTTATATAATTTATTGATTATATTTTGGTCTATCAAAAATTAAGAAAAAGAATGCTCACCATCGTTGTATTTTTTTAGGTGTTCTTGTAATACAAAGGTTGCATGCAAAAATTTCAAAGTGTTAAATTCGGCTGACTTTGGTTGCATTTTTGGGGCATGATTTTGTTCGGCCTAGCTCTGTGAAGTAATTAAGATGTTTTGTGTTGCTCTCTAGCAATTACCTTATATTTTTGAAAAAAAATTTCTTCCATCGCAAATGACTTGACAAGTTTTACCAATAAACAGATATTGTTCGAATAAAATAAAAAAATAGGTTAGATTCCAAAAGCTTAAGAATCTTTTTCCCACCGCTCATTTCTTCGCACTACAGGTAGAAGGTAAATATTTTATAGTCTATTATAATGCTTAACATCCTTGCTTGGGTATTGTGTTAGTACAAGATTAGAACGTGATAGCCTATGAATCTTTGCTATTGAGGTTCAGGCAAGGATTTATCCTCGGTATGGATTCGATATTGGAACGGTAGTATTTTCTCTCGAAAAAATTCATCGAAAAACAAAAAAAAAAAAAAAAAAAAAAAAAAAAAAAGAAAAAAAAACTAGAGGAAAACTAGAAAAAAAAAAAAAAAAAATCTAAACAAAAACTAAAAAGAACAAAACAAAAAAAAAAAAACTAAAAAAATTTTCTCGAAAAAAACCGAAACTTCGAAAACAAACAAAAAAAAAAAAAAAAAAAAAAAAAAAAAAAAAAAAAACTCAACGAAAGAAAAAAAAAAAATCTTAAAGAAAAAAAAAGACTAAAATACGTAAAAAAAAAAAAAAAACTCACGAAAAAAAGATTTTGGTGTAATTACCTGTATGGTTTGAAATGTGAGGTTTTCATTGTTCATCATAGTTTGAAACGTGTGTTAACATAAAAGGATCTAAATTTGAGACAGAGAAGGTGGATGAAGCTACTTAAAGATTATAATGTTACAATTCATCATCAACTAGGTACGGCTGATGTGGTGGAAGATGTTTTTAGTCAAAAGCAGTTTATATGGGTAGTCTAGCTTGCTTAATTATAACCAAAAACCCTTTGGCTAAGGAAATTATGACCTTGGAGTGTAAGTTCATGCAGTTGGGCATCTAAGAAAAAGAATATGTTACCTATCATTTACGTTAAGGACACATTCATCTAGTTAATCAATGTGAAACAATTTGTGGATGAATATATGAACGAACTTATGAAGAGACTATGTTGGTTAAGTAAAAAGAGAACACTCTTGATGCGGAAGGTTTTTTCAATTATAATAGAAGGATTTTTATTCCTTGAGATGGAGACTTGATTTAGTAATTTTTAACTGAATCCCATGGTTCGTGATATTCAATTCATCCATTTGTGACCAAGATGTATCAATATATCAAGCAAACATATTCGTGTCGGAGCATAAAGAAGAATATAGTGGAATTTATGGGTAATTGTAAAAATTGTCATCACATAAAGTATAAACATTTAATGAAGGATTTATTCAAGGAATGCCAATTCTTGAAATATAGTGGGAAAGGATAGCCATGGCTTTGTGGTTGGTCTTTCCAAGACTATGGGAATGCTTTATCCTATTAGGATCGTGGTTTGTAGATTTAGTAAGTCAGCCCATTTTATATCGGTAAGAATAGATTATAATGCTGAGCAATTGTCTAAGTTAATGTGAAATAAATAGTGATTTTGCATGGGGTTCCCTTTTCTATCACCTTTGATCGTGGAATGTACTTTATCTCAATGTATAGGAGGAAATTGCATGAACAATTTAGCACTTAACTCACTTTTAGTATTGTTTTTCCATGCACAGACAAATAGGTAATAGTAGAGGACTATTCAATTATTGAATAACAGTTGATAGAATGTTGAGTGACTTTAGAATGCATTCATATAGGCTCTTACCCTTTTGTGAATACTCGTATAATAATAGTTCTCAGTAACATTCTAGAAGTCTAACACCTAATCTAGAGTCTTACATGTTAAAATAAGACTAATAACACTATTTGAATACCTTAAAAATATATTTAAATAATTTAGGATGTGTTAGAGTGAAAAGTTAAGAAACGTCCATGATGTAGGGTGAATTAAGAAATAAAAGTTAGTGTGCCTTGGTATGTTTCATGAGGTTTTAAGATTAGAGTTTCAATGAAATTTTTTAGAAAGCTGTTAAACACGAGTTAGAGTGTATTTACGGTCGAAAATCCTGAGTAAGAATCCTCAAGGAAAACACTAAGAAGGACCCTTCAATTTGACCAAAATCTATCAATTTGATAGGCCCTAAAAAATGGACCAATCGACAAGCTGTCTATGCGTCTATGGCCTGTCGATGGTGGTAGTTTTTCCAGACTAAGAAATTTTCCAAAAGTCTCAAAGAATAGACTCTATGAACTCATCGATGTCTTAACAACATAGGTCGTCGATTGAACTAGGGACTGTAGGTCGGGGAGTCGTCGCTTGGTGTCTGTTTTCACAGGGCAATTTTAATTTAGGTCATTTAATTAGTTAGTTCCTTAGGTAATTAATTAAGTTTTAGGGGGTTCCTAATTAAGTTAATTAAGGGACTATATAAAGACCTAACACTCATTAAACTAACCTAACTCGCTTCAGTTACCAAATTGAAAATCCTTTTCCTTCTCTGACTTTATCCCACTATTCACTAAGACTCCATTGAAGATCAATTCAAGGTCACAAGGGATCAAAGATTCAGCTTTCTCTCCGACAATCTTCATTAATATCTAAGGTATGGAATCTCTTTAACTTTTGAACTTCTTTTCCGAAAAGATTTCTTCAAAGTTGATTACCAAAAGTTTAGAAAAGCTTGGGAGTCATGATTAATCAAAAATTGATCTTTCAAATTGTATTGTTCTTGGTTTATTTTGATTATCAAGGATAATATATGATTGATTTTTTGTGAGTTGGGGTATTTTTTCATGTTATACATAGTTCTATGAAATAAATAATTAATTGACCCTATTTCCCTAACCATAGGTTATGAATTTATGATAAATTAAATAGTGATGATGAATTGACTAAGTTCTTTTATTAATTACTATTTTGTTATATTATTAAGTCTATGAAGTGATAAATATGGTTTGTTAATTGTAGGACCATGGAAGAAAGCTTGTGAAGGTAAATTGGTAAGACCTATGATCTTGAATTCTTACATTAATTGTTATGGCTTATACTTGATGATGATGTTCACCCAAAGTATTAATTGTGATTAGATTACATAGGTGATGGTAAGATAAATGTAACTGAAATGTCCTGATTATTTCGATTTGAGATTATGATTAAGGTATGATGTTATAAGTTTGTTATAGATCAATTATGTGTCTTTTTATGACATGATGATGATAATGTGTTAATCTCACATATGAGTGTTTTATTGAAAGGAATTTCTCCTGCAATTCTAAATGATCTAAATATCATGATATACAAGGAGTTTGTCTTCTATAACATATACTAAGATATGATGATTAATAAAGGCTTAAAGACATTTTTTTTTAAAATGTACTTTAACTTAGTATCGAGTAAACTAATTATGAGAGCTATCCATTCCCAATGTCAGAAGGTAGGTTCACAGTGGTCATCATGATATAGATATTACGATGCAATTATTCATAAGGAGGGTCTCAAGTATGTCTCCTAGTTCTTGAAATATGTTTCCCCCATAAGAAGACAACCTAGTGGATTCACCTATAATGCTATGTTAATTTTTTCATTCTACCTGGGCAAGTAGACCAACTTCTTTTGGTGTAGGGTTTCTTTTACACCTGATTAGACGTTTAGATCATGTGGTCTATGTCAGTTAACATTCTTGATGAGTTTTAGTCAAAATGGAAAATATATATTTTTTAAAGAGGGTGTTTCGACCTTTTTAAGAGTTACTTAATTTTTTTGAAGAAAAATCGAGAAGAAAACAGACGTTCAAAAAAGACATAAACAAAAATATCAAAATCATGAAAACATGTGGGTTTTTGGGGATCCATATTGTATTATAGGAAGGTGTTTAAGGAACCTAAAAATACCCGTTTAAAAAGAGTTATCATACAACTAATTTTATTTGGATAAACTTAAAGTAACGAGAGTTACTTTTGGAAATAAAATGTTGATTTTATTATCTAAATGAGTCTTGCAAAATTTATTTTTAGTTGACTTGAAATAAGTGGTTAAAACGAGATGGCGTCTTACGGAGAGAGGGGAGGATGTGGATTGTTAGAAACCTAAGATACCGCTATATCTGTTTAACAAATAAATAAACCGACACCAATAAAGAAGGATGATAATAAAGGAGGGAGAAGAGGGAGAGGAGGAAGGGTCCAAAAAAAAAAAATGGGTTTTTCTTTTCGCCGTACCTAGGACGGTATTTGGGAACCACCTATTTGGATTTTTAACCCATTTTGTCATCATGAGTACCTGTCCTCTGTTCTAATAAAATAATACAATACATAATAAATACCAAAAATAAAAGCCCAAATATAACAAAACAAAATATTAAAGGAATGAAATAAAATAGGCTTTGCGGCCGGCTTCTTCATCTCTCTTATAATTTGTACTTTGTTTCGAGACCTGCGCGTCATGTTTAAAGGGGGCTGACCAACTCAATAGGAAGTTTCGAGGTGTGAAGAGAAAAGATTAGTCCTTAGGGAACTCGACTTGATTTCACATGCAACGGAAACGATGATAGGAATTAGTGTACAAAATAATAAACTCGAAGACATAACTTAAAAAAAATAATTACAAAATAAAAACATTGCTTTGGACATTTCATCAGACGCTTATTTTGTATGTCAGTTTAAATTATGTTGACTATTCAGATTTTAGAAAGTTCTCAGCCCATTTCAGAGTTAGGGAGTATGAAGGAAAGAAGAAGTGTATGTAGCAAAAATAAGTTGAAAAAGTAAAATCATACAAGTGTTAGTAATGGCAGCGTAACATGTAAAATGACTGTGTACGAACACGCCAATAAAAATGATCCTTTACACGTAAATCAAAGAACAATCATGATAAAAGAAATCACAGTAAAATAAGTATGGGTTAAACAATTAAAGGACATCATAAATTAAAAAATATATATGGTAAGAACCACCCAAAATATACATTACACATTTCAAAAACTACAGTAAATGAAAAATGAAAATACACCATTCTAAGTGCAAAAGTATATAATAATTTTCAGAAGAAACAAACACAATCATTGTAAATAATCAACAAAAAAAAAAAAGGAAACCTATAAAACAAGAAAAAAAATATCAAATTGTAACGACCTGTTTAGTCGTTTTAAGCAGCAGATTTTAATTCTGAAAAAAATGGCGGATACTAGACGGACCCACGACGAACCGTCATGGGGCACGTGGACGTCGTGGTTTTGGTCTTTTGTGTCTTCTCCAAAAACACGGTGATCTGAAAATTGGTGGTTACGAGAGTGACTCTCTGAAGTTCACGACGGAAGGGCAGGACGGACAGTCGTGGCCACGACGGACCGTCACCGCACATTCACTTTATTAATAAGTCTCGGTTATCGTACGGAAGCACCAGGACGGACTAGCGAGGACGACGGGACCGTCACAGGCACGGACGGCCAGTCACAGGCTGCGTTAATCCCAGAATGGGTCAGATTTCTGTTAAATTTATTTAAGGGGGCGTTTTGGGCTATTTCCTGCTTTTTAAATAAGTAGTGGGTTTAATGTTATAAAGTCTAATTACTTGGGGGGTTAAAAGAGGGAAACTCTACGCTCATGAGTGGGGGAGCAGTGACATCCCGTCACTTCATGAACTTAATTATTGGAAGTAGGGTAAAAAAAAAGAGGGGGTGTAATAAGAAAAACGAAAGGAAAAAGAGGGGAAATCGAGCAAGGAGGAGAGGAAAGGAAAACGAAGATAAGAGACAACAAGAATTTGAGAAATTGCTTCCTTGAATACGAAGTCTTCGGTGGAGGTAGGTTATGGGGTTTTTATGCTATTAGTAGTTAATAGCGAAACTCTTAATAGCGAAATAATATGTGTTGGTAGTATTATAAGTACTTCTATATGCTAATTGTGTGTATGCATGATGTGGTGTTAGATATATGATAATTGATGAAAAACAAGCATGATGATGATGAAGCTTATTGAATCCCAAAGCGTGATGAAAACCTAATTCTTGCTAAATGATGATGCCTTGGTATAAAAGAAGGCTTTGATGAACTAAAGTAAGTAATGATATGATGACATGCTTGATATAAAAGCAAGAGCTCTTGATTTTACTAATTAAATGAGGATTGTGGACGGTGTCACGAACCGACACGTAGAATAGTGGGACGGGTGTCACGACACCGACACGTAGATTTAGGGGATCGGGTGTGTCACGACCGACACGTTTAGTTTAGCGGATGGAGCGATGTCCGAAACGACAGTAGATTTAGGGAATGGGTTGGGTGGGTGGGTGGGTGTCCTATCCTAACCGACATGTAGATATAGGGGATAGGAGAAGTGTCACGTTACGACCACAAGTAGTAGAGATCGGAGTGTCACGACCGACCAAGAGAATAAGGACTAAGAGGGATCAGAGTGTCACGTACCTACAAAGAGGAACTATGAGAATGAAATATTGAAAGATGCTATATACTCAATCTAATGAAACCTACTTCCAAAGGTATGGTATTGACGCGCTTTGAGTCCTCATGTGTGAACGTGGCGGGTATTATAAATGATTGTTATACTTGTTGTATCAACAGGTTAAGAATATTAGTTGATTTATGATGTTATCTGAGATATTATTGCTTCTATTTTGAGTTACCGAGTGATGGATAATACTCAGTATTGTTGTTTGTACTGACCCCCTACTTTTATGTTTTCTTCGTTGTTATTTTGTGGAGGTGCAGGCAAGCATTAACGTCGTCTTCAACTCAAACGCAACTCTAAGCCAGTCTTATTCCACCGGATTTCAGGGTGACTAAATGTGTCTAAGATTGGACTGGATCTTCTTCCTAATGTCTTGATGCTTGAAGTTCCGGCATGCTACCATGGGACTAGCTCTTGTTTATTTTAGCTTCTGAGATACTCTTAGTTTAGTATTTGATCATAGGATATTCTTGTGGTGATGATTCCAGGTTTTTGGGATAATAATAGATGTTGAATTTTAGAATTTATTGAATTGGTTTTTATTAATGAGTTTATGTCTTCCGCATTACTTTATGTTGATTATTACATTGAAATGTTAAGTTTAGATTGGTTTTGGGTTCGCTCACATTAGAAGGAAAGTGTGGGGTGCCATTCGCGAAGTCTGATTTGGGTCGTGACCAAACTTGGTTAAGGCATTAGGTTCGTTTGTCTATCACACAAGCACAGGTATAGTAGCGTCTCTTTAAGGAACGGTTAGGGGACGCCTTGACTTTTCTGTTAAGACTTTAGGAAAATCAATTCTGTCTTTCTTCGGCTATGCTATTACTTGAATCCATTGGTATCTAGGTGATACCAAATTGGTATCTGACATCTCCACTCTATTCGCCAGGGATGTTGGAACCTAGAGCAACAACGTTTGCGCCAACCACCAAAACATCGGCAAGACAGAAGCGTCGGGGCCAGCCACTGGGGCTGTTGAGATAAGAGAGGGAGACTCAGGAGCGAAAGGAGGATCGGACAGGGGAAGGAAGTCAGTCAAGAGCCGAGAGGAAGGACCGCAAACAGAGCCAAATTCTGTGCTGCTGTTTGCCTCGGGCGGGTGTCGGTGGAATCCCTCCACCGACTGAGGAAAGTAGTAAGTAAGCGTAGGTAAGTAGTAAGAGAAAAGTAGTAAGAGAAGGGGGAGGATGGGGAGAATGAACAAGTGCAGAATGAGGAATTGCCACCCCAACATACCCCAGAAATGATCATATAGGTGCGTGCTGTCTTTAGCGGGTTATCGGATCAAGGTCAAACACCTCCAGTGTTCCGACACAGCACCTCAGTTCTTCTGGAGGTTACAACATGGGCTTAATATGGCTCCCGCAATGGCGCTCATTTGAAACTGCACGTTTCCTTCGACTGACCAACAGGGGCTATAATGACAAATGATCAAACAATGAAACTTTCAGTAAGTTCGTGAAATTGAAACCTCTAGTATTGAAAGTGTTGATGAATTGAGGATTTTCCTTATGATTTTCTGGTTGGACTATAATGAGCTAAT
Organism: Solanum habrochaites; assembly: GCA_027704765.1. Classification (NCBI taxonomy): domain Eukaryota; kingdom Viridiplantae; phylum Streptophyta; class Magnoliopsida; order Solanales; family Solanaceae; genus Solanum; species Solanum habrochaites. The sequence goes on along the minus strand of JAKWJA010002499.1, from coordinate 32,982,783 downwards.
ACACAAGAGGGTTTATAATAGTTAGAACGGTTTGGTGTTGAGTTGAGTTTGTAACGTATCAGTGTAAGGGAAGCCACAAAATGATGGTGGATGGTCACAGGTTGGCGTCGTCAACCAACAGGACGAATCCCTGGCAACCACCCACCTAGGGACTTGGCATCATTCTCTGCTTGTGTATGGAGACGTCTATTCCCAGACTTTGAGGGGGGAAGGGATAGGAAAAAGAGATGAGTTCTCTGAGCTGTCGAGCAAGGGAGAGGGGATGTCGGTTTACTACTATGAGGCTCAAGTTTTGCGCATTATCCCGTTATGCCCACCAAATATGTTTCAGTCCAAAGAGCGGATATTCGCCGATTTGTGAAGGAGGTTGAGATCAAAGTTGCGAATTTCAGCTTTACATGGTAGCGGCCCACAGCGAAATCTTTTCAAGAAGTGGATTAGACGTGCTTGATAGAGGTGGAGGAGAGGAGTGAGGAGTGAAGCCAGATGACTTCCTTAACCATGGCATCGACATCAAACAGGTTTTCGAAGGAGGTGAGTAAGTTAATGGTTCACTATAGAGGACAGGGTTTCAGGGGTTACTCGGTCCCGGACCAATTGTCTTCATACAGACTGTAGTAGTTGGGGGGTCCACCTCCTGGACCGGTCAACATGCTCATGAGAGACAAAGCTGAAATCAAAGGAGGTGGTTGTATGGACTGTGGGGAGACGACATATTAGGAGGAGGACTTGTTCTAAACAGAGGAGTTATGACACACAATAGCTGAGGAAGAGGGGTGTTCATGGTGAGAGGCGAAGTATTATGAGGGCGTTGGTGGGAAGCGGTAATGGTTGGTAACAAAAACGGCCAGGGTGGTGATGACAAAAATGGAGCCATAAAACACAACATGGAGGGGGCAACGGATACAGACAAAGTAATGGGGCCCATTGTTAAGATTAAAGGGGACTCTTGACGGGCGGAGGAGACATCTGATGCTTGTCATCAAAGGTAAATCTTCGGTTTGTGATTGCATTGCTTCTGATTGCTTTGATAATGGATCCACATTGCATTATGTATATTAATCATTGCAATGGTTTAATTTACATTTGTGAATGCTTGACAGCCTACTGTTTGTTTCTACCAGTTGGGTGACAGGTGAGTATGTGGATAGTGAAAAAGTATATAGGTTTTGTTTGTACTTTTGTGGGGAAGTAAGGTAAAAAGTATAGTGAGTAAAGAAAGTAGTAAGTAGAGTCAGTAGTAAGTAAAAGTAATACTTATGTAGACTTGGTATCTAGAAATGGTGATTTTGATTGTGTAATTCTGGTTTTATGACTTGGCTTTATCCAAAATTTTGCAAATCTTGATTGTAATGTAATGCTTTAAACTTGACGGTCGACAAGCCTGGGAAGACTACGTAGTGTGGGAGGGGTGGATACAATTCCAATCCGGTTTGAGGGTCTCTTTGCTTCGTCGATAAGAGAATGGTCTAGTTGTTACGTAAGGGTTGGTTTAGCTTTATTGGCACAACTCCGGGATGGATAATACACAAAGTACTTACGATGAGTCGGTTCGATAGTCCGTGAGTTTTTGGGATTGTGTTCCATGCAGTATCTTCCTGGTATGGCACCGGAGATTAGAGATGATTAGAGATATTGATTCATGCATTGATCTTGAACCAAGACGTACTCGCCCATTTCTATACCCCTTTTTTAGAATGGCTCCCGCTGAGTTAAGAGAGTTCGTTAAAGCCCAACTGCAAGAGTTGTTGAGCTACAGTTTGATTAGACCAAGTGCATCCCTTCGGGGTTTGCTCCTGTTTTTTTGTTGTGAAGAAGAAAGATATGGGAGTCTTCGGATGTGCATAGACTACCGGAAACTAAATAAAGTAAGTAATGTTAAGAACAGGTTCCTATCTCGCATAATGATGTGTGGTCGCGCGCAAGTTACAAGGTTGATTGTGTCTCTCAAAAATCGAAGTATGTGACGGTCTGGTTATCAGCAATTGAAAAGACGGGGCAGCAGATGTGCAAAGACTGCTTTTTTCGAACCAGGTCAGGGATTCTGAATTCTTTGGTAATGTCCTTGGACTAACGAATGTTGACCACTGCATGCTTTCATGAGCTTGAGGAACGGTATTTTTAAAGCCCATCTGGGCTCTGTGTGATCGTATTTCTTGTGATTATCCACTAACTATACCCTCCACGCGTTCTAGAAGGAACAACATGAGGAGCATTTGAGAATGTGTTGGAAATGTTGAGGGATAAAAAGCTTTATGCCACATTCTCCAAGTGTGAGTTTTGGCGAGATTCAATGTCCTTCTTGGGGCACGGGTTTCTAAGGATGGAGTGATGGGGATCTTCTAAGATCGAATCGAAGTAGTGAAGGAATGGGTAAGACCTACTAATGTGTCAGAAAGAAATAAAGAAGCTTTGTTGGTTTAGCAGTTACTACCGTCGATTTGTCAAGGGGATTCTCTTCTATTGCGCTTCCAATTGAACGAAATTGACTAAGCAGAATGTTCCCATTTGTATGGTTTCTGAAGGAATGTGCGAAAGCTTTCAGAAACTCCAGACTTGCTGCACCGCACCTATCCTTACCTTCCAGTAGAGGGTAAGAACTTCATTGTTTATTGTGATGCATCCTATTCTGGTTTGGGTCCGTGCTAATGAAAGAGGAAAAAATGTAATTGCGTATGGTTCGAGGCAATTAAAGGTGCCAGAACGTAATTATCCAACCCACGATTAGAGTTGGCTTGCGTTGGTGTTTTGCATTAAAGCAATGGAGGAGACTACTTATCTATATGGGGTTAAGTTTGAAGTCTACGGATCATCATAGTTTACCGTACGTCTTACTCAGAGGAGATAACGATTGAATTTGAGGACAGAGGAGGTGGATTGGACTATGGAAAAGATTGATGTTAATATCTGCTATCATACGGGAAGGAAGGCTAATGTTGTTACAGATGATTAAGTAAAAAAACAGGGAGCATGCGTAGTTTAGCCCACTTACAAGTTTTAGACGCCCAGGGGTTAGGAGGCGGTTCATCTCTGGCTTAAGACTTTATGAGGTTAGAAGTAAGGGAGAAAGGAGGATTCTTGGCCAGTTGGGGAGGGAGAGATCTTCTTTTTCTTTAAAGATCAAGGGCAGAAAAAAGTTTGAACGTGAGAGAAAACTAAGCCGAAATTAAGGATTATTGGTGTTACGAGAAGAGCTTTCTAAAGAAGGAATGGATGGGAGGAAGTTTTGGAGAAATCAAGGAGGGTAGTGTACCCCGTGTTGATGATTTGATCCACACTATTCTTCCAGAGGCTCATAGTTCTGGATAGTCTATACCATCTGGTGCAAACAAGATGTACCGTGACCTAAGGCAACACTTTGGGTGTGAGTAGAATGAAGGCGCGACATTGTTGGGTTTGTTGCCAAATGTCCAAAATGTAAACAAGTAACAGTATGCAAAAACAGAGGCCCAACAATTCAGAAGAAGGGCCCATTCATGAAGGAAAGTGGGAGAGGAGAGAATTGCAATGGAAGTCGTGGTTTGGTCTTCCGAAGAATGGGAAGTTGACTCTATTGGGTAATGTGGACAGATTGGCCTAAGTCTGCTCATTTACATTCAGGTCAAGGTCAAGGTTGACTTATTAATTGCATTGAAGTTAGCCAAACTTCTTACATCTCAGAAGTTGTTCGAGCATGGGTTCCACTTTGGTCCATAATATCAGATAGAGGTACGCAGTACTTCGAAGTGTGGAGAAACATTGCATGAGGGAAGTAGGTACTAGGTTGGACCTTAGTAATGCATTTCAACCTCAGACCGATGGTATGTCTGAATGCGAACAATTCAAGTGTGGGAGATATTCTTATGCGTGGTGGTGTTGTGATACAATTTGGTGGTCATTGGGATAATTATGCCTTAGCGGAGTTACATACAATAATAGCATCACTCAGTATTGATATGATCGTTGGAAGCGTTGTATGGGAGGAGATGTTAGGTCTCCCATGTTGGTTTGAGCATTCGAGGTTAATGACCTTGGGGTACTGACCTTTTGCAGGGATTTGTAGAGAAGGTTGAAAAGCTATTCTGCAAGAAAAGCTTTTAGCGGCTCAGAGTAGGCAAAAGGAGTATGCGGATCGAAAGGTTAGGACTCGAGTTCATGGAGGGTGAACAAGTCGGTCGACAGGTTTTTCGCCAATGAAAGGGTGATGCGGTTTGGAAAAAGGGGTAAGTAAGTCGAGGTATTATTGGTCCATTTGAGTTCTGAAGCGAGTAGTAGGGAGTAGTAGGGGAGGTGGACTTATGATTAGCATTCCTCCAGGGCATTCCCGTCCGGAGAGTGCACTGGTATTTCATGTGTCCATGTTGAACTGAAAAGGTACCCATGGGGTGGAAAACTACATGCATTCGTTGGGACAGTTCTACTTGATGAAAATCTGTCTTATGAGGAGGAGCCTTGTTGCCTATTCTAGATAGAGACATTTCGCAATGTTAGTAGAGGGGTAAGGGGAGATTGCATTCCATCAAAGTTCAATGGAAGAATCGGAACCAGTGAAGAGGCCCCACACTTGGGAGAAGGAGGCGGAAATAAGCGAGAAAGAAGAGAAAGAAAGATACCCACACCTGTTGACAGATTCAGGTACTCCCTTTTCGACCTGTTTTCTTCTTGTGATCGTTCGAGGAGGAGGAACGATGGGGAAATTGGTATCTATTGTAACGGACCTGTTTAGTCGTTTTAAGACGCAGATTTTAATTCTGGAAAAAATGCCGAGGGGCGACGGACCCCCCACGACGAACCCGTTCATGGGCCCACGGACCGTCGTGGGTTTGTCGTTCCAAAACACTTAGAATCTGAAAATTTGGGGTACTGAGAGCGACTCTCTGAACATCACGACGGAATGGCAGGAGGAAGGACGGACCATAGTGCCACGACGGACCTACAACCATTCACTAGAATTAAGTCTTTGTATCGGTGACGGAGCAGCAGGACGGACCGTCGCAGCCACGACGGACCGTACAGCTGCTAATTCCCAGACGGGTCAGGATTTCATGTTAATTTATTTTAAGGGAGTTTCGTTTTGGACTATTTCCTGCTTTTTAATTATAAAGTAGGGGGTTTGGGTTAATGTTACAAGTCTAATTACTTGGGGAATTAACAAAATGTAACCTTAAGTTAATTAGTGGGTTATTATTTGCCATCTTCTACATTAATATATGCTAATTAGGGTTAAAAAAAAGAGTGTGTGAATAAAAAAAAAAGAAGAGAGAAACGAAGAGACAACAAGAATTTGAGGAATTTGCTTGCTTGATCTCGTAGGTGGAGGTAGGTTATGGTTTTTTATGCTTCGTTAAGTAAAATATAATAGCGAATGAATGTGGTGGGTGTTATTATCAAGTCTTTATGCTTAATTGTGGTGTATGCATGATGATGTGGTTTTTATATATGATTATGATGAAAAGGCATGATGAAGCTATTGAATCCAAATCTTGATGAAAACCTAATCTCTTGTAATGATGATTTGCCTTTGGTAAAACAAGAGTCTTGATGAACTAAAGTAATGAGATGTGATGTCTTGATATAAAAAGAGGTCTTGATTTTTACTAATGAATGAGATTAGTGGGACGGGTATCACGAAAACCGACAGTAGAATTAGTGGGAAAGGTGCACGAACCGAACACGTAGATTGAGGGGATAGGGGATGTTTCTTTTGTTTTTTTTTTTTGGGTGGTTGTCACCCAAACAGACACACGTCCGTAGATTTAGGGGATCGGGGTGTAACGAACCGACACGTAGATTTAAGGGATAGGGAGGGTTTTTGTACCGAACAGACATGTCTAGAATTAGGGGACGGAGTGTCACGATCCGACACATAGTAGTAGGGGATCGGAGTGTAAAGTACCCAACACAAGAGGAATAAATACTATGGGGATCGGAAGAGTGTCACGACCGACACAAGAGGAATATAGATAATGAATCTTGAAAAGAAGCTGCTCATATACTCAATTAATGAACCTAATTCCCAAATTGAGTATGGTATTGAGGTTGAGTCATCATGTGTGAACTGGCGGGGGGGGGGTACGTTAAATGAGTTTATAATTGTTGTATCACATGTAGATATTAGTTGATTATGATGTATATGAGATATATTGCTTTCTATTTTGAGGTTGGGCCGATGATACCTAATAGTCTGTGGTGTAATGACCCACTACTTGTATGTGGTCTTCGTGTATTTAGGGAGTGCAGCAAGATACCGTCGTCTCAACTCAACGGCAAACTCTAGCCAGCTTCATTACACCGGCGATTTCAGGGTGAAGTATTCTTATTGCTTGGAATGGATCTTCTTCCTCATGTCTTGATGCAGTGAAGTTTCAGCATGGAACGAGCTCTGCTATTTTAGTTCTTAGAATACTATAGTTAGTAATTTGATCATTAGATTTCTTGTGGTGATGACTTCCTGATGATTTTGGGGATAATAATAGATGTGATTTTAGAAGTTATTGAATAGTTTTTATTAAGAGTTTAAGTGTCTCCGCATTATTTCTTATTGATATACATTGCCAATGTTTAAGGTTTAGATTGGTTGGTTTGGTTCGCTCACATAGACGGAAAGTGTGTGGTGCCAGGTCGCGAGCGATTTGCCGGCGTTGACACAAATACACAATCATTAAAAATGAATATAAATACTAATTATGAGTGTAAAAAATCTCACACACTAATAGAATTAAGAAAAGCAATATAAAAAAAAACCAAGTGGAAAATCAACCAAAAGGAATATATTACTAAAGCAATATAAAAATATAAAAAGTCAACATAAAAATAAAATCTAACAAGAAAGCAAAAAAAAATCTCAATAATTTATATCAGGTACCTATAGCTCAAACAAAAGAGAACATGCCAACGTCTAATAAAATAACACAACTTTTTCAATGGCAAAATTAAATATATTTTTAACGAGATCAGTAGAGATGTCATATTTGCAGACGTGAACGAAATAAAGAAAACAGAATGGAGCATAGAAGAGCAATATTGATGAACCGGGGACTAGCAAACCCCTTTATTCTATTAAAAATCATTAATTAAAAAATCATTTGAGCTTGATCCAAAGGAAATAGACTTTAAACTCAAACAAACAATTGAAGGCATCATTCCGACTATTTTAACATATACCAAATTAAGCAAAGAGGAAAAAGGAGACAACATAAAGTACCTTTAAACTGCAAATGATAGGGAATCAAGAACTTTCTACAAGGATTAAACTCAAATTTCAAACCCCTCATCCTATAAGTTAGGAGCTGAAGATATCTATATAGTAGAGTCAACACTAAAATATTAAAGGCAATACAAATTTATCGTCTAAAACAACACTCTCACATTTAACCTTTAAATCAAAGACATCAGATTTCAACAAAGGCAACACTGAACGCCTTGAATAATGATAACGCAAGCAACTGGATGTTTTGAAAAGGGAAAAGAAAGTTGACGGATGTTTTACACACGAGGGATAAGGCAAGAGGCAAAATGAAAATTGAACTTGAATTCAAAACATCCATATCGTTCCCTCACAAGATTAATGGATCTAAAAAGAAATTTTTTTCAAGAATTTATTTTTTTCGGCTACAAACTTCTCCCGCCTCCCCCACGAAAAAATCTTCGACTACAAGCAAGAAGAAGCGTCAATCGGACACATATATATATATATATATATGATATAGAGATATATAATTATATATCTATATATATAGATATATATATTATTATATATGTATTCTATCCTACTCCTAGAAAAACTTTCAGAAATTCCCAAGGTACTACAAGAATATCTCTTTTATTTTCTAAAAAAATCAGCAACAGAGAAAAAAAAAATCAACCTAAAAAAAAATTTCCTCCCTTTTTTTAAAGAGATGAAGGAGAATATATAGGGTGAGATGGGAGGGGTTCGGGAAAATGGGGAAAAAGCCAATCAGAATTGTAGTCGTAAAGAAGAAGAAAGGGACGGAACAGGAGCAAAAGAAGATAGATGCGCATTGCTGCGTGCTTCCACGGGATTCTAATTCTATTTAATGAGTGGCCTTGCATATTAAGGGAGAAGAGGAGGAGTAACAGTAGAGGACAGTGACGCCTTTGATCTCATTCGAGACTCCACTCGCCTTGGGTGTCAAGCGATTTTTGGAATTTCCTACCATGGAAAGAAGAGGAGAAAATAATGGGTCGAGTGCTTCTGATGAAACTGAAGAGCTCTTTGGGTTTCTTTTTTTTTTTTGGAACAGATATTTTGGCCGGGTCGCAATTTAAACTAAATGGGCTGCTGGGATGGTAAAAACAAGGGCTCAGAATTGTTAATTAACACGTTAGTGGGTTAACCTGAATTAAGGATAAAAAGAGTTCTATCTTGGGAGATTTGGATTTTTCAAGAAAAATATTTCTGAAAATGTTTCAAGGGCCCAAAATCTAAATAGATAGGGTGAATTAATATAACTAATTCAGAAGCTTCTTAATCTTAACAAAAGTAAGATAATTAATTCTTGTGGACTAATAGTTCAAAAAATACAAGGATAATTTGTACTAATCTAAACTATTACTGAAATTATATGAAGCATAATCATTATTTAAAATTAAAGATCTACTAAAGTTACTTTAAATGACTCGAAAAACATTTTTATTTTTACAAAATTAATTATTTTAAATCGTTCAGAATTAATGAAGATTGGGAGTTAATTTATATCGTCGAGGGTCAAAATTGGGTGTCAATAATTGTCTCTCATTTTACTTGGATTGATGAAAGATAATCGAGAAAAATAAAATTGACCAAGCCAATTTTGACTGACCACATACTCATCTTTTTTAAAGGGCTTTGGTAAGGACTTGGGATTATGGCCGAACCTCGGAGATGGGTTTCCTACATATCTCACGCTACATTAGAATTTAGGCCGCTTGTAGTTCGATACGCTTGATTTGACGCACTATCTGAAAAAATTTAAAAAGACATTTCGATACCGAATTATGAAGGGATTGTGAAATCTCGTGAATGGGATTCAAGAGTGAATGTTGGAATACAACTGAGTTTTGACATTTAGACCACCTACATATCCTTGTGTCTGTTGGAATTAGGTTGTCTATAGTTTGACTCGTTTAGTTGAAAAAGAAATCTATTATGTTAGCTAATCTTTGGTTTCGGACAAGTGACAAAATTTTGTAAGCATGAAATGGAGGCTTGTAACCTCTTATCCATTAATGTGGTGCACTTCACACCAATAATAATGATTTTATATGGACATAATTTCCAAAGATCTTGGGGCATTGTCACGCAGATCGGAAACTTGCTACCGGTTGATACCAAAATTTCTGGATGCGAGACTGAAACTGACAGACCTAAAGAAAAACTAGCATTCCTTTTGATAGGGGTGTGGTTTGATTGTGGTGGATGTCTCTCCTCTGCTCACGTCCTAAGAGTTTGACACTCCTCTTTTGACTATGTCCATGTTCGGTGCTAATAAAATGTTCCATGTTGTGTTGCATCCTTTTTGATGTCGTCTGCACTTGTGGTATGTTTCGGAGAATTCATCCTTTTTTTTGCTCTCGACAAAAAAGGGATACAACTCATCAGCATAAAAATTCAATTATGATGGGAGACAATGTCTTTTACCATGTCGACACTTAATTGTTTTCCTTGACATTTGACGTCAACTGGATTGGTTTGGCGTAAAAAAAATAAAGCTTATGTCTTATTTTTGCAATATAATATTCAATGTACTTCTTCATGTGATGTCAACTAAATGAAAGTTGATGGAGTGTGCTGATATTTCTCTTGATGTCGTCTTCGATGCTCCTTTTGATATTTACTTTTGTCAAAATAAACGAAGGCAGTTGATGTCGATGGGTAAATATTTTCTTGAGATGAACTTTTTGCAGGGCATGAATATCTTCCCGCGATGCGTAAATTTTTGTAAGGTATGAAATCTTCTCACTATGCATAACTTTCTACGAGGCATGAAATCCTCTAACGATGCATAAATTTCAACAAGACATGGAATATTCTCGTGATGCATAAAATTCTGCAAGGTATGAAATCTTCTCGTGTTGCATAAATTTCTACGAGGTATCAAATCTTCTCACAGTACATAAATTTCGATGAGGAATGGAATCTTCTCGTGATGCATAAATTTCTGGGACGTATAAAATCTTCTTGTGATGCATAAATTTTTGTGAGGTATGAAATCTTCTCGCAATGCATAAATTTCTGCGTGGTATAAAATCTTCTCACATGGCATAAATTTCTGTGAAGTATGAAATCTTCTTGGGATGCATAAATTTCTGTGAGATATGAAATCTTCTCTCGATGATTTGATATAAACTCGCGATGCATGATTTCCCGTGATGCATGGACATTGACTCGTGATGCATGATATTCTGCGGTGTACGAATAATAACTCGTGATGCATGATCTTCCGCGACTATTGAATATTAACACGCGATGCATGAATATTAACATACAAGGCATGATCTTCCACGATGCATGAATATTAACTTGCGATGCATGGATATTAACTTGCAATGTCATCCATGTACTGAATGAAGATAGTGATTCGATCGAGCAACATAGTGATCTTCTAGTTGATTTCAGGATAATCATATTGTCTCCAATGATGATAACAGAAAAAAGACTTGTAGATAGTATATCGTCTTGATCGACAATAAAATAATTGACCCCTCTGGGATAATGGATAATATAATATCTGACATTATGATGCAATTGACGTCCTTTATGGAAATCGTAAACTCTTCTTTGAGATATTTCTTGATTCACCTTTGAATCTAGCTGGACGTTCTTTATAAATTTCATGTTTCTGGAAATTTGTTGAAATAAATAATTCATATTCCCAAGTCTCCGACATAAGCGATATAAAATGATTACTTCTTGTCGGAAAACTACTGATTTTGGGATAGTTTTCTCCTCCTTTTACTCCTCCATATTCATCTATTTGAAGAATTTACTGATATTAGAGCAACATTATAAACATGTGTCCACAGAAAAATGTTAGTTTTCAAAACGAACATGATCTGTGTTGATTTCTTCAGTTGTCTTCTCCTTTTCATGTTTTTTGCGGTTGATCTTCCTGATCTCCTAACTCTTGATAGATAAGACAAAATATTTTATGCCAAAAGAAAAGAAACATAAAAGGAAAATCTTTAGGAAAATAAATTTTTGAGAAATAATATTTTGAAAAAGGTCACTGCCAAATGTCATATAACGTCAGGCTTAGTGAACTTCTTTGGGCCTGATGCTTGGAGGTGTAACTAATTATTTGATGGGGAGTATTCAAAGTCACTCAAGACTGTCAAAACCACGTTAAAATTTTGAGGTCATCCTAAAAATTTATGTCCTAGTTAATTGTATTGCTTCGACTGTTGCTGAGTAAATTGCAAAATTTTAGAAACCCAGTTGCAAGTCTCGAAATATCTTCAATCATAATTTGTTGAGGAGAAATCTTCTTCCCGAGAATTTTTGAGTCCGTCTGAAAAATTCTGTCCCAGTTTCTATTTTAAAGAGGAATAGAAATCTTATGTGAGATATGACTGAACCCTTATGGCACTGAAGTATCCCGTTGAGGCAGGAATTAGGTCAAACGTATTTTCCCTTAAAGGTTAACAAAAGAAAAATTTACAATGAAATCGACCGAGGCCCACATAGGCCACCTATGTATCTCATTCTTGTGAATTCAGGTCGAACGTAGTTTGAATACATTAAAATAATTAAAGGGGATAAATGGGGTGAGCGAGGCCGACATAGGCCGCCTACATATCTCATTTTGAGAATTCAGGACAAACGTAGTTCATTACAAGAGGGATAAAATTTAAACCAAGAAAATACTAGCAAAATAGAACAGTTAAAAGTAAATGACAGGAATACAAAGTGAAACTTTACACATAATATCTCTTGATAGCATCTGAGTTGATCAGTTTTGTCCACGTTGTGCCATCCATCACCGACAGGACGAAAGCACCTCCAGATAATACTTTGCGAACCATCTATGGACCTTGCCAGTTTGGTGTGAATTTTCTTTTGTAAGTGTCTTAATAGAAAAAATGCGCTTAAGGACCATTTGACAAATTTTAAAAGTTCTAGCTCTAATTCTCTAGAAGGAAAGCACGATTCATTCTCTGTTGATATAGTTGACCATGACAAACGGCACCATTCTCTTTTCCTCAATCAAAGATAACTGATCAATTCTCTGGCTAACCCATTCAGCATTACTCATTTCAGCTTCATAGATAATTCTCAAGTATGACTGCTTTTTATCCGTTTAATAACATGTATGGAGTAGCTCCAGTCAATGTTCAAACGGTCGTTCGTTAACCCAATAAAGCATATGACAACATCTCATGCTAACCTCAGAGATTGTCAATCTTTTTCTCAGAATCTTCTTGAATTTTTTTATTTAGTGGCCATCTACAGCGCATTCATTGAGGACGATAAGCGTCCTTGAATTATGATGTGGTGATCTTAATAATTTCTCCACATATATCCTCCATCAAGGTGACTATTAAGATTTGCACCATTATCTTAATGAATGGATTCTTGACTCCAAAATCTGGGCATTCCAATTGTTGCGAAAACAAAATCAACCAACAACTTTCTTGGTCACAGACTTGGTAAGAAAATACTTTCACCCACTTTTTTATATAATCAATGGCAACTAAATTAAATATGTGTCCATTAGAAGCGGCTGGCTCTTATCGACGCGATGACAATCCCACCCCAAGGTACAAATAGCCAAAGTGAACTCATATCATTGAGTTCGTGAGGTGGCACTCAGATCAAATCACCGTGCACTTGACATTTATGATATTTTTGCACAAACTTGGAACACTCATTCTTCATAGTCATCAAGAAATAACCAGCTCGCAAGATCTTTCTTGCCAAAGTGGATCCATTCATATGGGTGCCACATACTCCAGCATGTATTTGTTCAATAAGCTCCGTAGCTTAAACAACATCGACATATCTGAGGAGACCTAAATCTGAGGTCTCCTGTACAGGATTTCTCTACTTAGAATGAAGTTAAGAGTCATACAACATATCGACTTGTTATGGTTTGACGTAGCATCTTCAGGATAAAGCCTGGACTCCAAGTACTTCTTTATATCAAAATACCATGGTAGACCGTCTATTTCTACTTCAACATGTAAACAATGGACTAGATGTTCCTTCAGTTCTATATCCAAATGATCAATATAATATGTATCCGGATGTTTAATCAATGAAGCTATCGTGGCAAAAGCATTGGCCAACTCATTATGTATCTTAGGAGTATGTCTGAATTCGATCTTAAGAAATCTTTTGCACAACTTTTGTTCATACTGCACTTAAGGTATATTGTTTGGGTTCTTCACAACCCATTATCCTTTAACCTGATAAATCAACAAATCTGAATATCTGATAACCAATAGCTCATATACGTTTATGTCGATGGCCGTTTTAAAAATAAGAATTCAAGCTTCATATTCAGCCATGTTATTCGTAAATTAAAATTTTAGCTGCCATTGGATAGTGCTGACCAGATTATAACTCTTAAACTGCTCCAGTGCCTTTCGCTTGATGATTTGCGGCTCCATCAAAGAATAGTCTCCAACCCAGATATGCTTCAGAAATATCTTCACCCACAAATGTCACTTCTTCATCGTGAAAATAAGTCTTAAGTGGTTCATACTCTTCATCAATGGGATTTTACGCTAGATGAACAGCCAAAGCTTGTGCTTTTATTTTGTTATCCGACGCCTTCTTCTGAGTTACCTACACATTAGCCAAACTCTACTCAACAACCATTTGTCCTTAATAGATTTTTCCGGTCGGCATCGCCTTTTGGATGAATATACTTCAGCGGGTCCATTTTTGAAATGAGGATGTACTATAAGAGACAAATAATTTCTCACACTTCTGGGCAAGCCACTCAAACACAACATTGCTTTTCTCTCCACAAGTGTTAATGAGACTATTATGGAGTAAACTTCTTACTTATTAATCGATCGACCTTTTCTTCTTTCCTGTCTCATCGTGTTGACCAAGTACGCATCTGAATGCACTTTATGAGACAGACAATTACAACAACAATAGACTCCCTTCTCACAGAGGAAACAATACTGGTGGATTGGACAACCAGTCCTTGATAGCATCAAAAGCAGTATGACACTCTTCAGTCCACTTTGTTGTATAGTCCTTGATAGCATGAAAAATAGTCTGAAATTCTTCAGTCCACTTTGTCAGAGCGTCTTTCATCAAAAACTTGAAGATACGCTCAAACACCACATTTGATTGAGCTATGAATCGACTAATGTAATTCGACCTCCCTAAGAAACTCATCACCTCGTTTCTCGTCTTTGGTAGAGGTAACTCTTGAATTGCCTTAATCTTGGAAGGATCGAGCTCAATACCTCTTCTACTGACTATAAATCCCAACAACTTGCTGGCAGGTACTCCAAAAGAATATTTAGCGGGATTCAACTTCAATTTATACCAAAGCAGACGATCAAAGAACTTCTTCAAATGTGTCAGGTGGTCCAAACTCTCGTGGGACTTGATAATGACGAAATCTACATACACCTCAATCTCCTTATGAATCATTTCATGAACTATGGTAGTCATAGCCCTCATATAGGTAGCATCAACATTCTTGAGGACAATTGGCATCACTTTGTAATGATATACACCCCAAGGTGTCATAAAAGATGTCTTTTCTACGTTTTCTTCATCCATCAGAATCTAATGATAACCTACATTAAAATCCACAAATGACTGCATTTCATTTTAGCACATTTATCGATCATAATATGAATATTCTGGAATGGAAAATTATTCTTTAGGCTAGCTTTGTTGAGATCTCTTTAGCCGACAAAAATCCTTATTTTCCCATTTTTCTTGACAACCGAAACATTATTGGCTAACCAAGTAAGGTATTGTGTCACTTCCACCAATTGAGACTTGATCTTCTTGGTGATCTCTTCTTTGACCTTTAAACTCAATTCAGGCTTGAGCTTCCGATCCTTTTGCTTCACCGAATCGAAACTCGGATTAATCGGCAATTTATCAGATACAACATCGATACTCAGCACTTGAATGTCACCTACTTCCCAGATGAATACATCAATATATTTAGACAGCAAATGAATTAGGTATTTTCTTTGAGTTTCATTTAAGTGGATGCTGATCTTAACCTCTTTAATAAACTCTGGGTCTCCCAGATTTACTGTTGTTGTTTCCTCTAGATTCGGCTGATGCTTGTTTCCAGCTGCAAAAATTTCCTTGGCAACATACTCTGGTTCCTCACTTTCTTCTTCGCAATCATAAACATTGTAATCACCTGCCTCATTCTGTTCATGACATGACATGACATTGAAAGTGTAAAACTTACATTACTTAAACCATAAACAAACAAAGTTAGAAAATCAAAGTATAACAAATGAGTAATTAATAAAATTAAAAAATAAAAGAGGTTTTAATTCAAATGTCAAAACAATACAAATTTTGGCCATGGCATAGGGACATGATGCCTTCTTTGAACATCACGATAGAAATTTGAAAATTCAAATAGTTAAGAAAAATTGGGGCCTCTTCCTGACTACCACCAATTTAATGCATAAAACGTTGCCCTTCTACCAAGGAGTTCGGGGAATCAGGATGGGCGTGGAGGTCCAATTCTACAACATCTTTCCTAGCTCACCATCACAGAATCCTATCAGTTCGACCTCTTCTTCAATGATAGCATCGATCTTTTGAAAAAAATAACAGATTCCTTATTCAAGGTCATCCTTCTCGGCATATTCACTGACTGTAAAGGATTGATATGCGTGAGAGATTGGCTTGGCCAATGCTTGATCATTTCTTTTTTTTTCTTCTCATCCTCATCTGTGGGGACGTACCCCAGTCCTTACCTTGCTCCTTTTTCATTGACCGGAATAGGCTCAATAATTACTTGGGAATTCCTTCCCAATCCTAAACCTTATTCAAATCTGCTTTGCAACATCACAGTAGCAATCATCCTATATATAGAAGGTAGGAGAGGCTGTGGTGCCATGTTTTCGCCGGTGATATTTACCAGCTCCATGTTATAGAAATCAATACCTCGAGACACTTCATTGATAATCGGCTCCTGTCTGCTTGAATGACTACCTTTGCCATTAATGACTAGCTCTTTATTCTTCCAAACAAGTTTCATCATCTAATGCAGGTTAGAAGGCACAACTCCAGCCATATGAATAAGGGACTTCCCAGAAGAAGGTTATAGCCGGTATCAATGTACAATACTTGAAACAGAGCAATGAATTTTGCGGGATTCATTTTGGATGATCAGATTCACCGCGCCTAACGTATCCCTTTGAACCACATAAAAGGATCTTACATTTACCTTGGTTTTGTTCCATCTTCCCAAGGTCAAACCTTAGTTTCTTCAATGTAGAGAACGGGTAAATATTTTGACCAAATCCATCATCTACTAAGACGCTATTGACGAAATTTTCACGACAGACGACAGTGATGTAGTGACTTGTTGTGGGACCTCCCCTCAAGAGGCAACTCGTCATTGCAAAGCTGATTTGATGCCCTCGAATAACCTGGTGGATCATAGTGGGCACACTATCGCTACTTGTGCCCGCGAGTACATACATATCATCGAGATATTTTATCAAAGCTTGCCTATGTGATTGAGAACTCATCAGTAGGGCCCATATATAAATTTGGGCTGGAGTTTTCTCCAAATGCTTGACAATATAATAATCTTTCGACTGCATTCCTTTCTAGAATTTCTCTTCCTCACCCTCGCTTATTGGAATTTTAGCTTGATCCTTCTATTGACTTCAGAAATCAAGCTCCTCGTGTGAATAACATCTTCCAGATCGGGTCATACCTTGTGCAACAGCAATCTAAATCACAAATTTTTTCTTGGTAAGAGTTTTTTATGGCACCAAGGTAACAACCTTTTAGGGTGTCAAGATAACGAACTCTTTTTTAACTTTGATGCTCAAGGAAGCTATATAATTTTCAAACTCGTCATGAACAATCGGAGTTCTTGCTTTCGTTCCATGCCAATCATCGTATGTTTCTATCATAGTGACGTTGCCGCTTCAATGATTCGACAATGGATTGGTATTGACACTAGGTGCAGCTGATTAGAGACAAACCACCTCTTGGTCAATCAAAATCCTAAATCTTGTGCTTGAGGTTGATACAGCCTACGTATCAAGCCCAACACTGCTAGAATGATAAGCACATCTCTTATCTAGCCTATAGAATTTTGAATTTATGTCCACGGGTTTGGACCCCACCGAATGGATATATCTAGCTGCAACCACTCGCTCGTACAACTTTCTTAGGCTTTCAGTGAGCGCAGTTAAGTTCATTGAAGGATTCTCGTCAAATTTGGGTCGAAGAGGATAAAATCTTCCTCTTTTGGAAGGAGGCACCTATTAATAACTTCTGGTATTTGGGCGGGGAGCTTGGCTTCTAGGATATGACATTTTTTTGTAGTTTTGTGATGGATCTAGGTAATTCAGAAGGGGATTCTTGTATAGTTGATTTTGGACAAGATAATCGGAGGAGGTGCTCGGTAGGTCGACTGCACGTTAGCACAGTTGGGATCAACACCGTTGTAAGGAGATGGAATTTGGTAAGGTGGAGGATGATTTGCGCAAATGGGTGATGGATTTTTATAGTTCGGGGTTGGACTTTAGTATAGTGGAGCTTGGACATTTGGCTAAGTGGTAGTAGCATTCTGATAGATTGGAGGATTATTAGAATGACTAGCCTGCGTGTAGCAAGCTTGGTAGGAATTTTACAAAGGCCGAGAACAACCTTATGAATATGACCTGCTTCTGGGTTTTTTCCCCATATGAAAAAACAATGATTTCTTCTCTTTTGTTCTTCAACTTTGCTGATGATCCAGGTGATGCAGAATCACGGTCTATTTTTCGCGTTATCAACCCGTCTTCGATAGTCTCACCAATTTTGACTATGTCGGCAATTTTTGCTCCTATGAGCAACATGATTTGATCATAATACTCGGACTTTTGCACCCGCACTAATACTTCTACAATTTCCTTTTCAGACATGGGTGGTCTCACCCTGGCCGCTTCTTTTCTCCACCTATAGGCAAACTCTCTATAGGTCTTGCTTGATTTTTGCTTTATCTTTTCCAAAGAATACCGATATGGAATAATTTGTACGTTGTAAGCGAATGATGAATAAAATCTTTGGCCAATGCATTCCAACTGGGTCATTGTCGGGTTTCATGCGAGGTGAATCATTCAAGAGCTTCTTCGCATAGGCTTCAGGTGAAGACTCGCATCAATAAAGCTTCATACCTTCCAACTCACATGAGATGGTCACAGTAGGCTCTTAGATGAGCCATGGAGTTGCGCACTCCTCTGAAAGTGTAAAACTTTGGGATCTTGAACCCTTCTAGAATGTCCAAGTTTGGATGAATACATAAGTCTTCATAACTAAGCTTGGTGATATCAGGGACGCATTGGAGATCTTTCATGGCTTTCTTGATCTCTTTTTATGTCGACCTTTACCTCTTCTTTTTCCCTCCACTCCTTTTCCTGTTCCTTATAATGATCCGGCTCAGAATCGTGCACATCGTGCTCAGCAGGGACCAGAATTTTGAAAGTGGTTCTTTTGGGTAAGGGTGGAGATATAGAAGGACTCTGGGCATTTTGAATGGTTTGATAATTTTGTGGGTAAGTTTGCGGATTTGTATTCTGGTTTAAGTGGTTGTGGGGTATTTGGGGATTGACATTATTTTGGTTTTGATTTTGCAGTGGTGGAACGGTTTGATGGTGAGTTTTTGTTGGTGGGGTGGCATTTGGGGATGGTTGTTTTGATGAGGAGGTAGGGTTTGGTATGATGCGAAGCATATTGGGGATTTTCGGTAGTAAGAGCAATAAACGATGGATTTTGAGCAGGTGTAGATGGATGGTTCTGGGCTTGATCCATATTTGAAGAAGGAAAGTAGATTGGAGGTCTCCCATCAGCAGTGTTACAACAAATCGTGGCGGAGGCAGATCATGTCTCCTTTGCATTTTTACCATCATCTCTGCAATCTTTTGTATCAACTGCAGAATCAACTCATTCTGGTTCGCTACGGTTGTTGATCCACAACAACATTAGTAAGACTCAATTTTTTAAGTACTATCCCCTAAAATTGTCTATCCATTTTCTGAGCTTTATCTAGGGAAGAAATATTCGGGACATTTTGATTTTGTGAAATAGGGATGATCTGCTAGCTTCTGATCGACCCAAATCATTTTCAAAGTACCTTAGAAGGAAAATAACTCAAAGAAGATTTGTCCATGCATATTCAAAATACATAAATGCATAATATCACATATAGAGAAGATTGACACACAAGTTGCTTTGTTTAAGGATATCTTCAACTCACGAGTAACGATGGAAACACATTTTTAACAAGTAGGAATTTGCTTGTTTTAGTTTTAAACTATCTCAACAAGGCTGAACCATGTTGAGCTAGGGTCTTTTGAGGTTGCTCTTTGACGTCCGTTAATCTGGTCTTTGGATCTTCTCGGAACATGAAGCGGAGAGAATGAAATTTTTTGAAGATAGTGGTCGGGCCTGGGAAGGCTTCCTACGAATCTCAAAAAAGATAATTCAGTTCCAACGTAGATTACTATATAAACATTTTCATTTATTCGTTCATAAGTATTACAAGGAAATTTAAAGTCAACAATAGAGCTTTTAAATTATTAAATGATGATGACACATTAGTTATTTCCCTTCTTGTTGCATCATTAGTCTTCTCCTTTCAGACTACCTACAAATGGAGGTTTGTATATGATTTCCTCGTCGTCGCCTTCCCTAGTCGCTTTTGGGTGAGCATTGTCGCGCATGTCCAACCTCTCTTGCAGGTCCTCTATCTTCATCTCAACATCTTTCTTTCTCTTTATCTGTGATACAAGATCCTCATCTAGCATCACGATTGCAGTTTTGTAGATTGTGGTGTCCATGTGGACTCTGATACCTTCCTCCTTGGCTTCTTGAATTTCTAAATGAATCTGTTCGATCTTTCTTTGTAGTTTTTCTCTAGTGAGTTCCATCTGGACATTCTTACCTTTGTCCATAGCAGTGATTTTTGCTTTTCCTGAGATGGTAGAATACTATTTTAGGATTTATGATATAGAAGGAGGTATTTAGAGTGAGAAACTTAAGATTTCAAATTTTGGTCGAACGTTCTTTTGTAATAGTTACTTGGTTGCATAATTTTGAAATTTCTTGAAAAGTGTGGTTTTCAATATCATCATTCATAGAAACAACATACACATAAATAGTTAGTTCACAAACATATTCACCTACAACATACCTAAGGAACCCTCTTTGTGCCAGGGTGAGGCGTAGCCGCATTGGGAATGAGTACACGTTAATTTGAACCATACAAATAATTCCCCCTCAAATTAATTTCATGAATGAATAATATTGTTCACAAAGGGTAAATAAAGGATAAAACACTAAAAGAGAGACCCATATAGGAGCCATTTGAATGTAGGGAAGTGCAGTAAAGACAGACCCGCGCAGGGGATAAAATGACAAATACATATAGAAAAACCCGCGCAGGGGCTAAAATGACAAATACATATAGAAAAACCCGCGCAGGGGACAAATCCACTATGTCGCTCCAGATGGTCTGTTCTGTCATCGTCCCCCTGAGTCTTGCATTAATGAAACATATATCTTAGCATCAGCAAGAATCCTTCACCCAGGAGTCCTTTGTCTTCGAAGCTTTCATATTGCATCCTCTCGATTTTCTCTTTTACGCAGGTATCGAAATTATCATAACCACGCCTTAGTCTTTCCACCTCTTGAGTCTCCTTCTCAAGAGTACGTTCGTTCTCGACAAACTTAACGTACACGTCTTGGGCCTCTTTCTTTACCTCTTGTATATCGGCACTGCTTTGGATTCTCTGTCCCTTACGTTGATAAAGCTGCACGAGGTTTGTGAGAAGAAGATTTGTATGTCCTTCTTCCTCCATTCTTTGTAAACATTGTCATATCCAGCATTAAGCCGGTCAGGGGCGAAGGTGTCTTTATCAATAAACTTGGCACTTTTCCACTCTATGAACATTCATTCGTCAGGCCGCTTCATCACACTTGTCCTCCAATATCAATCCATAAGAATCCATGATAACATAACGCCTCTTGAGTACAGTTTGTCTCCTCTCAAACCGTCACAAGAATAGAAAGGGTGCATACGTTAAATTCCTAATATAGAGTGAAGCAAAAACCGGTCTCGTGTAACACTCCTAAACAAATTTGAATAAGTAGGTACTTTAGGGAATTTAATTATTAATTAAAAAAAAATCCTGAAATTTTTATGGCATAATGGTCCCTTTCAATACTGATTAAAAAATCAGATTTATAATTTAATTTAATCTTATTTTTACTAGTTTTTAAATTTTTTTCTCCTAATCCTACTGACAAACTCCTCTCTCTGTCACGTTTGTTTCTTCTGCCGAAAATAATGTCAAAACTGAAATACTCAAGAGTTTATTCACACTTGAAAGAACTCACAAGAGATGTTAAAAACTGTAAAAGACACAGTAAGCAAAACGTCAATGCTGAGAGGTTCGTTGAGTGAGGTTTCACGTGCAGTAAATTGGGCGTGGGGTCTTGAGGAGTGTCTGAGTAGCAAGATCAAGTACTGGAACATCGAATTACGGTATGGGTTTTCTTCTCTCTGGACACTTTCCCGGACCCCTTAAGGTTCAAGATATTTAATTTCCGAAAACAGGGTTTGTTCCCCTTTGTATGTCCCTGTCACTAGCTCCCATTTAATTATCGTTTGGGTTTGCTGTACAAAAGAGGGGTGGGGACGTAAGATTAATTTCGTTTTTTTTGTGATGTTTATGGTTTTAAGTAATGTATGTTCGGAATTATTTGAAGTATTGAAAATGTTGTTCCGAAATAATGTGAAAAAGTGATGTGTCTGTGGCAAGTCTTTAGGCAGTTGAATTTAATCAATGTGGAGGTGTTTAATGGCATGTTTTAAAATCCTTGTCTTTTATTGCAACAGTTCTACAACTGATTTCATTGTACTGAATCCTTGTTGCTTGAATAACATCTTTGAGCAAACCAACCTTCAAGATGCTGCCTAAAATGTATTAATGGTCCTACAAAATTTCATTAGGAGTTCAGAAGTGAACACTTTGATCACAATGAATTGGAAAAATGACCAAATATTCCGCAATAATGCAGATGTTAATTAGGCTAAAATACATACTAATGATTTGGAAATTGTAATAATCAATTTTAAAGGGTGAGGCAACAGGCGCGAACCTGTGTCCTCACCCGTATGGCTCCTGTAATTCGGGAAAAAAATGAAAAAGGGGGGGGGGGGCTGGGGGATTCGAAATTTGGCCGGTGGAAGAGAAAGGGGGAAAAGTTAATTAAGTAAATAAATGGGAGGTGTGGCATTCGAACCCACGAACTCCCGATATGCGCGAAAGGGAAAAAGAAAAGGAAAAAGTACACGTAAGGCGTGGGAATCGATCCCACGACCTCAAGGCTAAAGGGAATTGGCGAAATCAATTAGTAAAGGAAATGATGCTTTGGGGATTCAATCCCACCACCTCACTGCCATTGATTTTTTTTTTAAAAAAAGGGGGGTTGTGGGGATTCGAACCCACCACCTCACAACCCTTGTGAATTTAATTATAAAAAAATAAAGGGGGTTGTGGGGCTTGAACCCCTAACCCTTCTTTTAACATAATTTAATTAAATAGAAAATTAATTCTTCATGTAATGTTAGATTAATTTAGATTCTAATTAAAATAGAAAATCTATTCTTCACGTAAATGTTTAAATTTAATTTAGAATTAAAAAAAAATAAAATTAATAATCCCTTCATGTAAATGTTTGGGGATTTAACTAAGAATTCTATTAAAATAGAAGAGTAATTCTTTCATATAAATTTTGGATTAATTTATATTAAATTTAAGTAGATAGCAATTATTTTCGTTTAAATGTTGAGATTTAATTTCGAATTCCTAATTAAAATAGAAATTTACTTTCATGTAATGTTGGGGATGTAATATGAATTCTAATCAAAAAAAAGAAATTTATCATTTCATTTAAATGTTGAGATTTAATTTAGAGTTCAAAAGTTATAATATAAGAATAACCGTCAATGAAAAATGTAAGTGATATCTAATTGATTACTGATTTAGGTTCCCGTGCCCAGAACACCGTTTGATACTAAGTCATAACGTAGTAAAATATCCAAGAGTAATGTGCCCATCTACTTTCTAAAACAAACAAGATCTTGGCATAGTACAAGATACACAGTGTTGCAATACATAATCTTAAGAAAGTACGGATCACTTAGCGAACTATGCATTCAACCCATGTCTTTGTTATGTATAGAAACATAAGTCTAACATACGTTAAAAAAATAAGTAACCCCGATGTACGTAATGAAATGATGAACCTAGGAGGGTTAGTAAACGAGTGTAACATACCTAATGCAAGTTCATTGGCATACAAGATATGAATTATGAAACGAAGAATGAACATTCCTGTAATACAGGTGAGTAAAGATGAAAAACAACGGTGCTTAACCATGAAGAAGTTGGTGACATCGATAATGTGAAGCTAATGTATATATGAGAAGCAATCTCAAATGATCCAGTAAATGTTAGCCAATACGTACTACCCATTGAGAGCTTAAGATAATTAATAGACAATATCTAGAACACTCTAATGAAAATATTGGGTTTTAAAACAGCTAATAATCATGATGAGATGAGAACTCATCTATGAGGGCGATGTTTGTACTCATACAGAAGCCCACTCATCAGGATATATTAGTTATGTAATGGAAACATTATATGAGCAGCGGTAATATGCTATGAGTGTGGTGCCTTATTTCGAAAGGTCGAAGGCTCACGTAGCTCTCTGAGATGAGACCTGCTCCAGCTTGCCAGGTATGGGGTTTTCCATACATCAATACTGCACAATTATGGATCTGGCGGATTAACTTCCCATATACACTAAGCATGTTATTGAATCAGCTTTGGACGTGATTCCAAACCTCTTGCGCGTTTGGAGACATGGATTTTCATGATTCTCATATGATAGTATTCAGTTCAAGTTAAAATTCCCAAGAATGATAAGGTCAGCCCTCAAATTAATCATATTAAGAGATGGATGATACCGAATGTTTCGGATAAGTAATCAAGTGTGAGCTAGGTCATTAATAAAACGTTAGGTTATTATTCCTATATCATTTCATAACAAACCGTGAAGTCCTAAACTAACATTTTAAGGTAATAGCTGGTATCAGACTGGCCTTGAATGAACTGAAATGAAGTACGTATTGTAATGAATGAAACAGATTCTGTTTAGGCTAAAGAAGGCTCTCTACTTGAGGTCCCTATGTGTTGAGGGCCATTATTGTTGAATCTTAAGGTCAAGTCCACGATATCAAGGTTTCATGGAATATGAATGAATAATATGAAAGCAGCTATGTGTTATATGTTATGTGTTATATGAAGATTTTATGTATTGTGTGCAATATGATAATTATAATGATGCATGTCACTCTCACGGCTTATCTTTCCAAATCTCTATTTGGCAAGTCCACTGACTTGACTTCCAAGTGTCGTTAGGAAAGAGCTATTCTTTCTCATGCATGTCCCTGGTGTGTGCTTGCATATACCCATACTTAGTACAAGTGTCTACTTATTCCATAACAACATGTCATTGAATTCATAAAGGTGTTTTTATTGTCAGGAGTATGCAGCTCCCGAGTCCCAGCACCCTTCACTATATGGTTGAGGATCCACCACTAAAGAAGCAAGTTGCATACTTAGAAGTATCCATGCCATTCTTTTCATTTTTCCAAGGCTCGATACATATCAAACAAAATGACCAGAGTTGTAGGGTAGTACTTTGTTTTCCACTTGTTCTTGATGTACCTTGGTTTCACGGTACTTTGAATGCTTTTTCCTTAAGTTTAGTGTGTGTCCAAAAGCTTTTTTATATTGATTTTTATGAAAGTATGTACTTATTTGCAAGAAATATATTCAAATGACCGTAAAAGTTTTTGAGCGAGAAATGTATAAGAGACTCACCTTCTAGCTATACGTCCCTTTATTCCTGTGACGGTCCGTAGTGGCAATCAGATAGTGATGATCGAGCTGCTGAACGGAAGAGTGGAAGTCTGACCTATGGGATATTGATGTTCCATGCGGACCACGACGTCATAAGAGCCACGTGGTCCGTCCCTGTTGGTTTCGTCATAATTACAGAGAGTATCCATTACCCTTATTCCCAGAAGATAAAAATTATGGAACAAGACCCCTCCTTCACGCACTGTCGTGCTTGAAACAGTCCGTCGTACCTATTCTTGTTAGGGAATGGCAGAAATTATAATGTATGGAACAAACTGTCAATGATGACGACGGGGCCTGCGTCAACACTATTGGTCCGTCGCTCAGACGCGTTGTGGATAATTTTTTCAGTTTAGTTAGAATCCTTCTTAGTATTAGGTTTTTGTTTTTATTATAAATATTTTTGAAAAACCTCATTGTTTGGGGAGACTTTTGGTTAAACTGTTAGACTTTTCGATAATCTTTAGTTCTCTTGTTCAGTATGAATGATTAATTTCTGTAATTATAGACTTTGTCTCAATTGATTGTTTATGCTTTTTTTTGATGAAATCAAGAGAGATTTCTGGATTTTATAATTTTCTCATAAGTAAGGCATGAATTCTTTATGTTAATATATGATAAAATTGTGATTAATGACCATGGTTCACTAAATACCATACAAAAGAGTTGTGGAAACCATGGGTGAATAATAAGGTAAAATATACCTAAAATATCTTTAGACATGTCTCTTGGCATGTATTGATAATTCTTTCGTTTCGCTGGTCTTTTTAATTAAGTGATGGACCACGTTAAGATTCGTCCTAATGCTACTTGCCAGACCAAGGAGGTAGATATAGGAAAATAATTATTAACACAGATTTATTGTAACACTTCTAATAATCGCTAGTGTATGTTTGGTACGGATGTAATAACTTAGTAAATATTTGTTTTTTTAATACAATGCTTAATAGAGGTAAAGGTAAGGGTTTGGTATAGCAAAACATATGGTAGTCGGGACCAAGGTGGGCTGAGTGGAATTTCTAGATGCCGACCAAGGATTTAGAGATACAATACTTATCACTTTACATGCAAGATACTAGGAAACATTGTTATAGTTAGAATTATCAAGTAGAACCAGTGGGAACACTTAGCCATATTTAATTTTATTAATGATTAATCTATAGATTTGAATTCTGTTTATTTCTTTACTTTAATTTAGGTAATTATTTTCATTAATTTATAAATCAAAAACCCTTTTTTTTTGTCTTTTGCTTTCTAGGGAAATAGTGACTAAATAATGTAATATATAGAATAAGTTTTGTCTGAACATTTCCTCGTGATTGAACCACCCTCTTTATTGTTGTGGGTTACTGAATACGACCGGCGTACTTCTATTTGACAAGGTTTTTTTCAAAAAAGTTTTGAGCGTATAAATTTTTAGCGTCATTGGCCGGGGAAAGAATCTTTAGCATTAACTTAAACTTATACTAAAATTTGTCAATTTTTCTTAGTTTTAGCTTTTCTATTGTTTTTTAATTCTTGCAAAACTAACTTCCTTGTATTACAAATACACTAAAAGGAATACTACCTTGTTTTCCTTCGACCCAACGACTATCTCGTACAGTACGCATTACGGAATCAAATCAAACTTGGGTATTAACGATGATGACGAACCAGAACATCCTAGCTCCATTTGATGCTCATTTTCATTGTCTTACCCTATGATCCTTTTGAAAACAAAAAAGGGGAGAACATCCTCGACCAACGTCCTCAAGAATCTACAAGT
Organism: Solanum habrochaites; assembly: GCA_027704765.1. Taxonomy (NCBI): domain Eukaryota; kingdom Viridiplantae; phylum Streptophyta; class Magnoliopsida; order Solanales; family Solanaceae; genus Solanum; species Solanum habrochaites. The sequence continues at coordinate 32,955,872 of JAKWJA010002499.1, read as the reverse complement.
TATGATATATTGTAGACTCGGATGGTCCACTTTTCTTGACCCATCTACCACAAGTCAACACCTTTGTGGTAACTAATAGTCTGATGCAAATGCTTACTTCTAGAGGTATTTTTTCATGGTTACTTTCTGAGGACCCAACTGCCCATATAGCTAAGATAAGGGCAGTGTGTAGAAGTTGTATAGGAAGGCCTAATTTGAATTTGAATGTAATTGGGCTAAGTGGTAATTTCCTCCTCTCCTGACGGGCGAGGCAGCTATTTGCTTCAGCGGTGACTCCCTTATAACCAATTTCCCCCACTTGCAAACCAACTCAGGGACATTTTCTTAGTCAAGTTACTACCATCCTCCAGAACTAATCACAAAGCAAAGTGTGAAGAACTTTGTGGCACTTCCAGGAGGGACCCAGTTGAAGCAGTTCTTAGGGATAGATTCATTCATTTTTGAAGAAGTGTCCCCAATCACTACTAGATGATAAGTAACTGGGAAACTTCTCTCGGGGAAAGAATAATAATTAAGAAAGGTATTTGATCTTATATCGGGTGTTCTTATGTGAGTGTCCCGTTATGGGGGCCGAGATTGCCAAAAAGTTAGAGAAAAATCTCTCGGAATAATAAAGCTTTGGAGTACTCGGAAAGTCAAACGGGGAGAAATACCATCGGCGGGGAAATCCACTCACAACCCATCCATCGTGAGATTCGTGAATAGATGGCTCAGATGGATAACAGAGCTTGGATTAGTATTAAAACTTATGACTGGGGGTTCTAAAAATATAAATTCCATTGACACTTGACTAAACCAGCACCACTAAATTATAAGTACTATCCTGAGGAGTATTCTATGGCGGTACATAAGCAAAATGGGGGGAGGGGGGTTCCCTACCGAATATCCAAGGCTCAATAAGAGAATTGGCGCAAGTCAGGAAACCAAGGTCGGAACCATTGTATACTATAACTGTGGAGGGTAAAGTATGATTCCGGATGGAAATTACAAACCCAAGGACCGCTACCAACTTTAATAAGGGAACTATGGTAGAAGAAAAGATGAGGAATGTGTGCCCTATTTTCCTCCTCAAATCGTTAAGTTGCTTTTAGGGATGGTTGATGTATAATGTCGCGAGTTGAGATATGTTACAAAAAAATGTAGGATGTTCGAGCTGTTAGTTGATGGCCATTAAAGATGTTAATTAGTGATTTAGCGGGTATTTGGAAGAAAGTCGATACACATGCAATATCGAATAAGCATCTTGAGTTGCAAATGGCCCAATTATCTACGGCTGTGAACACACGGCAACCAAGCACTCTTCCATGAAACACTGTACAAAATCAGATAAAATAATGAACACTGTATGGCAATTCACTACTGGGGTAGTAAGAAAACCATTGACCCAACTTTGCCGTCTAATGAGGAAAAGGTGATTAAAGATAATGATAAAGTGGTAGAGGTTAGTGATGAAGTAGAAGATAACACTAGAACAGAGTTGACATGCCTAAAAAGTTACTCCCATCTCCCCTTCCATACCAACCACCCCCCCTTTCCTCAATGATTGTGAAAATACCGTAGGATGGTAATAGATCCACAACAGCGTTTTATACAATGTTAAAGCAACTTTCTATCGATGTCCCTTTCGTACAAAGTTCTAGAACAAATGCTCCGGTAATGCCATGTTTACTAAAAGATCTGGTTCAAGAAAAGATCAGTCACTTTAAGGATGATGATGGAATGCAGCTGTAACTGCTATTGCTACAAGATCTATAAAATTACAAAATAAAGAGATCTGGGTGCGTTCAACTATTTCCTGGGTGTACAATCGGGTCTTTACATTTTGCGAAAGCAGTGATGTGATCGGGGAAAGCATAAGATCTCATGCCCCTCTCGTATTACAAGAACTGGTTTGGCTGATCCTAAAGATCACTGCGATGTGTCGGCTACTGATGGCCAATCGACAATAAAAGGCCTACAGGGATACCCACATATCTAATAACAGTGAGTCGTTTCATATTTCCTAGAATATTTTTTTATTCTTGATTGTGAAGTGGATTTTGAAGTGCATTAGTCTTGGGAAAGGGTCATTCCTTACGACGGTAAAAGCTTTAGTTGACATGGAAGGGGAATGAAATTTCGGTTGAAAAATGAGAATGACCTTAACATTTTTAGGTCCATGAGCAGGCAAGTTGTGATCTGCAAATCTGTATCGGCTAATCTTTTCACATCTTTCAAATTTTTTAAGTCGTTCCCAGACAACAAATAAAGAACGTTAGGTGTATATCGTAAGTGGCTCTTGATCTGGTGATGTTCGGTTTAAAACGAAGAAAATAATTAGTTGGACATGAAGAATCCGACTCCACTCGCGAAAGCCATCTAAGAAGAGGGCTCCAAAATTTTAGAACTAAAAGCTCTCCTCACTTATCTCTGTATGATTTTGGGAAAGTGGGCCATCTGCGTCGGTAATTCATTGTATGCGGACAAATGAACAACAAGTTGAGAGTTTGGTGAAAGGCTTAAAAAAGTTTATAAAGAGATACTGGGTGCTATTGCAGACATTATGGATCCCCGTCCTGTATTTTTTTGTTCAAAAAAATCCAACTTATCCCCGATGTAAGGCATGTGTTAAGGCACTCCAGACTTAAATTCAGAGTCGTATGAAGGATATCTTAAATGGTGGTTGTCGGAGAAAAATTCTGATCGCCTATAGTAAGTTGGGTATGCCTGTTTAGTGTGTACGCTAAGAAATGGGGAATGAATGTGGTTCCCCAATAGAAAAATGAGTTTGTTTCCAAGATACCATGTTACTGGATTAAGGGTTGTATGGATTACACAAATTAATGCATAGACCAAAAAGACCATTTTCCTTGCCTTCATGATCATATGTTGGATAGACTATGCCGGAAAAAGGTGGTACTTGTTTCTTTATGAGTCTGAGTAATCAAGGGGGTTGCTTCAATCGTTGCCGCGACGTAAATCTGGTCGCTGGTTGGGAGGCAACCCAAGACGTATCCTCTAACCCAACTATAGTTTTCTTTCTAGTAATGGTAGCATTTTCTACTAATGTGTTTTAAATTTGCAGGTAGCACATCACTAGGAAATTCTGCAAAAAATCAATCTGCAACATCCACTAACGGACATCTACGACGGATTTTGGTACCCTCGATGGTCCGTCCTGCACAACCTTCATGACGGTCAAAGACCCCTCTCCTAAGGGTCTCCATACTTTTTGTAAGTGCCCCAAAACGGTCATGGACGACGGACCGTCATTATCACGACAGACCATCCTGCTTATCCATCATAACTGTTAGAGACTTTCCTTATGAGGGTCTCCAAATAAACATTGTTTATGTAAGACATGACAGACCCCATGCCAGTCCGTCATACTCACTATGGGTCGTTACCTTGTCTGTCGTGTTGCACTTCTTCTCCAAAGATGTGGAGACAGCGGGAGGCACGACTGATAGTGTTGTTGCTAATGAGGACACTACTAAGGGTGTCCAGACTACAAAGGTAGTGGGTTCTGGGGAACCGTACCTACTAGCTTGCTTATCGCCGGCGCTTTGCGCCTCAGGGGACAATTACATATTTTTTGTTAGGGGTGGGGTAAATGGAATGTGAGTGCTAGGGTGAAGTCTGAGTAGCCCAATTCACGATCTTTTTTTGGGGTTTCTTGCCTGTGTTCTTTTTTTCCTTTTCCCCAAAAGACTATTACTATTATTGTTGCCATACGATGTTTATATCTTGTTGTACATATATAACTATGAGCATTGGCTAAACAAATATGAACCATCCCCCCGATATGAAACTGATGCATGACTAGGCATACTAATTGATAATTGTGTGGCTCTAAACATGACATATGGATACACTACTACATGTACCTTGAAATCTAAGACCAACTAGGTGTCTAATAATTGAGAATGTAATGAATGTTCCCCCCCCAAGTTAGTGTGAGGAAAATAATCAAGGATCCACTATTGAGATAGAGCTAAACTTTCCTTGTTAGTCTTGCTAAAAGTAAAGCCAAAATGACATTAGGAAGGATCAGGTCTTTGTTTGAAATAGTCAATCGTTAGCCCAAATAAAAAAACAAATTAAAGTTATTCCCTATTTTCCAAATGATGTTGAGCCTAAAAACCAAGTTTCTTTTCACCTCAGTTAATCTTCTTTCAAAAAGAGATAGGACAATGTGTTGGACCTTGTTCCCTGTTGGACATTGTGTATCTAGTTTATCACCCAAAAGCATCATTTGAGTGGTGGCTAATGTAGAAAAACAACATTTTTTTGTGGCCCAGAACCCACCTTGGGTATTGTGAGCCTTGACTGAAGGCAAAGTCATGAGTTTGAGTAGGGCTGTTTATAAGGAACACTCCCAAAGTGGGGGTTGATAATAAGAAAACCAGAAACAAAATAGAAGTGACATAAAAAAAGGAAAAAAGTCACTAACCCTAATAGGATGAAAGGAAAAAGTCAAGTAAAAGACAATTGAGAAAATGGGACAAATAAAACAATGAAAGGTGGTACGTTTCGACGATATTCAAGGAGAGCAACCAGTCACCAAGTATACATAAATCTACCTACCTGGACCCTGTGTCTGTTACAAGATAGGAAAATCCTATCTGATCCTCAGTGTTGTAATGTCCCGAACATAAAGCGGTGCAAAAGGGCTAATCTTATGACAATCTTGAAGAATGAGTTATGAATTTTTTTATGTGATTGAGTGTCGAAAAGTATCTTATATATACTCAAACTTAAAACATTGTGTGAAAAATGAGAATGGTTTGTTTTGAGTGAGGACACTATAAAATCCCCGGAAATAGTAGCACCTTGGTGAGAATTGAAAAGGATAGTTTCAGTGGCGTGTGATTAATGGTCATTGTCATGGATCCACAAATTCAAGTCAAGAGCTAAGTGCGAACATTCAATGACATGATAAGAATGGATCGAGATTGATAGAAATGGATTGCGAAAGCTTAAATTATGATCCTCTTTACATGATTTTTAGTGAGTCATAGTGTGTCGCTTGAGGACAAAACCAATTTAAGTTGAGGTGGGTTCAATGTACCATGGTTTCGGCGGTATTTATATAAATGCTTTTACATAAGTTTAGGGTGTGTACCAAACATTTTTTTTATTATTTTTATGTAGTTTCTTTCCCTTTTTTGCACAAATCTGTCAAAAGATTACACAAATGTTTATTGAGCGAGAAATGCAGAAGAACCACTTAGGATCTTGTGATGGTCCTTCGGTGTGTGAAGTCCTGTAGGGTGGCATATTATTGAGGAGAGAGGAAGCTTCTGAACGCTAATGGGAAGTCTGACATAGTGCGGGACTTAAAACGGGCAGTCCATGAAACGACCGTCTAAGCCACGACGCCATCCTGCTGGTTCGGTCGTCATGATGAGAGAGTAGTCCTTGAGCCAAATTCCTAGAATTAAAGTATTTAATCGAAAGAGACCCTCGACGGACCGTCGTGCCTTTGAAACGGTCTGTCTACTGTTGTCAATGGTAAATGAAGAAAGAAGACGATAATTGTTTGAAGTGTGGACCACTATGGTCCGTCACAATGTCCATGGACTAGAACGCGTTTGGACAAATTTACAATAATTGATACAACATCTTTTACTAGGTTTTGTTGTTAATTATGAAAAGGTTAAAAACCGGTCATTGTTTGGGGAGACTTTTGGTTAGAATTTTTTGTTGAGCTGTAGATTTTGATACATCATCATTCTCTTTGTTCAACGTATTGAAGGAATAATTTCAGTAAATTGATACTATTGTTTCTTGAATTGATTGTTTGTGCTTTTGTTGATAATCAAAGTTAATTACTGGATTTATGTATTTCCCATTAAAGTAATGCATGAATTCTTTATTAAATATCTGAATAGTGTATTAGATCGATGGGTAACTAAAATCCATAACTAGGGTTGGAAACCATGGTTGAATAATGAGAGTAAAATCTACTAAATAGCAATTCTAGAATATTGTCTTGCATTCTATTGATAATTCCTTTCGTTTAGTGACGTCTTTTTAATAAGATGGCCAACGTAGAATTGCCGCCTTAATGCTTTTTTTCGGACTAAGGAGGTAGGTTATAGGAAAAGAATTATCAACATAGATTTAGTGTACTCTATCTAATAGGCTAGTAACAGGTTGTACAAGGTAATAACATAGTCAAATATAAAATACAATGCTTAATATAAGGTAAAGGTATGTGCCGGACCAAGGTGCGGAGTGAAATTTTTTAGATTCCAGACCAAAGATTTAGAGGTACATAACTTATCACTTTCCATGCAAGATACTAGGAAAGGTTTGTTCAAGTTAGAATTATAATGTTAGGAACCTGTGGGGAACATTTAAGAACTAGTTACTTTTATTAGTTAATTAACCTCTGAGATTCGAATCTGTTAGTTGTTTTAGTTGTAGTTTTTATGGTTAATTATTCATTAATTTAAGTGTGTACATAACTTATCATCTTTTGGTGTGTCGTTTTGCTTTCTAAGGAAAGAGTTGACTAAATATAGAATAATAGAATAAAGTTAAGTCTGAACTAATTTCCTCATGGATCCGGACCCTAACCTTAATTAATTTTGGTTCTTTACTTCAGACGACTGCTTTTCTTATTCCGATAAGTAAGTTTGGCGTATCTGTTCTCTCCCCGTTGAACAAGTAATGGGGAGTGTTATAACTCAGGTATTGTATTCAGCCTTAGACCCATATGAAATACCATGTTTCCGATAACGCTATAGCAAATGTAAGGACGAATGTTATAATTCATTTCTCTGTAGTAGCTCTGAACTCTTCGGAGCGGTTATAAGTGGCGTGGGATTCTTTGCATGTTCAAATATGATTAATGACTCTAATGCACAACATGGATTCTTGGTACCAGTAGTCAAAGTCTTTTCGCAACCCAAACTAGTCAACAATATTTTCTACTAATGGTTTCTTAGGGATAAATATGTCTTTTTTTTTTTTCTTGCTTTCCTTTATATCCTAGTACCTACTATGTCTATATAGTCTCTGATCTCCTCAAAACTTAGGGTAATTTCGGCGGTTTCAAATAGAAAAACCATTTGTTTGCTATCCCAATATCCCTTAAGGTCTTCAACCAGCTCTGGCCAACAATCCATGTTGATTTATTCCGTCAGAGCACCCACGTATTTGTTGAGTGTTCTTTTATTATCCCCGTCCACATTATTATGCCACATCGTGAGTGGGGTGGCGCTGATATGACGATGTCAAACTTTGGAAAACAGTTCATATCTACAAAAAAGAAGCTAGTTAGGTTTACCCACCCCATATTGGTTTGCACACTTACATCATTCAAATGTCAAATAATATGATGTGTCGTGAGGTCGAAGACCTTACAAACCCCCCAAGTTTGGGCGGGTTTCTACTAAATGGGACTTAATAATCCTGGGTATAAGGCCGCTTAGGCGAATGTTTAATTTGTGTTTTTGGTTAGTCTCTATTTCCTTAGGCTACTACATGTATAAGTTTGAACGGTTACCTAAGTCTAAGACAACATCGAGGCTAAGCTACCAGAAACTTCGGCATGACTGTATTCCAATTCCAACTATTTGTTTAATACTTCCAAATGAGTTTTTGTGTATTTCTGAAGAAAGTATTTGAAAGCTACGTAATTTTTGTTTTCCTAATGCATACTACTTGCCAATTGGAGGAAAGATTCCATGAAACGCAACAATTCCAAAATTAAGGTAAAGTAAACAAGTAAGCAAATATTACAAATATCCAAATATATTTAATTTTAATATTAGAATCCTCCTAAATCACCAGTAGAGTCGTCATTTCTGTTTTAAATGAAATCGATAAATATTTGTTTATAAGAGTTTTCATTTTTTTAGAGTCTCCACTTAATTTTTGAATAATATAAAAAAAATTATGTTTACAAAAGAATTAAATAGATAAAATCATTTGAAAATATTTTAAGGGTTCGAGGATTCATATTGTATTATATGAAGGTGTTTAAGGAACCTAAAAATACCCGTTTAAATATGCTTACCAACAACTAAGTTTATTTGGTTAAACTTAAACTAACTAAAGTTATTTTTTGAAATAAAACGTTTATTTTATTATCTAAATGAGGCGTGAAAATTTTATTTTTTAGTTGACTTATAATAAGATATTAAAACGTGATAGCGTCTTACAGAGGATTTGAAATTAATATAACCCTAAGATTAACGCCATAGAGTTAACAAATAACTAAACGACATAAAGAGATAAACAGAGAAGGAGAGAGAGATAGGGTCCAAAGCCGAGTTTTCTGTTCGCCTGGACCGGTATTTTGACCCAACTGTTTTGGGTTTTTGACCCATTTTATCATCTTCAGTACCTGTCCTAAATTTTAAAAAATAATATAACACATAATATATACCAAAAATAAAAGACGACAAGGGCTTAAGCCCAAACATAACAAAATACAATACTAAAGGAATGAAATATAATAGGCTTCGCGGTGGGCATTTTCATCTATGTTATAACCTATACTTTGTTTCGGGACCAGTGCGTCATGTTTAAAGGGGCTGACTAACTCAATAAAGGAAGTTTCGAGCCTTTATGGCTCTCTCCGAGATGTGAAGAGAAAAGATGAGTCCTTAGGGAACTCGGCTCTATTTCACATGCATATCAAATGATGATAGGAATTAGTGTACAAAATAATAAACTCGAAGATATAACTTAAACAAAATAATTATAAAAATAAAATTTCTTTGGATCTTTCATGAGCTACTTATTTTGTATGTCAGCTGAAATTGTGTTGACTATTGAAATTTTAGAAAGTTCTCAGCCCATTTAAGTGTTTGGGAGTATAAAGGAAAGAAGAAATGTATGTAGCTAAGATAAGTTGAAAACTTAAAATCATAAAAGTGTTAGTAATGGGAGTGTAACATGTAAAATGACTGTATGAACACCTCAATAAAAAAATCCTTTACTGCATACAACAAAGAACAATCATCATAAAAGAAATCACAGGAAAATAAGTATGGACTGCATAAATTAAAAAACATATAAGGTTTGAACCACACAAAATAATATAACTACACCCCTACCAAAAACTACAGTAAATGGAAAAATTAGAATACACCATTCTAAGTGCAAAAGTATATAATATGTATCAGAAGAAACAAACACAATAACTGTAAATAATCAACATACAAATATAAAGGAAACCTATAAAACAAGCACAAAATATCAAATAAACAATCATTAAAAAAGAATAATAAATGCTAAATTTATAGTGTAAAAATCGCAAAACATAATAGAATTAACAAAGGAATATAACAAACAAAAAACAAGTGAAATCAACAAAAAGGATATAACACTAACTTCATAAAAAAGTAACAAAAATGAAATCCAACAGGAAGCAAAACAAAACCAACAATATTTAACATCAACGCCCCTATAACTCAAAAAAAAAAACATGCCAATGTCCAATAAAATAACACAGCTTTCCCAATAGCCAAATTAAATATATTTTTAACGAGATCAGTGGAGATGCCATTTTCCAGACGTGAACTAAATAAATAAAATAAAACGGAGAATAGCAGTGCAATATAGATGAACTGGGGACCAACAAATTCCTTTATTCTATTAAAAATCTTGATGTAAAAAAAATCATTTGAGCTTGAGCCACATGAAATAGACTTTGAACTCAAAAAAACAATAAGAAGGCATGATTCCGGTTATTTTAAAATATAGCGAACAAAGCAAAAAGGAATAAGGAGAAAACATTTCTACCTTTAAACTGCAACTGATAGGGAATCGAGAACTTTCTACAAGGCTTAAACTCAAATTTTAAACCCCTCATCCATAAGTTACTAGCTTAACATATATATATATATATCAGATTCGATAGTAAAATAGTCAAGGCTATACAAATTTATCGTCTAAAACAACGCTCCCCCCTTCATCCTTTAAATTGAAAGAAAATCAGACATTCCAAAAAAGGTTCACACTGAATGGCCTTGAAGCTGTATGAACAAACGCAAGCAACTGGATGTGTTTCGTTCTTATAGAGTATGAAGAGAATGACAAATTATTTACCCTTTTGGTTTGCGGCGAGACGGAGACGGCTATCGCTTCTACCACCACGATGAGACTTACACAAGAGAAATAAGGCAAGAGGCAAAACAAAATCAAACTTGAATGCTAACATGCCATATGTTCCATTCACAAGATATACTTATCTAAAAAGAAAATTTTCTCAAGCATTTCTTTTTTCGGCTAAACTTCTCCCCGCCTCCCCAAAAAAATCTCGACTAAGAAAAGAAAGAAGACACAATGGGAAAACAAAATATTATTATAGCATACTATATATATTATATATTATAAATATATATCAATATATATATATATATATATATATATATCATAGTATATATTATATATATATATATACATATACATATATTTTTAATTTTTTAATCCTAAGCCGAAGAAATTAGGAGAAAATTCTAAGGTGCTGATATACAAAATTCCGTCTTCTTTTCTTAAAAATTGAGAAGCTAAGAGAAAAAAAATTCAACCTCAAATAAAATCTCCTCCTTTTTTTAGAGAGATAAAGAAAATACATAGGGTGAGATTTAAGAATTCGGAAATGGTGAAAAACCAATCCGAATTCAGAGGTCCAAACCCAAATTTAAATCCTGAGTTTCTCTTCTCGATTTAAACGATAAAACCCCTTTTTCAAATTCTGAATCCCTTTTTCCAAATGAAGAAGAAGAAGTAGACTAACGGATCAATGAATATCCTTGGTGAGCGAAGTGCATCGATCTCACGCTACCAAGTATAAATCGTGTGCTCTAAGGAATGCAAGGTCATACGGTGGACAGAGCAAAACGCAGATGCTCATTGCTTCCCTCCTTCCCCGCGCGATTGCTATCGTCGATTTTACAGTGTGGATCCGTGAATGGAGAAGAGGTGTGACACCCTAGATCCTCGTGTCGATCCTCCACTCTAGGTAGGACACAGCAACTGCGCCGATTTTTTTGTGAAATTTTCTTCTAACGGACGTCAAGAAGAGGAGAAAAGAATGGGTCAGGCGCTTCTAATGAAGCTTCAAAGCTCTTTGGGTTTCTTTCTTTTGGAACAGAAATTTGGGCCGGGTCGGAGGTTAAAATAAATGGGCTTCTAGGATAAAAGAAAGGGAAATTTTTATAATTAGTCAAACAAAAATCAACTTAACTAGTGATAATATACTATACTTTTAATACATTAGTAACCAGTCAAAATGTCATTATTTTAAAAAAAATAATTATTCCTGATATTATTAATATTTTCCTCTCCTCCATTTTTACACTTCTTTTTTTTCTTTCTCATAACTTGACCATTTTCCTATATTTTATTTAATTGGATGATGTATTAATGTCATTTTTATTTTTTCTCTCCTCTCTTTTCCTTGAGCGAATACTTCCCTCTCTGCCTTTCTCCTAATCAAATCCCCATTTATTCTTTCTTTTTCTTATTCTTCTTTTCAATTTCTTCTCTATACTTCTTCCAAATCCATTCCACAGATTTTCCGATCAATAATGAATATTTTCTATTATTCTCATTTAATTTCTTTATCAAGTTGATTTGAAAATTAACATTGATTTGGGTAATTATGTTTTTCATCAGATTCCTTATTTATTTAATTTACTTACTGAATTTACGGTTCATTTTTTCAAAAAATTTTGTTGTTGTTCTTAAACATTTATAGGGTTTGAGACTACATAATTCACCTCTCTTCAATGGACGTTTTCAAGAGAGATCTACTAGAGGTATTGGACAAATAATCAAATGTATCGGTCCAATTTTTCTCAATTAGTTTAATTTTTTTCACTCAAGTGAATTAAACAACTATGTAGTTCGCTTCTTATCTAAGGATGATATACGACGGAAAAATGTCTGGATCCTTAACGTGCAAAAATCCGCACAACAAATTCATCACCTGAAGTTGAAAGTAAGACCATTCGTTGGAGAAAAAGTTTTTGTGTTTTGCTGTTCTGTGTCTTTGCATTTTTAGTTTCTTTTAATTTGCTTTGTAATCTTTTAAGATTAAAAACAATTCATGTTTTCAAATGGCGTTTTGAAAGTTGATAGAAATTTATTTGATTATGTTATAGTATAGTATTTATGTTTGCATTCCATACACTTATTTGTATTTTGTTCTTTTTTTTTTTTTGGTTTGTGTGTTATTATGTACAATGTAACACATTAATCTGGAGTTTTTGATTGTGTGGTTGTTATTTCATCATAGTTTTTGATCTTTTTGTAGTCATAGATTTGTGATGAGTGTATACTTAATTTTTTTTGTTTGTTTTACGTCAGTATGTATTTATTGTGTTTTCATTGTTTTATTGTATTTTTGTATCCATAATTGGAATCGTATTTCATATATTAATTTCAGTTTGGTTTCTTTTTTTTTTTTTTATAGTATGTTCAATGTACACAATGGTATTTTTTTGTATTTCATAGTTTTATTATTTTTTGTAATTCATTTTTGGGAAGTTATAGTGAATTTTGATACTGTTTTAGTCAGTATGTATTTTTACAATTAATATTTGTATTCATTCAATATTATGTTGCATTATTTCTGATTTACATTTTTTTCTAATTTTTTTTTGTATTTATTCTAAAGTATGTCAACTAGTTATGTATTTTTATTAAGATAGTACATCAACTATTCAATTATTTTCTTTTCCAATTTTATATTTCATTCCTTTTTCACATCATACTAAATTTTTTGTATTTTTATAATATTATTATACAAATTCTGATAAAAAAATATGAATAAATAGAAATACAAATAAAATGAAACATATTAAAATGAAAATACATACAAGAATTTTTTTAGAAAAAAAAATAACTATATAGGGAAAAAAATATATGAATACAAATATATTTCTAAATGACTATATACATAAATTCGGCTAACCTATTGGAATGATATAAACTAATAAAACTCTAATCAATATAAATATAATATATTGTGGAAAAATATAATTTAAAAGGTAAAATTTTGGAGTGAAAAAAAAGATAAAATTTAATTTTATTTGAAAAATGTAACTGATGAGAAATTAAGGATCCTTACCTTTTTTGAAATATTCCTCTCCTTGATTTCTCCCTTTGTTATTAAATAATTATATTTTTTAATAAAAATAAATAATAACAATTAAAAAGGACATAAACAAACTAAAATTTGACATATTACTAAATATGAAAGGGTTTTCTCATGATCCCTCTTAAATGCTAAAATATTGACATTTTGAAAAATTTCCCTAAAAGAAACAAGGGCTGGGCATTATGTATTAAAACGTTAGTGGGTCAAATTGAATTAAGGATAAAAAGAGTTTGTGCTTGGGAGATGTGGATTTTTCCTGAAATAGTATTCTGAAAATGTTTCAACGGCCCAAAATTTAAATAGGTAGGGTGAATTAATATAACTAATTCACAATCTTGTTAATATTTACAAAAGTAAAATAATTAATTCTTGAAGACTAATATTTCAAAAAATATAAGGAAAATTTTTACTAATCTAAAATATATACTGAAATTATATGAAACATATTCATTATTTAAAATAAAAGATCTACTAAACTTACTTTAGAATGACTTCAAAAGCATTTTTAATTTATAGAACTATTTATTTTAAATAGTTCAAAATTAATGAATCTTAGAGTTAATTCATATCGTCGAGGGTCAAAATTGGGTGTCAACAGGAGGACCCAACCCTTTCACAAACAAGCCCTCCAAGGCAGCAAATGTTGATCTTTGGTGAAGTTAGTCTGCTTCTTAGACTTGGTGCAACTTGGGAAAAAATCTTGGTCCGCGTCGTAGACACAACGTGGACTCTTCTTTTTTAGAATTTATTTTCAAAATCTTCTTTCGGATCAATCTTCCGCCGCAGAATTGGTTTCCCGTACGATACATTCAAAATTTAAGTGAAGATTTTTATTTTCTCAATAAATCTAATTAATTAGGTGTTGCTTAATGGTATTTTTGGGGTTTGTTGTAGATTGATTTTAGGTCATTATCCACCCATTTCCCAATAAAAAACCCCAAACCCTCAACTAGAAATTAAAATTTCAAAACCCTCAGTAATTCTGCTGTCGCAAAAGTTATCTCAAACTCGATTGAATCTAGAACTAAAGGCTGAGCTAGGGTTAAAGGTTTAGGAATTTTTCTTCACCAAATTTCGTGGGTTTCTTTATATTAAGGTATGGTAGTTCATCTTTGAACTATCTTTCATTTTCAAGGAGCTAGTTGCAAGTAATTTCAAAAAGGGTTTGGAAACTCCGACTAACACTAAAAATAATATATAGTGAGTATGGGCTTGAAGTCTTAATATGTGAAGTAAAGTAATAATGATGATCTTCATATTGATAGACTTTATGAAGCTTGAATTTTATATCATTGAGATTATGTATAAGTGAAGTATATGTATATATTAAGCATGCTAATGTGTGGAATATTATAAATTAAGGTATGAGTATGTTTAGGAGTAAATGTTATGAAAATGGTGATTATGTTAAAGGTGTGCTCACATGTACTCACACACACACTTTGAATGAATTAATGAAGTTAATGAACGTGAATGGTGGATTTTAGGGTGGACACTCTTTGTGAGTAGATATGAATTGTCTAGACCATCCCAACTATTCCTATAGTGAGAAGAATGGGAGATTTTGGGTGAACACTCATCATGAGTTAAGATGAAGTGTTTAGTAGCAACGTTCTTATTTTCAAGAAATTGCTAAGGTAGGTTGGAGGAGGGATAACCTTCGTGAGTTGGGACTTGGTGTTCAATAGTTATCCCTTAACCTATAGTAATGAATGTTTATGAGTTTGTTAGGGAGTTATTCTTAGAGCCGAGAGGATTTGAAGAAGGGGTGGATACACATCATGAGTAGAGATGTTGTAACAAATTCAACTCTTGAGATGAATATTCCTATTTAGTAGAGAATGGGTTACTTAGAATCAATCTCTTTATCCCTTAACTATTAGCTCGCATAGGAGTAGCTAATGGAGAGTTCATGTAAATGGTCAAGAATGACCCTACCTAGGAAAGTGAAGATCCCTCATCATGTAAGGGTTAATACCGCGATTTCATGTTTAGATCTCATGGTCTATGTCAGTTTAAGTTATCCCTAACAAAAGTATGTAATGAACTAATTCTTTTAAAGGGTGTACTACTTTGGGTAGGTGGTGGTGTGGGACACTATCTATCCGTTGCACAAGTAGGAATTTGGAGGGGTCTTGGAGTGTCTTTTCATGAAATGTATGAATGGGTCAATATGAAATGTAAATGAAGCTATGGGACTTAGTGTCTAATGTCAATAAATCATGTTAATGTTATGTATTGTATGATGATGTTTATGAATCATGAATGTCATGTGCCTAATCTAAGAGAATCTTCCGGGAGCACTTGGTAGGAGTAGTATCATGAGATGCTACTTTCATATTGCACTATGTGTAACTTGGGGCTTGTTGTGGATAAGGCTTCCTCTAGTGTATGATGTTTAGTGTGGACTTTTTACTCGTGTGAAAAATATGCATCACCAGTAGTCTTGATGATAACTTAGGTATGTATTGAAGGAATTGTATGGACGGTTTCTCTATGTCTTACCTTAGGGAGTCTTAGGATAACTTTTGATGGGGAAACTTCCCCACAAATGAGTTCACTGTATGTTGTAATGAAAGTTGTTCACTGTAAGCTAAAAGGAAGTAAGTTCATTGTAATTTTTGTATGGTCGTAGAAGAATTAGTTGTTAAGAAATTCATTCGTTGTTTTAATCTAAATATTTCTTTGGTCGTAGAAGAATTGGTTGTTAAGAAATTTATTCGTTGTTATAATCTATATATCTCTTTAATATTATTTATGATATATTATAGATATACATATCTTGGATCTTTGGTACTTCCACTTTTCCTCCTCAATTACTTAGTAAAATTTTATATTTTCTATATATTCTATCCAACTATGAATAGTAAATAGTTTCTTTAATCTGATTTGATTTGTAATCATCCACTTCTAGTTTTTTCATATTCCTAAATCTCGTAGATCTATTTCATACCATTGTTGATTTAATATATCTTCTAAGTCGTTATGATTAAATACTTTTCCCATATTATTCTTCTTAATTCAATTATTTCTATATCTTGAAGAATATTTAAGATTAAAGTTTCATAGCATTTTATCATTTCATGTAAGTATGTAGTCATGTTTGTTGTTATGCAGGTTTTTTCAATTATTCATTTCTATCATATTCATAATCGAATAAATTTATATTAGATTATTATGAACTATATTATCTGTTTATCATGTTTTCCTGTCACTAATAGCATCGTACTTTAGCATATAGTTCCTTCTTATCAGCGCCTCACCTTTGTTTACTCCCCCTAAACGGCTTTCCTCGCCTACCGGTTTCAACATTAGAATGACATAGTATACAAGTTGTCTCCGTGTTTCAAGTGTGATAATAAACTAGAAATCATGATTCAAAAAATTATAATACCTAATAACTAAGATAAAATTATTCAATTATATAGATGATATTCAGGAATATATGAAATAAGTTCCGCATATTTTTTGAAAAATATACGTTTGTTTCTTGCATATTCATGCTATCTGAAATGATTGGATTGCAAATTGTTGCTCAATTTATCTAAATACTAATTTTTTTAGTTGAGAGAGTGTTTTAAATTCAGGCCAAGCCCACCTTTATGTTACATATTCCTTTATATAGAAAGGAATTAGTGCATTTTACTGCACATACTATACTCTATACACTTACTTACAACTATTTCTATTCTACGTACTACTTTTAACACTTGATTTTAATATACACAAACCCCACGTACCATACTTTACATTGTCAACCATATCTTAAATAATGCACAACGCATATGTTACTAAGTTATGTTACTATTACTTATATTTCAGACTTTCACATATCTACTTTTGGCTTTATGTGCCAAGCTATCTTGGGTTTTTCGTTTTATCTCATCTTTATTGCTTGTCATCTTCCTGTTCTTATATTGTATCTTCATTTTTATCTCTGTCATATTACTACCCTCTTTATCTATTATTAAGGTGGACGTCTATGGATTATTTTTATGCGATTTCATCCTTGCATTTTGTGAACAACTGTACTGATCAGTCTACGTATGTGTTGACCATGAGCTTGCAATTAACCTGTTAATTAATTTTTATGAATATCAAACTGTAGTGCTTCGGGTTTAGGGCGTTTCTTCCTTTCGTGAAGTATATTAGATCATCCCATCTCCGGCGGCCATCTCATATCGGGCTTTCTTTGTCCTGCTTTCTTAGATTCCCTTGAATTGGAATAACTCATTTAGTTGATCTCTTGCACTAGGTAAAGACTTCGCATCTAGCGTTTTCGTTTAAATATTTATTTGCTAAGTTCCTTGTATAATGGTTTGATACCAATTATTCTCTTATTGCATAGAACTTGGTATTCCTTTCTCTCTTTTACCTCTAATTTTTCTGTTCAATAATCTTCCCAGTTTTATCCTATCTCTTTTGTTAATCCTATCATTACTACTTTATAGGAGGTTTTCTCCTCGTATATATATCTCTGTTGTACTGGCATATTAAAAAAATATATTATCATAGATTAAAATTTTTTCCCTTAGTAACTTCCTTATTAAGTATTATGTTAATCGCCCGCCATTCCACTTCTTACCTCTCCATGATATGTATGACTTATTTAGTACCATAGTTGTCGAAATTTCCTTAACAAGTTTCTGGCGTCCGGATTGTGGTTGTGCAAATCTGGTTTATTATATTCCTTGTAATTTTTGGTGTTACAATAATCCATGTTGTCTGGTTTTCCTGGGTTGCATAGATAGATACTGGGTTTAATGTATTAAAAACATTCTGATTTTATATATATATATATATATATTATATATTCTATATCAGATTTTGCATAATAATGGTTCTGCTGTACTTTTGATCATGGACTGTCGGTGCATATCTGCTATAGTCGAAGTTTAGGTGGTTTCTGTAGTATATGTTTTTTGGTGTAGCCTCGATTGTCAATGTTGTTTCGAATAACTAGTTTGAGTGTAAGTCTAGTTTATTCACTAACTGTTCAGGACTTCATTGTTTTCTTTTCGTTGTCTTTCCCTAAGCTCTCTCTAAGCTTCCTCATCTTTTCCATTCCGCAAGTCCTCAGCTTGAGTGGGTGCACTATAGCGCCACCCCAAGTAAGTGGGAATTCCTGTCTATGACAGATTTTTTTTTTCCGTTTGTTAAAGGCATGTGAAGAGGTGTGGGGCCTCCCACTACATTGTTTTTATTCTAAAGAAAATTGAGCGTACCAATATTACTATTTTCTTCTGTTACGGTCGGTACAATCAATGTGTTAGTGGTGGTTGAGAACAGACATCACAGCGAGAAGCGCTCTTTCACGCTTATGATCATTTTTTGTGATTTCCTTTCCTCCAGAAAGCTTGAAAGTGCAAATCTTTGCAAAACAATACAGTAAAGAGAAACATTCTTTAAATGTAACCTTTGCTTGGGTTTAGGGATCATGGTGGGTGTGTGGATCTACATATCTGTGGGAGGGTGGGGGAGGATTACTACGACTGTTTCCATAAATCGTAAAGTTTTTTTTAGTTTTTTAACCAACGTCAGACTTTAGCTCTGGATTCCTTTCTATCTTCCGAAATGACATAGTTTCCGCATTTTTTACATCATAATGCTGCTTACTTTATATCTATCTTTTGACTTCCGATGATCTTCAATTATCTTTATTCTTTGTATCTCATTGTCCATTTACAATAATTGTTTCTGTGCAAAGTTAACTAATAGCTTTCGAGTATGTTTTTGCAATTTATATTTGATTCCGTGGTTCACGGTATTTTTAATGCTGTTTCCTTAAGTTTAGTAGGTTTCCAAAGCCTTTTGGATTGATTTTTATGTAAGTTTCTCTTTATTTGCAGGAATTTTGTCTAAAGATGAACCCGGAAGTTTTTCAGAAAGAAATGCAAAAATTTACAATCTACGGAGCTTGCGACAGTCCGTCAAGCATGTGACGGTCCGTAGGTGGCAACATAGTGAAGATGCTCAAGGAAGATGGGGAATTCTGACCAAGTGTGGGATTACGGAAGCTCATGATGGACTATAATATCCATGACGGTCCGTCCTGCTAGTTCGTCGTGATGATCAGAGAAGTAGTCCCTATACCATAATTCCAAGAAGTTTAAGTGTTATGCAACGGAGACCCTCGACGATCCGTCGTGCTATGAACGGTCCGTCATACATATTTGTCGTGGGTAACAAAAAAAACAGTAGAAGGATTTGTAAAGTATTGGATGACGGAGGCCATGTCGGCCCGTCATGACCACGACTGCCTGTCACGAGGTCCGTCGACTTGGATGCGTCTTTATAGATTTTCAGCAATTAGAGTCCTTATTTTATTAGGTTTTTGTTTTTTTATAAATAGTTGGAAAAACCACACTTTTGGAGTTAGACTCTTTGTTAGTAGAATCTTGGATATTAGACTTTGTGATTGTTATAATTTTTGATAATCTTTAGTCCTCGATTAATTTAAGTAATTGAGACGTTTTTTCTGGAATTGATTGTTGGTGCAATTGTCATTAACAAAGTGAACTTCTGGATTTTATCGTTCTCATAAAGTTCGTGGCATGAATTCTTACATTAATTACATGAAGATGTGATTATGATTTATGGGTAGTCTTAAAAAACTCCATAATTAGATTTGTGGGGGCAATAGTGATTTTAAAAACCAATAGAATAATAATTCTAAAATAGTGTGCTTGCATGTATATTATAATACCTTGCGTGCTAGAAGACTTTAACGGGTGGCCATGTTAGACGCGCCTTATGCTACTTGATAGACTCAAGCGAAGGAGCATAATTGAAACGAATTATGAACATAGATTTACTGTATACTTTCTAATATGCTATTATTGATTGGACGACGTAATAACTTAGTCAAATATCGAATACGATTTTTTAATATGAGTTAAAGGTTAGGTTTATTATAAGCAACACACGTAGCCGACAAAGTTCCGGAGTTAAATTTTCTAATGCAGAGGACCAAGAGACATTTTAAAAATACATAACTATCACTTTGCATTGAATCATACTAGGAAAAATTGGTAATTGTTAGAAATTTATCAAGTGGAGAAACCTATGGGGAACACTTAAACCCATCCGGTTACTTGGATTAATTGATTTAATTCCAAGATTTGACTCTGTTAGTCGTTCGTTACATTTAAATTTAGTTCGTTATTTTTTTTTCATATCATGTTCAAATAATACACCGCACCCTTTTTATTGTCTCTTGTTTCCAAGGTAACAATTGACTAAATAATAGTAATAATAGATTAAAGTTCAGCGAAACTATTTTCTTCTGGTGGAAAACGATCCCACCCTCATTAGTTGGGTTCTTTTACTTGATCACGAACCGCTTTTACCTTCTTATTAAGAAGTAAGTTTTGAGGTATCAAATTTTGGCGCCGCTGTCGGGGTAAGTTAGTTTTTAGAATTAACTTAAACTTATGCGTAAAGTTTAGTCAATATTTTTCTGAATTTACTTTTCTATTGTTTTTGATTCTTGCCGACTATCTTTCTGTCGTATACCAAAAACATAGAGAGGAAGAGAACCTTTTTTACCACGCTACAATTCAACAATTAGAGTGTACACTACGCATATGATAAGAAAGCTTGGGTATTAAACGATGAGATCCAAACTAGAACACATCCAAGCTTCCGGTTGATGTTCAGGGTCAGTTATTACTAATGATTCGGTGAAATAAAACAATGAGGACAAAATCCTGCTCCTGTCCCGCAAATACACGGAGGCGCTTTGATAATATAGAATTCCTCCTAATTGGCCACTGTCTTGCTCTATAAAAACAAAGCCACAACTTCTCGTGGTAACTAGTTATTCTTATGCAATGCTCACTACACAAAGTGTTTTTTAGCGTGGCTAACCTCTGAGACCAACATGACCATAATTCTAAGGTAAGGGAAGTGTGTATCAATGTTGTGTGTAGGTGAAAAGGCCTGATTTGTGTGTATTGGACATGTTCAAATGTGTTACGATTCTTTCATTCTTCCCTTCTCAAACTAGTGCGGGAGAGACTGCTATTTGGGTTCACTGACTCCTTATACTCAATGTTGTACTTGGAACCTAACTAAGGACGTTTTCTTAGCACGCCACTACCCGGTCTCTAAGAAACGAAACCACAAAGACAGATGAAGGAACTTGTGGAGGTTACACGTAAGACCATTAACTGTTCTTGGGATAGATTCACCTCAGTGTGAGAAATCGTCCCATACCGCATAGATCATAGAGTCACTGAATGAATACTTCGTATCAGGGACTAGAGGACTATAAGTAAATGCGGTGTTTCGTAATACGCATAGACAGGGTGGTATCCTATGAAGGAGTGTCCTTATAATGAGATTGCCAAAAATTTAGAGAAAATCTGCCGAAAAAATAAATCTTGGAGTACTAGAAAGTCAGATACTGGGAGAAATACCTTCACGGTAAAATCCACTAACAACCCAGCCACATATGAAATTCGTGAAGAGATGGCTCAGATGAGAACAGAGCTTGGGTTTATAATAAAACATATCACTAGAGGTGCAAAAAAGATAAATGCAGTTAACTACTTGTCTAAACTACCCCCCCCCTAAATGATGAATTTTATTATGTAGAGAATTCCTATGCGGTAAATGAACAACCAGGGGGTTTCCGACCGAGTACTAAACGCGCGAATCAGGATTATTGGCGCCAAAGTCAAGGAAACCAAGGTAAGATCTATGGTAACTATAACCGGGAGTTTTATTATGTCAGAGATCAAAATTTCAACCGTGACAACAACTTCAACACGGGAAACTATGGTAAAATAAATGATCGGAAGGGTCCCTATGTCCCTCTTAAATCGTGAAGTTACTCCTAGGGATGGTGGAGATGTAATGGATGGCGCGAGTTGAGGATATGTTCACAAAATGATGAGGAGGATTCCGTTCTGTGATTAATCACATTAAAGCTCCAGGAATGATTAGCGGTAATCAGCAGAAAGTCGATACACATGCAGTATCAATTAAACATATTGAGTTGCAAATGGCCCAATTATCTGTGATTGTGAACACACGGCAATCGGGCACTCTTCCTAGCAACACTGTCCAAAATCTGAAAAATGACGGACAAACTATGGCAATCAATAATCGAGGTGGAAAACAGAACATTGAATCACCTATGCGATCTAAGGAGGAAAAAGTGATAAAAAATAATGATAAGGTGGTAGAGGGTAGTGGTGAAGTAGAACATAATACTGGAAAAGATGCTGAAGTGCCCACTAAAGTAATTCCCATGCGTAGACCACCACCACCCCTTTCTCAAAGATTAGTAAAAAATACCTATGATGGTAAATATTGGCGTTTTATAACAATGTTGAAGAAACTTTCTATCAATGTCCCTTTTGTAGAAGTTCTAGAACAAATTCACGGTTATGCCAAGCTTATGAAAGATCTGGTTACAAAGAAAAGATTAGTCACACTAGTCACTTTATTTTTCGAGGATGAATGATAGACATGCAGCAATTGTAAATGTCTAATTGTCTAACAAGATGTTCTCGTACAAAAGAAAAAAGATCGAGCATGTCCCTACTCCTTGTACATTTGGTCTTACATTTTGCAAAAAGCATTATCTGATCTGAGGCAGCATAAATCCATGCCCCTCTCAATTTACAATTGATTTGGGTTTGGCTGATCCAAATCCCACTGCGATGCGTCTACTGATGCGTGGGCTGATCGAACAGTAAAGGCCTTTAGGGATACTCCCCGATGTTTTATTAAATTGATTTCATTCTTACTTTCCAAAGATTTTGTTATTCTGAATTGTGAAGTCATGTTGAAGTGCCTATTATTCTTGGGAGGCCAGTACCTTGCTATTGGTAGAGCCTTAGTTGATATTAAAAAAAGGGGCAGATGAATTTCTAATTGAAGCAATGAAGAAGGCGACTCTTCACATTGTAGGTCCATGAGGCAGAGTGGTAAGCCCCAATCGGTATTTGCTATATCCTTCGAATAAAATATGAAGCAGCACCATGACCTAAAAATTGAAAAACTAGACTTTATGGTTCAAGATTTGGTGCTTTTATACAATTCTAGGTTCCTTTGGTTTGCGGGCAAGCTCAAGTCCAAATGGACATGCCCTTACTTCATAACCCAACTATTCCCTCATGGAGCAGTTGAGTTGGAAACCAAGGAGGGTGTGCGGTTTAAGGTGAATGGACAACAAATAAAACTCTATTTTGGGCATGTTGAATCGGTGACTGAAGTGATCGAGGCACACCATCTAGATGAAGGCTGTGTAATAAAGTTTCCTCAGCGTTCCGCGATGTTAAATTAGGCGCTGGTTGGGAGGCAAACCAATACTTATAGTTTTCTTTCTATTAATGGTAGAATTTTCTACTAATGAGTTTTAAATTTGCAGGCAAATCACCAAGAAATTCAGCTAAAAATCACACTACAATAGTTACTGACGTATACATCGACGGACCATAACGTATGCGAAAGCCCGTCGCATGAATCCGTCGTGCAAGGTACTTCTGTCAGTTATAGTGAAAATAACGACACACGTGACGGAACCAATGAAAGACCATCTTGTCTGCGATGGACTGTCGTCGAGGACTCATTGTGTCATTAATGAACGTACCCGACCCGACCCGGTTGGGAGTAGTTTAAAAAATTTGTAACATTTAAAAATCCCACCCCTTCATTTCACCCATTTCCTTCCCTCTTTCTCCCATTTCCCTCCCTTTTCAACTTCCAACTTCCTACCTCGCTTCCCTATCAACTTTTCACTTCCTCAATTCCCCAAATTCCTAAAATCTACTCTCTACTAGTCGGAGTCTGCTGTTGTGGTTCTGTTTTTGCTAACCAAGTGCCTCACTTTGTTTTCATTCTCCAGTTCTCAAGTATGTGTCTCTGAATTCTACCCATTTACATTGCATTTTTGTTTATAAATTAGTATTAGCCTATTTCTTATTGATGGGTCTTCATTATTTTATACAATTTTGTCTGACCTAGGTTGAGAATCCTCAAATTGCCTTGTTAAAACTCAAGAAATAGGTGCTTTAGCATTGCTAGTTTACTAGGTATTTGGGTTATAAACATAGAGGTTATCACTTAGTATTCCATGTGAGTCACACAGAATGAATGTGGTAACCTCAATTGTGTCACTGAATGACAGAACGAGACCCCGATGACGGACCGTCATACCTACCTCGTTTCCCAATTTTCTTTAAGTGTCCACCAACGGACACATGCCCGTCCTGCACAACCTTTCTGGTTGTCAGAGACCCTATTCCTAAGGGTCTCCCACGTTTTTCTAAGTGTCCTCTAACGGACATCTATGACGGACCATCAAACCCGCGACGGTCCATCCTGCACAACCGTTATGGTTGTCAGAGACCCTATTCCTAAGGGTCTCCAACTTTTTCTAAGTGTCCTCTTACGGACATCTACGACGGACCGTCACACCCTCAAGGTCAGTCCTGCACAATCGTCATGATTGTTAGATACCCATCTCTTGAGGGTCTCCATACTTTTTCTAAGTGTCCTCTGGCGGACATCTACGACAGACCATCATACTCTCGACGGTCTGTTCTGCACAATCGTCATGACGGTTGGAGACCCT
Source organism: Solanum habrochaites (assembly GCA_027704765.1). NCBI lineage: Eukaryota > Viridiplantae > Streptophyta > Magnoliopsida > Solanales > Solanaceae > Solanum > Solanum habrochaites. The sequence goes on along the minus strand of JAKWJA010002499.1, from coordinate 32,931,180 downwards.
TGTCCTAAGGGTCTCAATTTTTTTCCATGTGTTCTCTAGCGGACATCTACGACGGACCGTCATACCCTCAATGGTCCTTTCTGCATAACCGTCATGACGATCAGAGACCCCTATCCTAAGGGTCTACATACTTTTTTCTAAATACCCCATGACGGACATCGACGAGGGACTGTCATTGTCACAACGGTCCGTCCTTCTTAGCCGTCATACTTGTCAGAGACTTTCCTTCATGGGTATCAACATCAACATAGTTGAAGTAAGATATGATAGACCCCATGATAGTCCCTCGTACTCATGACGAGTCGTTACCTGGTCCGTCGTGTTTCATTTTTACTGTAGAAAAGTCATTACAACTTAGCTCTTATATTTATTTTGTGTCAATTTTTCTCTTCTTTTTTGCTCCTTCGCGTACTAATATTGATTCTTTACAGGTACTATCTCTAATGGCACCAAAACAAGATTGAGTTTACGCACATGGGCGTTCAAAGTCTGTGGCCTCGTCTGCATGACTGGTTATTGGCTCTGATGATGAGCATGACCCCGAGAATGTGCACCCAGGCACTGCCACTACATCACCAGCTACCCGTGCTACCAGAGCTACGCCCAAAAAGGTGGCGTCCAATGTAGTCACTGTCTCCCAGTCTGATGAGGAGCGCACACTGACTGGCACACCTTCTGGGTCAGCTACACATGAAGAAGGAGTGTCTGGCTCCTTAGGATTTTTGAGCTCGGAGGAAGCCTTTGGGTATGACGTAGTCCCTACCCCCGCCACATCTGCACTGTATGCCTCCTCTAATGAGGCTGACAGTCATGATTCCCCTCCAGGCTCACCGACTTGTTCTCTCACCCTGGTTGCCGACCAGCGCAACCGATGGTGTGTCAACAAGCAATATCAAGTCTATTCCTATGCCATGTTTCTTAATGATAAAGGTGTCATGACACGGACCTTTACATTAGAGAGGCGGGTCCTTACAGGAATTCTCCCCACCATGCCAGAGATCCACAATCTCTTCACCACACACCGGCTGGAGTGTATAGCTTCTTCTTTAGGCCATTGTAGTGAAGAGTTAGTCCGAGAGTTCTACGCCTCTTACGTGGCTACTCATCGATCACAGATAGATAGACGGGCTACCCCACCAAACAGTCCTCACTTAAGCATGTCCAAATACATGGCATTCAAGTCGACATCTCCTTGCCCGCCATCCACCGATATATATACGGTGAGGATGTTGATGCCAACAGGAACCCTCTCACCTCGGATTATGACTACCGGTGGCAAATTGTAAAAGATGGTCAATTCCTGTGTGAGCCATCATTGAGAGAGACCACCAAGAAGTGGATGGCCCTGCACTTTTTTGTTGATAAAAAGGGTGCCAAATAGGTAACGAAGACGAAAGGATCCATCAAGAAGGCTAACTTGACCTTCACGGCTAAGTTATTATGGTTGATTATCCTTTACTGCCTTTCCCCAACAGGCGCTGATAATATAGTCCCATGGGATCGTGCAGTTCTGATGGCGGTGATGATAAACGAGTTTGAGTTTGACTTCGCTTGGCTTCTACAGGCGGTCATGCACGAGAGGGTTTTCAAGGTCACAATAACTTACTTTTTCGGTTGCATTACATTTTCCCTATGCAGGTTCGCAGGTGTGCCCATCTGGCACATTGATCATCTCAAGACTCCGCTGGGCACTGTTTATATAGGCCTCATATGGGATGAGGCAAATGAGTTGGCTCCACGTAGCGGGTCCCATCTAGAGTTGCCTCCCTTTGGTGAAAATCAGGCTGATATAGTAGCACATGCTCGCACGACTACGCAGGCTGCTTTTGAAACCACTAACACAACCCCGGTCGAGTCTATCCCGTGTAGTAGCACTACCTCGAGCTCCTCTCGCTCAGCCTCTTTCCCCACACTGGTCCCACTTGAAAGGGTCCAGAAACTAGAGGCACACATGGCTACACTTCAGAATCACATCCAGCCTTTTATGCAGAGGTCTATTGCAGAGGAAAAAGAGAACTTGGAGTGTAAAATTGTCCAGCACACATAGTGTAAGATCGTTGAGGTTCATCAGCTCTTAGACACTTTCGAGTTGCAGGTGCTAGCCAGGCTAGCCCCTCACGTGGACTTGTCGACCCTTCATGTTGCGGTTCAAAGTCTTTGAGCGGACATTGATATGATTATTAGAGGATAGGTGCCTGAGTTTTGAGGGGTTCCATTCTGTGAGCTTGCTGCAGGACATGAAACGGCGGCCTATTCGCCAATTCTGAGATTGCCACACCTCCCCATCGAGACATGCAAGAGCGCAAGAGGCGAGAAGAAAGGATGAGTATTAACAGGGAAGAAGAAGGAGAAGAAGGAGAGCTGTGAGATTGAGGCGACGAGGAGAGCCTCACTTGCTCATGAAGAGGCGCGTCAGATCTGGGTTGTGGAGTTAGTTGCTGGGGCATGTAGCTCCAGCAATGTGGCGATAGAGGGAGGCACTACTGATACTGGTTTTGCTGATGAGGAAACTACTGAGGGTGTCTACACTACAGAGGTAATGGTTTCTGTGGAACCAAATCCACCTGCTTGCTGATCGTCGGCGCTTTGCGCCCATGTTTGCTCTTCACCTACAGCTTCTCCTATTTCAATTTTTAGGCATGGGGACAATTGGCATACTTCTAAGTTGGGGGGGGTAAATCAAGAGTAAGTGCTCAGGGTGAAGTCTGAGTAGCCGTGTATTCACGAATTCATCTTTGGGTTTTTAATGCCTATGTTCTTTTTCCAAGAGGACTGTTATTTTTATTGTTGAACCAACTTGTCTAATTGGTGTACATAGTTTTTCTCCAAAGCATGATGGCGTAAAAGATTCATGAGTAATTGAAATGAACATGACTAGAAACGTAATGATAAATGTCTTGCTCTAAGCACTACATAGAGAATACACACAGATGACCTAGGCTCTAAAATTCGAACTAGGTGGTAATAATGTCGGTAGGAGTAATGTGATTAAAGTGAGTGTGAAAATGATTAGAATAGTCCACTATTATACGAGCTAGAACTTTGCCTGGTTAGTCATTGCTAAAAGTATGTTCCAATAGGATTTTAGGAAAAGGATCATAGGCATTGTTCATATTAGATAACTTTAGCCTAAAAAATAATGAAATAATCCCTCTTTGATCCGAATGATTTGAGCATAAACTAGGCACCTTATTTTTCACCCCTAACTGATCTTTTATGGGATAATATGTTGGCCCTGGTCCCTCCTTGGACCTGTGCACCTCAGCTTACGCCAAAAGGCATAAGTGGAGGATGGCTCCTGTAGTAAACAAACCTTTTCGTAGCCCGACCAAAACTTTGGTATTGTGTAATTTGATTCATTGGCAAAGCCGTAGTGAGGGTGGCTCTTATGAGGATTCTTGAAAGTGGGGTTTGAAAGAACAAAGAGAGAAAAAAGACAAAAAGTTAAAAGTGATTCAAGAAACAGTTGAAAGAAATGTGAAATAAAAAAAATATAATAAATACGAGCACAGAAAAGAAGAAAGTCACTTACACAAATGAAGAAAGAAGGGAAAATAACAAGGTGAAAGAGTACGAGGAATTGGGCGAAATAAAATGATACAAAATGGTATGTTTAGCCGATATGTCAAAGAGGGAAAATAGTCACTACTGTAAACCTAAATATACCGTACCTGACCCTGAGCATATGTTACAAGATAAGAAAGTACTATCGTGATATTTAGAGTTGTATAGAGAACATAAAGCAGTGAAAATACGGGGCAAAGCTTTATCGCATATGTATGAATGAGTTGGAATTTGTTCTTTAGAGTTCGTGTTGAAACTAATCCTTATACTCAAAACTGAAATATTGTGTGAAAAAAATGAGGAGCGATGTGTTGAGGTGAGGACACTAGTTGCAATATCGGAAATAATAGCACCTCGGTGAGAAATTAAAGAGGATAGGTGTTAGTGCGTAGTGAGTCTGTGTCATGGTTTTCACATAATTCAAGCCTAATAGTGATAACATACATAAACATGATGAGACTGATAGAGATTAATTTCCTATTGATTCCGAAATCTAAAACATGGATACTATTGCACAAAGATTTTGTAGTTAGTCAAAGTGCGTCTCATGAGGACAAACAATGAATTTATGTTGAGGGTGTTCATATACCGTGGTTTCACGGTATTTTAAATTCTTTTTCCTTAAGTTTAGTGTGTAAAAGACTTTTTGTATTGATTTTTCTGTAAGTTTCTCTTTATTTGTAGGAAATCTATCTATACATGACCACAGAAGTTTTATGAGGAAGAAATGCAGAAAAGTTACCTCCTACAGCGCTTGTGACGGTCCGTCGACATGCGATGGTCCGTAGGTTGCAACGTAGTGAAGATGCTGAAGGAAGATGGGGAAGTTTGACCAAGTGTGGGATTACGGAAGCTCATGACAGACCGTTATAGCCACGACAGTCCGTCCTGCTAGTTCGTTGTGATGATAAGAGAAGTATTCCTAGTACCCAAATTACAAGAAGTTCAACTGTTATGGAACGGAGAGCCTCGACGGACTATCGTGCTTGGAATGGTCCATCTTACCTGTTCGTTTGAGGGTATGAGTGAAGAAAGGAAGAGCAGCGAAGATAGTAAACTATGTATGCGGGAGGCCATGCGGCCGCGTTGATCGACTCTCACCACACGGCTTGACAGATTTCAGGCAAAATAGAGTCCTCTTTTTATTAGTTTTTTTTTGATAAATAGTTAGAAAAACCTCATTTTTGGAGTTAGACTCTTTGTTATTAGACTCTTGGATATTAAAAAAAATTATTAACAAGGTATTGCAAGCGAATTGGTCACAAATACCATGATTACATATGTTAAAAATGGAACGGAGAAGATACTATAATCCCAGACATCCAGCAGAAATAAGAGATAAAGATGGAAGATGATAAAAAGATAAATATGAAGATAAAAGAAAAATACAGAAGATGACAAGAAGATAAAGATGAAGGTAAAATGAAACACACAAACGTGTTTGGCAATAAAGCCAAAAGTAGATATGTAAAAGTCTTAAAATATAATGTGGTAGTCACATAACTTAGTCAACATATGCATGCGCATTATTAAAGATATGTTGACAAATTTTAAAGTATGGTAGGTGGGGTGTATTATTAAAAAGACAAGTATAAAAGTAGTATGGTAGGGACAGTTATAATGTGAATATAGAGTATAGTAAGTGTAGTAAAATGCATTAATCACTTTCTATATAAAGAAAGGAATATTTTACATAAAGGGGGGCAAGGACTAAAATATATAACTTTCTTTTAGAAACACTCTCTCAACTAAAAAATTAGTATTCAGATAAATGGGGCAACAATCTGAAATCTAATAAGATATTTCAGATAACATGAATATTCAAACAACAAAGGTATATTTTTCAAATAATATGCAAAACTAATTGCAGACATTCTTGAATATCATATATATGATTGAATAATTTTATTTTAACTATAATGTATTACAATTATTTGAATCATGATTTCTAGTTTATTAGCATACTGGAAACATGGAGAACACTTCTATACTATACCATCTTAATTTTTAAATCGATAGGCGAGGAAAGTTGTTTAGGGGTGTAAACAAAGTGGAGGGACTGATAAGAAAGAGCTATCTGCTAAAGTACGATACTAGTAATGATAGGAAAATATGATAAATAGATAATGTAGTTAATAATAATCTAATATGAATTTAATCGATAATGAATATGATAAGAAGGAAAAATTGAAAACCCTCGCATAACAACAAACATGAGCTCATACATCAATGACGAAATGATAAAAAACGATGAAAGTTTATTCTTAAATATACTTCAAGGTATAGAAATAATTGAAGTAAGAAGAATATTAGAAAAATATTTGTTGATAATGAACCAGAAGATATATTAAATCAACAATGGTATGAAATAAACCTACGAGAGTTAGACTATGAAAAAATAGAATGGTATGATTTAGAATATATTCAGATTAAAATGAACTATGAAGTATCAAAATATGATAGGAATCTATGGATAAGATAAATATTTATTTAGAACAATGAATTGAGGAAAAATTTAATATTGTACCAAAAAACCAAGATATGTTGATATCAAAAATATAATAAAATTAAGAAAATATTTAGCTTATAAAAAAAGGCATGAATTTCTTAACTACCAATTTTGCTTCACCATAAAAAATGGAGAATGATTTCTTATGCGTTTATGACTTTGATTATATGCAAATGTTGACGTTACATGTTGATGACCTATATGATGTTAATTTCACTTATGAACATATTATTGGTCTATATTGCTAAAGTATGATGTTGAATACTCATAATGCTATGTTATATGAATTTAGACATTGCTTGTGATCCTGTGTTGGGTTTACGTGATTGTGTCGCGTTATGGGATTTCACTTTATCATTGCACTTATAAGATTGGTAATGGGTTATGAGTAATTACATAGCATATGTTCTAATGTTATGAACTATTATACTTTCTTTGTTTTTGTATGACATTATTTTAGAGTTGTTTTGGGTTATGTTCTTTAATATGCTATTACACATGTTGACTCAACTTTACTTCTTGATGTTTGCCTTATATTGTATATGGTCTTGTGTTGATGAATATGTATTCATTGGCTCATATGTGTTCTTTATAGTGCATAAAGGCTATTAAAAATAAATTAGCATGGTTTTGAACAAATGTCCTATTAAGCATGATTTCAATGTTTTATGTGCATCTAATTAAAACTTATTACAAGTGGTGTACTAACCCATATCTCTATGTTTTCTACAAATTTGTAGGTTCAACCATTGATTTCTTAGGAGGTCGATTAAAGAAGACTTGGACTCTTTTCTCCAAGTATTGGTAGGTTCTTATGTTTGAGGATGTTACCTTGTCTATGATTTAGCTTTGAAGTCCTATTGTCATAAAGACATTTTTCATTCCTTTATCATTTCATTATTGATGTATGACTATAATGGAATATTGACTTTCTATTTTCTATGTCCAACATTTGTTCTAGCTTTAGATTGTTCAATATGAGATGAAGTATTAGACTAATTCTTATGTATCTTCTGTTGTGTAAATGAGAATCCTATGTATGCTCCATATGCGTGGATTCTAAGTGAATTCCTCATGAAGTATGCGAGAGGTCTATGTAAACCTCACTTTATTTATATGTATGAAATTTTTTATTTTCCACAGTTCGTCTAATCTATGAAATGTAATGATGAATGCTAAGAGGCTAGTTTTAGCCCTCTCCAAGGATGACGATGCTGGTTAAAGTCTACGGGGTGCTTGTTCGTGACAAACTTGGTATTAGAGTATGAGGTTAAAGAAATCATAGTAATGAAGTCTCATTGAACCACGCTTACATAGAGTGTTATTAATGTATATGAAGTGCACCATAATTATAAATCAGAGGCTATGTGATCCTTAGGAATTCTCAATTACAAATAAGAGGCTACGTGAACACGCAAGGAGAGTGGAGTAAGATTTTTCCAATAAGGAGTTCGTTCCCAAGGTAACGAAATCCCTCTACAAGATAACCATGTTCCTCTTCAAGAACAAGTTCTAGTCCTTCCTCCACCTATGACGGATTGAGATATAATGTCATCATTTGACTTTGGCTCAATCTATGATTATCCAAGCGCAAGAGGTAGCCACTCAAGCTCAAGCCATGGAGTCTCAAGAAAATAGGGAGGTCGGACCTCATTTTCAATGAAATCCTAGTACCATAGCTTCCCACTTGAGCGATTTCACTATGATGAACCCTCCTACGTTCTTTGTGTCGAAAGTGAATGAAGATCCCCAAGAATTCATTGATGAGGTCTAAAAAATTCCGTATGTTATGGGGTTGAATTTAAAGGAAAAAGACGATCTAGCTTCCTATCAACTCAAGGATGTAGCTCAAAAAATGTACACCCAATGGAGAAACAATAGGTCCTTGAGAGTGGTTCCTATTACTTGGGAGGTGTTTATAAGGTCTTTTCATGATCGTTTCTTTCCTTGGGTAAAAGAGAGGCCAAAGTTGAGGATATCATCATCCTTCATCAAGGAGGTATGAGTGTGCAATAGTTCTCCTTGAAGTACACAAAATTTTCCAAGTATACTCTTTATTTGGTGTCTAACCAATGGGATGAGATGACAGTTGCTTTTTCATGAGAGTATCCAAGAGTTTGGTTAAAGTGTGTCGTCTGGCGATGCTCCATAACAATATAGATATCTCTAGGTTTATGGTTCATGCTCAACATGTTTAGGAGCCTCTACTCAAGAGGAAGAATACAGATTTTAAGAGGGCCAAGGCTTATGAATGTTGTACTTCCAAGGGTAGGCTTGAGATTCAAAATAAACGCAAGTTTAAAAAGAGGGTTTCCAATTAAGTTCCTTTAAATTTTTATAAGGCAAAAAAGGATAGGGTGTATACTCCTATGTCCCAAAAGGCTAGAAGTGGAAATTCACTAACTGAAACACCTACTTATTTAAAGCGTGGTAATAAGAATAGGGGTGAGTGCTTGGTGGGAACGGGGAATTGCTTTGGTGGTGGAAAAGAGGACAACAAAGTTAGAGATTTCCCTAATGTGAGGAGTCAATAGAAGGAGAGTGGTTAAACTTAATCAAGTGGTCGTAGTTTTTAAGCTCCAAAGAGGAACCACTTTATGCTCTCTACTCTAGGGATGTACAAGAAGCGTCGCCAGATGTGGTCACCAGTATGTTACAAAGACTTCTCTATAAATTGTTATACTTTACCTGATCCCGGTTCTAAATTATCATTTGGAAATCGTCTAGTAGCTAAAAAGTTTGATGTTCTACTATACTCGATATTTTGATTGAACCATTTTCTGTTACAACCCTAGTAGGTGATATCGTTTTGGATAAAAGAGCGTTTAGGAGTTTTCCTATACTTTTGAACAATACAGTTACATGGGCGGATTCGGTACAACTTGACATAGTTGATTATGATGTCATTTTTAGTATGGATTGGTTGCATTCTTTTTTTGATTTCGTAGATTGTCAAACAAGATTTGTGAAGTTCAATTTTCATAATGAACTCATCTTAGAGTGTAAGGGGGGTAACTCAATTCCTAGAAATCATATAATTTCTTGTCTAAAATCTTGTAAAATGATATTTAAATGGTGTCTTTACAATATTGTTAGAGTCAAGGATCTTGATTCGAAATCCCTCTTATTGAGTCGGTCCCTGTAGAGGAACTTTCCAGAAGTCTTTCCCGACGACTTTCTTAAAATTCCTCCCGAGAGGGAAATAGACTTTGGTATTGACTTGTTACAAGATACGAATCTGATTTCAATACCTCCTTACCAGATGGCTCCGGAAATAATGAATGATTTAAAGATTCAACTCAAGGACTTGTAGATAAGGGTGTCAAGTCAACCTAGTATTTCATTACAGGGAGCTCTGATTTGTTTTTTTAAGAAGAATAATGGGACCTTAGGATGTGTATTGATTATCGTCAACTCAATAAAGTAACCATTTAAAAAATTATCCTCTAACTCGGATTGATTATGTAACATCTCGTTTGTTGAACTAACTAAGAATAAGCTCAGAAAAACCAAAAATAATCAATTTTGGGAATAACTAAGGAAATCAGGAAAATTTCCGCTCTCAAAAGTGAGTTTTTGTTATTTTCAGCATCCATAAAATCCATATCAGGAGAACTTAGGATGAGTTCTTTATTTGGTTTGAAAGATCATGAAAACATTTTTCGTACGCTGCCATGTTTATGAAAATTGAATATCGTATGAGGAAGATATGCCTTAGAAGTTGGGCTGCTGAGCTGAGGAAAATCCAATCCAGATTTTAATAAGGGTAAAGTTGTATTTTCACCCTAGTATTTCCTAATTTTTTGTTGGTTATATTATGGGTGAAACAGGTCATAAATCAGTTTTGTAAATGCAAATAACGCTTACAGTTTGGGAGAATATAGAAAAGTAGAAAAAGATCAAGAATTTAACAGGTAATGCTAAGATCGTTGAGTGGACTTCGTCGGGGGTGATCCTTATTAAGGTATGTGAGATCATTCTATGTTTGTTTTTTTGGTTGTTTCACACACCCTTATTTGATTTAATACATCAAATTAGAGTTTATTTGAATGAAAATATTGATGAAAAGTTGTGAAATTCTTGTTGGTTCAATAGTAGTTAATCTCTAATATGTTTTGTTAATATTTCCGGACTATTTTTTTGTCTAATATACTGGGTAATGAGGTATTTTCGGATACTTAGAGTTTGGGTTTGGATCCATGGAATTATTGGAGTTTTAGAGATGAAAAATGGAGAAGAAAAGTTTAAGGTCTCTTTATATAACCCTTGCGGCGCCACGCCTTCCATAGCCCCTAGGGCAGGCTCTTTCTGACAAGACCTGGCGTGCCGTACCTATTAGAGTGCCCCAGACCAGGGTCTGTCTGACATGAATTTGCGTCTGGCGACTCTGAGAGTGCCACGACAAGAGAGATCCCATTTTCTCCTATCTTTCCGTATGAGTTCCTATGTTATGACTTATCATTACGAGTTTATTCCAACACTCTAACTACATCATAATATCATGAAATCATTCATAAAAATGCGATCATGATCCTTGAACACATAATCCAGTTCAAGGAATGTTATGATCAAAGTCAAGGAAGTTCAGAGTCAAGTCTAAAAGTTAAGAAGCAAGAGAAGTAATTTTCTAAAGCATTCAAGATTCTAAAACAAACATTTTAACTTTTTTTTAACGTTCATGTTAAGACTTGAGTTAAATTATCAAATTATATAAGGGTACTAAGTATTCCTTAAAAGTTTAGTTTCAAGTAAACAAAGAGCATAAAATTGAGTTCATTTCTCAAGACTTATAATGTAACTAAGTAGTCCCTCATAGTATAAACAAAAATGTTTTCAATTTTTTGAGGAAAAAAGGAAGCTAGACTTCCACAGAACCTATGACTAGTTTTAATAGAAGAAAGAGAAACTATGATTTATAAAAGAGCTTTTTAAACACTAATTTTCGAGCACTAATCTCAAATAATAGAATCAGTATGTTTTAAAAACATAAGAGCCAGTATATATATATATATGGAGTAATACTGAGTATTTATTTGGGTATGCGAGTTCATATTTACTCAAGTCTCCATGTAAACTATGTAACCATCATGGGTATAAAAGGGTCATACTTTTTAGATGAACCATCTTAAGAATTTAGTAGTGAATCCATAAGGAAGTTCAGGTTCTATACTCTTGCAAGGTTAGGATGGTCGGGGCGGCATGGGACTAGTAAAGTTCTATCAATTTTATAACTCTTAAGTGATGGTTTTCTGTTTGAAAAGCTCCCATAAAAGTATTGTAATTTAATATACATTAGTTAATTGTATTATTACATACATATAAGATATTATTTGTATACTTGTAAATGTTCAGAGTTTATAACATGTTTCCTGTCGATATATATTTATATTGCAATCGCTTTTAAACTGCGTATATTGAATAAGATTTAGTAGATCAGAGTTGGGAAGAGCAAAGTTATGTGTTCTTTCTTACTGTTTTCAAGAGTAAATGTGTTTATTATTCCAACTCGCATACTTGTAGATTTATTGTACAGATGCCAGTTGGTCTGCATTGTTTCATGATGCAGACACATATAACTAGGATCAATATGCAGCGCACCATTGATCCCATTTACCACTCCACAGTCAATTGGTGAGCCTACTTGCATTCCCAAGGACATCCTTTTTATTTCTTTTCTAGCTTAGATCATTAGGATGTTGTTGGGTCTATCGTGACATCCATGTTAGTCAGTTTCGAGGTTTCATAGACAGTTAGTAGTTCAGTAGTCTTTTCATTTTTATTTTTATGTTAAGGACTTTGGTTGCCATTTTTGCCAGTTTTAATATGTGAACTTTTAAAGAATTCCAAATTGTATTTCTGTTCAATTGATTTAAGTTCTTTCATTCTTATATGTATGACTGTTGTGTTCCACTGAGTCAGTAAGCCAAATGAAGAGTTCGCTCAAGGCCAGCAATGGTCACCAAATTCCTGTCCGCCCAGGGTGTAGGCTCGGGGTGTCACAAACTTGGTATCAGAGCGTAGAGTTCAAAAGCCTTAGGGAGTGTATGAAGTTGTTTTTGTATATTCTTTGTCATTAGTGTGAATCGCGCCACATCTATTATAAGGAGGCTACAACTTTAGAAAAGTTTCATTTCATTCATATTTTTCCATGCGTAGAGTTTATCTCTAAAAATTCTCTCTCAAATTCATGCTTACGCGTATTTTTAGATCATCATGCCTCCATGAAAATAATCAGAGGTCAACCAACCCAACTATATGATGAGAAACAAGAGGTTCCAAATGCACTGTATTGCTACCTCAAGAAGAGATTACAAATGCCAAATTCCGAGTAGCTATACGGTTGTTAAGCCAATTAGAAAAAAACCAAGACAGGCAACTTAAAGGAGCTTCACAGGAAGGGGTTTACAACTTGAGGTTCGTGTGTTTTTGTAAATGAATACTCCTCGATTCACCGAATTAAGCACTACTCAGGATCTAAAAAACATTATAAACGAATTGAAGAAGTTATTTGAGGTGATGGATGTTGTCAATTCTGAAATGGTTGTGTTAGTTGCACATCAACTGAAGAGTATGGATAGAACCTTAATTGATCAGTAGAAGGATTACAGAGGTGAGGATGCATCGCCTCCATGTTGGGCTTGTTTGTAAGAATCCTTCTTGGGAAGGGTCTTTCCTCGAGAATTGAAACATAACTCCATGAGTGCTCATGAGTATGGGTTGAAGTTCACCCAACTATCTCGCTATGCTCCAAAGCTGGTGAAAGACATGAGTAGTAGAATGAGTTTGTTTAATGCTTGTTTGTTTAGGTTGTTCTTCAATTAAAGAAGGTAGGGATGCAATATTAATTGGCGATAAGGACATATCCATACTAATGGTAAATGTGTAGACAGTTGAAGTGGAAAGGTGAGGCAGAGAGGAATCAAGAAAATTGAAAGCAAAGACTTGAAATCAGTCTTGTCAAAAGAAGGGTGGTTCATGTCGACCACAATTTCATAAATCAAAGGGGCATGCAACATCGTCTCCTTCTGCACCTGCGACTAGAGACAGAGTAGAGAATCCTGGTTAGAACACCCGATCTAGGCATACATATTCATAGAGTAGTATGTCACAAAAAGGTAGTAAGCCTCCATCCTTCGCCAAGTGAGGTAGGAATCACTCTGGAATTGGACATTTTATGAAAGAATGTCCATAGTGTTGGCCAAGTGGTAGAAATAGGCAATAAGGCTCAGTCCTCATCAGCTGATCCACCTGACAGGGCTGCACCAAAAGGCGCTACTTCTGATAGAGGCGGAGGAACAAGCCGCTTATATGCTCTCAATAATTTCTATGAAAAAGAGAATTCACTAGATCTTCTCACTAGTATGATTTGAGTCTTTGACTTTGCTGTTTATGCATTTTTAGACTTAGGAGAGACTTTATCTTTCATAACTCCCTATGTTGATTTGAACTTTGAGATTACTCCTGAGAAACTTCTCGAACCATTCAGTCTTACTACTACTATTGGTGAATCCATTCTAGAACAAAGAGTCTATCGTGATTGTCCTATTTCCATCAATCACAAGAGTACCATAGCTGATTTAATAGAGTTCGACATGGTAGATTTTGATGTCGTTCTAGGTATGGACTGGATCCATGCCTATTATGCATCAATAGATTGCAAAATTTGAGTTGTAAAATTTCAGATTCCTAATGTTCCATTATACCTGATATTGTTGTAGTAGTTCAGGCAGTGCAATGGTCATTTATTTCGTAACGTAAATCAGGAAGTTAGTTTCTAAAGGGTGTATCTATAACTTAGTTTAACTTAATGAATAAAGTTTTGATATACCTATCTATCTGTCAGTTCCCATAGTAAGTGAGTTTCTGGAAGTCTTTCCTTATAATATACCTAGAGTCCCTCCCGAAAGAGAGATATAGTTTGGCATAGACATCATCCTAGATACTCGTCCTATCTCTATTCCACCATACCGATTGGCACCAACTGAGTGAAAAGAGCAAAGAGCAATTGAAAGATTTGTTAGATAAGGGAATTATTAAAATATGTGTCTCACCTTGGGGCGCTCCAGTCTTGTTTGTCAAGAAGAAGGATTGGTCCCTTAGGATGTGTTTAGACTGCTTCCAGTTGAATAAGGTGTCCATCAAGAATAAATATCCTCTTCCAAAGATAGATGACCTTTTCAAAAAACTTCAGTTTGCTTCTTGCATTTACAGAATTGAGCTCCAATCAGGCTATCATAGTTTAATGTTGGGGAATGTGATAGTCCAAAGAAAGATTTCTGAACAAAGTATGGGAATTATGAATTTTTTTAGGGGCATTACGAATTTTTGGTTATGTCCTTTGGTTTGATTAATGCACCTACAACATTCTTGGATCTCATGAACAGAGTCTTCAAACCTTATTTCGATTTGTTTGTCATAGTGTTGATGACATTATTGTTTATTCAAGGAATGAAGAATATTTCAAAAGATTTGAAGGATAATGATCTATATGACAAGTTCTCCAAGTGTGAGTTTTGTCTTATGTTTGTGGCATTCTTAGGAAATATTTTTCTTGTGAAGGAATTAGAGTTTCCACTTATAATATTGAAGCACTTCAGAGTTGGCCTAGACCCACATGTCCAACATGAATTTTGAGTTTATGGGACTTAGATGGATATTATAGGATATTTGTTAAAGGATTATCATCTATCTTTTCTCATTGACCAAGCAAACTCAGAAGAGGTCAATGTTTCAATGGTTTGAAGCTTCTGAGAAAACCTTTAAAGAGTTGAAAAAGATATTGATAACCTCTCTAGCTTTTACATTACTAGAGGGTACTCATGGTTTTGCGGAGTAGGTTTGGGCTTTGTGTTGATGAAGAATGACAATTTTATAGCTTATGCCTCTTTACAATTGAAGATTCATGAGAAGAATTACCTAACTCATGACATAAAATTTGTTGCAGTAGTATTTTATTTCATTATATGGTGCCACTACTTGCATAGTGTTCATCTTGATATATTCACTGATTAGAACAACCTCTAATATGTGTTCACTCATAAAAGAAATAAAAAAAAAAAAACGAAAAAAAAACAAGAAAAAACAAAAACAAAAATTAAAAACAAAAAAGATCTCAATCTCATACATTGTAGTTGTTTGACTTCCTCAAGGATTATGACATGCTTATTCTTTACCACCAATGTAATCTAATGTGGTTGTTGATACCTTAAGTAGGTTGTTCATGGGTACCCATGTTGAAGAAGAAAACAAAGAGATGCTAAGGCTGTTTTTACAACTTCAAACCTGGGGTCATAATTTGTATTCACACGGAGGAATATCGTCACCATGTGAATTTAACTCATCATTAGGCAAAGGTTAAAGGTATGCAGATCAATCATCCCATTTTTGATGCATTTTGAAGGCAAGGTCCATAGCAAATTGATTTTTTTTGAACAAAGTGGATATAGTGTGTTGAAGTACCAAGGCAGATTATGTGTACCTAATGTGGATGGACTACAAAACAGGATCTTAGAGGAGGCTCATAGCTCTAGATATTCCATTCATTCGGGTTTCACTAAGATGTACCATGATCTGCGATAGGTTTATTGGTGCGAAAGTATGAAGACAAATACTATTGAGTTTGTTGCCAAGTGTTCAAATTGTCAGCAAGTGAAAGTGGAGCACCAAAGGCCTAGAAGTTTAACTCAGAATATAGAAAATCCAAAATGGAAGTGGGAGATAACTAATAAGGACTTCATCACAGGCTTGACAACATCTCAAAGGTAACTTGAATATATTTGGATGATTGTCAATAAAATGAAAAAGTCAGACCATTTATTTCCTTGTGAAGACCACCTATTCGGACGAGGATTATGCTAGGTTCTACCTTAAAGAAGTCGTAAGCATTTCATAGAGTTCATGACACGACCAGGGAGCACCCCATAGAAGTAATATGGCGTACTTATTCTCTAAAAGGTCATATACAAGCAAAAGTTATCATTCATCACATTGTCATAGGTAAATTTTAGTGGAAAATTTGAAACTTTTCATAGCAGATTCTATGCTAGAAAAATCCCTTGATATATATATATAATATAAGTTATAATATGTATTTAAACTCTTAGTCACTTTTGTCATCTTAGAATCAACATCAATAGAATAGAATAGTGACACAACCCTTTAACAATATAACATAATATCTAAACTATTACATAATTTCAATGAAGAACATAAAACAGGAAATCCTTGAAACATAAGGACCCCTTTCTTGATTTACGGAAACACATATCCCTTCACATTTAAGACAACCTTTATGCATCCATAACCCACACTTCCTATAAAGAGTTAAGGAAGAAGGGTGTTATTACAAGAATGTATTAAGTATGACAACCGTGCAAAAACATACAATTAAAAGGAGACATTATACTTTCAAATCATGCATTATGCCTTTTTTTGATAACTTCATAAAACATGATATAATAAGCGTCATACAAATCACATACTTCATTTAGGCATATTTAATAGTGACAACATAACATAAAGTCATGCATTGCATTTAAGGCATATTTAGAGTCACATTACAGTAACTACTTTTTCTCGTTACAGTGAACTCATTTTACTTTAACTCCTTGACTTTCCCAATTAGCCCTCTAGTGATGCTTGCTGGAATGTATAGACAATGCCCCGTTAAACTATCCACACTTAAGCATCACCTTAAGACACAAGGAAATCATGAATACAACCTTCATTAACCCAACACATACCTTTATAGAATAATTTCATTCAACACGACATATAAATCTCATTTGACCCAACATACTTTATGGACCACATAGAAGAACTCATTACAAGACAACCTACAAGTCAATACTTACCAATATAATTACAAGAGACATTAGTCAATTAATAGCATATTATACAACAAGGAAATCATTCATACAACCTTCATTAACCCAGCACATACCTTCATAGATTAATTTCATTAAACAAGCATATAACTCACATTTGACAAATATATCTTATGGACGACATTAAAGAACTCATTACAAGACAACCTACAAGTTAATACCTACCAATATCATCACAAGGGAAATTAGTCTATCAATATCATATTTAGACTTTCCATCACTTAGAGAACATAAGCTTTTACTCATAATATTATCCTAAGTATACTAGTAAAATGTACATGTGAAGTCCCATAACCTCACACAAACTAAGTAGACCTACAAGGAAATTTCGAGATTATTATTTACATTATACATTCACTAGAGAAGTATAGACTACTTCATACATGACAAGCGAGACCTTCTCTATATTGTCAATAAGATACATTTTATGCATATAAGGTAAAACCACATCAAATAGACTTAAGAGTACTCAAATGTCAATCATAAGGAATATAAACATATATTTATACATTAGCACACTTTCTTAGAACTCCCTTCAGGAGCTACTTGTGCAATGCATAGGTAAAGTCCCATACCTTCACCTACACTAAGCAACATCCTTAGGTTATCCTAGTTAGGTTCAATAACTTTACTTCCATTGTCCATTTTACATTTAGGAAACTATTGACTTAACCGACATAACAATGTGAGCTTAACGTGGTTTTCGATGTTATGAAACTCTACATCAAAAGAATGTGGACTACTTGTCAAGGTAGTACAAAAATAGGGACATAGAATTATAGGTGGATCCATTAGCTAGTCTTTGTATAGGGGAAACATAGTTCAAGAACAAGGAAATATACTTGGGACCCTCTTTATGTAGAATGGAAAAATTCTCACCATCTCATGAGAATCAATTTGAACCTACCTTCCCACATTGGGAAGGAACACCTCTCATATCTAGTTCGTTCAATGCTAAGCTAAGTTTCCCTTATCAAAAGCCTTTGTTATAATTACATTATAAAAATAGGATTTAGGATATTGACTCTCAATAGTCTTAGCTCATAGGTCATAAAGAAGTGTTCATCAACCTAAATCATGTGAAAAAGCCTTTCACAAGGATATAGAATATTCAAGCAACATTTAGTTAGGGAAACCCTTGAGAACACCTTTCAAGAGACCCTATATTTACTAGATTATTGTACATGAATAATGGACATGCTTCATGTGTCTGTCTATACATATATGAGATAAAACCTTTCACATAAACACCCTTAATCCAAAAATATTCACACTTCATTCATTCATACATAAATCACGTTCATAGCTTAATCATGCATTCTTATTCATGTGCATAGAGTAATCAACCTTGGAACTATCCTATAAGGGCAAACATAATCAATGCATGGAAAAGGTCTCATACCTTTCCATACTAGTACACCTATGAAGTCAGTTAAGGGACACATAATCATGCTTCATCGACATATTCTGATAATGATAAAATAAAGTGATGATTCATGGCATTTTCAATTATCGTTTAATCAATAATGTAAACATATATACTTGTATTATAATAAAGCAAATATAAAAATATATAACACAACATGAATTAAAAATCATCACTTACCTCAAACAAAGCTTGAATTTATTTTTGAAGCACAATTTGTCCCTTTTAGAATTTTTCCGCTTGTTATAGGCCTACAACAATCAATACAATACAATAATCAATAAACAATGTAAAATTATGTAGATTAAAATAACCTCCATAAACCATTTATCAAACCCATGATCGCAATATTAAAATTAGGGCTTTTCCCATAGTCCAAATAGTTTTACAAAACACTTCCGCCACAATAAATACAAATGAAACAAAATTCTATGGATCCAAAAATTAATTCGTCCTGTTAAAAAGTAACTTAAGGATTAAGAAGGTTAATAAATTTTCAAGATAACTCTGTGTCATTACTTACCTCTCTAGGTCAAAAAATAAAGACTAAAATGTTCTTGAGGTTTACCTACTTCTCGACTGGACTGATAGGGCCACCCCCACTCCGCTAGAGTGGCCTCACCATGCATGAAATAATCCCGCCACAATGGATTGCATGGAACCAGTGAGTTGAATAAAAAAATGTCCAACCTCCCATTTCACAACACAACTTCAACCCATGACATTCAAAACTACTCGTTCACGCTAAGATTAGTTCGAGGAGTTCTACTTACCGGAATTAAATTTTGTAATTTGACATGGAATCCTTAATGTCATAGGCATCTACTCATTTAGTAAAAATGTAATTAGATCACCCTATTGTTACTTTATATCGCTAAAGATAATAACTCTGTTTTCATTCAAATCTTGACCAGGTTAGGAAATTCAAAGTTACTAGTGAAAACTTTTTTGGCCTAAAAGTTTTCCTTAATATGTTTTCTATAATGAAGGGACCAAGTCCTTACAAATATACCAATTTACCCATCACTTATACTCTCGTAACAAACTTATGAATAATAGGCTCAAAAATGAATGGAGTAGTACATGAATCGATGAACAACTTGGATACATGTTGCGCATGTCCTTCTTGATTTTCCTAGTAGCTTGTTTAATTGGATGATGCTTCCATTTAACTTATATTGACTTAATATCCGTTATTTTAAGCTTCAGGACATCACCATCAATAATTATAATTGATTTTTTCTCATGTAGAAGGTCCTTTTCTAACACAACTTAGTCCTATTTTATGATGTAATCCCCATAAAAATGATATATCTTAAGCACGAACACACGAAAAATTGGATGAACCCCTGATAGGTTAGGAGGCAAAGCCAATCAATAAGCCTGTAATCCTATACATTGAAGAATTTCAATAGGTCCAATTTATCGCGAACTTAACTCTCCCTTCTTTCCAAACTCGTCACCCATTTCATCGGTGATACCTTTAGGAGAACACTCTCACAAGTATGAAATGTAATGCCTCTGAGACTATAGGCCACATGTTTCATCATTTCCAATCTGGGCCGCTAATATCTTAGCTTTGATACTACTTACTTTATCTTGAAAATCCTTCACTAAATTAACCTTTAAAGGTTTCACATCTCTGGACTCCAAGCATCCTAAAGGTAATGTACATTACCTTTCATAAAGTTCCTCAAAGTCATTCATACATGCCATTAATATGTATTCTAACACTTGAATAGTCCTGTGTGATAGTCCGTCCTCTTATAGATAAAAAGATGTACTAAAAGGGTGTTGTTTGCCCTATTTATCATGTAACTTTCTCGAAACATGGAGTTAAAATGCGCACCACGGTCTGATACGATAGAGAAACCTTAGAAAATTTTTCACCATAATAATATATTTTGACACAAATCAAATGGGCTGACTTAGTAATTATGTCAACCACTACCCAAAAATAATCACACTTCCCCAAAGTCATGGGAAGACCAACCAAAAAATCCATGTCTATCCTTTCCCACTTCCATTTCAGAATATGCATTCTTTGAAGAAACCATATAGGGCTTTCAAGATCATACTTTAGTTGTTGGAGATTTCGATTCTTAGCCACAAACTCCTCTATATCTTTCTTCATGCATGGATACTAATAAATTTGTTTCAAATCTTTGTACATCATGGTCACAGACCGAGATGAATATAATCACAAACTATGCGACTCTATCAACAAAATTTTCAATCAAGTCATCAACTCTAGGAACACAAATCCTTCCTTTTAAACTAAACACACCTTCCGCATAAATAGTTGTCTCTTGTGCCTTACCAATCACATTCTTTTTCATAACGTTATTAAAATTTTCATCCTCAAACTATTTGTCCTTGACCTTTGTAATAAACGTGGACCTAATCTCAAATTCTAAAATATACCTTCTTATCTAAGTGGTTTGTTTAATCCGTAGAAAATAAGAAAAATATAAATACAAATATCTTGAGGATTTCCAAAAAAAGGTTTGACACCATACAATGTCTCAAATGTATTCTTTCATTTCACTACCCATATATGTAGTGTATTCAATAAGAAAACAACAGTGTTTACAACATCATCCTGAAATTTCTTCGATAAATTCTTCTCATGAAAGAAGGACCTTTTGATTTTCATGGTTGTTCTATTATTTCTGTAACTCTCTCCATTTTTTATGGAATATAAGGGTTAACTACATGGTGCTCCACCCAAGTTTTTCACAAAAATAACTGAACATATGGGATATACATTTTGTTCCACTACTTAATATAATGACCTGAATCTGGCAGATATTCTTGTTTTTTATTAATATATTAAAAATAAAAAAAATCCAATTTTTTTTGCTTAAACTTCATAAAAATAATCCAACAAATTCTTGTTATACCATTAATAAAGATAAATAAGACCTATTGACCACAAAGATTGGTATGAATAGGTGAAACTTTTCTATAGCTCCCAATGTGGAACTTTTAAATTGATGTCTAGTCTACTTACAAAACAAACAATATTAACGGCTTGAGAGATGTTCCTCTATATTTGGTAGACCATTTACCTTTTAATTCCATTGCATTTAATTTTTTCTTAAATGAAAATGTCAAAACTCTTATTCTGCGTTTTCACAAAATTTGAATGACTTGAAAAATATATGTGTTCCTTTGCCAATGGATTCAAGGAAAAATTGTCCCTGCATTTTGATTTTTATATTTTATAACCACTAGCTTCACTTATTAGAGATGCTTTATCTTCAAATAATAATTTGTATCTATTTTTTTGAATCTTTCCAATGCATAAAAAATTATGATCAATTTCAGGAGAAATAAAATATCATAAATATGTGTTGTACCTTTCTTACTATAAATTACTAAGGCTCCCTTTCTTTGTGGAGGTATTCTCCATTACCGATCCTAACTAGTTTTTTAAATATAGTATCATTTTTGGTGAATATCATTCATGATTGGTCATGTGTTTTGTACAACCCTTATCAACAACTAAACTTTCAGTTGAATTTTTTATTGTAAAATAGGTGGACACAAATTTATGATCTTTTTGTAGTTCTGCAATTTTATACCTTTTTTGATAATTTTATTCAATGACCAACTTCCATTGTTTATAGAAAATCTAAAAATGGAAAAAAATTATGGGTTAGAAATCATTTTCCTAGTAACTTGATATTTCCAAACCTAGTCAAAATTTAAGAAAAATGAAAGTCTCTACAGTGTAGGGAAATGTTTTAACAAATAGGGTACGTAATTAAGAATTTTATTATACTAATAGATATCTAAGATTTTACGGAACCCGTACTAATTTAAAGAATTGAATTCAGGTAGGTAGAACTTCCGAAATTGAACTTAGCGTGAACATGTAGTTTCTTAGTTTCATTGGTAAAAATTTTGTAGTGAAGTAGGGATCTTTGAATTAGAAAAGTAACTAACTGTTTCCGTGCAAGCAAACGAGGAGGTATTTCCTCTTTCAGGGCGGGGTATCTGTACCTGGGTGAGTGTCACCATGGATGGGCAAACGTGACATAACGTCAGTATTAACCACGAAACAAATCTGCAAATTTTGAAGTTGAGAGATATGAAATGAACCTAGTGTTTTTCTTGATATTTTCCTACCATTATCGAGGCTAAAGGTAAGATTATAACTCCCTGAGTCCACTTTTCAAATAATAGAACGTAATAAAATGGGTAATTATCTATGGGAGAAGTTTTTGATCTTGAAATTATGGTGGAAAAAGCCCTAATTTGGATATGGAGATCAATAATTTGACCTAGCAATTATATTATTGATTATAATATAGGTAATGAGGTGTTTTTTTTATTGATCCTATCGCTATCATGATTGTTTGTAGACCAAGAACAAACGAACAAATCCGTAAATGGAAGAATCATGTTTCTTAGGTTATTCAGGCTTTTTTCAAGGTATGTGATGGTTGTTATTTTGTGGCTATGTGATATATGTGTGTTCTTGATTCATTTTAATGTGTATGTATGTGAATGTTGCATTATTTATCACAATGACGAGCGATATACGCCATGAATCATGACTTGGTTTTACAAATATAAGAATATACTTGTGGTTGTGAAAATAGATTGTTGAATGGATCGGGTATTAGATTTCAACAGACGAACTTGTAGCATTTTACTTATTTTGTCTTAGATACAGATCGATTACCACATTCTAAAATAAACATTTGAGCGGCACTATGTTCCATTATTCTAACCATTTTTATTTGGGTTACATAAGAGAACCATTAACTTAACATAATAGTATATCTTGAGAAATGTGAAGTTGTACGTTATTTCGTAATTAATATCGTATGTTTGGGTTATGCGTGTTATTATTATGTTGTATAACTAAGTTTCACTTAGTGGGATAGTCGTATGACCCTACCACAACATTGTGGTAGTGAACTAATACCACATTTTCTCACTTTTAAAATTTGTTGATTATCATCGAATCTGTCAAGCGTCTTAACAAGGGGACGATCCTTGATATTATGACTGTAAGTTTCAAATTCATCAGTTACTAGTTCTTCTTCGAGTTCCATGAGTTTTCCTTTTATATATATCCACATTTTTACATAGACTTCACTAGATAGTTATTAGCATGTTAATATAGAGTTGTACCCTTTCTTTTTTACACTTATGGTGAACTTTAGATACTTTGATACATTTATTTTAAGGTTCTAGGCATTTATTTCCGCACGTCATTTCGATATCTTTAATGAGTTTATGCTAACATTAGTATTTAGTTATATAAACCAGGTTCTGTATCTTTACATGCTATGTTACACATTAACTAGTTAGTATAAATTGTTCTTCACACAAATGGTAAGCGTAAGTGCAGGTCACTATAGTCGGGGTCATGACATAGTTTGTATAAAAGCATAAGTTTGTTGATTTCGATCTACAAAAGCGAGTCTATTAGAGTCTTGCGGCACCGGTACAAAACACATATGTAATTTTCTTTGAGAGTCCATAGAACTTTAGGAAATCTCTTTATTTTCTATTATATTTTTTTGTGTTATAACTTGATTCCTATTGTTATTTTTTAATTTAATTGTATCGATCTTGTTTCACTAATATGTTTTGCAGATGGTTAACACTAGATTAAATGACATTAAGCCCGTAGCTGCTGTCAATACTCTAGCTGTGAAATCTGCAGCTAGAGATCGTGGTCAAGGTAGTTGTAGAGACCTGTGGTAGGGTGTCACCTACTAGGGATGGATAACCAGTTCAAAATTCTCCCAGAAACGAGTCCTCCCTTGTTTTCCATGAATAGGTTGAGGATAATATAGAGGTTGAGAAATTAATAGGAGAATGTAGGGGGAAATGAAGAGGTACAGGTTAATACAAAAAGAATTCCTCCCATAAACCTAATGTCATTCTTGAAAGGTTTGGTTGATCCGAAAGTGCTTCCTTGTTTTTAAGCAACTCAACCTCTTGATAATCCTCCTATTGCTATCATTATCCTGATGGTGGGAGGGAATGTAGGTAATGATGCTTTCTTCCATTCTCTATTGGGTCTTGTTATGATTGGTAATTGACATGATATGTTGAGCAAGTTCATAAAGTTATAACCACCTTTGTTGTCACGACCCAAAACGGGCCGCGACTGGCACTTACACCTACCCTCCTATGTGAGCGAACCAACCCATCCAATTCCCAACGTTTCAACATAAAGAATAAAATATAAATGCGGAAGACGATCAAACTCATTAATGAAAACCAATTCAATAACGTCTAAAATTCAACATCTATTATTTCCATTTCCCCAAATCTGGAATCATCCCACAATGAACATCTATGATCAAATTACTAAACTAGAGTAATGCTAAGAAGCTAAAATAAAAAAGCTAGTCCATTCTGAACTTCACGGCATCAAGCTAAGGAAGAAGATCCAATCCCAGCTAGAAGCATTATCTCACCCACCACTGAAATCTGGGGTATTGAATACTGGCTAGATTTCGGTTGAGTTGAAGACGACGGTATGTTTGCTGCACTCCACATATAACACAGAAAGAAACATAACACGTAGAGGTCGTACAAACACGTTACGAGTAGGTATCTCGGCCAACTCAAAAATAGACAAAACAAGTATATATCAGACAATATC
The DNA here is from genome assembly GCA_027704765.1 of Solanum habrochaites. Taxonomy (NCBI): domain Eukaryota; kingdom Viridiplantae; phylum Streptophyta; class Magnoliopsida; order Solanales; family Solanaceae; genus Solanum; species Solanum habrochaites. Next base: position 32,906,158 of record JAKWJA010002499.1, on the reverse strand, counting down.
ATAAATCAACTATAATACTCAACCATGTAGCAACAACAATGTACTGTATCGTCAAAAAATACGCCAAGTTCACTCACTGATGGACTCAAGCCCTCCAATCACCATAAGCCACATTTGGGAACCAGGTTCATTAGATTAAGTATACTAACATATTTCAGATTCCATTATCTTTCTATCCTGGTTGTCGGAACGTGACCTCTGATCCTATCATACTTCCTGGTGTAGGAACGTGAACAACCCGATCCATATTCTTAAATCTTTGTGCCAGAACTTGGCACTCCGATCCTCATCTCTATCCTGGTGTCCGGAACGTGACCCCGACAATATTCTATCCTGGTGCCGTAATGTTGGCACTTCCAATCCTCATCCTACTATCCTGGTGTCGACGTGACACCCGATCCATATTCTAAATCGCTGTGCCGGAACGTGGCACCCTATACTCTATTACTATACCCTGGTATCGTAACGTGACACCACCCGATCCCCTAACCTCATTATTCTTTCAGTTCATCAAGACTTCTTTTATCACTAAGAAGGCCATCATCATCAGTTAAAATAGGTTTCAAGATTAAAATTCAATAGCTTTAATCATCTAGTTCATCCAATTATATATATAAACTCACATGCATACACACAATTAAGCCTAAGAGGGTTTACATCTACCGCATACATATCACTTCGCTATTAAGATTTTACTAACTATGAAATATCATAAACTCTAGCATACCTCAACCGAGAATTCATTATCAAGCAAGCTAATTCCTCAAAGTCTTTGTTTCCTCTTGTTTCTTTTCTCCCCTTTCTCGTCGATCTCTCTGCTCCCTTGTTCTTCTCTATTTTTTTTTCCTTATTCAAGCCCTTTTCTTTTACCTAATTAGTATATAATTAAGTATAAAGATGGCAAATAACCCCTAATTAACTAGTTTACCTTCTTTTACCCCCAGAAATGAAGACTTGTTAACATTAACCAACTACTTTATAATAATTAAAGTATGAAATCGTCCAAAAACGCCCCTTAAAATTCCTTAACAGCAGAACTCTGAACCCAAACTGGGCTTATGCAGCCTCTGACGTGGCCACGTTCCTGCGATGGGTCCGTCTGCTGCTCCTCACAAATTCAGAGTCTGAAGTTCTGAATGGCCTGTGAAGGTCGTCGTGCCCACTACGTTCCGTCCTGCCATTCCGTCGTGATCGTTCAAGAGTCGTCTCCTCAGTACCCCAAATTTCTAAATTCTAAGTGTTTTTGGAACGAGACCCCCCACGACGGTCCGTCGTGCCCAATGGAGTTTCATCGTGGGTCCGCGACTCAGCCAATCTTTCCAGAATAAAATCTGCTGCTCAAAACGATTATCTAACAGGTCGTTACAATAGATACCAATTTCCATCATTCGCTCGAACTATCAAGAGAAGAAAAACAAGAGTGCAAAGAAGTACCTGATCTGTAAACAGGTGTGGGTATTTTCTTGGTCATATCCGCTCCTTCTCCCCAAGTGGGATTCTCAACTTTTCGATTATTCCATTGCACCTTAATGGATGCACTCTCCTCGATCTCAACTTTTGCATGACTTATCTATCTAAATGGCAAACAGGCTCCTCCTCATAAGACCAGTTCTTATCAAGGCAGAATTGGAATCCCAACGAATGATGTAGTTTCCATCCCCATGGTACCGTGACAAAAAAAAAGGTTTTCAACATAGACACATGCAATACCGGTGGCACTCCTGCAGCCTGTAGGCAAGGCTATTCATAAGCCACCTCCCTCTGCTTCAGAACTTTCAATACAATATATCTCGACTAATCTTACCCCTTTTTCCCACATCGGCATCACACACCCTTCATGGGTGAAACTTCAAGCAAGACTTGCTCCGCCCTTCATGAACTCCAAGTCCCTAACCTTTCCGATCTGCCATACTCCTTTTGCCTACTTTAGCGCTAAAAGCTTTTCTTGAATAGATTTCACCTTTTTTAGCGAATCCCTCCAAAGGTCAGTACCCCAACGTCTAACCTCGTAATGCATCACCCAACCAACGGGAGACCTACATCTCCTCCCAACCATGCTTCGAAAGGATCCATTCAATACTTTAGTGATAGCTAGTATTGTTAGGAAAACTAACTCCGCTAGGGGTTAGAAGTTATCCAATGAACACACCGAATTCTATCACACATGCTCGAAGCATATCTTCCATTAAACATGAATCGTTTTCGCTCACGTCCTCGGTCTAGGGTGAAATGCAAGTACTAAGGTCCAACCTAGTACCTAATTCGCTTGCAATGTTCTCCAAACTGTAGAAGTGAACTGCTACTCTCTATCTGATATGAATGGAAAGTGGAACTATGCACCGAACAATTTTCTGAGAGTAGATCTGGCTAACTTCCCCTGCATTGTAAGTCACCTAACCGGGATGAATGTGCAGACTTAGTTACTGTAGAACCTGTTTAGTCTTTTGAGCCACAGATTTTGTTCCGGAAAGCTGGCAGAGGCAACGGATGCCACGACGGACCGTCTTGAGGTCTCGTCCCCTGACACTTAGAAATTATGAATTGGGTTACTGAAAACGACGCTCTGAACGTCACGCAATTGCAGGACAGCCGTCACAGGCGTGACGACCGTCCACAGGCGTGACGGACGCGTCACAGACGCTTTGGTGAAAATTGATCTCTGACGGTTGCGACGACCTGCAGGACGGACCGTCGCCTGGTCGGCGACGGGCGTACAGGTTTGTCGTATCTAGTCTGTGGTCACATTCTTTAACACACAATTTTGAGGGACGTTTTGGAACTATTCCTACTTTAATTATAAATTTAGAGGGTTAAGGTTAATAAGTCTAATTACTTGGGGTAAAAGAGGTAACCTTAATTAATTAGTAGTTATTATTGCCATCTTTCATTCCTTAATTATATACTAATTAGGGGTAAAAGAAGAGGGTTTGAATAAGAAAAAGAAAAAACAGAAAGAGTGGGAAAATGTCGAGCAAGATAGAGAGAAAAACGAAGAACAACAAGGGTTTGAGGAATTTGCTCGTGATCAACGACTCTTCGTGGAGGTAGGTTATGTTTTTTTTACCTCTTCGTAAGTAAAACTCTTCATAGCGAATGATATGTGTTTGGGTAGTATTATAGAATGTCTTCTTTATCCTTAATTGTGTGTACGCTGATGTGGATTTTTACATATAATATATTGTTGATGAAACAGATGATGAAGCTATGGAACCCAAATCTTGATAAAAAACTCTCAATCTCTGTTCCTGATGATGCCTTGATTAAAAAAAGGGTGATGAATTTAATGAATGAGATTATTGGATCGGAGTTTCACGTATCGACACATAGAATGTGGGGACGGTGTCACGACCGACACTTAGATTGTAGGGTTGATCGAGTGTTCACGTACCGACACATATAATTAGTGGGACGGGTGTCACGAACCGACACGTGTGTAGGGCATCGGAGTGTCAACGTACCGACCATAGAATTAAGTGGTAGGGTGTCCAAAACCGACACTTAGATGTGGGGTCGGAGTGTCCCCCTACGCGACATATTGATTAGGGGATCGGAGTGGTCCGTTCCGACACATAGTATAGGGGATCGTAGTGGTCCACGTACCGACCAGAGAATAAATATATGAATTGAAAGATCTAATATACTCAATTCTAAAAGAACATGTATCCCAAAAGAGTATGGTATGGAGCTTGAGTCCTCATAGATATGATCGGTGATCTTTATTAAAATTATGTTTGTACTTGTTGGCTAATCACAGTTAAGAATGATTATTGGTTTTATGATATTATCTGATGTGCTTTCTATTTTTAGTTGTCCGATGATACGAATCAGTACTTGTGGTTGTACTACCCCCCGTAACGTTTATGTTTTCTTCTGTGTTTATTTTTGGAGTGCAGGCAAACGTGCCGTCGTCTTCAACTCACCCGCAATTCTATCCGTCTTCGTCACCCGATCTTCAGGTGAGCTAATTCTTCTAGCTTGGACTCGATTCTCTTCCTCATGTCTCGATGCCTTGACGTTTCGGTCATAGACTACTTTTATTTGTTTTAGATTCTTAGAATACTCTTAGTTTAGTAAATTGATCATAATGTTCTTGTGGTGATGACTTCCAGATTTGGGGATAATCATCGATGTTGAATTTTAGAAGTTATTGAATTGGTTTTATTAAGAGTTTAAGTCCTTCCGCATTACTTTCTATTGATATTACATTGAAATGTTAGGTTTAGATTTGTTGTTTCTCTCACATAAGAGGCTAGTGTGGGTGCCAGTCGCATCCGATTTGGGTCGTGCAAACTTGGTATCATAGCATTAGGTTCGTTGGTCTCATCACACAAGAACAGGATCTAAGTAGAGTCTTAAAGAACGTAGTGGGGCGCCTTTACTTTTTTTTCTTGGAGAGGCTATAAGACTTTAGGGGAAAATTCCATTCTTCTTTCTTTCTTTCGTGCTATTTACTTGATCGCATTGGTATCTAGTGATACAATTGGGTATCTACCATCTTCACTCTATTTTTGGAAATGGTTAGAAAAGACAACACTAACGGCAACATCACATCAGCAGACAAGATGCATCTCTGAGCCAGCAACTGGGCTGAGCTCGAAATATGAACATTTGGCAAGAGGCTGCGGTATTGTCGTGGGAGGACGTCCCTAGAGGCGAGGACGAGCACCTAGCCCATCTGGTGCTAAGGGCGGTGACTCCTCCACCGACATGAGAAGTAGTAAAAGAAGGGGAATGATGGGGAGAATGGAACAAGTACAGAAAGGAAATGCCAACCTAGTAGAGTGTAAGGGCCCCCCTCCCCCATCTCTTATCATCAGTTCTCGCTTTTCTTAGTGGGTTGTCTGATCAGGGGCGGCACCCCCATTGTTTTTCTGCACCAACTAACCTCTGGACTTAGAGTACAACATGCAGGCCACTATGGGCCCCTCGATGGATGCTCAATATTGGCATAGGCACGTCCATGCCTGATTACTGGCCCTATAATGACAAATGATCAACATGAACTTTTCAGTAAGTTCTTGAAGATTGAAACCCTCCAATCCTTCAAGGGTGCAGAATCTGAGATGCTTACGATTTTCTAAGTTTGATTGACTTTCATGAGCTATACCAAGATGGTTATAGTATAAGGTTTGGTGTTGAGTTTCGTAGTTACCATTTTCACTGAACGCCAAAGTGGTTGGCGGTCACATGTTGAGTGTCAACCGCAGAGGCACCCTATGACTGGGCTCATTCTCTCAGCTTTTATGGAGAAGTATCCCCCGTACTTTGAGGGATAGGAAAAATGGATTAGTTCTTAAGCCTAGAAAACAAAGGTAGATGTCGGTCAATGCATATGAGGTAAGTTTGGTGCAACTATCCACTATGCCAACCAACTTGTTTCAGTCACAAGAGCGGATTCGCCATTTTGTGAAGGGGTTGAGATCAGAGTTGCGAATTTATCAGCTTTACAAGTAGCGGGCCACACAGTCAAATCTTTCAGATGTAGTAGACTTCGTAGTAGAGGTGGAAAGGAGTGAATCCAGATGACTTTTCATTCACCATGACATCGACATCAAAGAGGTTCGAAAGGGGGGTGAGTTTAATGTTCTTACTCTATAGGACAGGTTCGGAGTTACTCATGTTCGACCCATTTCAAGTTCACACTTACGACTGTAGTTGGGGGTCCACCTCATATCAGACCGGTCACATTGTATCAAGTAGAACCCCATGCGTGGAATCTTAGGAGTGTTATGGATGTGGGGAGACTGGACATATTAGGGAGAATTGTCCAAACAGAGTAATAGGACCCCCAATAGCTAGAGGTAGAGGTGGTCATGGCAGAGGCGTTATTATTAGGTCTTGGTGCCGATGTAATGGTGGTCACCAAAAGACGGCTGGGGTGATGGGCAAATGTGAGCCACTACATCAACAACATTGTAGGGAAGACGAAAAACAAACGAACGGGCCCATTTTTTATGCTTTTCCCTGGGAGATCGGAGGCGGAGAAATCTGATGTTGCATCACAGTTATCTTCTCTTCTGGTTTGTGTTGCCAGTCTTCTGTATTTTGATCCTGATCCACATTTTCTTAATGCATCTGCTATTTGCTAATGGTCTAAATTTACAATTGTGAATTACTTGAATATGCCTATTCGTGTTTCTACTTCTACTCCGGTGGGGTTGCGTCTGTGGTAGTTGAAAAGTATATAGGTCTTGTTTGGTGACTTTGTGGGGAGGGCACAACACGTTATGTAATATTTGGTGCTCTTAGAGATGGGTTGATTTTGGATTAATTCTTCTTGTATGACTTGCTTTCTCCCGCATTTTGCTATCTTGGTTGTAATGCTAAAACGGTGACGGTAGCCAACCTGGGACAGATCCGTTAGTGTGGGACGGGTGACTACACTTCCAATATCCGTGCGAAAATAATCTCCTTTCTTTCTCTTCGTGCTAAGAAATGTTAGTAAGGGTGTTTTAAGCTTTCTTGGCACTTCTCCAGATGACACTACCCAAGTACCTTCGATGTGAGTCGGTTTCGGTGGCCGTGTTTCTTGATGTGTTCCCTGCAAGAACATCCGGGTATTCCACCAGATAGGGATCTTGACTTCTTCTTGATCTTGAACCGGGTACTGCCCCGCATTCCTAATACCCCCTTTATATATGGCTCCCGCGGATTTAAGAGATTAAAGAGCCCACTCAAGAGTTGTTGAAGCAAGGCTTAATTAGACAAGTGCTCTCCTTGGGGGCTCCGGTTTTGTTTGTGAAGAAGAAGGATGGGAGTTTTCGGATGTGCATAGACTACCGGCAGTTGAACAAGGTAGACAATCAAAGAACCAGTTCCTCTTCCTTTTCCTCTCGCATGATGACTTGTTCGATCAGTGACAAGGTGGCTTGTGGTCTTCTCTAAGATTACTTGAGATCCTGTTACAATCATCAATTGAAAATACGGGCAACGATGTGCCAGAAGACTGCTTTTAGAACCAGGTATGAGCAGTAAGATTTGTATGATTCTTTGGGTCTTACGCCATGCACTGCTTTCTTGCTGGCTGCGTTCAGAGTGTTTGATGACAGGATTTTTTAAGCATATTTGGATCTCTTTGTGATCGTATATTGATGTATCCTGATATACTCTAAAAGTAAGGAGGAACATGAGGAGCATTGGACAATGGTATTTGGAAATGTTGAGTGGAGAAAAAGCTTTATGCCAAGGTTCCTCTAAGTGTGTAGTTTTTGGCTAGATGGTCAGTGTCCTCTTGGGCACGTGGTTTCTAAGGATGGGTGATGGGGGATCCTTCTATATCGAAGTAGTGAAAAAAATTGGTAAAGACCTACTAATATGTGTCCATAAATAAGGAGCTTTGTTGGGTTAGCTAGCTACTACCCGCCGATTTGTCAAGGATTCTCTTCTATTGCTTCCCAACTGACGAACTTGACTAACAAAATGTTCCATTTTTATTGTCGGTGATGAGTGTTAGGAAATCTTTCAATTCAGAAGGCTCTAAGAACTCTGTTGATTACGCACCATTCTCACCTTCCAGTGGAAGCAAGAATTTCATTTCTATTGTGATGCATCCTATTCGGGTTTGGGTGCAGTGCTAATGCAAGGAAAGAATGTATTGCTTATGCTTCAAGACCATTAAAAAGTGGGCAAGTGAACGGCTATCACTCATAATTTGGAATTGGCCAGCGGTAGTGTTTGCATTAAAGCATGGAGACCTATTTATATGGGTTAAGTGGGAGGTCTATACGGATCATCGTAGTCCTACAGTAATTCCTTCACTTAAGAGATTTGAATCGAGACGAGGAGATGGATTGAATTCTACTGAGGACTACGACATCACTATTTTTTATCACCGGGGAAGGCGAAATGTTGTAGCGGATGCTTAAGTAGAAAGGCGGGAAGCATGGGAAGTTCTAGCGCTCACTGGCAAGCTTCTAGAAGACGCCCATTGGCGAGGGAGGTTCAGATTCTGGCTAACGACCTTATGAGATTAGAGTCATGAGAAGGGAGGATTTTTAAGCTTGTGTGGGAGCCAATCTTCCTTCGCTTGAACAAGATTAAGGGAAAGCATTTTACTGATAAAAATTGAATCCGGATCCGAGATAAAAGCGTTGCAGGAAGGCTAAAAAAAGTGAACATCGATGAGAAAGGTATTTTGAGGATTAAGGGAAGGGTATGTTTTACCCCACCGTTGATGATTTTGAATCAACACATTCTCTTGACAGAGCCAATAGTTCCAGGTATTCATACATCGGGTTTTGCAACAAGATGTACCGTGACCTAAAGCAACACTTTTGGTGAGTAGAATAAAGCGTGATATTGTGGATTTTATTGCCATGGTCCAAACGTGTCACAGGTAAGTATGACTGAACCAAGACCACTACCGGAGGAAACACTTTCAAGATACATGGCGCCATTTTAGGAAAATAAATTGCCGTCATGGGGCATTAATTTGGGGGCTGACGCTAAAGTCACCTTATTACAAGGTCTTTCCTGGGGTTAGGAGAGAGGGGCAGGAGTTTGCTAGTGAGATCCGGTATTTTTTGATGTTTATTAGTGCTGCTAGTTGTACGAATGAGTCCCACCTTAGCTGTCCTTTTTATAGGTGGTTGGGGGTTCAAACTAATGGGCGTGTTGTGGGGGGTCGTGTAGGGGGGGGATTTGTTATGCGCGTTTCTGGATCTTCTGCTTGCCCTTCGTGGACTATGCTTTTTCCCATCCTTCGTCCACTCCTCACTAAGAATCAGGTCCCTACTCGACTTCGCTGTTCCCGTTTTCCGTTCTCGCTCCGTACATCTGCCGTTATCAATTAGTCCAATGACTTTTACATCGTTTGTATATATGTTTTGCTGGCATGATATGGGGGAGTGAAAGCGTTGCATGGGGATTCGCACTATCCATCATATCAGATACAGGTACGCAGTTACTCTATGTTTTGGAAAACAATGCATGCAGGAATTGGGTACGAGTTGGAGCCTAGTCCGGACGTTCCATCTCAGACCGATGGATCAGTCGAGCGAACGATTCAAGTGTGGAGATATGCTAGTGCATGCGTGATAGAATTTGGGCCAATCTCGTGGTAGCTTCTTACCCTTAGCGGAGTTTCGCATACCAATAATAGCTATCACTCATAGTCTTGAACAGGCCCCATTGAAGGAATTGTATAGGTAGAGATGTAAGGTCTCCATTGGGTTGGTTTGATTGCATTCGAGGATTAGACCATTGGGAGTACTGACTTTTTGAGTGACTCGTTCAGAAAAAGGTGAATCATTCTCAGAAAAGTTACTAGCGCGCAAAAGTAGGCAAAAAGAATATGCAGATCGAAAGTTAGACTTAGAGTTCATGGAGGGGTAACACAGTCGTGTTGAAGTTTCGCCAATGAAAGGGGTTGATGCGGTTTGGTATAAAAGATGGCAAGCTCAGCCAAGGTACATTGGTCCTTTGAAGTACTTAAGCGAGTTAGGGGGAGTGGCTTATGAGTTAGCCTTGCCTCCAGGCTGTCGAGTGCATCCGGGTATTTCTGTGTCCAGTTTGTAAAAGGTAACCATGTGGGATGGAACTACATTATCCGTTGGGATTAAGGTTGCTTGATGAGAATTTATCCTTATGAGAGGAAGCCTGTTGCCATTTTAGATAGAGAAATTCGCAAGTGAAGGTCAGGTAGATTGCATCCACAAGGTGCACTGGACAGAATCGGAACGACGGTGGGTGAGACAGCCACTTGGGAGAGGAGGCAGATATGAAGGAAAGATAACCCACATTGTTTAACCAGACTCAGGGGTAACTTCCTTTCATTCACTCTTATTTTTTTTCTATGATGTTCGATGGAACGAACGATGGGTAAATGTGTATCTATTTTAACGACCTGTTTAGTACGTTTTGAGCAGCAGATTTTATTTCTGGAAAGATGGCTAGAGAGCAACAGAGCCGACAAGGACGTTCATGCGTCACGACGGACGTCGTGGGGTCTCGTCCCTAGACATTAGAATCTTGGAAATTTAGGCTACTGAAAAATCGAACTCTCTGAACGTCACGACGGCATGTGTCAGCAGATCCGTCCCACAGGACGTTACGGACCTTCACAGCGGCACGAACGTCACAACAAACCTTTGTAAAATTGAAGAATTGAGTTCTCTGACGTGTGCGTGCTACTGCAATGACGGCCCTCGCAGTCACGTACGGGCCGTCACGGTTGCGTAATCCCAATCTGGGTCGGATTTTCTTTACAACGTTTTAGGGATTTTTTTTGGACTATTCCTCTACTTTAATTATAAAAGTTAGAGGGTTAAGTTAATAAGTCTAAATTACTTGGGGGTTAAAAGAGGTCACCTTAGTTATTATGTGGTTATTATTGCCATCTTCTTCTTAATTATATACTAATTAGGGTAAAGAAAAGGGTTTGAATAAGAAAAAGAAAAAGAACAGAAAGAGGGGAAATCGAGCAGAGAGAGAGAGATAAAACGAAGAGATCAACAAGGGTTTGAGATTTCTGTGCGTGAATCAGAATCTTCGGTGGAGGTAGGTTATGGTTTTGTTACACTATTCGTAGTAAACTCTTATAATAGCGAATGATATGTTTGGGTAGTATTATAGAGTCTTCTTCTCTTATTGTGTGTATGCATGATGTGATTGTACATATTATGATGTGATGAAACAAGCATGATGAAGCTTATTGAATCCCAAATCATATGATAAAAAAACCTAATCTCTTGTTAATGGATTAGCTGCCTATATAAAAGAAGGCTTGAATGAATTTAATAGAATGGATTAAGTGGAATCGGAGTTGTCAACGTCCGACAAATAGAATTAGTGGGACGGGTGTCACGGAACGCGACAACGGATGTAGGGGATCAGAGTTTGTAACCGCACATTAGAATTATGGGACGGGTGTCACAAACACGACAGTCCGTAAGTGGGATCAGAGTGTTCACGTATCGACACATAAATTATGGGACGGGTGTCATGAACCGACACTAGAGTGTAGGGGTATGGATAGTGTCATCGTACCGACCACATTAATTAGGGTATCGGAGTGTCAAATTCCGACACATAGTAGTAGGGAATCGGAGTGTACGTACCGACACAAAGGAATAAAGATCAATGTATAATTGAAAAGATGCTAATATACTCAATCTAAGAAATGTATCACCAAAAGAGTATGGTGTGGCAGGCTTGAGTCCTCATAATATGATCGGTGAATATTATAAATGAGTTTGTACTGTTACGGCTTAGTGCACATGTTAAGAATATTAGTTGATTTTATGATCATTATCTAAGATAGTATTACTTTCTAATTTTGAGTTGGACGATGTATACCTACTCAGTACTTTGGTTGTACCTGACCCCCTACTTTGTATGTTTTCTTTTGTGTAATTTGTGGAGTGCGCGCAAACGTGCTGCGTCTTGCCAACTCACGCAATTCTGAGCCAGCATTCGTCACACCGGGAACATTCAGGGTGAGCTAATGTTCCAGCTTGACTGATCTTCTCCTTCCTCAGTGCTCGATGCCTTGAAGTTATTTCGCCTATTAGACTACTTTTATTTGTTTAGCTTCTTAGAATACTCTTGTTTAGTAAATTTGGTCATAATGTTCTTGTGGTGATGACATTCCACTTTATGGTGGGGATATAATCGTGTTGAATTTTAGAAGTTATTGACTGGTTTTTTTTAATGATGTTTAAGTCTCTCCCATTACATTTCTATTGATATACACTTAACAGAAATGTTAAGAGTTTAGATTGGTGGTCTCATATAGGTAGGATAGTGTGTGTACCAGTTCTGCGATCTGATTTGGGATCGTGACAGTAATCTGTCACAATTACCCCAAATAGAATCAAACCTTGCCCACGTCTTTGAAGACCAACCACGAAGTTCCATTGCATTCTTCTCCCCAATTCCATTCAGGAATATAACAATTATCTGAAAGTGTTCCTTCCGGGCCTCTAATGTTCATACTTTACTTGCTGACAATTGGAACTTTGGCAATAAACTCAACATAGTCAGCGCGTTCATTCTACTACACCAAAATGTTGTGTCTTAGGTCACGGTACTCTTGGTTGCCCCAGTGATGTATAATCCGGAACTATGAGCCTCTATAAGAATAGCGTGATTAAATCATCAGACACGGGGTTGTAACACATACCTTCCCTTAATCTCAAACAACCTTCCTCATCCATTGCGCTTCTTTAGCCTCTCCTCCGGCAAACGATTATCGCGATTCGGAACTAGTTTTTCTCATCATCAAACTGTTTCCCGCCCCTTATCTTGTCAAGAAAAGAAGATCTCGCCTCCACACAATGCAAAATCCTCCTTCTCTTTACTTCTAACTCATAAAGGTCTTAAGCCAGAAGTTGAACCTCCTAGCCAAGTGGTCATCTAGAAGCTTGCAAGTGGCTAGAACTTCCCATGCTCCCTCTTTCTACTTAAAGACGCTAGCCACACATTACTTCTTCCCGGGTGTACAAGATGTGAATGTCGTATCCTCAGTAGTTCCATCCACTCCTCTGTCTCAAATTCAAATCTCTCTGATAAAGACCATACTGTAGGGCACGATGATCATATAGACCTTCACACTTAACCCATATAGATATGTGTCCATTTGCTTTAATGCAAACACTACCGCAGCCACTCTCCAATCGTGAGTGGATTTACGTTATGCACCTTTTAATTGTCTTGAAGCAATAAGCAATCACCATTCTTCTGCTTGCATTAGCACTGCACCAACCAGATAGATGCTCACAATAAACAATGAATTCTTACCCAACTGAAAGGTAGGATGTGCAGTAGTCCAGCAAGGTCTTGAAGTTCTTCTGAAAGCTTCCTCAAGATTCCATCACGACCATACAAATGGAACATTTGTTAGTCCAAGTTCGTCAGATTGGGAAGCAATTAGAAGAAATCCCTTGACAATCGACGGTAGTAACTGGCTAACAACAAGCTTCTTATTTGACACATTAGAGGTCTTACCCAATCTTCACTACTTCGATCATAATAGGATCCACCATTCACTCCATCCTTAGAAACCACGTGCCCCAAGAAGGACATTGCATCTAAGCAAAATCACACTTGGAGAACTTGGCAAAAAGCTTTTTCTCCCCTCAACATTTCCAACACATTCTCAAATGCTCCTCATGTTCCTACTACTTTTCGAGTATATCAGTATATCATCAATAAAATCGATCACAAAGAGATCAATATGGCTTAAAAATCCGTTCATCAAACTCATGAACGCAGCAGGGGCATTGTAAGACAAAGGATAATACCAAATCATAATGCCATACCTGGTTCAAAAGCAGTCTTTGGCAACTCTGCTCTTGCGCCGTATTTCATTGATGATAACCAGACTCAAGTCAATCTTAGAGAAGACACAGCACCTTGTCAACTGATCAGAACAATCATCAATGCGAGGAAGAGGATACTTTTCTTATAGTACCTTGTTAGTGCCGTGTAATCTTGCACATCCTAAACTCCCTCTTATCTTCATACAAACAAAACCGGAGCACCCCAAGGAGATGCACTTGGTCTTAATGAACCTTACGTAACAACTCTTGAAGTTGGCTTTTACTCTCTTAACTCGCGGGAGCCATTCTATAAGGGGGTATAGAAATGGGGCGGTACCCGGTTCAATCAATAGAAGTCAATATCTCTCTTCGGTGGCATACCAAAGATTGCAGGAAACACATCAAAAAACTCGCGGACCAACCGAACACCGACTCAATCGAAGGTACTTGGGTAGTGTACGATCCTTGAGAGTGCCAAGAAAGCTAAACACCCTTACTAACCATTTCTTAGCACGAAGAAAGGAGATGATACAACCGGATTGGAAGTGTAGTCACCCTCCACACTAACGGATCTGTCCCAAGGCTTGGCTAACTCACGTTTAGCATACAATCCAAGATAGCAAACATTTGGGAGAAAGCCAAGTCATACCCAGAATTACATCAAATCACCCATCTTCTAGATAACCAAATCTATAATTAATTTGCTCCAACAAGTTCACAAAACAAGACCTTATACCTTTTTAAACTACCACGACTCACCACCGCGTAGTAAACACGAAGCGCATTCAAGTAATTCCACAATGTAAATTTAGACCATTAGCAAATGAGAAGATACAGAAAAAGTGGATCCAGGATCAAAATAAACGAGCCATGCAATCACAACCAAAAGATTACTGTGATGAAACAACATATGTCTCCGCTTCGACTCGCCCGGGAAAGCATAACAATGGGCCATCCCTTTTGGTTCCGTATGTCCCTACCATGTTTGTGCTGTAGTGGCTCTTTGCCCTCACCACCGGCCTTTTGTGACCACCATTACCTCGGACCACCCCTCCAAATAACGGCCTCTACATGACCACCTTCTACCTCTACTATTAATTCTTACTCTGTTTGGACAATACCTCTTGATATGCCAGTCTCCCCACATCCATACACTCTCTGATTCAAGTAGGTCTCTAACAAATGTTGACCGGTCTGAGTGGACCCCCATACAGTCTGTAGTGGAAGACTGAATTGGTTGGGACCGAGAACCTCCAGACCTGTCCTCTAGAGTAAGAAACCATTAAACTCACCTCCTTTCGAAACCTTTTTGATGTCGATGTCATGGTGAATCATCTGGCTTCACTCCTTCCACCTCTACACGAAGTCTATACCCTCTTTTGAAAGGATTTTGCGTAGCACTACTGTAAGAGGCTGAAATCCGACAATCTGACTTAACCCCTCACAAAACGGCGAATCCCTCTTGTGAGACTGAAACAAAGTTGGGTGGGTATATGATAGGCCGCGAAACTTAGCCTCATATGCAGTAACCGACATCTACTGTCTAGGCTTCAGAACTCATCCCTTTTTCTATCCTCAAGTACCGGGGATATTTCTCCATAAACAGCCTAGTAGAATGAGTCCCAAGTCATAGGTGGTGCCTCTGTGGTTGACACTCAACATGTGACCGCCCCACATTTGGCGTTCCCTTGAAACTGATATCACAATCCAACACCAAAACCGTTCTACTATACCCATTTTGTGTAGTAGCTCATGACAGCAAAGAAAATGTAGCATCCTCAGATTCGCACCCTGAAATAATGAGGTTTCATTTCACAGAACTTACTGAAAAGTTCATGCTGATCATTTGTCATATACGGCCCTAGTAATGGCAGACAGGAAAGTGCCTATTCCAATGAGCATCCATCGGGGGCCATAGTCTGCATGTTGTACCTCAAATCCGAGGTGTTGGTGCAGAAAACACTGGAGGCGTCTGGCCCTGATAGAAACCCAAAAAGTCAGATAGAACTGATGATCATATCTGGGTGTTGGGTGGATTTCATTCCTCTGCTGTTAGGTTTTCCCCTTCCTCCACCTCTCTACACTACTTCTCTCATCGGTGGAGGAGTCACCCCTAGCTCCAGATGGCTAGGTGCTCGTCCTCTTCCTATAGAAGTACGTCCTCCACGACCTCTCTCCACTGCCTCTCTCACTACAACTCTTCGAGCATCAGGCCCAGTGGTCTGGCTAGACGCACTGTCTGCTGGTGTCTGTTGGCGGTTGTTTGCTCTAGTTCTATAACCATTGCAAAATAGAGTGAAGATGTCAGATACCAATTTGTATCACCTCGATACATTGGATATCAAGTATAGCACTCAGAAAGAAAGATGAAAAAATTTTCCTAAAGTCTTATAGCCTCTCAAGAGAAAGTAAAGGCCCCCCTACCGTTCTTAAGACTCTACTACGACCTGTTCTTGGTGTATGAGACCAACGAAACTAATGCTATTGATACCAAGTTTGTCACGACCCAATGGGACGCGACTGGCACCCACACTGATCCCTCTATGTGAGCGAACCACCCATCTAAACCAACATTTCAAAACATAATACAAAAATAATGCGGAAGACGTAAAACTCTTAATAAAACCAATTCAATAACTTCTAAATTCAACATTATTATTCCCCAAAATCTGGAGTCATCACACAAGAACATCTATGATCAAATTACTAAACTAGAGAGTATTCTAAGTAAGCTAAAATAAAAAAAGCTAGTCATGCGGAACTCAAGGCATCAGACGATGAGGAAGAGATCCAGTCCAAGCTAGACCATTAGCTCAACCCTGAAGATCCGTGTGCTGAAGACTGGCTAGAGTTGCGGTTGAGTTGAAGACGACGGGTATTGTGCTGACACTCAAAAACAAAGAAGAAACATAAAGTAGGGGGGTCAGTACAACAACACAGTACTGAGTAGGTATCATCGGCCANGTCATACTATCCCATCATAACACTCTCTCAATTGCGGTACAATCTGGTGGAACCCCTAATATGGAATTAACTGAGCTTTGACCCTCCTTCATAATCCTCTCTTGGAGTCCATCAACCTTAGGTGCACACAATCTACCTTGATACTTCATCATACCATCTTCCCCTTGTTCAAAAGCCAATATTCTTTGATTATGAACATTCACCTTCAAATCAAGCAACATAGAGTTTTGGTCTTGATTTTCTTTCACCTCTGACAATAGTGAATATTGAGCCCCATTAGTCACAATTATTCCTCCTTCTGTGGAATTCATAAGTCTGACTCCCAAACGTGCAAGTATGTGAACATCTCTAGCTAACTCCCTGTTTTCTTCTTCAACAAGGACGGTACTCCCCATGGATAACATGCTTAAGGCATCAACAACCACATTAACCTTACCTTGGTGGTAAAGAATACTCATATCATAATCCTTGAGTAAATCTAACCATCTTCTTTGCCTGAGATGTGGCTCCTTCTAGAATAACACATATTGTAGTCTCTTGTGGTCTAGAATATATCCACATGAACGCTGTACAAATAGTGACGTCATAACATCAATAAGAAAACTATTGCAGCCAATTCTAAGTCATGAGTTTGATAGTTCTTCTCATGAACTTTCAACTTTTTGGAGGCATAAGCTATAACCTTGTGCATTAACACACAGTCACAACCAAACTCTTGATGCATCATAATACACCACCAAACCTTGAGTACCATTTGGTAAAGTAAAAACATAAGTTGTGTTAAACCTCTTTTTCAACTCATGAAAGATTTTCTCACAAGTTTTAGACCATTGAAACTTAACTCTCTTGTGTCAATTTGGTCAAAAGAGACGAGATAAATTGAAACCCTTCAACAAACCTTCAATATTAGCCATCCAAACTCAAGAAACATCGAATATCAGTTGGAGACGTGGTTCTAGGAAAACACTCAACCGCTTCTATATTTTGGGTATCGACTCTAATCCCATCACCAGAAAGAATGCCACATGCTTAAGACAAAACTCACACTTAAAGAACTTGGCATATAGTTCCTTATCTTTAAAAGTCTGAAGACATTTGAGGGTGATACACGATCTTTTTATGAATCAATAATCAGTCATGTCATCTATTAAGACAATGAAAAACATATCTAAATAAGGGTTGAAGACTTTGTTCATTGATAACGTTCTAATATACTTCTGAAAGAAGTATAAAATAATCTTATAGCAATATCTTTACCCAACTATAGTCGGATCATACCACAAAGATATGGAAGAATTTATCATAGCAATATTTATCTATACCTCGTTTATAAAAATGGGGAGTTTTAAATTGAATAAAAATAAAAGAAATAAAATAGCGTTTAACTAAGATTTATTAGATCCAAATTAAATAACAAAAATGTTAGTGATGTGTGTCCCCATAAGCTTAGAATGCGGTATCCTAGTAATAGCAATTCTTTCCTAGTGTAAATATGCACAGTGATAAGTTAGTTATCTCTAATTCCCGTGGTGCCGTCAACTAGAGATTTCACACCGTTCACCGCGCACCTGTCTTGCTCGTGTGTTATATTTTCTAGAACTCTTACCCATTACTTCATATAGACATATAAAATCGATTATGACGTAGCTATTACTTTGTGCCAATATAGATATATCTAACTAAAATCTCTCCTTGATACTTTTTACTTATTTACCTACCTCCGTTGGTCCGGCAAGTATCAACACGGCGAGTTCTAATGGTTGGTCACCATTAAAAATACATCTAAACCACAATTATCAAAAATGCAAAAACTATTTGAGAATGCTATAAATTTATTCATACTTTTGATAACTCATTGTCCCACAAACCCTAGTTTTGGTAGTTTAGCTAGTCATTATCTCGAATCACAATCAAAATTATAAATAAATATGCTTGTGTTTAATGCATAAAAGTTAAGACCATTTCTAAACTGTCTTTTTTATTAATCCCGAATACGAATAAAAAAATAAAGGACACGAAGAGATAAACACATTTCGGTGCCTCCACACACACGCGGCTCTATAAATTATCCAAAGCTAGAGAAAATTTTATTATTCTTGTAATCTTGTTTCGCTGGCTTACTCCCCCAAATAATAATTTTATGTACTATTTATAAACAAATAAAACCCTAAATAAAATAATTGAGTTCACTTTAAATTTGGAATCAAACTTACCAGGAATGGAATTCCTTTTTATTTCCGCCGCGTGAGCTTTCCTTTAGGTGCTACCAAACTATCTTGTCTTCACTTGGTCCGTAGGAGCAGTTTGCCCAGTTGAAAGAAGGGAAATTTGGAAGTGCACTTATTAATGAATTATCGATACATTATTCTATTAATTTCCATCCGTTTATCTTCCTGCTTGATTTGCTTCTTTAACCTTCCTCTTTAATATAATATTCATTTAGTGTCCAAACTTCTTCATTCCTTCCCCAATTTATCCACAAATAGAGATCACGATTACTGCACAATCCATCCAAATTTAGTTCTAAAAATGGACAAATATAAATAATAAATGTGAGGTAAATAATGATAAAAAATGTGTAGTTTGGCCTCACATTATTCATAAGATCCATTAATATTGCAGGTGCATTGGTCAAACCAAAAACACATAATAGCCATATCTTGTTTTAAAAGTTGTCTTACGAATGTCACATTCCCTAACTTTCAACTCATAGTAGCCTGATTAGAGAATGATTTTCAAGAGGTAAGAAGCACCCTGAAGCTAGTCAAAAAGATTATCTATCCTTGGAAGAGGATATTTACTCTTGAATATCATCTTATTCAATTGATGGTAGTCAATATACATCCTAAGGAAACCATCCTTCTTTCTAACAAATAAGACCGGAGAGCCCCAAGGTGAGACACTTGGTCGAATAAAACCTATATCTAACAGATCTTTCAGATACTCTTTTAACATTGCTGGTTCCATTCTATATGGCGGAATAGAGATAGGAGGAGTATCCGGAATGATGTCTTTGACGAAGTCTATTTCTCTCTTATGAGGGATTCCTGGTAGATCATCAAAAATGACTTCTGGAAACTCTATTACTATAGGAACCGACTTAAGGGAAGGTACCCCATCACTTGAGCCATTAACTTGGACTAAGTGATAGATACACACCCTTTGAAACTAACTTTCTTGCCTTAAGGTACGAAATTAAGTGACCCTTGCTTACTGCTGAACTACTACTCAACTCTATGGTTGGCTCTTAGGATCCTTGAACCTAACAAACTTGAGTGTTTTCCTTTTAACACCACCCTAAAACTCTCCCTTATGTCAATAAACAAAATAATGGATCTTTTTCCATACCTCGGTTGACATTACGTATATCCATGTCCACTCTACGAGGATCGGGCCATGGTGTTCTTGTAATGATGATATAGGCCAATCACGATATACCCTCTTTTCCGCTAGAATCACTCTCTTCAACAAGGCAAGATACAAAGAAAGGTTCTCAGGAAGAATCTCAAACTGATTTGCAACACAAGTAGTTACAAAATGTAAACTTGCTCCTCAATCTAATAAAAAAATAATATTTTTATCATACGCGTACATCTGGCGAGTTCTCTTGCTCTTGACAGCTAGTGATTTCATTGAGACAGTTTGCCTCTCCTCCAGTACCAGAATTGGCGTCTCTAGGTGCAGCCTTGTCTGGTGGAGCAACTGATAAAGATTGACCTCTATTGCCTTCATTTCCACCACCTTGCTTATTCTTAGGGCACTCTCTCATGAAGTGATGAAGATTGAGCTCTATTAGCTTGCTTATTCCTAGGGCAAACTGTCTAGCCATCACGACATTTACTAGGGTGGTTTCCACCGCACTTAGCACATCTAGGATCCTAACTTCCTCCTTTGACACACTATCTTGGGAATGGGCTGGTCTAGCCTTGAATTTTTGAGAATTCTATACCATTATACTCAAATCTATTTGTAGGCGCAGGTTCACTAGAAGATGATGGTCCATGCCCCTTGTGTGTATAAAATTGTGCTTGATTCGAACACCAAATTTATGTTTCCAAGACTCATTCCAAATCTTGGATTTATTGTTCCTGTGCTCCATTTGTCCCTCAGCTTCTCATCTTCAACTTGCAACACAGAAACTATCAATTAGGATATATTTATGTCTCCGATCAGCATTGCCGCTCTGCCCTCTTTACTAGATGCACGACCCAAACCAGCGACAATATATCACATTATTCTCATTATATCTTTAACTATTTCAAGAGCATAACAAGACAGTTGCGTGAATTTCAACCCATACTCATGAACATTGAAGGAGTCCTGTTTCAGAGTAACGAACTCAGATACCTTCGCCTCCTTTAGTTCCCGGGGGAATAACCACCCCAACAAAGCCTTTTCGAAACAAGCACAATTTTGATGTGGTGCAGCCTTATCTCTGCCCTCCTTCCATTGGTCGAACCAAGTCCGAGACACATTCTTAAAATGATATACCACTAGAGAAACCCCTTGTGTATCAATCACATGTATCACCTCAAACACCTTTTTCAACTCTTCCACAAAGTTTTTTGGGTCCTCAGTAGTGGTTGAACAAGAAAAACCTGGTGGATTTATCCTCAAGAATTCCAAAATCCTCAAAGTATAGCCCATTCTTATCGAGATCCTCTTTATTGCCCGACTTAGTTAGTTAACGCTTGGCTTAGCATTCGGATAGCCTCGCGAAACGCAGCATTGGTGACTTCAACTTGAGGTTGCACGTTCTATGCATTGGGTACCTCTGGTTCCTCAACATTCCTTCTGGATGGTTGACCTTTGCCTGCTCTTCATGGAGTCATGAAGATCTGAAACATGCACAAGCACAAATAAGAGGGAAACTACTTATATTTAAACTCTAATCCACAAAAATATTATTAATAAAGTGAGAAATTCCTAAATGTTGTTACCTCCTAATATATGTGGCACGAATCACACCGATGACTAAGATTATACAGACACATCTTCATAGAATACCTAGGACTCTTGAACTCTGTGCTCTGATACTAAGTTTGTCACCCCCGAGCCTACACCATGGATGTGATCTCAACCCAAGACTATGTTTTTAAAAAAACAGAACTTGTGGAGAACCCTATCCTTATATACTTAGGCACTCAGGCAAGACGTAACTATATAAAACAAGAACATTCTCATAATTAACTTAATTTAACGACTTGTCCAAAATGGCAGTTAAGTCTCAAATATAATATCTAATATAAAAGAGACACAAATGAACTAAATTATCATCCGTCTATGAAGCCTCTAAAAATACTATGATGAATGTTGGGAAAGACCCCACAACACTCTGAAATATAAAGACAGAAAAGCATAAAAAGGATCTTTTGGAATGCAAGGAACCTCATCATTGACTCTGAATGCTCAAACTTTATCAACGATGTGCGAGATGTTGATCCTAGTTACCTACGTTCTCATCATAACACGATGTAGGCAAATTGACATCAGTACATTGGTTGTACAAGCATGCATATTTGAATGCTAAACAATAACTTAAGTTTGATGATAATAAGATGAACATACCTTGTCTATACTCAAGTCAAGCAGTACTCTACTCAGTGTATGTGCATAAATCAATTTAAAACACATGTGATATATATAAAGCTTGTAAAATAGTAAAGCAACTTAGTTCATCAATGAAAATGCAATAGCAAACTCAACATTGATTATATATGAAAGTAATATAGTTCTATGGAAGGTTCTCTAATCACACTCTGACTCTAAGTGGTGATATAGTGTCTCGTTCACGCGCTAGAACTGTCCAATACTTTGCCTTCATATAGAACATCCTCGACTTAGTGGATCCACAAGCCTAACGTACGTGATCATCTAAATTACTATATTCGTTGATTACCGCTGATAAGAACTGTATCCCCAAATCTGTGCTCACTAACTCCCAAAATGATACCTTTGCCTCTCTTTTTATATACCTGCGTGCGTCTTCTGGTGAGATATTTTGTCTCAACCCTTTTTAGCTCTAAAAAGCCCTCTTGGAATTAAAGTTACATTTTGCTTGTTCAAAACTCCTTTGGGAAATCTTAATTTCCTCTTAACTTGAATGTAGAAAAAATTTATAAACTTTCTAGGGAACACATAGTTCCCTTATATCCTTTGAGAAATGAAATCAACTCTTTACTCTTTACTTGACTTGAAACTTTTGATCTTAATCAACAATTTAGGGAATACTTAGTTTCTTTATATCTTTTAAAGGAAAGACTTCAACTTTTACGCTTTCATTAACACAAAACTTGAGCCGTAAAACGAAGATAAAAGTTTAAAATAATACTCTTGGAAGCTTTATGAATTTTTTCTTTAACTTACTTCATAGCTTAGACTTTGACTGCTTAACCTTTCATACTTTGACCTGCTTCCTCTTGACTTGTAATTATGGTTCAATCTCTGATTCATGTTTAATGGATTAATTTCATGATATTTAGATTTACCGTGTATGGTGGTATTTGGAATCAACTAGAATTGGTAGTTACTCACTAGAAACTCTTACGAAGTAAGAGTAAAAGAACGTCGTCTCAGATGTCTTTTGCACTCTTAGAGGCGTGGAGCGCCAGATCCTGATGAAATGACTCTGGTATGAGGTGCGGCACGCCATAGCCTATCAGGTAGAGATTTTCCTGAGGGGATATGGTTGGCGTAGTGCCCCAGGGTCTTTTAGACAGACCTCAGACTTTTGTTCTCCATTTTTATTCTCTAAACCTTCTAAACATCCAAGGATATCATCCCAATTACTTAGGATCAATAATAACCTCTATACCAATAGATTTGACTCTAAAAACAACCCAGAAACACGAATCAAATCGACTAAAGCCATGATACAACTCAACCAACAAGAATTCAACAATTGTTCATCAAGAACATCAATATTTATCATTAAATCTATTCAAAACTCGCTGTATTAAACATGTTGGTGTATGGGTTAATTAACCCAACATAGAAAGATATACCATATCTTATAAGGATCACCCCCACGAACTCTACTCGAAGATATTTGCGTTCTTGATGAATTGTTGGTTTTTTTATCCTTTCTCCTTCTTCTTTTCTCTTTTATCCCAAACCCTAAGCATATTTCAATTTTCTAAAACTGAATTTAGGCTTAGTTTTACCCCTAATAAACCCTTAAATAGAATAGTAAATAGTAGGGTGAAAAGACTACTTTACCCTTACAAAAATTTGGATTGGACTTTTCTCAATCTAATAGCCTAACTTCCGATAGGCATATATACCTCCAAAAATATTAAAAATGTGCAAAGTAGTAAGTGTTTCGAAAGATCACTCAAAGGGTTCTCCAACCATTTATAGAACTTACCCTAACTCATCCTGAGCTAGAAGTTATGGCCATTTGAAAATGACCAAACTCCAATTTTCAAACATAGGAAATTTTCCAAATTTTTCCTATTCTTTCAAAAAATGAAATTTTTTAGTTTCTTAACTTATTCATGGCTATTTGAAGTGACAAGATGTTTCAAGATCCTAAAGGTCATTTTATTTCATACATTAAGGTGAGAAAGTTAGTTTCAAAAGGTTGTATCTACCATTTAGTCTAATTAAATTACTCAAGAGGTGAGGTACCTTCCCTTCATTCACTTTCTATAGTAAAAGTGTTTCCACAAGTCTTCCCTAATGATCTACATGGAGTCCCTCTTGAGAGAGAAATAGACTTTAGAATGGACATCATTCCAGATACTCATCATATCTCTATTCCTTCATATAGAATGACACTAGCAGAGTTAAAGAGTTGAAAGAACAGTTGAAATATATGTTAGATAAGGGTTTCATTCAACCAAGTGTCTCACGTTGGGGTGCTTTGGTCATGTATGTGAGAAAGAAAGATAGTTCCCTTTGGATGTGTGTAGAGTACCATCAATTGAATAAGGCTACCATCAATAATAAACATCCTCTTTGAAAAATAGATGATCTGTTTGATCAACTTTAGGGTGCCACCTGTTTTTCAACAATAGACCTCATACCGTCATATAGATTCTCATTCATAAGTGTAGCTCTTCAGAATTGTGAACAAGACTCTATATGGATGAGCTTCAGTGATACATCAATACTAAGGTTAATCAACCTCATGCTCTGATAGAAAGCTTGTCATGGCCGGGGAGCACCCCCTAGGCGTAAACGGCATCGTCGTCCTCGAAGAGGACTTAGACTATCCGTTAGCATACATCATGACATAACATTCGTAGAGAAATGTATAGAAAATTAAAACCTATAGATAGTGATGTATGCTTCTACTTCTCGCTTATCATATATGTAGTTTACATATATTCCTCGCTTATGCAGTTTACATAGAGTTCTTATTTAGCATAGGCAATTCATTTATGAGTAAAATATCTTGTCTCACATAAAAACCATCTAAAGAGGACTACAACATTTGTGCATAACCCATACTAGTACAATATGCCATATATAGGCTTACCACAATAGTCTCAAGCAATTAGAAAAGAAACAAGTGTCTTTAGGCATAAAACTCCTACTAATCCAAATAAATGGTAAAATCCTTGAACATTGAGTGCTCACCAATAACTAGGGAGAGATGTCCAAGTCTTCTTCCAAATGACCTCTAAGCACCTCAACGGCCAGAACCTGCACATTTTTAGAAAGATAAAAAATATGGGTTAGTACAACCACTTGAACTATGGAAACATATGCACATAATACATTTGAAGACATTAATGAAAGGGGCCATTTCTTTTAGAAACATGGTAAGTGATTTTGAAAGCCTTTATGCACATACAAGAGAGAATATTCAATTCAAGGATCACAACAACATAAGACATGTTCGTAAACAAAGATAACATCCTCATAAAGTCATATAAACATTCTATATTCAATATCTAATATCATCAACATACAAGACCCTTACCAACAACCCCATCCCAAAGCCAACAAGTGCAATGCTCATGTGCAGCCCCATAACCCCACATAATCAAGTAAATAATAAAAGATATCATAAGTAATGTGTTGCTTTATATAAGATTCAGGAGCAGTCGTGTGGTTTTCCCATAGATCGTTGTGAGTTCTTTTCCTTGGAAATACTCATCCTAGTATCCTATCCCATCATACATCAAAAGTAGCCATCAACATATATATTACAGTTTAAACAAATATCATATTCATCAATGAAACCAAGATCATATAATAACATCATTTAGGACCAACATCTACACATTTCATGATATCATAAGTATATATGAACATAATAACATAAGAACAACCTCTAGTACTTTTTTCAAGGCTAAATTGTGCAATAAATAGATAGAGTCCCATACCCCTATATACACTAAGTAGAACCCTTTAAGTCACCATAGTTAGTGTACGTTATTATTCATTCATTCATCATTTTAGTTTCGAGAACAATCACCTTAACTAACAATAGAACATGTGAGCTAAACATGAATCCGGTGTAATGAAACCCTACACTGAAAGAAAGTACTCTACTTGCCAAGGTAGAACTATAACATGAGGTGGATAAACTATCTAGTATTCCTTTCGAGAAAACATAGTTAAGAATTAAGATATATAGTAGAAACCCTCTTTATGAACATTTGCATAGAAGTCTCAATCTCATTCCTAGTTCGCTCGATGCTAAGGTAAAGTCGCTTTTTGAAATCCCTTTCAGTCAATCTTAATATAGTCCATAGAGGACTAACCCCTTGTATTATCATGTAATTATCTCATAAGTCATAGGATGAGAACTTGCTTTCATCAAAAACCCTCATTAGTCAGATCAACAAATCATAGTTATATCATATAAGGCACACAAGAGAATCAACTTCACCCATGTATTATCATACCCTTACTATGATCTCACATTTAAAATATTCATAAAATTCCATCATGATCATCGTGTCATCATATTTTATTCTATTCACGAAATTCTACTCCAATTGAACTTCATCATAAAAAATATACCAACATAATTGAACTAGAGAACTTATGATCATAGATGTCTTACCAAATAGCTTCCAAATCCTCCTTCAAGATATTACCCTCAATGTATAACAATTATACAATAATACAAGAAACATCATCCTAATATAGTGAATTAAACAATAACATAATCAATTCTAACAACCCTAATTATCTACAAGTTCAATTCATAGCAAGGGTTAGAATAAAGGGTTCATCTGAGGTATATTCATGACACCTGGTCACAATATTAAGAAATGACAAATATTACCCAATAACAACTAATAATATCAAATTAATCAAAATAATTCAACATCAAATCAATTTCAAACAACATTCACGAAATTGTAAGAAAATCCATGTTTTTGACATCTTTGAAATACCAATTTTGAAAAGCCTTTTGAGGAAAGAGATCCCAAGAGTGAATAGCTTACATAAATTAATATTTCTTGAAGTTTTATGGATAAAAACGTGAGTCCTTTAGCCCTAGTAAACCTTGAAGATTAGTCTTTAATGGGATCTTTGGGAAAGAGAGAGAAAGTAGACACAAGTTGGAGAGAATTGGGTTTGGAATTATGGGGGTTGAGTTAGTTTAATGAGGGTTAACTCTTATATAGTCCCCCAAATAACTTAATTAACCACCCCTTAACCCTCAATTAATTAATTAACTAACTAACTAATTAACCCAACTAACTTAAAATGTAGGTAGTGCAGTATCCCATGAATCCACAAACCCCGTCTATTGGATGTCGATCAAACCATGACGCCATACTAGAAGCCCATGGTTTCATTCATAGAGTTGGTTTTTGTACCTTGTTTGAAATATTTGAAGTGTCAACCAATAGCACCATCGACGGAGCGTCGTTCAAACAATAGGTCGACTTTGGTCTCGTGGTCGCACTGTCCAAATGACAGTGTTGGGAGTTAAGTAATAGGGCCTCTCCAAGGACCCTTACAGTTGTACATTAAGAGTCATACCCAGACGTTTCAACCCTAAAAACACTCTAATATATGTTTAACACCTTGTTAATGAATCATCTCATTCAGTAAAAAGGTTCATTTAGTACATGGAGCAACATTTTAAACTTTCTATCTACCAAAGGAATAACAAAAGACAATGTAGCAACGGGATCAATTAAAAAATATACATTAATAGAAAATACTTGTAACATACCAGTTTCCACATATGAAGAATCCTCTTGTTCACCCCTGGAGTGGAGAGCATAAAAATAGTTCTTCTTAGTAGCTTCGGAGCTAGAACCGCTTGTTTGAGCTTGGATAATCCTCTTCTCTTGACCCCTTACATTAGGACAATCCCTCACCTTATGAAAACTCTTGCCACACCCAAAGAAATTATCCTAGAACCTAGACATTGCCCCAGATGCTTCTTACCAATGTTTCCACAAGTAGGCTTCTTACTTGGTGAGTCCCTAACTATTCCATTTTGGGACCTTGGGTTACACACCCTATCACTACGAGCCTTGGCGAATTTAGAATTTACTTGGTTGGAGAACCTCTTTTTGAACTTAGTTTTATCTGAAATTTCCAACCTACCCTTGAAAGAACCTCTTTCATAAGACTTTACCGGCTTAGCATCCATATTCTTTGTCCTTAGCCTACTCTCTTCCAAAATGAGAAATGGCCAGAAGGAAAATAAAAAAAATAGAAAAAAAAAAAAAAAAAGAACATTGTAATGAAGCATCGCCACACAACATTTTTCTACTAGATCTTTCGACGCTCTCTTCGAAAAGTGACTCATCTCATACCTCGGGTTACACACGAAAGAAGGGGCATACTTAGACAATTTAGTGAACTTCAATGATTACTCTACAAAAGTCATACCTCCTTCACGAAGGTTGAAGAAACCTTCCTCCTTATACTCCCATTTATCCTTTGGGAAGAACCTATCAAGAAAGGACCTCTAAAGATCTCCCAACTTATGAGAACACCTTTTAAAACCCTATTATCTCTCCATTGAGTATATCAAGTTTGTGCCACAACTTTTAGTTGATAAGATTCTAACTCGGCCTTCATTTTTTATATCATTCCATAGAAAAAAAGATATTGTCGACATCATTAAGAAACTCTTGGGGTCTTCACCAACCTTAGACCCTAAGAGTACAGGAAGATTTATTCTAGTAAAATCTCTCAAACGAGAAGCCATAGTACTAGCATGTGGGTTCACACGGGGTCCGATTCCCCATACACTTATGCCGTCATAGCTTGGAGTTTAGTAGTTAGAAAATGTGGTTGAAGAGTCATAGCTTGAGACAAACTTAGAAAATCCAACCTTATCTCACCATCTTTCAAAGCTGGAGGATTGGCCGGAGTTTGGTCACTCAAAGAACTTGTTCTTTTTTATGAGCTCTATTTCTTGTGGATGAGATTGGTTGTCTTGGGGAGGATCTCCCGCATTCGCAATCTCTTGACCAACCTTCCTGAGGCTGCCTTTCTAGTAGTAATAGACTATAACCACAATAAAAGGGTTAGATAAATAGGATACGTAGAGTTAAGAATCTTTAGGAACGACATAGGAATACCAACAAGATGAGAATTTTCTAACCGTCACATATCCTCTCATTCATAAGTGTAGATCTTCACAATTGTGAACAAGACTCTATATAGACGTGCTTTAGTGAGACATCAATACTTAGGTTAAACAACCTCATGCTCTGATAGAAAGTTTGTCATGGATGGGGAGCACCTCGTAGGCGTAACCGGCATCGTCATCCTCGAAGAGACATAGACTATCCGTTAGCATACATCATCACATATCATTGGTAGAGAAATATATACAGAAAATTAAAACCCATATATATTGATGTATGCTTAGACTTCTCGCTTATCATATATGTAGTTTACATATACTCCTCGCTTGTGAACTTTACATAGACTTCTTACTTAGCATGGGTAATTCATTTAAAGATTCTAATATATCGTCTCACATACAAACCATCTACAGAGGATTACAACATTTGGGCATCACCCATACTAGTACAATATGCCATTTATTAGCTTACAGCAATAGTCTCAAGTAATTAGGAAAGAAACAAGTGTCTTTAGACATAACAATCCTACTAACCTAGATAAACGGTACCATCCTCGAACATTGACGGCTCACCAAAATCTAGTGAAAGATGTCAAAGTCTACTTCAAAATGACCTCTAAGCACCTAAACAGCCAGAACCTGTACATTTGTAAAAATATAAAAAAATATGGGTTAGTACAACCACTTGTACAAAGTATGGAAACCTATGCACATAAAACATTTGAAGACATGCAAAAAAGGGACCATTTCTTTTAGAAACATGGTAAGTCTTTTTGAAAGCCTTTATGCACATACAATAGAGCATATTAAAGTCAAGGATTACAACAACATAAGACATGTTCGTAAACAAAGATAACATCCTCCTAATGTCATATCAACATTCTATATTCAATAAATAATATTATAAACATACAATACCCTTACACACAACCCCATCCCAAAGCCTACAAGTGTAATGCTCATGTGAATCCCCATAACCCCACATAATCAAGTAAACAATAAAAGATATCATAAGTAATGTGTTGCTTCATATAAGATGACATCATGCGAAGCCATCAATATATATATAGGTATTTAAAAAAATAGCATGTTCATCAATGAAACCAACATCATATAATAACATCATTTAGGACCAACCTCTATACATTTCGTTATATCATAAGTACATATGAACATAATAACATAAGAAAAAACCCTCATTAGTCAAATCAACAAATCATAGTTACATCATATAAAACACACAAGAGAATCAACTTCACCCTTGTATTATCATACCCTTACTATGATATCACATTTAAAGTCATAAAATTCCATCACGGTCATCGTATCATCATATTTTATTCTATTCACGAAATTTTACTCTAATTGAACTTCATCATCAAAAATATTCCAACATAATTGAACTAGAGAACTTATGATCATAGAACTCTTACCAAATAGCTTCCAAAGCCTCCTTCAAGATATTACCCTCAATGTATAACAATTATACAATAATACAATAAACATCATCATAATATAGTGAATTAAACAATAAAATAATCAATTCTAACAACCCT
The DNA here is from genome assembly GCA_027704765.1 of Solanum habrochaites. Lineage (NCBI taxonomy): Eukaryota > Viridiplantae > Streptophyta > Magnoliopsida > Solanales > Solanaceae > Solanum > Solanum habrochaites. Next base: position 32,875,856 of record JAKWJA010002499.1, on the reverse strand, counting down.
AATCATCCACAAGTTCAATTCATAGCAAGTGTTAGAATAAAGGGTTCAATCTTGAGTATTTCATGAAAACTAGATCAAAAGACTAAGAGTGAATACCTAGACGTTTTGACCCTAAACATAGTCTCGTACATTATTAACACCTTTTTACCAAATTTTACTAAATTTTGACTCTTAAAACCCCTTGAAACTAGCTAAAGAAAACTAGCACAAATTTCACTAGTCTCTGAACGTCATGATCGTTTTTTTATGTTTGGACTTTAACGCTTCCGAATAAGTTTCACTACATTAATTTAGTCTTAGAAACATTATTTTAATTCTTGGTTCATCATTTAAAGATCTAGCTAGGTCATGAACTTTCGGAGTGTTAGTATGTCTTGACCGGAGTCTAGACCCCAAACGAGGCCAGCGTCGTTGACCTCTCAGAGGTCGTAGACAATCCTACATACATCTTTGTTACTTCATCTATGTTAATTTTAGTATAAAATTTTGAACATTTTATTTACTTAGACTTCCTAGTAAGAAACATTGAACGTGTTAAGACTAATCCTGCATAAACTCATAAGCGTTTCACAACAACCATCTTATATCAGATAATCGAATAAGACATAGTCCATATCTTTATAAAATATAAGTTGCCAAAATGACACCAAGTACATATCGGAAAACACTGGGAAGAAACACAGTGGAATATACTCCACTAGCTGATGCCTACATCTCAGAAATAGAAGATACAATATAGGCATCCTCGAGCAAGGACTGACAGTGAGAAATTCTCCTCGCCTGAAAACTTCAGCAGTAGTCTGAAGGTTTATCATTCACCTGCACTTGTACCTAAAAGTAGAGAGTTGTATGGGATTGGTACATACTTATACTAAGTATGGGTATATGTAAGCACACACCAAGGACATGCATTATTAAGAAGATATCTCTAATAAAGATATGAGTTATGGAAAGTCAAGTCAGTGGACTTGCAAAATCACATTCGGAATGTCATGCTATGTGAGTAACATGCATTATCAACATATCATTTTGCAAACAACACATAAACCTATTGCCATATCATATCACATAGTTCATATCATTTCCTTATATGCGCATGAGACCGTTGGAATCAAGGACTGGACATTATACTTCCCAAATGAGGGCACAACAATGGGACCTCAACTATGGATCCTTGTTTAGGCAACACAGAGTCTAGGCTTTAGTCATTCATCACATACTTTCATTTTCTTCATGCATATATTCTAGTGTAATCTTTAGTAGACCTAGTATGTCGTTAAGACTTTGATCGGGTTCGCTGTGCACTGACAAAGAAAACCAGTGTCATTACTTAAGTCTATCTCAACTCTTGATTATCCTATCGTACGCTTTTGGTATCCTTCATTTCTTTACTGCATTTTTTGAAGGCTGGCCTCATTCTTCTTGGAACTTTAACCTTAACAACTTAAGCATGTGAGCATCATGAAATCGCCGGGTGTTTTAAACACACACCTGAAAAGAGACGGAATCACCACCAAATTGAACCAAAACATGTTAGAATATACAGGGAATCAAACCCTCTAGAACATATCTTGGTAGTTAGGTTATATACTAGGAATATAGGAGAATCGTATACCTGACGGAAAATCTTATTTTCATTTGATTACACGAACCTTATCTTCCCAAAAGAGAGGAATCACAACTCATAGCTAGTCCTATCGGTTCTCAGTATAAATTTCAATTGCAGTCATTCATACTATAGTATGTATCTTCTAGCATGAGGCATAATAGCCTGTTAGATGATTTCTCATCTCAGTATTAGTAGTAATATTCATAACTTCAATACTTTCATTAAGTGGTTCATATAGACTGTCTCTTCATTTATTTTACACGCTAATAGTGAGTACGTCTTGGTAACATTTACATAGGGTCCATTTGAGATTTCTCTCACCTTTTTTATTAGACGTCTCCGCAGGTTGTCACGCATCATTCTTGCACTTTAGCACTTTTATTCGTCATATTACTCACTACTTTACGAAATCTTTATTGCATCTATGCCATGCACTTGGCCCTTTCGTGTCTGATCACACTCTTACTAACCCCTCTGGGTTTCCTTATCTCATCACATAATACTTAGTTACCTTACTTTGATATGTATACTAGACTTATGAATCCACACATACAAACCATTAGGCTTCATTCATAGTTTGTCTAAATGATCCTAATTTACCCAAGATTATATTTTACAACACTTATGTAGTCTTGTAGATATGCAAGATTTAATTTCGATCTTTAGAGCAACTTCATAAATATTTGTTTACGTATGACTTATGTCGTTATATGGAATTGGGCAAGGAACCCGATTTCGAATCCCTGAGTAACACTTAATCTTATTGTAAACTTATAATTGCATTTTCATATTTTGGGGGACTATTGGGGAGTCCCACATCACTCCATAATATTTCCTTCTTTTCCTCCTCTCTTTCGTTTAAGGCAAGAGGTTGTGGGATGACTCCCCCCCCCCCCCAAGATCTTCCTTTTTCTTTAATTTATCTCTTAACTTTCTCACCTATGCAAGATGTTGTGGGTTCAATCCAAGATTCACCTCATTTTAGTTTTTTCCTTTATTTCTTTCTCCTAACTCTCTCATCCATTCAAAATGTTGTTGGTTCAATCCCCACTCTCCACATTTATATTTTTTATCCTTTATTTTTCTCATGGTTTTTATGTAGTTTACATTTGGTGAGGTCTTGGGTTCAATTCCCTATGACCTCACAATTTTTAAAATTTTTTAAATCATAGCTATTCTTTTCAATTCTTGACCGAGACCACCAATTTCCAGCAAGATGGAAATTTCGTCTCTTCCAGTCAATTTTCTCTCATTATTATGTTGATTTTTGTTGTATTTTGTGTGACATTCAGTCAGCCACCTTAACCTTATATGAACATCACATATTTAACATTTTTATACTGCGAAACACAATATTTTAACATACGAATTTCATGCATCCCCCCCACCCCCCCCCCAACCCCCCCAAAACCCACAAAAAAAGATAAGGAACCCCCCACAAAAACCAGCACACGCCCCCCCGCCCCCCCCCCCCCCCCCCCCCCCCCCAACCCGCCCCGCCCCCCCCCTCCCCCCCCCCGCCCCCCCCCGCCCCCCCCCAAAACCCCCCCGGAACTGCAACAAGATAATTACAGCATACCCATGCTCAAACAATTACGTAAAACCTTTTCCAAGAAAACACATTTAATTCCTCACATAATTTCAAAATACACATTCAATACATAATAAACACCATACCTTAAATTATTTATTAGATGACATACCAACGCATGCTTTGAATCTTTCAAAGGATCTAGTGACAGGGGCATGCAACGGGGACAATCTTAGATTTTCAATTGCGACTAAACTGAACCTTAAGGGTCGCTTGGGAAAGGGTCCAAGATATAAGAAAACCCATACCTTAATTTCGTTCAACACTTGTTTCAATGCTGCCAATTCCCACAAAACCACAACCTCACCACCAAAATCCAAAACCCAATCCGTCGAGAAGAATGTTGTTTATTTTTTTTTTTAGCTTAGCTTTTCAGTTGATTTTTTTGTGTAAGTTCTTAAAGGGTGAAGAACAATTATTTTCAGGTCCTTTGCTGATTAATAAACGTGAGAATGAGAGTGAGAGACATGACAATGAGAGGATTAGGATTTGGAGAGTAATGTGGAGACTTAGTCAAACTCAGATTCCTCATTATTGTCAATATTATTATTATTATTATTATTAATATTATTATTATTATTATTATTATTATTATTATTATTATAATTTAGTAAAATATGATTTTTCTTTAGATTAATCAGCAAAATTAAATGTTTAATTTATTTAAATAGTTACCTAAATACAATTAAATAATTAAATCATTGCCCCACAAGGTTCGAACCGGTGGACCACGATTTTGCTCAAATGGAAATTTAGGCCTCCTACCCGAAATTTTCCCCGCCACCGATATATTAATTAAATTATTAGTTAAGTTACAATACTAAACTTTCCCTAGAAAAGACCATTTTACCCCTAGACCCTCCAAACATAAGATTACCCCACTTTAAGTTCAGTTAAGACTCATTCTGGCAAATCTTCATATTCGGTTGCCCTACATGGATGGACCCAACCTTTCCTAGATCAACCAACTCACTAAGTTAGTTGTCTTGGTTGTTGCAAGATTTAAAAGGTCTTGGTCTACGCAAATCAATCCATATGAACCCGGTCTAATCTTAGACATTCTATATACATTAGGCATTACTTAGCGTAGCATTTTAGGGTTGCTACGTAACCCCCCCCCCCCCCTTAGGAACATTCGTCGCCGAATGACACTAGACGTCATTTAAAAATAAATAGGGTTATTTTCAAAAATATTTCAACATACTTGAGACTTTGCTCTTTGTGAATTTCTGTTTCACGCTTACTCTAGATAATGCATATTACTCTATCTTATATGAAGCTTCATATTTGAGATTGAGGAACTTCCTTTTCGATCGCACTTAACTTAATGTACCTCAAAACTCATTCAACACAAGAAAATGATGTCCGTGCTATATAAAAACAACAACATGACATGTTAATATTGTAGTGCACTTCACTACCATGACTTCGAAACTACTCGATATGGTTGATGTGAACTAATTTTCCTCATAATTTAACCTAAGACTCGGATACCAACTTTGTCACGTCCGGAGTCTATACCCTAGACAAGATCAGCGTTGCTGACTTCTCAAAGGTCATAGACAAGCCTAAATACGTTATCATTACTTCATCTAAGTTAATTTTAGCAGAAAAATTTGTACTTTTTGTTTACTTAGACTTCATAGTGATAAACATTAAACTCGCATAATACTATCTACAGAAACTTATAAGCGTTTCACAACAACCATCTAATATCAAGATAATGAAATGAAATTCATAGTCATATCTGTATAAAAATATAGAGTTGCCAAAATGGCACCAATACTATATTTGTAAATAACTGAGAAAGAAACACTAGCGGAACATACTACAATACATCATGCCTACATCTAAGTTAGAATATAAAAGATAGGCATCCTCGAAAGCAAAAGGGCCTACCACGTCCAGATGAATACTCCACGTCCGGATAACTTCAGCGTAGTCTTGTAAGCTCTAAGGTTCACCTCTCTCCTCACGATTAGAGTTATGGAAAGTCAAGTTAGTGGCCTTGCCAAATCCGATTAGGAAAGTCATGCTATAAGAGTAACATGAATCATCATACATATCATTATAAATATAGCAAATAACATATTGCACATATGATATCACATAGTTCATTTCATTCCTTCATATGCCATGAGACCTTGGAATCGGGGACTTGACATTAAGAATTCCCAAAATAAGGGCTCAACAAATGGGACCTCAACTAGCGAGCCTTCTTTACCAAACACAGAGTCTACTTTATTCATTCATACATACTTCATTTTCATTGATTCATATACTAGTGTAAACATTAGTTATACCTAGTATGTAGTTTAAGACTTTCATCGGGTTCGCTGTGCAATGACCAATAATAACCTAGTGTCATTACTTAATTCTAGCTCAGCTCTTGTATTATCCTATCCTAAATCTTTTTGTATTTTTCATTTCATTAGGTGCATTATTTGAGGCTGGCCTCATTCTTTCTTTGGGAACTTTAACCTTAACCGACATAGATAATGTGACCATCATGAAATCCAGTGTTTAACCACACACCGAAAAGAGATGGAATTACCAGCCAAAGTGAAAAAAAACAATCTAGCATTTATAGGGATTCGAACCCTGCTAGAACCCTATATTGGAAGTATATGTTCAAATACTAGGAGATATAAGGAGACCCATACCCGAGTGAACGGACAATCTCATCTCATAAGAATTACACGAACCTTTTCCTTATGCAAACTCATAGATAGATTATCGGTGCTCAGTATAATGTTCCATTACGGCCATCTCATACATCATCTAAGCTGGCTTCTAGCATGAGGTTTAGATGAGTTATCATCTCATCATTAGTATTAAGTATGAATTAACTTCAATACTTTCATTAGAGTGTTAATATAGACTGGTCTCTTCATTAACTTTACACTCTCATAGGTAAGTACGTTTTGTTAATATTTACTTAGGCTCATTTGAGATTTACCTCACCTTTCACATTAGCCTCTTACCATATTGTCACTACATTAATTAACTTTAGCACATTTACTGTTCATAATTACTCACCACTTTACATGAATTTTCATTTCATCTTATTCCAATGCACTTGGCCCTTTAGTGTGTGTCACACTATTACTTAAACCCTCCAGGGTTTCATTTTCTCATAACATAACATCTTAGGTTCACTTACTTTTAATTTTATGATAAAATTATGAGTCCACACATAGATTCCATGAGTCTTCATTCATAATTTGTCATATACAATCCATGAGGCTTCATTTATAATTTGTCTAAGTGATTCATATTTACCCAAAATTATATGGTACAAGACTAATACATCTTGTAGGTATGCAAAGATATTGATTTCGATCTTTAGAGGCAGCATTCATTAAATATTTGTTAAGAATGACTTATGTGTCAAAATAGAATTGGTCAAGGAAACACGATTTCGAATCCCTTGGGTATCACTTAATCTTACAGTAAAGTTTATAATTTCAATTTTTCATATTTGGGGGACCCTAGTTCAATCCACATCACTCCCATAATATTTTCCTTTCTTTTCCTCCTCTATTTTTCGTTTAATACAAGGAGGTTGTGGGATCAATCCCCCACAAGCTCATTCTTTTTACTTTCTCACTTATCCAAGAGGTTGTGGGTTCAATCCCCATTCACCTCATTTATTTTTTTCCTTTATTTGTTTTTTTAACAAGGTTCAATCCCCCACTCTCCATATAATTTTTTTCTTGAATTTTTTATATAATTTACATTTGGTGAGGTCTTGTGTTCAATTCTCAATGAACTCAAAAAAATTTAAATTATTTTAAAACATAGCTATTTTTTCAATTCTTGGCCGAGACCACCAATTTCCAACAAGCTGGAAATTTTGTCTCTTTCAATCAATTTTCTCTTATTTATTTTTGTAGTATTTTGAGTGACATTAAATCAGCCACCTTAACCTTAAAAGAACATCACATTTTTAACATACAAATTTTAGGCATCAACATACTTAATTTACAGCATACCCATGCTCAAACAAATAACGTAAAACACTTTTTTGAAATACATCTTCCATTCCTTACATAATTTCCAAATAAACGTTCAATACATAATCACAACTAGACCTAAAATTTTCTACCAGAAGACATACTAACGCATGCTTTGAATCTTTCAAAGGATCTAATGATAGGGGCATGCAACGGGGACAACCTTAGTTTTTCAATTGCGATTAAACTAAACCTTAAGGGTCTCCTTGGAAAGGGGAAAAGAGAGAAGAAAACCATTTAACTTAATGTCATTCAACACTTGTTTCAATGTCTCCAATTCCCACGACACCACTGCCTCACCACCAAAATCAAAACCCCAATAAGTGGAGAAGAATGTTGTTGATTTTTCCTTTATCTTAGCTTTTCGTTTGAATTTGTGTGTAAGTTCTTAAAGAGTGAAGAACTTTTTTTTTTTGATTCTTTTTCTGATAAAAAACGTGAGAATGAGGGTGAGGGACTTGAGAATGAGAGGATTAGGATGAGGTAGTTGGTGGAGCTTAGTCAAACTAAGGACCTCCTATTTATTATATTTATGACGGAGGCACAGGGGGGGCAAGGAAACAGCCATCACCCTCACACAACACCAGGAAGAGCCTACCCTCCGTAGGCTAACCACTCACCCCCCCTTCGGTGACGTAGTTATTTTGTGAAGTAAACGTAGAATTTATTGGATCACATTCATTTATTTAAAAATATGATTTTCCTCTTAATTAAATCAGCACAGTGAATATAAATTAATTTAACTAATTTGATTAAATAGAATAAATCAATTAAATTATTGCTTCTACCAAGGTTAAAACTCAGGAGGAGCAAGATTTCTCTCAAAGGGTAAATTTCGTACCCGAATAGCTCCTCCACCATATTAATTAATGATTTAATGAAATATTTAGCGTAATTATAATACTTCCCTTAGACTGGAAAAGACCTTTTTACCCCTAGACCCTCCAAACTTAAGATTGACTCATCCGGGTAAATCTTCATATTCGGGTCCCTACATGGATGAACCCAACCTTTCCTAGCTCAACTAACTCACTCAGTTAATTGTCTTGGCTGTTTCAAGGATTTTGAGGTCTGGTTCTACGCGCATCAATCTATGAACCCGGTCTAATCTTAGGCATTCTAGATACATTAGGCATTACGTAGCATAGTCATTTTAGGATTGTTACATACAACTCTACGTAGACTTGGTTTAGTGAGACATAATTCCAATGATTAATTAATATAATGCTCTTATACAAAGTTTGTCATGATAAGGAAGCACCCTATAATTGTTACCGGTGTCTTCGTCCTCTTTAGAGGCCTAAAAAATTCCTTAACATACATCATCAAATCTTGTAATTAAATAAAAATATGGTTTATAAAAAACTCTACATCTAAAGATTACATAGACTTCCTAGTTATAAAAAATAGACTACATCGTCTCATACATAACCATCTAACATATATGTGCAAGATTTGGGGAATATCCCTTACAACACTACAATGTCTCATAAGATAATACAAATAGTCTTTTCAATATAGGAAATGAACAATGTATTTAGACTAATCAAAGGACATGAACTAGAGTAGTAGGATTCATCCTCGGTTTTGAGGACTCACCAACTTTGAAATCTATCCAAACTTCTTCAAATTTGGCCTTGAAATTGTTCAATGGCCCGAACCTAAATTATGTAGAAATGGAGAGAATATGGATTAGTACAAACCACATGTACTAAGTATTATGAAATATGCAAGTAAAATACTTAGAAACATGCTAAAAAGGACATTTGGTTTATAAGCATGCTAAGTTAACTTGAAAGTCTTTATGCACATTCCAAGAATATAGAAAAGTTCAGAACATAGCAGCAATAAGACATTTACAAATTACAGGATCATGAGAAACATAATAATAAAGCTATAAGCAACATTTAATCAATATATTACATGACCTTACCCATAATCCCAATTCAAGTCAACTAGTGAACTACATATGTGAAGGCCAATATACCCCACATAAGCGAAGTCGACTATCAAAGAGACCGTAAGCATTACATCTACTCCATATAACCTAATAAAAAGTGTATTTAACCTCATACATGGAAACTCAGACCAACAACATGTAAATCAAGTGAATGCAACATCATATGAGACCAACATTCAATAGAATCAACATTTAACCACTTCACTTAAAACATAGATGTACATAGATAAAACATCCTAAGAATCCCCTTAAGGTACACATGTGCAATGTGTACGTAAACTCTCATTCCATACCTACACTAGTGCACCTCCGATGTCATCCTAGTTGTTATCAATCTTTTTACTTGCATTTTATTCATTTTAATTTCACAAAAAATCGCCATAACCGACAATTGACCATGTGAGCTAAATATGGAATTTGGTGACAACCCTTCACATCGAGAAAAGGCATTCCTACTTTCCAAGGTATGACATATACATCATAATAGTATCTACGTAGATCCACTAGCTAGGTTATACTATGGGGCACATAGTTAAGGAACTATGAGATTGTTTCTATAAACTCTCTTTATGCTTAATCGCATTGTAGTTTCCATCTCATGAGACACTTGGTGAACCTTCCTTACACATTGAACGGGAAATCTCTCATTGTCAACTTCAGTCGGTGTTAAGATACTTATTCATTTTTGAAGTATCTTAGAGTCTTTCTGTCTTACCAGAAGAACACACCTCAGATAAGACCGGCGTCGTTAACCTCTCAGAGGTCGCAGACAAGCCTCTTTTTAGCTTTCATCACAATCATACAATTAAATTTGCAGAAAAATTAAAAAGTTTTAATATACTAATGAAGTATACTTACGACGTATACTTAACATTTAAAAACAACTATATTCCAAAACTGCTGGTTCAATAACTAAAAAACCATCAAAGAATTGCCAAATCTGAATAGCAAAAAAGTTAATATGCCATATAGGTTTATTCAAAAGAATCCAAAAGCATATTACAAATAGAGTAGAGTATTCTTTTAAAACTCAATAATCTAATGTAAGGTGCTAGGATCCGAAAGGATAGCATCCCAAAAAAAACATGATGACCTACCAAGACTTGGAGAAAGAGAGAAAGAGTTCCAACCTTTCTTCAACTCGAAACCTTTTAAGCTTGCAAATGGCCGGAACCTACAGTCGTAGTAATGTAAAGTAATGAGCATAGTACGCCACATGTACTAAATATAGGTATATGCACATAACACATAAGGACATGCATGAAAAAGAATCATTTATCATATCTTTAAGAAACATGCTATGCTATATGAAAATCATCAATGTACATACCATATAACTTATACAAATTAAGTATTTCATTTACATCAAACACGAACATAATTAAAGACATATTATCATAGTCATGTTAACTTTTCATATTAAATCAATCACATGACTCAACATACAATACACTTACAAATGATCCCATCCCCAACCTAAAAGTGCATTGGTCATGTGAATCCCCATAACCCCATACAACCAAGTATATAAGATAGGAGACCATAAGTAAAACTTTGCTTCATATAACTTGTAACATAATTAGTCATCACATTATATAACAATATAACCAAATAACATATTCATCATAATATCAAACATTATGGTAGATTAAACATCACCTTATATCATAAAACTCTATCTTTCATTTCATCGATTATTTAAGAACTATGTCCTAGGTACTTCCTAGAGTAAAACTTGTGCAATGTCTAGGTAGAGTCCCTAACCACTACATATAACTTAGAAAAACCATCAAGTTTAACTAGTTTGAGTGTTCACTTCTTCTCGTTCATTTTACATGGGGGACCATACGCCTAACCACCCTAGACATGGGAGATAACATTGGAATCCAGTGTCTTTCCCAAACCAAAAAGAGGTGGTCTTTCTACCGGCAAAGTAGAAGCCTAACATACATAGCATTCTAGGTGGATTAAGTAGATTGTATCCTATGGTGGCAACAAGTTCAAGAACTAGGAGATGATTAGAGACAATGGTTCCCACATTCCATAAGCCTCATTCATTGGAGAATCATTGGGAATCTACTTCCCCCAAGAATGGATGACTTCATATTCTAGTCATCGGTGCTTAGCTTAAGTCCTTTTTTTCATAGTTAAAATTTTTCATAGGTCATAGGAAATTTATCGTTGATAACTTGATCTTGAGCTCTTTTGAATTATATGAGAACTGTCCTTTCATCATAAACTTCTTTTTGGATAACATACATAATCACTTGCTGTAAAGTACACAAGGGATATCATAAAACTTGCATATTCGTGTTCTTATGATGATCTCACAATTTATTTATTCAATCAGCATATGCACATAGACACTATAAATACTTTTCATAAAACATAGCCTCACAAGTTATAACCTAAACATATTAGAGTAATCCAATTTTAGCAAGACTACCTCTTGTTCAAGAACTTAGTCACATGCAATTATTCATATAAACTTTGTTAAATATCAATGAATAATCAGAATAACTCATGATGAAATCATGTACAAGATCAATATATCGCATAGGAGAACCGGTAAATGGGTCACTTAAAGGGTTTATTAAAATCCTATCTCAATCCTCCACATGTACACATTATCAAATCACCCCCACTAAACAGCCCATTCAAGACATCACTTAGAAGAGAAGAAACAGTTCACAAGCTCACCCTAAAAACATTCTCAATCCAAATACTCCAACAATTTTTGTGTGAAATTAGGCTTGAAACAGTTTATTTTTCATTGAAAAAACACAAATCTAGGGTAGGAAGAAAATTTATTTTGTATAGTAGTAAAAAAACCCTAATATTGATGTCGTGAAAAGTATCTTTAAAGACCTCTGGGGAAAGAATAATATAGTTTAAAAACCATACTTATGGATGTGAAGAATTCTTTATCTCGAATATGATGCAAAACTCGAACTTCATTTTCTTCCTTAAGCTTTTTCTTGTTCTTCACTGGAGTTTGGGAAAGAAAGTGTTTCTTGAGAGATGAGAGAAATTTCGTTTTGATCTAATTTTGGACGTGTAAAAGTCATCTAAAACTGAAAAAATATCAATATATACATATCCCGAGATTTACCCTAAAGACACTCCACTTAAATAACCTAAAACACCCCTCGTAAATTGACTACAACTAGGAGAACATTTAACTTAGGGTCTCGAGTTTTGTCTAGGAATTAAATTATTTAATTAAGTTGCTAATTTAATTAATTAAGTGACCTGGGCCTATTACTAAAGTACCCCTAAGTTGTTAGGACCATAACGACCCCCTTTGAACCATCCTAGGTTAGGTACTAGGATTTTCCTTTAGTTAGTTACTCGGCTAGTGTCACCAATTTAAATATTAGGTTGTCGGGTGCATTTGTTCGTTTATTTTTTTTTCCTAGGTTAGTTAGCTAGTTAGTTAAGTTAGTTAGAGACTAGGACTGGTTAGGAATCTAAGCCCCATATGGCTTGGACCTCCGTGCTCCTGCCCCCTAACCACCCTAATCAATTCGGTTGGGCTTGTGTTTTTCTCTCTCGACCAGCTGCACATGTCCTTGTACATGTTCTTGCACATGTGTTTCTGCGCCCTTCTTGTTTTACAAAGGATCCTCATTATGTCCTTGAGCACTGCTTAATATACAAGATCATTTTAAATTGTTATGTGATATGTCACCTAGGCTTGACACTTGGATGCCTCGTACATATTATGTTTGTTGATTGATTACGAATTTCAACCTAGGATCTTCATTGAAGGTACACTTCCTAAAAAAATATGGATTGGGTCATTTTGACATTACGGTGTATTCTAAATTACTTGTTAATACATAAAAATTTGCTAACACCCTTAATCCAATATTCTCTAACATGCCCAATATTAGTCTATATAGGGTATTTGGATGTCTATGTACCGAAAACTATATTAAAAACTAAATAGCTCTGCGTTAGGACATTACATTTTTGGCAGGTTACCTTCGTAACAATGTTTATATCATAGGTCTTAGGAGGCTAAACCCTTGTATGACATCATCATAGAGATTGTGTTCTATAATGAAACCTTCCTTTCATCACAAACCAACATTTTGTGAGAACATTACATCGTAATCATGGTAATAAGATGAACATAGGAATCTCCTTCAATCCCTTATGATAACAGATCAATCATTATCTCACAATTCATAACATTCATAACATGATGTAATATTCATAATGTCATCATCTTCCTATCATACTTACATATTCATACTTCATGTGAATCAACAAAATCAAGAATAGGCAAAAGAATTGAAATATAGTACTCATGATCTTGGAAGTCTTACACATAGCTTCAAGAATCTCATTCAAAATATTACCATAAATTTCAATGATCCTTAGCATAAAATTCAATCACCATAATCATATAACAATAAACTATTAAAGAGTATATTCAATTATATCACCCTCTATCAAAAATCAACCTAGATCACAAGTTAGGGTTAGGGGAAGAAGATGATTTACGGGTCTTTGTAGAGATATAGATCAAATATTTAGGAGATACATAAATCCACATATAAATACAAATAATAATCAATAAGAATTGAATTGAGAGTACAGAATTCCGTATAGAAAGTAGACCCACAAATTAGGATAAAAACAAGGTTTTTTTTGAAGATTATTGCAAACAATTCTTTGAAAGTCCTCTTGGGGAATAGAGTCCCAAGAGTAAATAGTATCCATACCTTGAGAATACTTGAAGAGTAATGAAGGAAAGTATTGATATTTAAACCCTAGAAAAGCATGAACTTGTTATTGAATAGTAGGTTTTGGGGGTAGTGAGAGAAACTAGAGAGAAGTGGACGTTATTTAGGTTTTGGGATTCATGAAGTGTTAGGTTAGTTTAATGAGTTAGAACCCTCAAATTGATTTGTGTTAAGACAGTGAGGTAGGGGGTCAAAACGACGACTCCCCTTCAAAAGGCACAACGCACCGTTCTGGTCATCCGTGGTTTGGGACACGGGCTGGAATTTGAAGGATCAAGGTGAAAATACAAACTGTGAGCCAACAATCACCATCGACGGGTCGTACTCCCTCAATGGCTCGTCGTTCACCTTCATCGATGGCACACTGTTTTTGACAGCTTTTAGGGTCAAATGTTGGGTCCTCCTCAAAGGCCCTTAAAGAGGCCCTCGGGGAATCGTACCCGAATGTTTCGATAATAAATACACTCTAAGTTTTATTCTAAGCCTTGACCAAAGTTTAAATTTTATACAGACTTTTAAAACTCATTCAAAATCTAAAGGCACACTATGTTTCTTTCACTAGTCTCTAGACATTGTGGTCGTTCCTTGACATTTAGGCTTTAATACATTATAATCAAGTTTCTTACCTTAATTCAATCCTACAAACACTTTTTTAAGACCTTAGACACTAGGTTATACTCTAGCTTAGGTCCATAGATTTCAGAGGTGTAATAGGTTAGCTATATTTTAATGGTATTTCACCTAATAGTAATGGTTTATCTTACTCAGTTTGTACTTCCAAAGACAAACTCATCCATTTTTTTTGGCCATGACCAAGAAGGAGGCAACAAAACAAAGACAACTAGGATGATGTCCTAATGAGTGGGTCGATATGAGGTTCATCCCGAGAGGGGGAGCCCTAATCTCATATCTAAAACATAGCTCGAGAGAGTGAGTGGGGTAAGGCGTAGGCTGGCTTTAAAGCAACAATTGAGTGTTCGAGAGGAACACATCTGAAATAGGGTAAGTTGCTCGAGAGGGAACTTATTTCCATTTAAATCTTAGCCTAGTAACTATTATTTTAAAAATTTCCTATGGGAAGCATGTACCCAACTACTTATCCAAATTTGTATTGCGGTCACACCCCAAAAACATCTCCCAAACTTAATTTCTTTGTTGTTTCATCATTTTTAATTTTCAAATCCTCTTTTGATATATGACACTTTCGTGTCACACATATGAGTTGACATGCTTTAATTTCTACAGTTTATTTAACTATAACTAATTAGAACGAAATTCTAATTTAACTATATCTTCTCTAAACCGCTCCCTTAGGACTTCTACTTAGTGATCTTGCTTACTCAATCAGATGAGATGAAAACAAAATGATGATTTTGAACTGCAGGTTAAACGAAAGATCACAACGTTTCTCAACTCGAACGAAAAAAACTAAGAACATGGAGGATGAGCAATTTAAATAAACGTTTTCATTATTTCTTTCGACGTACAATGATAATTAGAGGATACAAGAGAAGCTCAGGAGAATTTCTTGGTGATTAACTACATGATAGCTACGCATGCTACTTCCATTCAAGCGCTGGAGGCCAAAATAACACAAGTGTCATAGAGTCACGACACTAACTAAGGCTCTGTTTGGTTGGAAACCCAAAACATTAATTACCTTTGACTTTTTACTTTTGAAATAAAGTTGTTTATATTAGGACAACCAGGTAATTAGAGGTCCAATTAAACTCGGAAAAGTTAATACTTACTTGGCGGAACCGAAGTAATTAAGTAAACATGACTAACGTCGCTGAATAGGTGAGATCAGGATGAGTTGTATAAATTACAGACCTTAACCTTCACTATTTTTCATTGTTCTCACTCTTAATTTTTTCAAGATCGCACCTGCTTAGTATTCTAAGAACTTTTTGCATAAGGTAATTATATTAGCTGATTAACTAGTGTTGGATATGTGGTAATTTGCTCCTAGCATTACAGTTTCTAGTAGATCTTCAAAAAAAGTTAGTCATCTATCATCCCCTCTATTCGTAGTGTTTGCTCTCTTTTATAATGCTCCTAAGAATAGCTCAAGTATGGGGGGACCTCTACCATAAAACCCTCTCATGCAGCAATAGTTGTTATAGATTCAACAAAAATATAAGTTGCGTACATTTTAATATTGTATTTTCAAAGGCTGAAGGGCAGATCTGGAGAAAATAAATCGTATCAAGGGATGATTTTGTCAGCGAGCCAAATTCATCTTGTCAAAACATTCGTTGTTACACGTGAATGTTCCAACTTCACTTAACTTTCAAGGAGGAATTCAATTGATTCTATTAATTTTGGCAAAAATCATGCACCCGTAAAGATTCGGCAATTTTCCAAAGGAAATCCTTAATCACCATTTATCTGCACCTTATTTTTAGGTAGCACGGTGAATTTTGGCCTTTAAAATCATGTTTTCGAACAACACCCACGATCTACAAAATATTTTGAGATCTATTCACAAACAAAGATTTACAACATGTCAAGCATATACAACTTGTTCCGTTGTAATTGTGTAACTACTTGAGAGTACCCCTAGACGTTACCGGCATACTTGACCTTGAAGAGGTATCATACAAGACCTTAGAATAATCGTCACTACATAATGAACTTCAAATAATGCAGAATTTAAAACTTTTTACAATAAAAATTCAAACTTTCTTTTCATAAGCAAAATAGTAAGAGTTTAATACCATTATCACACATGTACCATATATTCATAAGAGCTCAACAAAAGTCTTCAAATAAGGTCCTTAGCACTTTGGAAACGATAGTCTTTAGAATAAATGTACATAAGAAGAGATTACTAATTCTATTACCTAAGAGAAATCATAAAGTGGAATCAAGTGCATATGGCCGTGGATCTCGGAGGACCTACCACAAATCTTGGAGATAAGATGTCTAAGCTTTCTTCAAAGATGGACGAGCAACCAATTAGCTGGAACTTATACTCATAATATAAAAGGGACAAAGGGGTTAGTACAATTAATGCACTAAGTCTGGAGAAATGCATACAAAAACATTAAAACATGTGAAGGGAAATTTACGTGTAAAGCGTGCATTTATGTGGTTTTGAACACTATTTACATCATTACGACAACACACAAGACAATACCCCAACGATGTCCGAACTACAATTAAAGCATGGCCTTAGCACTTCCTAGAGTTCACTTGTGCAATATAAAGTTAGCATCCCATACTATCAACCCTAATGAACGAGGGTCAATATTTTTATCAAATACATTCCTAGGCTATCTGCAAAATTTACATACTTCTCTCTATCTCACTCACATTTTTTACTAATTATATAAATACTTAAAGGTAGAACTTAAAAAATGAAAAAACACTTTACAGGAACACTTCCTAGCCTTTTGTTAATTATAAAATCAATGCAAGCAAATGCTTCACAATTTTTTTAAAGTTCCAGAATCAATCTCCCATACCATAGAAAAAATTTCCACCCATATAAAATTTTTGCACAAGGCAGTTACATGTGGCAGTAACAAGTGACACATGTCCAACAAATGTAATCTAATGACTTAGTTTTATTTTAGCAATCCATGTTAATGCATTTGACTTTCCATCGTAAAGTCTCAAAGACTTACCTTGTCAGTCCAACACACTTTCTTTTCTTGTCGATGATGTCTGACTACACATAAGCCTTGTACGTCCAAGCTATCTTGCAAACACCCAATCACCTTGAACCTTTGTTGCATTGTTTTGCTCTTATCCATGCAAAGACCAATGCCCAAATATTTTACATGCATTTATAGAGTTTGATCAAGTAGCTTATGGGTCTAACAGACCACCTGTATCACCTGAACTCATGTCATCATCAAAGTTGTTTTGAGATAGTCATAGATTTGACCATTATACTGCCATAAGTTATTTGGTTTCTCCAAAACTGCATCAACTTCACTCTTGCTTTTCCTATGAATTATGAATTATGTCTTCGTATTCTTCTTATTGGTTCCCATAACCTGGTGATCAAGGATTTTCTCCATATTAGCATCAAAATGTATAGGTACTGATGGAGTAGCCCTTTTTGACCTCTTATTATCCGGATCATCTGATTTGCAATGTATGGTTTGAAGAAACTCACATGGAAAGTGGGATGAATCTTTAACCTTTCTGGCGGTTTCAATCTATAAGAAACTTCGCAAACCCGTTTCACCACTTCGAATGGACCATCATACTTAGGAATCAAACCTTTATGTCTAGTATTACTTGCAATTTGTTTCCATATTTGTGGAGTAAGTTTTAAACACACTAAGTCACCCACATTGAACTAAACTAAGCGAAGATGTTGGTCAGCATAATTCTTCATGCGCCGCTGAGCCTTAATCACATTGTCTTGAGACTCATATAATATCTCATGTCTATATCTTCCCACTTTGTACATTTCTGGACACTTCTCCTTGTTTTTAGAGTAAGCAATATCCAATGTCTTCATAGGTTTTTTCCCTTAAATGATCTCGAAAGGGCTTAATTATATTGGAGACGACTTGTGCAGATTATAACAAAACTGCGCAATGTCTAACAAGTCAACCCATTTCGGTTGACTTGTTGTCACATAATTCCTCAAGTACTCTTCTAATAAGTGATTAATCCTTTCTTTTTGTCTGTCTATTTGTGGATGATTTGTAGTAGAGAATTTTAACTCAGTCACCATCATAATGAAAAAATTTGTCCAAAATCTTTTAGTGAATATTATATACCTATAACTCACAATTTCATGCGGAACACCATAGTATTTCACGACATACTTAAAGATCAAATCAACATCATTCTCAAATGAACATAATTCAGGTGCACCAATGAACAAAATATTTTAAAAACCTATCTACGACCGCCATTATTGATGCATATCCATCAATCATAGGAAACCCCGAAATGAAATCTATGCTTAACAACAACCATGGCCTTTCCGGAATAGGAAAGGGCTGCAATAATCCAGCTTCCTTCTTACGTTCAATCTTTTCTAATTGAGAAAGATGACAACTCTTTACGTAGTACTCCTATGAAATATACTAAAGATGATTTTATATTTTTTTTGTTGAGCTACTAGTATTGAGTCTATCCTTTCCCTTCCAAGGATTTTAGTGTCATTCGGAGCCGAAAGTTCCTAAGGGAGGGGGATAATGTGACTATCCAAAATTCCATGACATAAGCTAAAGCTTCACATTATGAAGTAAACCTTAAAACACTTTTTTAAGACTAAACTAATTTTTATAAACTATTTATGATGTTTTAGATTAAGGCGTCAAGAAACGTCCATGACGTCTGAAATCTAGCTGAATTGAACTAGTAGACGTTCCTATGTTGTGTGAAGATTTGAGAGTGTCGTAGGAAGTCTAAAACTCGTTAAAAAACATTCTATTTTAAAAATTTTATAAAGGGTCAAAAAGTCGTGCAAAGATTATCCAAAGACCCCCCTGAAGGGTCCTTGAGGAGGACTCGAACATGGGCAAGCAAGCTGCCAAAGCAGCCTGCCCTAACAAAGAAAGTGGATTCTGCTGTGCGACGCACAACCATTATTGGGAGGGAAAAATGTTTACTCACGACGCGGGGACTCCACAAGGTCCATTGCCTCAACCCGAATTTCAAAAATAAAATGTGAAATTTACCCCGCGACGCGCACCCACTTCGCAGATTCGTTAGAATCGTATTTTAAGAATTTTGACTTCCCAAAAAGACCCATTTAAGTGAGGGGTCTTTTGGGTAATTTAGGGGTGACTATATATTGACTAAGGGTAAGTTTTAAGTTATTTCTCACTCAGCTAAATTAAATTCCAAAAAAATAACCTAAAATCTCTTATCTCTCTTTACTTTCTCCCTCTATTCATCCTCCATCGAAGGATCAAGGAATCCTAGAGAAGAATACCATGTTCTTAAATTTTGTGGATTTACCTTCATTAAGGTAATGATTCTTCACTCTTGGGATCCTTTCCCCATGAGGTCCTTTCAAGTTGATTTCCGAATCATCCAATTACAAGGGTTGTTTTGTTCTAATGGGTTTTATTCTAAACTGGTTTATAATTGATTATCATTAATTGTGATTGCCTATGACTATGTAAGTATAGAATGTTGAGTAATTGATTATAATTGGGGGAAATCGTATGATTCATGTCCCTTTCCCCAATTCCCCCAAATCATGGATCTTTCTTGTGAATTAATTGTAATTAAAGAAAGTATTGATTGTTAGACTTATTTTATCTATTCTAATTCATTCATTGATTTCCTAGGGTAACGTATTGTTGGGATTTGTTTAATTCTTGAAGAATTTATGATGAACCCTATTCTCCTTACCCTAGGTTATGAATTGATGTTGAAATGGTTAGTGATGATGCAATTGACTTATTTATTGTGTTAATTACTATTGAATGATATTACTATGCCTATTATTAGATGAAATTGGTTGGTTGATGGTAAGACCTTTGATGATGACTTTGGAAGGATATTCGGTAAGTCTTATTATCTCAATCTATTAATTTAATTATGATTACTTGTGTTTTAGTGATGATGTTATATTGAAGTATACCTTATGAGATTGATCAGGTTTGGTACGGTGTTGAATTGAAATGTCTTTATTTATGGGTTGTGAATTGCTTGCTAAGATGTAATGATATAAGGTTGGTGATAAATTGCGTATGCGCCTTATCCTAATGTGATTATGTAAATATGTTGACCTCACATGTGTGAATTGTATTGAAAGAACAGACTCATGCAATTCCTATTGAGAGTTGATGATCACTATATAAGGGATACAACCTATGACCTAAACTAAGTTAAAATTATTAATGAAATATATTTCAAAAGGGACTGTATCTAAATATCAAGTGAACTAGAAGTGAGGATTGTCCCTTCCCCCATAGGGAAGGTAGGATCACCAATGTACTCATGAGATTGGACACTATAATGCATGTAGCATAAAGAGGGTCCCAACTGTATCTCTTAGTTTTTGAACTATGTTGCATTCATAGGAACACTAGATAGTGGATCCACATAGATGTTATGTTCATGTTTTGGTATTAAATTTGCAAGTTATCTACCTTCTTTCGATGTAGGGTTCCATGACACTGTATTTCACATTAGCTCATGTTGTCTATGTCGGTTAAGGCAATATTTTACAAAAATTTAAATGAAGTAATAAAGTTAACTCTAACTAGTATGACTTAAGGGGTTTGTCTTAGTCTAGGTAGGGTTAAGGAACACTACCTTTATATTGCACTAGTAAGCCTTGAGAGAAGTCTTACAAGGATGTTCTTTTGTGTGTGTATGTCTATAAAGGTAAATAATATGTATATGTTGATCTTACATGTTAATGAAACTATGTGATATTGGTTTACTTATGAACATGTGGTTTGTCAAATTTGCTAAAATATGATGATGGTTACTCTTAGTGATATAGTATGTGAAGTTGGGCATTGCTTTATAGTTCTTGTTAGAGTTTACATGGTTGAGTGAGTTTGAGTGGCCTTGTTTATCCATTGCACTAGTGGATTTAATGAGGGTTCATATTTAATAGTCTTTCATTGGTTATGATGTTATGAACCCCTATACATGCTTGTTGATATTATAACCTGATGATAGAGTTGACTTGATTATGTGTTAAATTGTGTTAATATGCATGTTGATTTGAAAAAACTAGATTATTGTTTGTCTTGTGATGTACATGGTTTTAACCTAACGAATATGTGCTTATTGATTGGTATTGGTTCTTTAATGTGCATAATGTGTTTTCAAGTAAATTAGCATGCTTTAGTAAAATGTCCCTTTTTAGCATGATTTTTATATGGTGTGTGCATATGTGCCCATACTTAGTACAAGTGATATGCTAACCCCATTTCTCCCTCTTGTCCAAATATTTTAGGTTTCGGAGTTGAAGGATTAGTCACCATTTTCAAGGAAGACTTGGAATCATTCTCCAAGTGGGTATGTTATTACTCTAGTTATGGTTCTTTGTTATAGTCTGAAGACAGTATTATCATTCAAGTTGTTTCAAGATATTATTGTAAGCCCTAATTGGCATTTCTATATTTGTGTAACGACTTGTGCCCATATGGTTAACTCTATTTAGATGGTTTAATATGAGACATTCCTTTAAGACTATGTTACGTATCTTAAATAAATAATATAATCATATATATTTTATATATATATATAAGTGAGAGGTCTAAGTAAACCTCATGAAGTGGTATAGATGAAAAGTTTTAAATTTTCACACTTTTAACCTATGAATGTAATGATGAATGTTAAGAGGCTAGTCCTAGTCCTCTCCAAGGAATACAACGTCGGTGACGTCTAGGGGGTACTTCCCGAATGTGACAGTAGTCTGAGCATTGCATTTCAAGGAACTCATATGAACCAAATTTTGTTACACACGTGGTCTTGGGTTCATAACATTTAACAATTCTAACATTCCAATAACCTACCCTAAGACAAAGTTTAGTGAACCACTATGCCTTACTCCATATATCTATCAAATCCTTCCCCAATGGAACTGGATACTTATTTTTCACTCTTGCCTTGTTCAGCGTCCTCTAGTCTGCACACATTCTCATTGGCTTATCCTGCTTCTTTTGGAATAAAATAGAGCACCATAAGGAGCTTTAGATGGTTCAATCAAAATCAGCGTCTAATAAATTATTCATTGGTAACCTAAGTAAGCCAACTCTTTAGGAGTCATACGATAAAGAGCTTGTGCAGGAGGCACTGTACCTGGCAAAAACTCAATCTTATGATCAATATCTTTCATTCGTGATAACTTCGTTTGTAATTCAGGTGTCTATACATCAACATTTTGTTTCAACAGTTCAGCAATACAATGAGACACTTTTACCGTAACATCATGTTTTATTTCGACTAAGGAACAAGTATTGTTTCATCACCTTTCTTCGCCCCTTTTTCAATTGACATAGCAGACAACAACATTCCCTTGTCTTTCTTCTTTGCATGTTTACTAACCTTTCCAAATGGATTAACACCCTTATGAAATCCAATACTTCTCTCGTTCATAACCATCATTTCATCGAAATGAGGAAACGAAATTAAATGATTTTTTCTTAGAAAATCAATCCTAAGTATGATATAAATTCTCCAAGCAATATCACCATCAAATTATGTTTTCTCACAAACTTCCAATAGATATAGAAACTCCATAAGCCATGCCCATGATGGCTTGAGCCTTAGAATTGACTGTTTTCAAAGTAGGAAGGGCTTTTCATCAACTTCAGCCCCAATTTTGTAGCAATATTGACATCAACAGATGTATGAGTAGCCCCTTTATCAACCATTTCAATCACATGTTGTTATTTAATTTTCATTTCTATATGAATTAGTGGAGCATGAGGATTCAAATTAGTGGATGCCTCTTCAGTATTATTAACCAACATAATCTGATTGAAAAAAAAACCTAATGGATTCGCCATGAAAAACACAACTTCTTATTGTTTCTCCCCTTGATTCACCTTTCCATCAGTCAAAGCACTCACCTTTTCTAGATTTAGAAAAGACTTATCAAAATGGGGTCCACCACAAGTTCAACAATCCTTTGAATTACATCTTTATTCTTTGGTCTGTCTTTACATTTCTTTATGGGAACCCTCCCTTTGTCACTACTATTATCCTTACAATTTCTCCCTTTTCTAATCCCTCTTCTTGTCACTCTTTTTATTATGTTTCAATGCATCAGAAACCTCAGTCATAGGATGAGTCGTCTAGAAATCAACAAATGAATCAATAACAGTAGTTTCTCCATGCATATCCTTAACATTCTTCCTCCGAAGATCATTTTGATCCCAGCCGTGCATACCCAAAATGAAGTTATGAAATTAATCCTCATTATATATATTTTTTATTACTAAAATCACAAAGATAAATTTTTTAATGTAATCCCTCACCGAACCCGTTAGCCTCAATCACTTCAAGTTGTCCCTTGAAAGTCAAGAGGCATTGTATGAAGAAATTGATCATGTATTTCTTTTATCACCTTATCCTATGTATCAATTTTGGATCGTCCAACACTCACATCATCTACAGTTTGAGTCCTCTAAAAAAGTTTAGCATTATCCGTCAAGTACATGATAGTAATGTGCAACTTATCCGTCTCAGGCCCCCTTGCAACAGTAAAATATTGTCCTACATCCCAAATGAATTTTTCCAGTACTTTATCACTCTTTGCGCTACCAAAGGATTTTGGTTCTGAAATTTTAACCTTAGAAGATTACCCACGACTTGAGCCTAACGTTTCCACGTCTCGACAAAGTGCAATGATCTCTGCGCAAAAGTTTTCATTTTCCTTAAGTAGTCCCTCCAATTGTAGAATAGTTGTATCACAAAAATTAAAGATTTCAGCAATGTGTCCATCAATATCTTTTTGATACCCATCGATTTCACCATGAATTTTCTCATCTATCAGTCTCAAATCGATGATTTGTGTCAAATGTTACATAAACGCTGGTACGTCTAGATTGCCATCCTTGATTTAAAAGAAAAAACATAAATCGTGCGTGCCAATTCCCACAGTTCATTTTTCTTTACCATCGTTCAACCGCGCTCTATTTCCAATTGAAAGAAGGTCAAAATTTTTAATCAAACACCACTCCTAGGAAGTCTACAAACGTCTACTAACTTCATCATATCTCACTCAAGTTTTTTACGAAGTATAGAAATACTTAAAGGCACTGAACATAAACAATGAACAAACACTTTCCATGAACTATTCACAACCTTTATTAATAATAAAATCAATACAAGGAAAATACTTCAATGAATTTTTCTATGTAACAACCCTATAAATAGATATGATATGTAATGCTGAATGTGTCTAGAATGCCTACGATTAGATCAGGGTTCACACAAATTGATGCGCGCAGAAACAGACCTCAAAATCCTTATGAAAGCCAAGCCAACTAAATTTGGGAGTTATTTGATCTAGGAAAGGTTGGGTCCAGCCATATAGGGCTCTAGAATATGAAGATTTACTCGAATGAGTCTTTACCTGCTTTGAAAAGGGAAAATAATAGTTTTGAGATGGTCTAGGGTATAGGTCTTTTCTCGGCTAGGGTAAGCTTAGCGTAATACCCTAAATATATATTATTATTTAATTAATAAGATGGATGGCATTTTGGAAGAAAGGGCCAAAAATGTGCTGAAGTCTTGCTTCCCCCGGTTCGAACCTAGGTGGAAGCAATCAATTAAATTTGATTTTAATTTAAGTTATTAAATTAACGAATGTATTTATATTTATTATTTATCATCTTATTTAAAATAAAAGTAAATTATATTTTTAATAATTAACTAAAAACATATTTGACTAAGTTCTAAACTAGACTCCTAAGCCTAAGAAAACTCTTCTCTTCCATGATCATCTCTCTCTCGTCTCTATCACTCTCATTCACAATCTCTCTCTGCCAAAGTAATTTTCAAGAACATAAAAATAAACAAATTTTTTCACACTTGAATAACTCACACGAAATCACAAGAAAACAAACGTTAATCACACGTTATGTAAAGGGAGGTTGTCCATCGAGTGGTGTTGACATTGAGGGGACTTTGACATGATCTTGGGTGAATTTTTTTGGCAGAAAGTTGGGGGTTTAACGTCAAAACGGTATGGATTCTCTTATCTCTTGGTACCTTTCTCAAGAGAGCCGTTAAGGTTAAGATTATTAAGTCTGAAAACTAGGGTTGTTCCCCGTTGCATGTCCTTGTCATTAGATCCTAATGATTCGTAGGTTGAGTATGATTACTTGTAGATTTAGGTGTATGTTGTGTTTTCGTGATGAATGTATTTATGTTTTTGTATTTGAAATTGTATGAATGACAACCTATGTGTTTTCGCAACTATGTGCATGTGTGTGAAAGAATGTGACTATGACTAGGGTCTCGGCTTGAGGCTCCAAAATGTCTAACGTTATGGTTGTTATTCTACGTTCATAAACCTATATAAATCGTGATGTTCATAAAAGATGGAATGTATCTGGTCTAAGTAAAAATCTCTTGGCTAAACGAATCTATGAAAAATGCACCCCAAAATATGTTAAATGGTCTACGAATTACCCTATGAGGTCAAGTGAAATATTGATGAAAGTGAGCTGAAATGTGACCAAAATTCCAGCGACGTACATTTTTACTTTATGCTAAATGTATATGAACAAATCTGGAAAATTAATTGAGTAAAAAAAGAGGTGAGGTCACCAGGATTCGAACCCGGACCTCACCCCTATAATGCCTTAAAATCGCAAAAGGGAAATGGGGGTCAAGAGGATTTGATCTCGGGTGTGCTAGCTGAAAAGTAAAGTGCAAAAAATTAATAAAAAGAAATCTAAGCGTGGGAATCAAACCCACGCCTTTTAGACGACATAGAGTCAAAGAAAATGAAAGAAAAATAAGGGAGCGTGGAATTGAACCCCGACCTCTAGGTAATTTCAGGGGGAGATTTAAAGAAATTAAAGAGAGCTATGGGAGTTCGAACGCCACAAACACTCGCCACGGAGAGAGAATTAAAAGAAAGAAATTAAAAAATATGAGGTTGGGGGGGGCTCGATCCCACATCCTTTAATCTCCATTGAGAGAAAAATTAAGAGAAACTAAGGGAAATTAAATTAAAGGTGTTTGGGGCTTGTCTTGGTCCCCAAGTCCGTGTGAACCAAAATCCAATAAATGAAAAAATGTATTGCTGTCTAAAGGGATTCAAATTGGGTGCCCTTTGCCCCGAATTCTGTATTAAACATAAAGTCCATACGTGAATTTAAATAATTCAAGAATATGCAATCCTACTTAACTTGAAATCGAGATCTGGGCATACATACATATGCATAAGCTTCTTGTACCCCAATAATCTAGAAGAATTGACTCACTTAAATGAACGATCACTGATTGTGTCATTGATTGTATATACACCCATAAGTCTAGCGACTTTCAAAAATAAGTGAACCTAAGATGTATGTAATGAAATGATGTAACCCTAGAAGGGTTAAGTAAGAGTGTAAAACACACTAAATGTCCAAGTGCATTGACACATGATGAAATGAACAACAAACTGATGAAATGAATAATGAAATGAAGAAATGAAAAAAGAAATGATGAAATGAACAATGAATTTATAAACCCTTGAAGGGTTAAGTAAGAGTGTGAAACATCACTAAATGGCCAAGTGCAATTATGAAAACCAAATGTGCTAATGTAAATGAATGTGGTGATAACATTATATGTGGCTAATGTAAAAGATGAGATCAATCTCCAATGAGCCTAAGTAAATATTACAAAAATGTACTCACCTATGAGAGTGTAAGTCAATGAAAAGACCAGTCTCTATGATGCTCTAATGAAATTATTGAGATTAACACACTTAAATACTAATGAGGAGATGAGAAATCATAATATTGATTCATGATGTCCTCATATGAGAAGCCAACTTCCATGCGTAATGAGTTTGATGTAATGGAACTTCTCTGAGCACCAACAAATTATCTATGACACTGCATGCCTTCTTCGGGGAATGGTCGGAGGTTCACGTAACTCTCATGAGATGAGAACTGTCCGGCATTACCGGGTTTTGGTCTCATATATGTCCTAGTCTCGAACCTATAGTGCAAAATAATCTGCTGGGTTCAATGTTCCCATGTACGCTAGCATGTTTTGGGTCACTTTCCACCATCAACACCACCGTTGATGTTCCCACCTATTTGGTGTGGGGGAGACACTGTATTTCATCTATGCTCACATGATCTTTGTCTGTTAGTTCAATGTTCCCATGAATGAATGAGGCCAGCCTCAACAATGATGAACATAATTAATGAATGATAACAAAGTGTTAGATAGGAATATCAGAGGTGTGTTTGGAATTATTAATGACACTAGTTCCATTAACAAGCGAACCCGATGAATGTCTGAAAATCATATTAGGTATAGTTGGTTTTACACTTTCCTATGAATGAAATTAAGTGAAGTCCTTGAATAATGAAGCAGACTTGTGTTTCTAAATAGTCTCCCTAGTGAGGTCTCATATTTGAGCCCCTCATTTTCGGGCAGTCTTGATGTCAAGTCCATGATTCCAAGGTCTCATGGCATATGAACGAATAATATGAAAAATGTTATATGCTATATGGAATATATTATGTGCTATGTGCTAGATGTTATGTGTTATGTGCAATATGGTAAGTATGATGATGCATGTTACTCTCATGGTATACCTAATCCAAATTCAAAAAGTTCTCTCACTTTCAAATTCCAAATTTAGAAAGGTCCCAAACTTTCCTAATCCCAATTTGGCAAGACCACTGACTTGACTTTCCATAATCATGTTGTTTAAAACAGCTATTCAGATTCTTCATGTCCTTGTTTGTGCTTCATATACCTATACTCCTTACAAAGTTTGTCTAACCCTATCATACTCTAAATTTAGGTGTGGGCACGCTGGACGCTGAGCTACGCTTTGACGCTGAACATCCGGTACGTGGAGCATTTAAATCTGGACTTGTAGGGCCCCTCATTCTATAGAGGATTCTTTCCTATTATATTCTAGCTTAGTTGTATAGGATTGAGTTAGTGGATTCTGTTTTACTAGCGTTTCTTTCCATTTTTTTGTTCGACATTGTATTGGTGCATTTGGGCAGTCTATAATAGTGCAATATTAAAACATTTCTTTCATTTGATGATCTTAATGTTAGATGATTGATGGTGAACAATTATGAATCTAATAGAATAATTAGTATGTATGTTAAACAAACAAAAAGTTTCAAATTTTCCGCTAAAATTAACCTAGACGAAGTAAGAATGACGTAAGTAGGCTTGTCTGCGACCTCTCAGAGGTCAATGACGCCGGTCTCATATGGGGTATAGACTCCAATCGTGACAATCTAAGTCCATAATCAATCTCCCATGCCTTAGCTAAAATTTCAACCCATATAAAATTTCATTAAAAGGTAGTTACAAGTGTCACTTGTCCAACAATTGTCATTACAAGATTTAACTTAACCTTCCAACAACTATATTTCTAAAAAATAGACTCTAATTCGAATTACATTCTTATCCTCACCGAAATAATATTATTAAAACACTTACATTATTTCATCCTACATTCCAACACTTAGAATATTTCAGCCTACTTCCAATATTTAGAATATTTTAGTTGTCTTCCAACACTTAGTTTTATTTCAACAATCTATGTAAATGTCTTTGCCTTGATATCGTCAAGTTCCACAACCTTGAATTGTTAGGACAACACACTAACTTGTATTGCCAACGATGTCTTCCCACACATTAGCCTTTGCACGTCCAAGCTGCCTTGCAAACACTTAAAACTTTGTCACATTGTTTTTCCCCCATGCATGCCAAGACCAATTCCTGAATCCTTGACATTCCTGCACGTAGTAAGATCAATTATTTTAGGAATCTAACACCTACCAATTGTTCCCATAGAAATCACCTTTGCCACACATATTATATTTACCTTTATCATTGCAAAAATAATAAGTTAATTACATACGTCATGAGCAACATTGGAATACAAGGATATGTTTACTTCAACAATTATCCATACAACATAAATATTCTCATATTACTTCATGACTACTAAGAACGTCCTATAACATCCTTCAAAACCTAATAGTTCAAAGAATAATTGAAGTCTCATACCCTCACTTGTATTTAATAAACTTATTAGGATATCATAGGCTAGTTCGTACTTCGTTGGTTACTTTACCATTCAGGGAAGATCACATAACTAACATAGACCGTAAGATATCACATGGAATCCGGTGTATTAAATCCCCACACAAAAAAAAGGTGTTCTAGTTTCCAAGGTAGAACCTACATAGTAGCTATTATATGCATCCACTAGCTATATCCAAGAGTGGTGCATAGTTACGGGATAAAGATATTTCTTTGAAGTACTGTACTCATTTCATTAGTAGAGGAGTCCTCGTCTCATGAGTATCAGTATGATTCCCCAACCTATTCCTTTAATAGAAGAGTCTTTTCTTCATAGGACATATCCTCTAGGTGCTTAGTATACTTTCACAATATACAACCATTAGTTAATTTAATTGTATCTACATGTGTGAAGAGTAAGTCATCTTCATTCAATTCAAACTAACTTAATCTCTAAGATTCATTAGGTTAGAATACACATCCATCCTACAATCAACATATATATGTGAGTAGTACTTTCTCAATCTCAATTATAGTGTTTGCATGAGGGATGTACTTTAAATCAACACAAGAGACAAACTTTATTATACATAGATCATGCCAAAAAATAGATATGGTTCAAGATAATAGAATCATCCCAATTTCCTTACTTGTATCCTTCCATAAGTCATAAACCTTACAAGAAATTCAAAGTTTATGTACAATATCCTTCATCATATATATGACCCTAGATCTTTCCCTCGTTTCAAGACTAGGAATAAAGTGTAGTGATTACATCATTTAAATCACAATAGAAATGGAAGACAAGATTCTATAACTTTATATTCATCAATTACAATGCATCATGCTCATATTTATTCAATTCATTCATCAACATTCATGAAATATGTGTTAGAGGGTGCACATAGGTTGAGTTCATCAAGTAATTCCCATATATACATACTAAGTCATAAGGGGAGGGGCACATAATTCTATTTATAGTTCTGTTTCGGCCTAAAAGGGTTTAGGAGTGAACCCATGGCTAAATATAGAAGTCTTGAAGGACTTCATCTAGAAACTGTCCATTAATAATATCCCTATACCTTTATTGACGATATACCAGGAATTCGAAGTTTAAAATATTTAATCTTCAGTGTCCTTGATTGAGTTCTTCCCTGATCTTGATGGTGGTCTAGACAGAGAATTTGTGAGAGAGGGAAAGTGGGTTTTGATTTTTTATTTGGGAGTTATGAAGAGTTGGTTGGTTTAATAAGTTAAAACCATTTTATGGTACTCAACTAACTTATTAAACAACCTCTTAATCATTAAATATTTAATTAACTAAACATCCTTACTTTGTCTGAGTTAAGACATTGAAGTAGGTCATCCAATCGACGAGACCATGTCGACGGATCGTAGTACCAACCACGGACCGTCCTTGTCATTCATGGTTTGTGATAGAGACTGGATTTTTTGAGATGCTTGTGACATTTCTAAGTGTGAACCAACGAGCACAATCGACAGGACATACTCTAATCAACGGCTCGTCGTTCACGTTCGTGGATGTCACACTTTCTTTTGACAGATTTTAGGGTCAAATGTTGGGTCCTTATCAAAGACCCTTAAGGTTGTTCTTGGGGAGTCCTACCTTGACGTTTCGACCCTAAGCACACTCTAAGGTGTATCCTAATCCTTTACACCAATTTTTACTTTTATCTACTCTTTACACCTCTTGAAAAACCTTAAGTCACATTAGGTCATTCCTTGACAAATCTCTGGATGTCATGGTCGTCCCTTAACGTTTTGATCTTAATACCTCCTAATCAAGATGAATACAGTAGTTTAGGTCTTGAATTATCATTATCTACTACATGAGGCTCTAGTCTACTTCATGGAACTTCCAAGGTGTTACATTATCCCCCCTTAGGAACATTCGTCCTCAATACTAGTAGCCCAATTATAACAACAACATTAATAAAATTATCATGAGTCAAAGTTTATAAGAGGAGGACTCAACTCCATTCAACATAAAATCAAAGAACTACATATAGCAACTTAATTAACATTTCATCACAAATAAAATCTTACTCTTTCATATCACATAATGAAGAACTACCCTCTCAATTTCAATGTGAGATCAAAATGAACATCAAAGTGTTAATCATTCTATTATTCTTCTCAAGACTACTTCAATGCATGATATATACAATCTCATGCAGACAAATATACATATTACATATGAGTGCAAGCTAAACATGAGAGCATACACCATAAAATTTGTTTTAAGCCTGAATATTTACAAATATGTGATCTTATGAAGAAAAATCAAGATAAGTTAAAAAATTCACACTTTTATATCAAGAGGAACTAGTAGCGTCAATTTTGACAAGGAGTAAGAGGAAAGAACAGAGGATAGCGAGACTTCCTGTTGGCCTCGGCCTCAATGTTTTACCCCCAAATAGATGGTTTCTCCGTAGGACTTTTACGTAGGCAACCTCTTCTTCCTCAACATTTGACTTGACGATCTAGGATCTCAGTCATAACCTCTTCATAAGAGAGGTTATCATTCACCCCTAACCCTTCAATTGGGAGAATAGACATCGGGTCTCCTATATATTTCTTTATCGTAGAGATATGGAATAACGCGTGAACCGAGGCTAATTCACTTAGTAATATAAACTCATAAGAAACTTTCTCGACCAGTTTCAATATCTCATAAGGACCCACATACCGGGGCTAAGTTTCTCCTTTTTACCGAATCTCACATCCTATTTCATGGGTGAAATCTTCAAGTAGACCCAACTACTTATTTCAAACGCAAGGTTTCTTCTTCAATTGTCGTCATAAGATTTTTGCCGAATATAGGATATCATTTAAAATTTTTCCATAGCCTCATAGACTATCTCGGGACAAAGAAGTGAAAAATAACCTACCTCAAATTACCAACTGGAGACCTACATCTCCTACCAAAGAGTGTTTCAAAAGGTTCCATAGAAATACTCGAATGGTAGTTATTACTGTAGGAGAACTCTATTAGTGGTAGGTGATCGTCCCAATCACCCATGAAGTAATGTTTACAGGCCCTCAACTATATTTTAGGATTTAGATGGTATGGTCCTCTTGGACATCCGTTTGAGGATGAAAAGCGGCATTAAACTCTACTTGAGTACCTAGCTGCATTTTGAAATACCTCTAAAACTAAGAACTAAATTGGGAACCTCTATACGAGATGATGGACAAAGATATCCCTTGCAAACTCAAAATATCATTAAGGTACAACCTAGCATGTTCCTCCTCCAAATAAGTAGATTTGACGGGGATAAAATGGGTATATTTTTTTAATCTGTCAGCAATAACCCATATGGAATATTTGCCTACGTTTAGAGGCAAACCTCCAATGAAGTCCATATTGATGTATCCCCTTTTCCAATTAGGGACATCTATTACTTCAGTTAACCCTCCTTATCTTTGATGTTCGGCCTTAACTTGTTGACAATTAGGATAGTTAGCCAAAAACTCCTATATATCCATCTTCAAACCGTCCCACCATAGACCTTTTAAAGATCACGATACATTTTGGTGGCACCTGGATGAATAAAATATTGGGAACCATGAGCTTCTTAAAAAATTTGTCTTATCAAGTCATCAACATCTGGTACACACAATCTACCTTGGTACCTAAGTACCCCATTCTCCCCTTGAGAGAATGACTAATTGATCTTACTAAGAACTTATTCCTTCAATTTCATCAATATAGGACCAAGATGTTGCTTAGACTTCACCTCAACACCTAAACTTGACTCGAAGTTATTATAACCGTGAAACCCCCCTTTGGAGAATCTTTTAACCAAACACCCAACCGAGCCAATCTATGAACATCTTCCACTAGCTCTTTCTTACCTTCTTCAATATGAGCCATACTATCACTCGTCATTCGACTCAAAACATCTCTAAAAATATTTTCTTTTCGGGGTGGAAAAGGACTTTCATCTCATAATTCTTCAAAAGCTCTAAACACTTTCTTTGTCGGAGATTTAACTCCTTTTGAGTGAACATATATTGGGAATTTTATGCTCGGTGAACACACCCACATATACCTCATATTGGTAGTGCATCAATATTTTCAAAGAAAACACTATGGCCGCTAAATCAAGATTATGAGTTTGATAGTTCTTCTCATGCACCTTGAGTTGTCTAGAGGCGTATGCTATCATCTTCCCATTTTGCACGAGGAAACAACCCAAACCTACTCCATAAGCGTCCCAATATATCACAAACCCTTTCGTTCCCTCCAACAAGGCCAATACTAGAGCAAAGGTAAGCTTTTCTTTCAAGAATTGATTTTCTCACATGTGTCCGACCACTCGAACATCGCTTTCTTTAAGTCAAGGTCGTTAATGGAGATGCGATTCAGGAGAATCCCTCAACGAACCTCTTATAGTACACGGCCAAACCCAAGAAGCTTTGAATAAGGGTAGGTCTCTATGGTCTAGGACAACTCTTGATCGATTTAGTCTTTTGTGGATGTACTTTTACCCTCTTACTAGACACAATGTGACCAAGAAAAGCAACCAATCTAAACCCTAAATTGAACTATTATATTTCGCATAGAGTTGGATATGCTTGAGGAATTGCACGGCTATTCTCAAATAGTTCACATGGTCACCCTCACTTCTAGAGAATTTTAACATGTCATCAATAAAGTCATTAAAAAAAATTTAAGATATTTTCTAAGAACTCGATTCATAAGGTCATTGAAAACCGTCGTTGAATTTTTTAGGCCAAAAGATATGACTCAAAATTCTAAGTGACTAACCTAGTTTAGAAATTCGTTTTAGGTATGTCAACATCTCTAAGTCTTAATTACAATATCCCGATCTCAAATTTATTTTAAAAAAGTAACTAGCACCTTGGAGTTGATCAAAGATGTAATCAATCCTAGGGAGAGGATACTTATTATTTATAGTGACCTTCATCATATGGCAATAGTCAATACACATTCTAAGAGACCCATCTTTTCTTTTCAAAAACAACACATGGGAACCCCGCGGAAAAATGCTTGGTTTGAATAAATGCCTTATCTAGTAAATCCTTGAGCGAGCCTTTGATTCCTTCAACTTGGATGGGGGTCATTTCGTAAGGAGGGATTGAGATGGATCTTGTATCAAGAAACAAATCGATGCTGAAATCTATTTCCCGTTCGGGAGGAATTTCGGTCATGTCTTCGGGAATGACTTCCAAAAAATGCCTTATCTCCGATGACCGCTTAGCAGGGGTTCTCGGCCTCAAGATCCTGAATCCAAAATATGATAGAGGGACATACCTTAGAACTCAACTTACCAAGCGTAAAACATAAGGAAATGTTTAAAATTCCTTGGGGATAGTTTCCCCCCTTCAGACTTCAATGAGTTCATGGAAATTGAAATTTTACTACTCGATTTCTAAAATCGATGGAAGAAAAACAATCATGTAGCCAATACCATCTCCAAAATGACTTCAAAATATAACCTATAAATTTCTACCAAGTCCACCAATGTGACTATATTGAGTAATGAGATAGGATAAGTATGGAATCACCCATCAGGGGTAGAAATCGTAAAAGGTCCATGAAAAACATTGGGAATCATATTAAATCGCATATCCACAAAAGGACTTACAAAATACAAGGTGACACCGAGGTCCAACTATGCATAAACATCAATGGAAAATACATGCAACTTATCGATAACAACATTTGTAGATCTCTCTTGATCACCTCAAGATTGGAGTCCATGGAAGCTATTCTTTAGGGAGCATCGGAGTTTGTATCATAAGTGGGAATTTGGGTATCTCTCTACCATTGGCCGAACAGATTGGACAATCCTTCATTTGGTGGCCACTCTTCCCACATCCATAGAAAATGCCTATTTTGGCAAGATGTTTCCCTCGTTTCTTACCACACTTGGCACTACAAGTTCTTTTAACAAAACGACCATTCTTATTTACTCCTCGAGGCTTAAGTTTAGTCTTCCTTCCTTGATTTTTATTTGGAGCATTGGACGAACTTGGATTAGAAAACATCTTTTAGAACCTTGGTTTGTCTTGCGTTTCAAACCTAGCCTTCGAGAAATTTTTTCATCGGTCTTTGACCTTTATTACTCCATACCGACTTGTTATATCTTTTGTTCTTTATTTTTTTTGGCATGGAGAATAAGACGAGAAATGTAAATGCTTAAAATTATCATAGCCGACCAAGATTCATTCACCACAGGATCGAATACTCCCATAACAAATTTATTCATATTGTATCTAGAGTCACCACCATAGTGGGAGCATATTTGGATAGTTAGGTAAACATGAGGCTATACTCCTTCAAACTCATATTCTCTTGAAAAAGATTAATGAATTTTTAAATATTTCTCTCCCTTATTTTGATGGCAAAGAACCTACGAAGGAAATCCGTTTTGAATTTCACCCAAGTAATTCAGACTTCTCTAAGCGGCCTCTCATCTTTCTATTGTTCATTCCAAACATGAGCCACATCTTTAATTTGATTCGCAACTAGTTCTGCCTTTTGTTGAGAATTTGTTCAGAAAACCCCCCCCCCCAAAAAAAAAAACCCCCCCCCCCCCCCCCCCCCCATGCACTATACCTTGAATACTACACTAGACCCTTGTGGGTGTTCCTCCACCTTGGAGCCAAAGAATGTAGGGGGATTCATCCTTGTGAGTTCACTTATTCTTGAAGTAGGTGTACTAGTATTGGGTTTCAGTTTTGCCCTAGCATCCCTAGAAACATGGGTAGCCAACACTGTAGTCAAACTATGGATGGAAGACCTTATATCAACATTAGACATAGCCCCTTCTTCAATAAGAACTTGAGGGTTTTGAGGAGAATGAGAGGGAACCTCCTCACTCACATTCTCCTCTTTGACCTGTAGACTTATTCTCATAGTATAGGACTATAAGACAGATATGATTTTTAGAAAGAAAAAGAACGAAGCATAAGTGTTCAGGACTGAAGAACAATCATAGATTAATGAAGAGAGGAAGGTTCCTAATCATTTCATGGACTCCTATCGATAAGCTGGCGCGCTTCACATTTAGGTATAAGACTTTAATAGATGTGGTCTGTGTGACATAAACCCTAATATTATCCCTACACTTTATTCTTGATACCAAATTTGTAATGAACGGAGATTACCCCCGTAGATGTTACTAGCGTACTTGACCTCGAAGAGTTTTGATACAAGACCTTAGAATAATTGTTACTACATAATGAACATGAAATAATGCAAAATTTAGAATTTCTTAAAATAGTTCAACTTTATTTCATAAGAAAAATAGTAAGAAACTAATATCAATGTCATTCATACACTGTCTATTCATAAAAGTTTAACAAAAGTCTTCAAATGGGGTCTATAGCCCTTTCGACACGATAGTCTTGAGAACATATGTACATAAGATGATATTACTAATTCTATTACATAAATAGAGATCATAATATGGCATCAATTGCATATCTCCTCAAATATTTTGAGGACCTACCACAAATCGTGGAGATAAGAAGTTCAAGCTTTCTACAATGATGGAGGAGCAACAAATTAGCAGAAACCTATACTCATAATAGAAAAGAGACGGAGGGGTTAGTAAAATTAATGCACATTGTACGAATAAATGCATAAAAACCTTTAAAACATGTGAAAGGGACATTTACATGTATATGAGATTTTTGAAAACCATTTAAATCATTAAGACAACACATTACACAATACGTCAACCATGTCTAAACTACAACGAAAGAATGGACTTAGTAATTCCTAGAATCCACTTGTGCAATGTAATTTTAACATCCCATACTAACAACCCTACCAAGTATTCCCATTGAAATCATCTTGGTCACACATATTATATTTACACTTACCATTCCAATAATTCTATGTGAATTACAAACATCATGAGCAATTATACAAAGATATGGTCACTTCAACTATTATAAATACAAAATAAATATTCTCATATTACTTCATGAATACTAAGAACTTCTTATAAAATCATTCAAAACCAACTAGTGCAATGAATAAGTGAAGTCTCATACCTCCATTTGTACATAGCAAAGTTATTAAGATATCATGGGCTAGTTATTACTTCATTTGTTACTTTAGCATTAAAGGATGATCAACCGTAATATACATAAACCATAAAATCTCACATA
Organism: Solanum habrochaites; assembly: GCA_027704765.1. Lineage (NCBI taxonomy): Eukaryota > Viridiplantae > Streptophyta > Magnoliopsida > Solanales > Solanaceae > Solanum > Solanum habrochaites. Next base: position 32,838,070 of record JAKWJA010002499.1, on the reverse strand, counting down.
GAATCCAGTGTCATAAATTCCCACACCAAAAATGGGTGTTCTAGTTGTCAAGATAGAACCTACATACTTACTACTTACTATATGGATCCACTACCTATATCCTACGACGGCACGTATGTAAGGGATAGAGAGCTTGCTTTTAAGGACACTAAATTTTGCATTAGTGAAGAAGTCCCCATCCTAGGCGTATCACTTCAGACGACTCAACCTCTTTCATTAACGGAAGGGTCTTTTCCTCACTGTCCATATCTTCTTGGTGATTAGTATACTTTACGAACTTACTACCATTACTTCATTTAATTGTCTCTACGAATATGAAGAGTAATCTATATTCATTAGAGATTACAACTTAACCTAAGCTCTTAGATTCATCGGGTGAGAATACACTTTTATCCTAGAAATTCATAAGGTGAGAATACACTTTCAACCTAGAATCAACATATATATGTGATTAATATTTTCACAATCTCAATTATAGTGTTTGCATGAGGATTATACTTTCAATCAACACAAGAGAATAATTTCATTCTACATAATTCATGCCGCACAATAAATATCATTCAAGAGAATAGAATCATCCCAATTACCTTTGTTGTATCCTTCCATAAGTCATCACCTTAACGAAATTTCAAAGTTTATGTACACATTTTTCATTCTACAACCCTAGATAGAATTTTACCCTTTTTTAAAGATAGGAATCATATCATGATTACCTTATCTAAATCACCAATAGAGGAAGACAAGAGTCCCGTGTGACAACAATTATAATCATTCAATTACAATGATCATGCCACAATTAATATCAATTACTCATCAACATTCATGAAATATGGGTCATTGGCGGGTTTGCAGTGTTCATGGGTTCAGGAAGATTTAAAACTATAGAAATATAATAATCCCAATATATTCATAATACAAAGAACATAACATAAAGTAAACAATTTAGGATTGAACCCATGGCTAGATCAAAAAACCCTAGTTTTTGGTCACAATATAGATTTCAAAAATAGATGTATTGAAGGGATTCATTAAAAAACTAATCCATAGAACAATGTCCCCATACCTGGATTGATGATAATCCAATTAATTTGAAGTGAACAATAATGAATCTTGGGAATCCTAGCTTGATCTCTTCCTTGTTCTTCATTGGTGGTCTAGAGTGGCAATTTATGACAGAGGGAAAGTGGGTTTTGATATTTGATTTGGGAGTTATGAAGAGATGGTTGGTTTATTGAGTTAAAACCCTTTTATAGTCCTGAATAAACAACCCCTTAATAATTAATTATTTAATTAACCATTTAACTAAACCCCCTTAATTTGGCCTACTTAAGGCAGTGAAGTAGGGTCCAATTGACAAGACCACGTCAATGTACAGTAGTCCCAACAATAGATCGTCTTAATCATTCGTGGTTTGGGACACAGACTGAACTCTTGGAGATCTTTATGAAATTTCTAAGTGTGAACAAAAAAGCACCATCGACACCGTACTCTCTTTGACAGCTCGTCATTCACCGTCGTGGATGGCATACTGTCTGCTAACATATTTTAAGGTCAAATGTTGGGTACTCCTCAAGGACCCTTAGAATGTTCGTTGAGGAATAGTACCCAAACTTTTCGACCCTAAGCACACTCTAAGGTGTATCTTAAACATTTCCACCAATTTTGAGGGTTATCCGACTTTTCAAACCCCTTGAAACACCTTAAGGCACACTAGGTCATTCTTTCAAAAATCTCCGAACGTTGTGGTCATCCCTTGATCTTATGGTCATAATACCTCCTAAACAAGTTGAATAAATTAGTTAATGTCTTGAATTATAATTATACACAATGTGAGATTTTATTCTAAGTCATGGAACTTGGAGGGTGTTACAAATGTTAGATATGGTTAGATCGGAAGTCGTTACACGAGCTCCATTACGCGAAGGGAATAAAATTAGAAAGCACCTCAATTAAGAAGTCATAAAACACAAAAGGCAAGGTAAAGAGATATCTTTTAATTCATAGGAAATATAAAGGAAAATAAAAAGCATGTGTGCCACCATAAGAGACCTTGGATAATGATAACATCTATGACGCTTACTTCCCTACCTCCAAAAGTGAGGGAATTCTTTAGAATGCCAAACTACAAAATTTGACAAGAGTGGCAAGTTAAAGCATAGAGGGCAGAACTACGCTCAAAAGAACTGAATGACTCATTTAAGGTTGGAACCATTAAAGTCACCACACTTGCTCACTTAGAAAAATAGTAGGTAGGGAAGAAACAAAATATAGTGGTAGTCACTAAAACTAAACTTGCATGGACACCTTTACCTGACCCAACTTCTAAACCTTCATGTAAGTCCTCGGTAATACCCCTTTAATCTCATGCATAAAGACTTCATTTCACTGCATTGCTAAATAGATCATCTTCTGCCGCCATTTCCCATGTTCCGATCACATTGCCAATCATGATAAAAATAAGACAGTTTTCTCTATCCGCAAATAGGCGGACTACCACCCTGGAAACCTCCATTCCAGGAATTATTTTGAGTGCCCTGAAAAGGATTGTAACATCTCTAAGAGCCACCATTGATTAGTTGAGCACCAAAATAAGAATGTGTGAAATGAGACCAAGGGGAAATAAATGAGGCGATACCATTAAAAACTGCTGTCACTAAATTTAGAATGGATATGTAGTAGCTTAAGTCCACTAATCTACACATGGGCTAAAAGAAACAACCACTAGAGTCAAACATATAGGTGGGCTTACATTAGAGTCACCGATATATGAGGACATTGATATTGAAAATGAAGATCAGATAAAGACCGTCAAAATCTTAATGGGTGCAACAGTTCTTGTGTCAATGGTAAACATTCTTTCTATTGTCTCCAATGTAGTTAACTCGTCTGGATTAACCAAGAATCGTGATATCCCTTGCACCAATGCATAGAAAGATGAGGCGACTGATTAAATAGGATCCCATCTATTACCTTCCTCTCTATATTTCATTACTTTCACTTCTGAAATATTTTTATTTGAATTTGAGGAAATATGCTTTTCTTTGAAGTGGCGCGAGCCCCATTTCTGTCGTCATAATAATGTTGTGTTTATTGGTTTCCTATTCTAAATCGCATTTTAGACTTTTTTGTGAATGTTTTACCTTATGGATCCTCTTTGAATTTTAATTGCAATCGACTTAAGCCCTTCCAAAGAAAATTTATTTTTCAAAAATCATTTCCACCTTTTGCGTTAAAAGAAGTTGTTCTTGTACAAATTTAAGTCTCACTTTCGACCAATACTTCTAACCTTCATAGTGCTCTCAATTAAACAAAATGAATGTACGACTACGACAACACCATATAAATAAACATCGACAATACGTGAACTGTTTGCATCTCATTTTGATTAGCCATGTATCAAATTGATTTCTCCTGTGACGATCGATGCACACTAGGGAAGTGTATAGTCTTATTTGTATTTAGTAACGATGCATTGTTTGACGAACTTACTTTAACTCGTTCATGAACAAATCTAGAATTCGCTCAATTAGTCTGATTGATTTATAAAGGTGTCCTCTTGATATGATCTTAGAAACTTTTAAAGAGTGTGAGCAAAATTTTACATATACCTCTTTTGTGACCTACCCATGAGAATGTGAAACTTTTTTACACCCCTTGACCCTTACCCTTCTTTTGAAGAAAACTGGTGAAAACCTAGACAATTATTCAAGTACCACCTTTAATCATCATGACTTTTGATTTAATGAATAGACAATTTAAGACAAAATATTATGTTGAGGTGTGGTGAAAAGGAAAAGGGGAAAGCATGAAGTGAAAGAAAAGTCTCCTAAAACCATGGTATTTCAAAGAAATGGAAACCTTCCATATAAAAAAGGAAAACAAAAAAGAATGAAATGAAAGATTATGGAATAAAACTCCAAAATAAATTTAAGTGTTTTTTAAGAAAACAATGGAAACAAATAATAGGCACCGTAGCGACACCAGAATAGAATTGAACAGGAGGTGAATTAAAACATGGGTTGAAGCCCCAAAAGTTCTGCAATCTTTAGTGAAAAAGAATAAATGACCATACCTTTGCACCATCCCCAGTAAAATCTTAGAACGAATTTTTGCATCTTGACTCAGACTAAATCCCCGGATTTGGGGAAAAAACACAAAAAAAAAAACAAAAAAAAAAAAATTTGAAAATAATAAACCTATGGGTGACAAAAGGCATTGTTTTTCCTCCTTTCTGAGTGTGGAGTGTTGATCTAGTCTTGATCTTAAATTATTAATTTCTTTGTGCGTGATACGGAATCCCATTCTTTGTGTGAGGCATTCTTATATCGTTGTTTGATTGAACTACTTCAGTAGTAGCAATGTTGCAAGCATGAAATTTGGTAATGGTTCATCAATGATATAAATTAATTTAAAATTATTAATTTTTCAACTAGTAAAGCATAAACACAATTAAAATGGATAAAGATGGGAAATTTTAATTTCAAAATAAAATGGAATAGTATGAAAACTTTTAATAAACAAACATATAATACATAACCTTATATGTAACTACAGTAAAATATAATACATAACATAATAATTATTTAATTCGGATAACAAAAATCAATGCCTAGTAGATTTGAATGTGCATCGGAAGTTTTTACTATCATGTTTTTCAATTGTTATAGGAACTTTATGTTTAATCTTTGAGTATAACCATTTTATCCTTTGCTGAAATCTTTGAAGACTGTATGTCGGTTTCTGATTAATTCTTATGCAACACTATTTAGACATTGTTTTTGAAGGTGCTGAACATGAGTTTTAATTAAGGAAAAGTAAAATTTTAGTTGTGATTGTTGATGGCTCCACATATTGGACTTGTTTAGGGCTTTATTTTAATAGAAATAATTTCCTCTAATGCTTATTTAGTCTTAATATCTTATGAAATTCTTATGTTTCAGGTTTTGATGTTTTAGTGGAAGCATAGACACATACGCGCGAAAAGGGAGGTAGCAAAACGGCTGAAAGAACATGAAAGTTGAAGCCTGAGCATCACCAATTATATTTGGATAGTCTCCAAAGGGATGTATTCCTCTTTTTTTTCTAGAACACGAAGTTATGAAGGATGTGCATGAAAAAGGCAATGGAATGAGCAGTCCTCGTTTCACCAACCAATTTCGTGAAGCAATACTATATCGCCTAATGGCCCAGAAATAAAGATGTTGAAGTTAAGCACAAAAAGGTGACGAATCCGAAGAAGGGAGAACCGTCCAATCATTCGGTGATCATGGATAACCTCGCCTAGTGGTCCAATGCAGAGCTTACTCTAAAAGATATAAATGCTAACTGTACATTTTACTTTAACAAAAGGTCCAAATTTTATTATTAACTTTTCACTTTTTAGAACTTTCGTTTTTGTAATTTTCTTTTAAACTTGGAGAGGGTTTTATTGGAGACTTTAACCTGCATTTTCGTAACTTTGTCTTCCTTAGGCGACTTTCTCAACTTGTTGAGTATGAACCATTAACCTAGAAAGATCAATATTTTCATGAAGCATAGTTGCATGACATTCTTATTCAAGCTCTTATGATACACCGGTTACGTAACAACTCATTTCATCTCTAGCATTGGAAACCTACGAAGAAGCATATTTGGACAACTTAATAAACTTCAAGGCAGTATTCCTTAATAGTCATACCTCCTTGACATTGTTTGATAAACTCCTCTACCTTACCTTCTCATTGTTCCCTTGGAAAGAATTTGCCAAGAAAGGCCTTTTTTAAGATCTCCCAACTCACTGGACCATCTCCTAAAGCCCTACTAGTATTCCACATATTGTAACATGTTTGAGCCACATCCTTGAGTTGATAAGAACCAAGTTCAGCCTTATCAGTAGTACTCACCCCTATAGCAAATTAAATCTTGTAAACCTCATCTAGAAATCTTGGGGTTCCTCATCCATCTTTGATCCAAAGTAAATGTGAGGGTTCATCCTAGTAAAATATCTCCAATGTCTAGCCATAGTACTAGCATGCTTCTCTCGTGGTGCACCTTCTCTATTATCTTGAGCCGTGATGGCTTGAGCTTGAATGGTGATGGCTTGGGCCATTTGGAACAGGGCGTCCCTCACCTCATCATACATCATAACTGGAGGATTTGTCAGAACTTGATCAGTTGTAGCAGCTTGCACTGCGGGAGCATTTCGGTTACCTTGTAGAGTATCTCCCACATTCGCAATATCTTCCCCTACTCTTCTAGCGGCTGTCCTTCCTATGTTCATTGCCTATACACAAGAAAGGGATTAAAATGATTACATTCTAAAAAACACATAGTGTCAAAGTGTTAAAGGTACGATATAAGAGTATCAACAAAAGAGAAGTTTCCTAATCATCACATAGCCTCTCGTCCACGATTGTGGTGAGCTTCATTACCATGAACAGGCTCCTAGGTCATGGTCGGTAGTGTAGAATTATTCTACGGATATTTAACTCAATGCTTGAACCCTGTTTTTTCCACACACAAGAGAATACATGGCCGAGAGAGACTGCGTCATTGAACCTGTCAGATGTCAGCATACGAAGCCTCTTCTTAGCTTTCATCACAATCATATAGATAAATTTCTGAAAAAATAAAAAAGTTTTAGTATACTAATTAAGTATACCTATCCTTCATACATAAGACTTATAAAAACATAGAGTATTCTAAAACTGTCTCACATATATAGAAACTGTCTAAGAATTGCAAAATTGAACTTAGCCAATAAAAGTTAATAGGCGATATATGTCTTATTACAAACAAATCCAAAGAAGATAATGGAAATAGCGTATTCTTAAAACTACTAATAATCTACGTAAGCTAGAATATGAAAGATAGCATCCCGAACAGTAGACCTACAAGCACTTGGACATGAGTTTCGAGCTTCTTCAAACAACTCCTTCAGATACAATGGCCGGAATCTCTAGTTATAGTAGGAAGTATGGGTTAGTACGCCACAATATATAAGTATCGGTATATCCAAATAACACATAAGGACATGCATAAAATAGAATCATTTATCATATCACTACAAAACATGCTAAGCCATATGAAAATCTTCAATGCGCATACCATAAAAATGCACACATAAATACAAATAATAATAATAAGAATTTATTTGAGAGTATAAAATTCATCAGCAAAAGTAGACCCATAAAATTCGATGAAAACAAGGATTTTTGAAGATTATGAAAATTAATCTATGAAGAGACTCTTGGAGAAAAGAGTCCCAAGAGTAAATAGTCTCCATACCTGGACAGTACTTGATGAATGATTAAGGAAATTATTTATATTTAATCCCTAGAAAAGCTTGAACTGGTTCATCAATGGTGGTTTTTGGGGGTAGTTAGATAAACTAGAGTGAAGTGGAAGTTATTTGGGTTTTGGGATTCATGAAGTGTTAGGTTAGTTAAATGAGTTAGAACCATTTTATAGTACTAAAATAAATATGTAAACCAACCTATTATAATTAATTAATTAATTAATTACATAACCACCCCAAATAAATTTTTGTAAGACAGTGAGGTAGGGTTCAAACGACGACTACCCTTCGAAAAGCACCACGCACTGTTCTGGTAAATGAGTTAGAACCAATTTATAGTACTAAAATAAATAAGTAAACCAACCTATTATAATTAATTAATTAATTAATTACCTAACCACCCCAAATTAATTTTTGTAAGACAGTGAGGTAGGGTTCAAACGACGACTCCCCTTCGAAAAGCACCACGCACTGTTCTGGTCATCCGTGGTTTGGAACACGGGCTGGAATTAGGAGGATCAAGGTTAAAAATCTATGTGTGAACAACCAATCACCATCGACGGGTCGTACCCCCTCAACGGCTCGTCGTTCACCTTCATCGATGGCACACTATTATTGATAGCTTCTAGGGTCAAATGTTGGAACATCCTCAAGGGACCTTAGGGAGGACCTTGGGTAGTCGTACCATGATTTTTCGATTGTAAACAAAAAATAGGTTTACTCTAAACCTTTCACAAAGTTTGAAGGATCGCTGAAGTAATTAAGTAAACATGACTAACGTCGTTTAACGGGTGAGATCAAGATGAGTTGTATAAATTAGAGACTTTAACCTTCACTGTTTTTCTTTGCTCTCACTCTTAATTTTTTCAATAACCTTCTTAGTATTTTAAGAACATTAACAGGGTCTTTAGCACTTTGCACACGATAGTCTTTAGAACAAATATACATAAGAAGAGATTACTAATTCTATTACCTAAGAGAAATCATAAAGTGGAATCAAGTGCATATGTCCGCGGATCTTTGAGGACCTACCACAAAATCTTGGAGATAAGAAGTCTAAGCTTTCTTCAAAGATGGAGGAGTAACCAATTAGCCGGAACCTATACTCATAATAGAAAAGGGAGAAAGGAGTTAGTAAACAAATTAGATGCACTAGAGTCGTAGAAATGGCATAAAAAACTTAAAACTGTGAAAGTAACTTTCCCTGTAAAGAATGCATTTATGTGGTTTTGAAAACCATTTAAATCATTAAGAAAAACACAAGACAATACCCCAACCATGTCCAAACTACAATTAAAGCATGTCCTTAGCACTTCCTAGAGTCCACTTGTGCAATATAAAGTTAGCATCCCATACTATCAACCCTAATGAATGAGGGTCGATATTTTTATCAAATACCATTATTTTAGCAATCCATGTAAATGCATTTTCCATTCCATCATCAAGTCTCACACACTTGCATTGTCAGGCCAACACACTGTCTTGTATTGTCGATGACGTCTACCTACACATAAGCCTTGCATGTCCAAGCTGTCTTGCAAAAACCCAATCACCTTGAATCTTTGTTTCACTTTTTTGCCTTTACGCATGCCAATACCAATGCCCAAATCCTTCACATCGCATATACAAAGTTAGATCAAGTAGTTTATGGGTATAACAAAACACCTCTACCACTTGAACTCGTGTCCTCATCAAAATTATTTTGAGATAGTCATCGATTTGAGCATAAAACTTCCATAAGTCCTTTGATTTCTCCCAAAATTCATCAACTTCACTCTTGTCTTTCCAATGAATTATGAATTATGTCTTCGTATTCTTCTTATTGATGCCCATAACCCGGTGATCAAGGATCTTCTCAATTTCAGCATCAAAATGTATAGGTACTGATGGAGTAGCCCTTTTTGACCTCTTCCTATTCGGATCATCTGCATTAGCAATGTATGGTTTAAATAAACTCACATAGAAAGTGGGATGAAACTTTGACCTTTGTAGCGGTTTTAATCTATATGAAACTGCTTGAACCGTTTCACCACTTCGAATGGACCATCATAGTTTGGAATCAAACATCGATGTCTAGTCTTACTTGAAATTTGTTTCCATATTTGTGGAGTATGTTTTAACAACACTTTGTCACCCACATTGAACAAAACTAATCGAAGATGTTGGTCAACATACTTCTTCATGCGCAACTGAGCCTTAAGCACATTGTCTTGAGTCTCATATAACATCTCATGTCTGTCTCTTTCCACTTTGTACATTTCTGGATACTTCCCCTCATTTTTATATTAATCAATATCCAGTGTCGCCATGAGTTGTTTCCCTACAACGATTTCAAAAGGTCTCATTTATGTTGCATACGACTTGTGCAACTTATAACAAAACAGCGCAATGTCTAACAAGTCAACCCATTACGGTTGACTTGTTGTCACATAATTCCTCAAGTACTTTTCTAATAAGTGATTAATCCAGAATCTTCTAGTGAATATTATATACATATAACTCACAATTTCATGCATAATACCAAAGTATTTCACGACATACTTATAGATCAAATCAACATAAATCTAAAATGAACAAAATTCAGGTGCAGCAATGAAAAAAATATTTTAAAAACCTATCTACCACCACCATTATTGATGCATATAAATCAATCATAGGAAACCCCGAAATGAAATCTATGCTAACCAACAACCAAGGCCTTTCATGAATAGGAAAGGGATGCAATAATCTCATTCCTTCTTACGTTCAATCTTTTCTACTTGACAAAGACAAAACTCTTTACGTAGTCCTCTATGGCATATTCTTTCTTCAATATAGTATTGAAAATTTTGATAGGTTGAATTTTGGTATAAGTGACTCTATATGTTGTGTTGAACTCATGTTTATGTGAGAAGGAAGCTCTTATGTGAAGAAGCTTATATTTTGAGTTGCAATGTGTAAATGCCATAATTATGTGTTGAGTAGAGTGTTGAGGCACTCCTATGAGATAGACTAAAGATGATTTTATATTTTTTTTTGATCTACTAGTATTGAGTCTATCCTTTCCCTTCCAAGTATTTTAGTTCTTCGATTAAAAGTGCCTAAAGGAGGGGGATAATAATGACACTCCACTCCAAAATTTTAATGACATTACCCGAGCTTCACAATATGAACTAAACCTTAGAAACACGTTTTTTTTAAGACTAAAACTCATTTTTATAAACTATTTAGGAGTTTTAGAGTCCATAGGCGTCAAACACGTCCATGACGTCTGATACTAGCGGAATTATAACTATAGAATGTCACCGCTATGTTGTGTGAAGATTTGAGAGTGTCGTAGGAAGTCTAAAACTCATAAAAATATATTCTATTGTTAAAATATTGTATAAAGGGTAAAAAAGTCTTGAAAGTATTATCCAAGGACCCCCCTTGAATGGTCCTTGAGGATGACCCGAACACGGGCAAGCAGTCTGCCAAAGCAGCCTCCACGCAGCCAAGAACTGGATTCTGCTGCGCGACGCACAGCCAACATGGGAGGGCAAAACTTTCCTCATGACGCGAGGCCTCCGCGAGGTCCGCTGCCTCAACCCGGATTTCAAAACTAAAATATGAAATTTACCCCGCAACGCGCAGCCACTTCTCAGATTCGTTAGAATCCTATTTTAAGCATTTTTACTTCACAAAAAGACCCATTTAAGTGAGGGTTGTTTTGGGTAATTTAGGGGTGGCTATATATTTACTAAGGGTGAGTTTTAAGTTATTTCTCACTCAGATAAATAAAATTCCCAAAATATAACCATAAAACTCTTATCTCTCTATACTTTCTCCCTCTATTGATCCTCCATCAAATGATCAAGGAATCTTGGATAAGAATACCAAGTTCTCAAATTTTGTGGATTTACCTTTATTAAGGTAATGATTCTTCATTCTTGGGATACCTTTCCCCATGAGGTCCTTTCAAGTTGATTTCTATATAACCCAATTCCAAGGGTTGTTTTGTTCTAATGGGTTTTCTCGTAAACTTATGTGATTATGATTAATTGTGATTGCCTATGACTACATAAGTATATAATATTTAGTAATGATTATAATTGTGGGAAATCGAATAAATCATGTCCCTTTCCCCAATACCCTCAAATCTTGGATCCTTTTTTGTGAAATAATTGGAATTAAAGAGATTATTGATTGTTATACTTGTTTTATCTATTCTAATTCATTCATGGAATGCCTAGGGTAATGTATTGTTGGTATTGGTTTAATTCTTGAAGAATTTATGACGAATCCTACTCTCCTTACCCTAAGTTATTAATTTATGTTGAATTGGTTAGTGATGAGTAAATTGACTTACTTATTGTATAAATTACTATTGAATTATGTTACTACACCAATTATTAGATAAATTAGTTGGTTGATGGTAAGACCATGGATGATGACTTTGGAAGGAGATTCGGTAAGTATTATAATCTCAATCTATTACTTTGATTATGATTACTTGTGTTTTAGTGATGATTCTATATTTGTGTATACCTTATGTAAGATTTGATCGGGTTGGGTACAATTGTTGAATTGGAAATTCTTTATTTACGGCTTGGTGAATGTTCGCTAAGATGTAATGATAATAGTTTTTGTTATAAATTGCCTCATGCTCCTGATCTATGTGCTTATGTAAATGGCGCTAATCTCGCATGTGTGTAAGTAAACTGAAAGGACACCTCAACTCGGCAATTCTTATTGAGCGTTGATTATCACTATATAAGGGGTAGACCCTATGACTTAAACTAAGTTAAAATTATTAATGAAAGATATTTCAAAATGGACTCTAGCTTAACATCGAGCTAATTAGAAGTGAGCATTGTCCCTTCCCACATAGGGAAGGTAGGATCACAAATGTGCTCATGAGATTGGACACTATAATGCATGTAGCTTAAAGAGGGTCCCAACTATATATCCTAGTTTTTGAACTATGTTTCCTCCATACGAATACTAGCTAGTGGATCCACATAGATGCAATGTTCATGTTTTCGTATTAAGTTTGTAAGTAGTCTGCCTTCTTTGGATGTAAGGTTCCATGACACGGAATTTCACATTAGCTCATGTGGTCTATCACGGTTAAGGCAAGATGTTCCCAAAATTAAAATGAAGTAAGAAATTTAACTCTAACTAGTATAACATAAGGGGTTTAGCTCAATCTAGGTAGGGTTATGGGACTCTACCTTTATATTGCACTAGTTAGCCTTGAGGGAAGTCTTACAAGGATGTTCTTATGTGTGTGTATGTTTATAGAGGTAAATAATATGTATATGTTAATCTTACATGTTAATGACACTATGTGATATTGGTTTCACTTATGAACAAGTGGTTGGTCTGTTTTGCTTGATATGATCATAGTTACTTTTAATGATATAGTATGTGAAGTTGGGCATTGCTTATAGTTATTGTTGGAGTTTACTTGGTTGAGTGAGTTTGTGGGGACTTGCTTAGTCATTGCACTGGTGTATTTAATGGGGGTTCATATGTAATGGTCTTTCGTTGGTTATGATGTTAGGAAATCTTATACTGCTTTGATATTCTAATAAACTTGAATGATAGATTGTCTTGAGATGTGTTAAATTATGTTAATATGCATGGTTGGCCTTGCTAGACTTTATTATTGTTTTTCTTGTGATGTAACATGGTTTTTTACCTAAGTAAATATGTGCTTATGATAGTATTATTTCTTGAATGTGCCTAATGTGTTTTCAAATAAATAGCCTACTTTACTAGAAATTCCCTTTTTAGCATGATTTCTATGTTGTGTGTGCATATGTGCCCATACTTAGTACAAGTTATATACTAACCCCATTTCTCCCTCTTGTCCAAACATTTTAGGTTCCGAAGTTGAAGGATTAATCACCGTTTTCAAGGAAGGCTTGGAATCATTCTCCAAGTGGGTATGTCCTCATGTCCGAGGATGATGCTTTATTATTACTCTAGGTATGGTTCTTTGTTATACTATAAAGACAATCTTCTCATTCATATTTTTTCAAGATATTATTGTAAGCCCTAAGTTGCATTTCTATATTTGTCTAACGACTTGTGCCCATATGGTTGACTCTATTTAAACGGTTTAATATGAGACATCCCTTTTAAGACTATCTTATTTATATTATTATATATATATATATAAGAAGAGTATGTAATCATCTTGTACAAAGGATCGATGTATACTAGATATAAAAATATTATATGTAAGCGAGAAGTCTAAGTAAACCTCGTGAAGTAGTATAGATGAAAAGTTTTAAATTTTCCGCACTTTTAACCTATGAATTTAATGATGAATGTTAAGAGGATAGTCCTAGTCCTCTCCAAGGAAGACGGCGCCGGTTACGTCAAGGGGGTACTTCCCGAATGTGACAGTAGTCGAAGCATTAGTCAACCCGAATGGAATTACAAGGAACTCATATGAACCAAATCTAGTTACATACGTGGTCTTGGGTTCATTCGTTTTAACTATTTTAACCTTCCAATAACCTTCCCTGAGATCAAGGTTAGTGAACCACTATGCCTTACTCCACATGTCTATCAAATCCTGCACCAATGGAAGTTGAGACTTATTCTTCACTCTTGCCTTGTTCAGCGCTCTCTAGTCTGCACACATTCTCATCAGCTTATCCTGCTTCTTTTGGAGTAAAATAGAGCACCACAAGGAGCCTTAGATTGTTCAATCAGACAAGCATCCAATAAATCCTTCAACTGGTTACGCAAGTAAGCCAACTCTTTAGGAGACATACGATAAGGAGCTTGTGCAGGAGCAACTGTACCTGGCAACAACTCAATCTTATGATCAATATCCCTCATTGGTGATAGCTTCTTTGGTAATTGATGTGGCTATACATCAGCATACTGTTTCAACAATTCAACAATACAATCAGGCAGGTTAACCATAACATCAGGTTTCAATTAGACTAAGGCATCAAGTATAGGTTCATCACCTTTCTTCAACCCTTTGTCAATTGACATAGTAGACAACAACATTCCTTTTTCTTTCTTCTTTGAAATTTTACTAACCTTTCCAAATGGATAAAACCCTTAAGAAATCCAACATTGCTCTCGTCCATAACCATCATTTCATCAAGAAGAGGAAACAGAATAAAATGAAATTTTGTTAGAAAATCAATCCCAAGTGTGATTTCAAATTCTCCAAGCGGCATCCCCATAAAATTTTATTTTCTCACCAACTTCCAATCGATATATAGACACTCCATAAGTCATGCCCACGATGTCTTGTTCCTTAGAATTGACTGTTTTTAAATGTAGGAAGGGCTTTTAGTCAACTTCAGCCCCAATTTTGTAGCAATATTGACATCAACAAATGTATGAGTAGCCCTCGTATAAATCATTGCAATCACACGTTGATCTTTAATTTTTCATTTCTATATGAATTAGTAGAGCATGAGGATTCGAATTACCGGACGCCTATTCAACATTATTAACCAACGTAATCTGATTAAAAAACAAACATAATGGATATGCCACGGAAACCAAAACTTCTTCTTCCTACTCCCCTTGATTCACATTTCAATCAAGCAACGCACTCACCTTTTGAAGATTCGGACTAAGGACTTAGCCAAATGAGGTCCACCACAAGTCCAACAATCCTTTAAATTACCATCGTTATTCTTTGGTCTATCTTTACATTTCTTCATAGGAGACTTCCTCTTGTCACTACTATTATCCTTACAATTCACCCTTATCCAGTCCCCTTTATTTTAACTCTTTTTCTTTTGTTTCAGTGTATAAGGAACATCAGCCGTAGGACGAGTCGTCTGAAAATCAACCAATGAATCAGTAACAGCATTTTCTCCATGCATATCCATAACATTCTTCCTCCGAAGTTCATTTTGAGCAAAGTCGTGCATAACTAAAATGAAGTTATGAAATTTATCCTCATTACACATATATTGGGTGAATAACATCACAAAGGTAAATTCCTTAGTGTAATCCCTCACCGAAACCATTTGCCTCATTACTTGAACTTGTCTCTTGCAAGTAAAGAGGCATTGTAAGAAGAAATCAATAATCTATTTCTTTTATCAATATATCGTATGTTTCAATTTTTGATCGTCCAGCCCTCACAGCATCTGCATTTCGAGTCCTCCACCAAAGTTTAGCATCATTCGTCAAGTACATGGTAGTAATGTTCAACTTATCCATCTCAGGCACCCTTGCAACAATAAAATATTGTTCTATATGCAAAATGATTTTTTTCTACTTCTTTAGCACTTTTTGCGCTACCAAAGGATTTGGGTTGTGAAATTTTAACCTTAGATGATTACCCACGACTTGAGCCTAACGTTGTCACAGCTCGACATAGTTCAATGATCTCTGCACGAAGGTTTTCATTTTCCTTCTGCAGTCCCTCCATCTGTGATTTAAAAAAAATCATCAATTGTGCGTGCCAATTCCCACAGTTCACGATTATGTACCCTCATTCAACTGCGCTCTATTACCAATTGAAAGATGGTCATTTTTTTTTTATCAAACACCACTCCTAGGTAGTCTACAAACGTCTACAAACTTCAGCATATCTCACTCACATTTCTTACCAAGCATAGAAATACTTAAAGGAACTAAACATAACAATGAATAAACACTTTCCTTGAACTCTTCTCAACCTTTATTAATCATAAAATCAATACAAGGAAAAGGCTTCATTGAATTTGTCTAAGTACAGAATCAATCTCCCAGGCCTTAAGCAAATTTTAACCTTTATAAAATTTCTACAAAAGGTAGTTACAAGTGACACTTGTCCAGCACTTTTCATTACAGGATTTAACTTAAATTTCCAACAACTATGTTTCTAAAAAATAGAATCCAATTTCGAATTTCATACTTATCCTAACGAATAATAATTTTCTAACACATAGAATATTTCTTCCTACATTCCAACACTTAGAATATTTCAGCGTACTTCCATTACTTAGAATATTTCAGCTGTCTTCCAACACTTACTTTTATTTCAGCAATCTATGAAAATGCCTTAGCCTTGCCATCATTAAGTCCCACAACCTTTTCTTGTCAAGACAACACACTGACTTGTCTTGTCGACGACGTATGCCCACACATTAGCCTATGCACGTCCAAGCTGCCTTGCAAACACCCAAGCACCTTAAACCTTTGTCACACTGTTTTTCCCCCTGCATGCCAAGACCAATTCCCGAATCCTTGAATTTCCTGCACGTAGTTAGATCAAGTAGTTTATTATTTAACACCTACCAATTATTGCTATAGAAATCACCTTGGCCACATATATTATACTTAAAAGTTATCATCACAAAAATCATAAGTGAATTACATACATCATGAGCAACATTGTAATACTAGGATATTTTCACTTCAACATTATCCATACAATATAAACATTCTCATATTACTTCATTACTAATAAGAACGCATATATATTTTTCAAAACCTAATATATTAAAGAATAAGTGAAGTCTCATATCCTCACTTCTACTTAGTAAACTTATAAGGATATAATAGGCTAGTTCTTACTTCATTTGTTACTTTACCATTCAGGTAAGATCAACCATAACTGACATAGACCGTAAGATCTCACATGGAATCCGGTTTCATAAAGCCTCACACCGGAAAAGGGTAGTCTACTTGCCAAGGTATAACCTACATACTAGCTACTATGTGGATCCATTATCTATATCCTACATGGGTGCATAGTTAAGGGATAGAGAGATTTATTTGACGGACTGTACTAATTTCATTAGTGGAGGAGTCCCCATCTCATGAGTATTAGTATGATGCCCTAGCCTCTTGCATTAATAGAAGAGTCTTTTCCTCATAGGCAATATCCTCTCGGTACTTAGTATAGTTTCCCAACTTAAAACCATTAGCTAATTTTATTGTATCTACATATGTCAATATTTATGCATCTTCATTCAATACAACCTAACCTAAGCTCTAAGATTCATTAGGTAAGAATACACTTTCGTCCTACAATCAACATATATATGTGAGTGTTACTTTCACAATGTCAATTATATACTTTTTTATGCATAGATCATTCCACACAATAGATATGGTCCAACATAATAGAATCAAACCAATTACCTTACCTGTATCCTTCCATAAGCCATACACCTTACAAGCAAATTCGAAGTTTATGTACATCAGATATATAACCTAGAGGTTCCCCTCATTTCAAGATTAGGAATCAAGTGTAGTGATTACCCTCATATAAATAACAATAGAAATGGAAGACAAGATTCTATTACTTTATAATCATCAATAACAATACATCATGCTCATATTTACCTAGTTCATCCATCAACATTCATGAAATATTCGTTATAGGGTGCACATAGGTTAAATTCATCTATTAATCCCAATATATACATAGTAAGCCCCAAGGGGAGTGGCGCAAAATTCTACTTATAATTCTTCTTCTGCCTAAAATGGTTGAGGAGTGAACCCATGGCTAGATCACAAAACACTAGTTTTTGGTCAAAATATAGATTTTTAAAATTGAAGTCTTGAAGGGCTTCATGGTGAAACTGTCCATTAATCAATATCCCTAGACCTTTATTGACAATATTCCACGAATTTGAAGAGAAAAATAATGAATCTTGAGTTTCCTATCTTGAGTTCTTCCTTTTTCTTGAATGGTGGTCTAGAGAGAGAATTTCTTAGAGAGGGAAACTAGGTTTTAATTTTTGATTTGGGAGTTATGAAGAATTGGTTGGTTTAATGAGTTAAAACCCTTTAATATTACTCAAATAAATAATTAGACCACCTCTTTATCATTAATTAATTAATTAACTAAACCTCCTTTATTTTCCCGACTTACGACATTGAAGTAGGACATCTAGTCGATGAGACCACGTCGATGGACCGTAGTCCCAACCACGGACCATCCTTGTCATTCGTGGTTGGGGTCAGACAATAGATTTTTGGAGATTGTTATGAAATTTCTAAGTGTGAGCCAATGAGCACAATCGACGGGCCATACTCTCATCGACGGCTCGTTGTTCACCTTCGTGGATGGCATACTATTTTTTGATAGATTTTAGGGTCAAATGTTGGGTCCTTATCAAGGAACCTTAGGGTGGTCCTTAGGGAGTCGTACCTAGACGTTTCGACCCTAAACACACTCAAAGGTGTCTCCTAAACCTTTCAACCAATTTTGACTTTTATCTACTCTTTAAACCTCTTGAAAAACCTTAACCCACATTAGGTCATTCCTACCCAAACCTCTGGACTTCGTGGTCGTCCCTTGACATTTTGATATTAATATCTCCTAATCAAATTGAATACACTAGTTTAGGTCATGCATTAAAATAATCTACTACATGAGGCTCTAGCCTAAGTCATGGAACTTCCAGGGTGTTACATTATCCCCCCTTAGGAACATTGGTCCTCGAATGACACCTTTTTCTTATTATAGGGGAAAAAGACTCAATACTAGTAGCACAACCATAACAACATATTTAATAAAATTTACATGAGTCACAGTTCATAGGAGGAGTACTCAACTCCACTAAACATAAAATCAAAGCACTAAACACATCAACTTAATTCACATTTCATCACAAATAAAATCATACCCTTTCATATCACATAATGAGGAACTACCTTCTCAATTTCCATGTGAGCTCAAAATGAACATCAAAGAGTTAATCATGTATTATTATTCTCAAGACTACATCAAAGCATGATATCCACAATCTCATGAAGGCAAATATACATATTACATATGAGTGCAAGTTAAACATGAGAGAATATTCCATAAAACATGTATTAAGACTGAATATTTACAAAGATGTGATCATATTAAGAAAAATCAAGCTAAGTTCAACAATATGCACAATTTTCTATCAAGAGGAGCTACTAACCTTAATTTTGACTAGGATTAAGAGGAAAGAAGATCGGATAGCGGGAATTCATGTTGGCCTCGGCTTCCCATGTTTCACCCTCTACTATATGGTTTCTCCGTAGAACTTTTACGTAGGCAACCTATTTATTCGTCAATCTTTTGACTTGAGGATCTAGGATCTCAATCAGAACCTCCTAATAAGAGACGTTCTCATTTATTCCTAACCCTTCAATTGGGAGAATTGACACCGGGTCTCCTATACATTTCTTTAGCATAGAGAAATGGATTAACGGGTGAACCGAGGTTAATTCAATTGGTAATTTTAACTCGTAAGCAACTTTCCCGACTAGTTTCAATATATCATAAGAACCCATATACCTGGGCTAAGTTTCTCCTTTTTACTGAATCTCAAATCCCATTTCATGGGTGAAATTTTCAAGTAGACCAAATCACCTATTTCAAAATCAAGTTTTTTCTTCTATTATTTGCATAAGACTTTTGCCGAATATAGGCTATTTTCAACCGATCTCTTATCTTTGAAAATTTATCCATAACCTCATAGATTTTTTCGCCATGAAGTGAAAAATCACCTACCTTAATCAACCCAACTGGAGACCTACATCTCCTACCATAGAGTATTTCAAAAGGTGCCATAGAAATACTCGATTAGTAGTTATTATTGATTGAGAACTCTATCAGTGGTTGGTGATTTCCCCAATCACCCTTGAACACAATGATACAAGCCCTCGGCTATCTTTAGGGTTTAGATGGTGGCTCCACATGGACATTAGTTTAAGGATGTAAAGCAGTATTAAATTCCTCTTGAGTACCTATACACATTTTGAAAGACCTCTAAAAATGAGAACTTAATTGGCCACTTTTATTTGAGATGATGGACAAAGAAATCCCATGCAAACTCAAAATCTTATTAAGGTACAACCCAGCCTATTCCTCTTCCAAATAAGAAGATTTGACGGGGATAAAATAGGTTGATTTTTTCAATCTATCAACAATAACCCATATGGAATATTTTCCTGCCTACGAGGCAAACCTACAATGAGGTCCATATTGATATATCCCCTTTTCCAAGTAGCGGACACATACTTTAGTTAAACCCTCATAATCTTGGATTTGTTTTTGGTTCGGCCTACTGTTCACAATAGTAATTTACTTAGCCACAAACTCCTATATATCCATCTTTAAACCGTCGCACCATAGACCTATTGAAGATCACGATACATTTTTGTGGCACCGGATGAATTAAATATTGGGAAACATGAGCTTTTTTCAAAATTTGTCTTCTCAAGTCATCAACATCTGGTACACACAATCTACCTTGGTACCTAAGTACCCCATTCTCCCCTTGAGAGAATAACTTATTGAGCTTAATAAGAACTTATTCCTTCAACTCCATCAATATAGGACCAGGCTGTTGCTTAGACTTCACCTCAACACCTAAACATGACTCGAAGATATTATAACCATGAAGCCCCCCTTTGGAGAATCTTGTAACCGAACACCAAACCGAGCCAATCTTTGAACATCTTTCACTAGATCTTTCTTACCTTCATCAATATGAGCCACATTATCCATAGTCATTCGACTCAAAGAATCTCTAACAACATTTGGTTTTTCAGATTGGAAAAGGACACTCATGTCATATTCCTTCAAAATATCTAACAACCTTCTATGCCGAAGATTTATTTCCTTTTGGGTGAACACATATTGGAGACTTTTACGGTTGGTGAACACACCCACATATACCTCATATAGGTAGTGCCTCCATATTTTTATAGAAAACACTATGCCGCTTCTTTAAGATTATGAGTTGGATAGTTCTTCTGATGCACCTTTAGTTGTCTAGAGGCGTATGCTATCATCTTTCCATTTTGTATTAGGAAACAACCCAAACCTACTCCAGAAACGTCCCAATATATCACAAACCCTTTTATGCCCTCTTACAAGACCAATTTTGCAGCAAATGTAAGCTTGTCTTTCAACAATTGAAAATTTTTCTCACATGTGTCCGACCACTCAAACATAGACTTCTTTTAGTCAAGGTCGTTAATGGAGATGCAATTCAGGAGAATCCATCAGAGAACCTCCTATAGTACCTGGCCAAACCCAAGAAGCTTTGAATAACGTAAGTATCAATGGTCTAGGACAACTCTTGACCGCTTTTATCTTATGAGGATGGACTTTTACCCTCTCACTAGACACAATGTGAACAAGAAATCACACTTATTATTGTCACGACCCAAAACGAGCCGCGAGTGGCACCCACACTTACCCTATTTGGAGCGCACTCAACCCATCCATCCCAACATGTCTACCATAATAAATAGAAAAGTAAATGTCGGAAACTTAAAATTCTTACGAAAATCATTAATAAACTTCTAAAATTTATCAATAACATCCCCAAACCTGGAAGTCATCATCACAAGACATCTATCCTCAAATTACTAAATCTAATAGTATCTAAGAAACTAAAATAAGTAAAAGAGATGGTCCACTCCGAACTTCAAGACATCAAGAGCGAAGGAAAGAATCCAGTCCCGGCTAGGACCAACTAGCTCACCCTGAAATGGATTATGCTGAAGTACTGGCTAGAGTTGGCGGTTGAGTCCGAAGTTGATGGTAGGTTTTGCTACACTCCACAAATAACAAGAAAGAAACATACAAGTAAGGGGTCAATACAAAACACAAGTACTCATAGGTATCATCGGCCGACTCAAATAGAAAGCAATATATATTCAATAATAACATAAATCCGCTAACCATACTCAACAAGATAACCACAACAAGTACCATAACTATTGGCCACACCCACGCACAACTATGAGGGCCTCATTCCTCGAAACAACACACCCTACGCATTTGGGAAATGGTTTTTAAATTCTAAGTAATTCCCATGATTCAAGATTCAGTCTTTTTACTATCCTGGGTGTCGAACCTGACACCCGATCCTCTACTCTTATCCTGGTGTCGGAACGTACACCCGATCCATTACAATATCCCTGGTGTCGGACGTGAACACCCTATCCACGGGTCTACTATCCCTGGTGTCGGAACGTGACACCCCTATCCATTTAAACCTCCTTCCCCTTTTAGTTCTCAGCCTTCTTTATACCAAGTCATCCATCATTCACAAAGATGATTTAGGTTAATATTCATAGCCCATCTTTCCAACCCATTACAATTAACATAATCCATCATGCAAGCATTACCATTAAGCATATGAAACTTTATAATCACCCAATACATTCATTTCGCTGTTAAGAGTTATTGGAAATAGGATAAACCCATAACAACCTACTCCACCGAAGACTCTTGATCACACATCTACTTCTTTTCTCCACGGCTTTGCTTCCTCTTCAATTTCTCCCTCCCTCGTCGTTCTTTCTCCCCGCTTGTTCGCCCGTTCTTTCTATTTTTCCTTATTCAAAACCCTTTTTCTTTTACCCTAATTTGGCATAAAAATAACCCCACCACTTTTGTTCAAGGTTGTATCTCCTTGTAACCACCAACCCCAACGAAATTGACTTATTAACATAATCCACTAACTTATAATTATAAAAAAGCATGGATCGTCCAAAAACGCCCCTTAAAAACTTTTAACAGAAATCCGACCCAGCCAGGTTTACGCACCTGTGACGGTCCGTCACGATTGTGACGGTCCGTCCCTGCTGAGTCGTCACAGAGTTCAAAACGCAATTTTGTGGAAAGATTTGTGTGACTGTCCGCGGGCCAACGACGGTCCGTCGTGCCATTGCGTCTTGACATTCATAGAGTCTATTCTCAGCACTCAAATTTCAGAATCTAACTGTTTTGGAACGAGAAACCCTCTACGGTCCGGTCCGCGCCCGTGACGGTCTGTCGTGGGATCCGTCGACCCCAGACAGTTTATTACCCAGCAATAAACTTTACTGGCTTCAAAATGACTACAGTCGTTACAATAGATATCAATTTTAACCCATCGTTCGTCCTCGAACGATCTCAAGAAGAAAACAAGTGCGACGAAAGGGGTACCCCCCTGAATCTGTAAACGGTGTGGGTATTTTTTCTTGCATTCAGCCTCCTTCTCCCAAGTGGACTCTTCACTTGGTTGATTATTCCATTGAACTTTGATGACGCAATCTCCCTTGATCTCAAACTCACGGATTTTCCTATCCAGACTGGCACAGCTCCTCATCATAGGACAAAAATCTCATCAAGAAGAAACTGAATCCCAACGAATAATTAGTTCCATCCCCAATGGTACTTTCAGCATAGACACATGAAATATCGGTGCCACCTTGACAGTCCTGGGGCAGGCTAATTCATACGCTACCTCCCCACGCGCTTCAGAACATCAAATGGACCAATATACCTCGTACTAAGCTACCAACGACCTCGCTTACCAAACCGCATCAATCACCCTTTCACATGGTGAACCTTCAGTATGACTTGTTCACCCCTCTATAAACTCCAGGTGCTCTAACCTTCGATCGCAATTTCTTTCTGCCTACTTTTGAGCCGCTAAAAGCTTTTCTGAATGCCATTTCAACTTTATGCTAACGATGTCCCTCGGAAGGTCAGTACACCCAGTTTCTAAAAACCTCAATGCATCAAACAACCCAAGGGATACCTAATTTCTCCCATACAGTGCCTCAATGGGCCCATATCAATACTTGAGTGATAACTAATTGTTGTATAGAACTCTTACTAAGGGTAATAAGTTACCAATGACCACCAAATTCTATCACACATGCACGAAGCATATCCTCCCTCCGACACCATGTGTTCGATCAGACTGACCATCGGGTCTGAGGGGTGAAATGCTACTAAGATCCAACCTATTACCTAATTCCGGCATGCAATGTTTTTCAAAACTTGAAGTAAACTGCGTCCCTCGATCTGATATAATGGTAAAGCGGACTCCATGCATAGAACAAGTTCTGAGATGGTAAAATTTTTGGCTAACTGTCTCTGCATTAATAAGTCACCCTTGACTGGATCTAAATGAGCAACTTAGTTATCTGTCAACAATTAACCAAAATGGAGTCATACTTACCCATTGTCTTTTTGGGAGACCACCACGAGTACCATTGAAGTCTCTCCCACTTTTCATTCAGGACTGGCTCTCTCTAAAGTGTCCCCTCCAGGGCCTCTGGTGTTCATACTTTAACCTGCTGAACAATTCGGCATTAGCAACAAAACAACAATGTCACGCTTCAATCCTCTCCACCAAACTGTTTGCTTTTAGATCACGATTACATCTTGGTTTGCACCCAGGATGTATAGATACCTTGAACTATGAGACTCTTAGAATAGTGTGAATCCAATCATCGCCAACGTGGTACACATCACTTTCCCGTTAATTCTCAAACCACCTTTCCTCATCCATTTTTGCTTTCTTTAAACCCTCTCCTCGCCACACCTTTATCTCGGATCGGATCAGTCTCAATCGGTAACCTGCTTTCCTTTACTCTTCTCAAGAAAGGAGATATTGCCTCCACACAGCCAAAAATCCTCCCTCCTCATTTACTTGTACCTCATAAGTCTTAGCCAATGGGCTAGACCTTCCCATGCTCCCGCCTTTCTACGTAAAGTCAATCTGCTACACACATTAGCTTTTTCCGGATGAACAAGAGAGTGATATCATAGTCATCAGTCAGTTCCATCCACCTCCTCTGTCTCAAATTCCAAATCTTTCTGAAACGACCTAGTGTAAACTACGATGACCGGTAATAGACCTTCAATTTAACCCTATTAATAATTTCTCCATTGCTTTATGCGAACCACACTAAGTACTACAGCCAACTCCAATCGTTGGTCGGATAATTACGTTCATGCACCGTTAATTGCCTCGAGGCATAAGCAATTACATTCTTCCGCTTGCATAAGCAACTTCCCCCAAACCGAATATGATGCATCAACTAAAGAATGAAATTCTTACCTTCCATCCAACTGGAATAGTAAGAATTGGTGCAGTAGTCAACAAGGTCTTGAGTTGCTGAACTTTCTATTCACATTCGTCTCCATACAAATTGGAACACTCTGCTGTCAAACTTGTCAGTCGTGAAGCAACGGAAGAAAATCCTTGAACAAATCGACGGTATTAGCTAGCCTAAACCAACGAAGCTCCTTACCATCTGTAACATTATTAGTTCGAGACAAATTCTTCACTCTTCCATCTTGGAGGATCCACCATCACCTCATCCTTAGAAACCACATGCCCCAAGAGGACACTTAAGCAGCCAAAACTCACACTTAGAGAATTTGGCATAAAGCTTCTTCTCCCTCCCCATTTCCCAATACCATTCTCAAGTGCTCCTCATGTTCTTTCCTGCTCATTTGAGTATACCAGTATATCACCAATAAACACAATTACAAGAGAATCCAGATATGGCTTCAAATAATCCGCGTTCCATCATACCTCATGAAGCCGCGGGGGAAATTCCTAAGTCCAAAAACATTACTAAGAATTATACAGCCCATACCTGGTTTCGAAAAGCAGTCTTGTGGTCACATCTGCTGCCCTTGATTTCATTGATGATACCAAATCTCAAGTCATTTTTTAGAAGGGTACAGCACCTTGAACTGGTCGAACAACCAATCCAATGCGAGGAAGAAGAAATCCGTGTTCTTAACATGTACTGTATTCAGTTGCCTGTAAGTCTAGCACATCCGAAAACTCCCATTCCTTCTTCACAAATAAACCGGAGCACCCCAATGGGATGCACTTTTGTCTTAAAGCCTTTCCTACAACTCTTGAAGTGGGGTCTTTAACTCTCTTAACTACAGCGGGAGCCATCCCTATAGGGGGTAGGGAAAAATGGGGCGAGTCCCGGTCCAGATCAATGCAAAATTCAATCATCCTGCTATCAGTCAGTGGCATAACCAGGAAGGTATGCAGGAACACTCCCATAAACTCACGACTATCGGAAAACCGACTCAATTGAAGGTACTTGGGTAGAATCGTCCTGATGTGTGCCAAGAAAGCTAAACACCCTTTACTAACCATTCTCTTAGCAACGAAGACTGGAGATGATACGAACTGAGTGGAAGTGTAGTCACCCTCCCACACTAACGATCTGTCCCGGCTTTTGCCCAACGTTACATTGTTAGCAAATAACAATCTAAGATTGCAAAATTCGTATAAAGCCAAGTCCATACCCAGAATTACCTAGAAATTCAACCATTTCTAAGATAACCAAGTCTCATGAGTCTTTCTCCCCACCAAAGTCACCAGACAGACCTAATACCCTTCAACGATCACAAAGACTCACCACCCACCGGAGTAGAAACAACGAACGGCAATTTCAAGCAATTCACAACGTCAATTATGACCAGGTACATGAGGAAAAAAGATACATATGAAAATGTGGAGCCAGGATCAAATAATACAGAAGCCATGCAATCAAAAACAAAAATATACAACGGTGATTCACAACATCAGGCCTCCTCCGCTTATCCGACCGCCCAGTGAAAGCGGACCATGGGCCCTAGCACTTGTCTGCCCGCCCCTTTTCCCCTACCATGTTGTCTGGCAGTCGCTCCCCGGCTTGCCCGCCACCCCCCGTTTTGGTTTGGTGACCACCACATTACCTTGGACCCTAACGTCCTCCAGAATGGCGTCCTCTTCCATGACCACCCTACCTCTACTATTAGGGTCTGTAACTCTGTTTTGGCACCATCTCTTATGATGTCCAATTTTCCTTCCCCACATCCATAACCTCTAATGGTTTCACAAGCATAGGTCTCTGTGAGATGACGGAGTCCTGGGGATAACCCCAACTCAGAGAAATGTTGAACTGTCTGGCGTGGAACCCCCAGCCCTATACAGCCTTTCGTGAAGACTGATGGTTCGCTGGATTAACCTCCCTGAACTCTGGCCCCCTCTGGAGGTTAGGAACCACAACTCACCTCCCTTACGAAACTTCCTTAGTTTTATGCCATGGTGAAGTCACTGGCTTCACTCACTCCACCTCTATCACAACGTCTACCACTTTCCTGAAGGATTTTGTTTGGCTGCAGTAGATACCTGTAAGGCTGGGAAATCTGCAAATCCTGACCTCAATCACTTATCACTTCACAAACGGCGAATCGGCTCTTGTGGACTGAAGCAGTTGGGTGTCATCCTAGATAATGCACGCAACTTAGCCTCATACGCAGTGACCTACAGTCCTGCTTGCGCTAGGCTCAGGACTTATCTCTCCTCCTATCCTCAAATGCCCGAGGTAATATACTTCTCCATAAACAAGCTAAAATGGATGCCCAAGTCATTGTGGTGCTTGTGCTGTTTGACACTCACATACAATCGCCACCCACATTTGGGCGTTTCCCTAAAATTGCTAGGTCCAAAATTCGAAGTCCAAAATCGTTCTACTATGCCCATGCTTGTGTAGTAGGTTCATGACAATCGACCAGAAAATCATAGTTCATCCTCAATTCACACCCTTAAGATAAGGTTTCAATTTCAAAACTTACTGAAAAAGTTTGTGCTGATCACTTGTCATTGTAGGGCCCTGTATCAATCGAGGAAACATGCCTATTTTCCAAGGAGGCATTCCATTCGGGGAGCCACGCAGCTGTCATGCTGTACTCCCGGAACCTTAGGTGCTGGTGCAAAACACCTGGAGGTGTCTTGACCTTATCAGATAACCAGGGCAGCCAGCCTGCTCCTTCCCGCACCGCACACTGATTAATCATCTCTTGGGGTAGTTTGGGGTGGTAATTCTCTTCTGCCTTGCTCATTCTCTCCTTCCTCCCCCTCCCTCTCGTGTACTACTTTTCCGCTTCCTCAGTCGGTGGAGAAGTCACCACCCTAGTACTACATGGGCCAGTGTGGGGGCTTGTCCTCTTCCTCAGAGGACGTCCTCGCCCCCCTCCAGCCTCGACCTCTCCACGGTCTCTTGCCACTTGCTGCCTCTTTGAGCTACATCCCCAGTGGCTGCTTAAGACGCATCTTGTCTTGCCGGTGCTGGTGTTGGCAGCATTTGTTTGCTCTAGGTGTCTAACCATCTGCGAAAATATAGGGGTTCAGATGGTCAGATACAAATTTGTATCACCTATATACCAATTGCTTCTAAGTAATAGCCACGAAAGAAAGAAGGAAGGAATTTTTCCTAAAGTCCCTATAGCCTCTCAAAAGAAAGTAAAGGCTTCTCCCCCTACAATCCTCAAGACCTCCTACTGACTCGTTCTTGTGTGATGAGACCAACGAACCTAATGCTCGGAACCAATTTGTCAACGACCCAAAACGCGCCGCGAGTGGCACCCACCACGGACGGCTATGTGAGCGAACCAACCATGGCCATCCCAACATTTCAACCATAATAAACAGAAAATCATGCGGGAAAGACTAAAATTCATTAACGAAATCAATAAATAACTTCTAAAATTTTATCAATTACTAGTCCCAAACCTTGAAGTCATCATCACAAGAACATCTATCCGCAAATTACTAAATCTAAGAGTATCTAAAAACTAAAATATACAAGAGTGGTCCAGGTCCCGAACTGCTCAAGCATCAAGCGCGAAGGAAAATCCAGTCCCAGCTAGGAACAATAGCTCACCTCCAAATATCTGATTATTCTGAAGTCCGGGCTAGAGTTGTGGTTGAGTTCCGAAGTTTGATGGTACGTTTTGGCTACACTCCCACACATACAAGAAAGAACATACAAGTAGGGGTCAGTACAAAACACAAGTACTGAGTAGGGTATCATCGGCCAACTCAAATAGAAAGCAATATATTGATAATACATAAAATTGCCTAACCCATCCTCAACAATAACAAAACAAGTACCATAACTATTGCCACCACCCAAGCCACTATGAGGGCTCATGCCCTCCACACTATACTCATTTGGGAAATAGGTTTTCTTTAAAAATGAGTTATATGTAACATATTCAGATTCATTCTTTTTACTATCCTGGTTGTCTGAACTTGACACCCGATCCTCTACTACTTATCCTTGTGGTGGGAAGTGACACCCGATCCATTACTACTATCCTGGGCGGACGTTACACCCGATCCATTACTACTATCCTGGTGTCGGAACGTGCCACCCATCCCCTACTACTATCCTGGTCCGGAAACCGTACCCCGATCCATTAAAACCTGTTCTTTAGTTCGTCAGCCTTCTTTTACCAAGAAGTCATCATCATTAACAAAGAGGATTTAGGTAAGATTCATAGCCTCCTCTTTCCAACCCATTACAATTACATATCACATCATCAAGCATACATAAGCCATTAGAAGACTTTACAATACTACCCAATACATATCTTCACTGTTAAGATTTATATTACATAGATAAACCAGAACTACCTCCAGCTCCACCGAAGAATCATGAGCACGCAATCTACTTCTCCAATTCTTTGCTTACCTCTTCGTTTCTCCCTCTCAGTCGTTGTTCCTCCCCCTCTTTTTTCTCCCTATTCTTTCTTCTATTTTTCTTATTCGAAACCCTTTTTCTTTTACCCAATTTTTCATATATCTCCTTAACCCCACGAAATTGAATTATTACATTATCCACTAACTTTTATAATTACCACCATGAATAGTCCCAACGCCCCTTAAAAAATTTTAACAAAATCGAACCCCGCCAGGGTTTTCGCAGGCCTGTGACGGTCGTCACGACGGTGGACGGTCCCGCCTGCTGAGTCGTCAGGAGTTCAGAACTCAATTTTTGTGGAAATTTGTGACTGGTCCGTCGTGCCAACGACAGTCTGTCCTGCCATTCCGTCATGACGTT
Organism: Solanum habrochaites; assembly: GCA_027704765.1. Taxonomy (NCBI): domain Eukaryota; kingdom Viridiplantae; phylum Streptophyta; class Magnoliopsida; order Solanales; family Solanaceae; genus Solanum; species Solanum habrochaites. The sequence continues at coordinate 32,808,207 of JAKWJA010002499.1, read as the reverse complement.
CAATAGAGTCGATTCTCCAGCACTCCAAATTGTTTAAATTAAACGATTTTGGAACAAGACACCCTCGACGGTCCGTCGCGCCCGTGACGGTCCGTCGTGGGATCCGTCGACCCAGACAGTTATTACCAGAAATAAACTTTATTGCTCAAAATGACTAACAGGTCATTACAAATATATTTCGCATAGAGTTTAACATCCTCAAGGACTTGCAACACTATTCTCAAATAGTTCACATGGTCACTCTTAGTTTTAGAGTACATTAACATGTCATCAAAAAAGACAATAACAAAAAAATCAAAATACTTTCTAAAAAATCGATTCATAAGGTCCTAAAGAATCGTCGGGGCTTTTTTTAGGCCAAAAGATATGACTTAGAATTCTATGTGACTAACCTAGTTCCTTAAGCTGTTTTAGGTATGTCAACTTCTCTAAGTCTTAATTAGTGATATCCCGATCTCAAATCGATTTTTGAAAAGTAACTAGCACCTTGGAGTTGATAAAAAAAACTCATCAATCCTAGGGAGAGGATAAATATTCTTCATAGTGACCTTCTTCAATTGGCAGTAGTCAATACACATTCTAAAAGACCCGTTTTTCCTTTTCAAAAACAACTCCTTGGAACCCCAGAGTGATATGATTCGTTGAATGAATCCCTTATCTAATAAATCCTTGAACGAGACATTAATTCCTTCAAATTGGATGGGGGCCATTCTATAAGAAGGGATTGAGATGGATTCTTTATCCGTCAACAAATCGATGCAGAAATCTATTTCCCGTTCGGGAGGAATTCCAGGCAAGTCTTCGAGAGTGACTTTAAAAAAATCCCTCACTACGATACGATGACTATCTCTAGCAGGGGAGTCTCAGACTCAAGATCCTTGAATCTCACAATATAATACATATATATACCTTAGATATAAACTTACAAGCTTTAAGACAAGAAAAAATATGATTTTTTGGTGCTAGGATTCCCCCTTCCACTCTACAACGGTTCAATTGGGAATTGAAATTTTACTACCCTAGTTCTAAAATCGATGAAAGAAAATAATCATGTAGCCAATCAATCTCTTAAATGACTTCAAAATATAACATATAAATTTCTACCAAGTCCACCAATGTGACTGTATTGGGCAATGAGACGGTAAAAGTATGGAATCAACCATCAGGGGTAGAAATCGTAAAAGATTCATGGAAAAGATTGAGAATCATATTAAATTTCATAGGCACTAAATGAGTTACAAAAGAAAAGGTGGCACCGAGGTTCAACAAGTCCTAAACATCAATGGAAAATACTTGCAACTTACCGATAACAACATTCGGAGAGCTCTCTTGATCACCTCGAGATTGGACTCCATGCAAGTGATTATTTTAGGTAGAATTTGAGTTTGTAGCATTAGTGGTAATTTTGGTACCTTCTTAGCCTTTGGCCGCGCAGATTGGACAATCCTTCATTTGGTATCCACTCTTCCCATATCCATAGCAAACGCCCATTCCGGCAAGATGCTTCCCTTCATGTTTCATACCACACTTGGCACTACGAGTTCTTGCAACAAAATGATAATTCTTATTTCCTCCTCGAGTCTTAAGGGTAGTCTTCCTTCCTTGATTTGTATTTGGAGCATTGGAGGGACTTGGATTAGAAAAATTCTTTAGGAACCTTGGTTTGGCTTGTGTTTCAAACCTAGCCTTGGAGAAATTTGTTTCATCGCGCTTTGACCTTTCTAACTCAATACCGACTTGTCATAGCTTTTGTTCTTCAATTTTTTTGGCATGGACAATAAGTCGAGAAATGTACATGCTTAAAATTATCATAGCTGACCAAGATCATCACCACTAGATTGGATACTCCCACAACAAATTTATTCATACTGTCTCTAGAGTCCGCCACCATAGTGGGCGCTTATTTGGATAGTTAGGTAAACTTGAGGATATACTCCTTCAAACTCATATTCTCTTGAAAAAGATTGATGAATTCTTAAATTTTTATCTCCCTTAGTTTGAAGGGAAAGAACTTATCAAGGAAATCCGTTTTGAATGTCACCCAAGTAATCCAACCTTCTCTGACGCCGGCGTCTCATATTTCCATTGTTCATTCCAAACATGAGCCACATCTTTAATTTTATAGGCGAGTAGTTCCTCCTTTTCTTGAGACTTCACACCCATGGCATCTATCACCTTGAATACTACATATATGAACCCTTCCGGGTGTTCCTCCACCTTTGAGCCAAAGAATGTAGGGGGATTCATCTTTGTGAGTTCCCATATCCTTAAAGTAGGTGTACTAGTATTGGGTTTCGGTTGTACCCTAGCATCCCTAGCAACTTAGGTAGCCAACACTTGAGTTAAACTATGGATGGAATCCCTTATCTCAACATTAGACATAGCCTCTTCTTCAATAAGAACTTGAGGGTTTTGATGAGATTGAGGGGGAACCTCCTCACTCACAATCTCCTCTTCGTCCCTCGTAGAATTATTCTTCCTAGTATTCATGGATTATAAGCACAAGAAAAGTATTAGAAGGAAAGTATAATATAGTGTAGTACTTTAAAAACGATCATACATTAATGAAGAGAGGAAGGTTTCTAATCATTTCATAGACTCCTATTGATAAAGGTGGCGCGCTTCACATTTATGTATAAGACTTTAATCGATATGGTATTTGTGACATCAACCCTAATATTATCCCTAAACCTTATGCTCTGATACCAAATTTGTAATGACTAGAGAGTACCCCCTAGATGTTACCGGCGTACTTGACCTCGAAGAGTTCTGATACAAGACTTAGAATAATTGTTACTACATAATAAACTTGAAATAATGTGAAATTTTAATATTTTTACAATAGAAGTTCAACTTTATTCATAAAAGTTTAACAAAAGTCTTCAAATCGGGTCTATAGCCTTTTAGACACGATAGTTTTGAGAACAAATGTACATAAGATGCTATTACTAATTCTATTGCATAAATAGAGTAATCATAATGTGGAACCAAGTGCATATCTCCTCGGATATTTGAGGACCTACCACAAATTGTGGAGATAAGAAGTCCAAGCTTTCTACAAAGATTGGAGGAGCAACTAATTAGCCAAAACCTATACTCGTAATAGAAAAGAGAGAAAGGGGTTAGTTCAATTAATGCACATTGTATGGATAAATGCATAAAAACCTTAAAACATGTGAAAGGGACATTTACATGTAAATCACGCATTTATAAGATTGTTGAAAACCATTTACATGATTAAGACAACACATAAAACCATACGTTTACCATGTCAAAACTACAACGAAACAGTAAACTTTGTAATTCCTAGAATCCACTTATGCAATGTAATGTTAACATCCCATACTAAAAACCCTACAAACTATTCCCATTGATATCATCTTGGTCACACATATTATATTTACACTTACCATTCCAATAATTCTATAGGAATTACAAACATCATGAGCAGGTATACAAAAATATAGTCACTTCAACTATTATCAACACAAAATAAATATTCTCATATTACTTCATGACTACTAAGAACTTCTTATAAAATCATCAAACACTATGCAATGAATATTGAAGTCCTACCTCCATTTGTCTTAGAAAATTTTAGGAATCCTAGGATGTTAGTAATTTTATATTTGTTACTTTATAATTAAAGGAAGATCAACCATAACAGACATAGACCATAAAAGCTCACATATAATCCGATGTCATAAATTTCCACACCAAAAAGGGTGTTCTAGTTGCAAGGGTAGAACCTACATACTAGTTACTATATGGATCCACTAGCTATATATTGTGGGGGCACGTAGGTAAGGGATAGAGAGATTTCTTATAAAGACTCTACATATTGCATTAGCGGAGAAGTACCCATCCCATGTGTATCACTTCGATGACTCAACCTCTTGCATAAACTGAAAGGTCTTTTCCTCATTGTCCATATCTTCTTGGTGCTTAGTATACTTTACAAACTTACTACCATTATTTTATTTAATTGTGTCTACGTGTGTAAAGAGTAATTCATATTCACTAAAAAATACAACTTAACCTAAGCTCTTAGATTCATCAGGTGAGAAAACACTTTCATCCTAGAAATTCATTAGGTGAGAATACACTTTCAACCTAGAATCAACATACATATGTGAGTAATATTTTCACAATCTCAATTATAGTGTTTGCATGAGGACTATACTTTCTATCAACACAAGAGAATAACTTCCTATACTTTCTATCAACACAAGAGAATAACTTCCTATACTTTCTATCAACACAAGAGAATAACTTCATTCTACATAATTCAAGCTACAAATAGATATTGTTCAAGAGAATAGAATCATCCCAATTACCTTTATTGTATCCTTCCATAAGTCATACACCTTACAAGGAAATTCAAAGATTATGTACAATATTCTTCATCATTTATACAACCCTAGAATTTACCCTCTTTTAAAGATTAGGAATCAAATATTGTGATTAACTTGATATAAATCACATTAGATAGACATGGAACACAAGATTCTTTAACTACATAATCATCAATTAAAATGCATCATGCTCATATTTACACAATTCAACCATCAACATACATGAAATATGGGTCATTGGGTGCACATGGGTTCTTGGAAGATTTTGACTATAGAAATCATCAATTAATCCTAATATATTTATAATAGAAGTAACATAACATAAAGTAAAAAGTTTAGGAGTGAACCCATGGCTATATTACAAATCCCTAGTTTTTGGTCACAATATTGATTTTGAAAATAGAAGTTTTGAAGGACTTTATTCAAAAACTAATCGATAGAACAATATCCCCATACCTAGATTTATTATAATCCATGAATTTTATGTGCAAAAGAATGAATCTTGGGTGTCCTAGCTTGATCTCTTCCTTGTTCTTTATTGGTGGTCTAAAGAGAGAATTTATGACAGAGGGAAAGTGTGTTTTGATGTTTGATTTGGTATTATGAATAGATGGTTGGTTTAATGAGATAAAACCGTTTTATAGTACTCAATAAACCAGCCCTTAATAATTAATTATTTAATTAACCAATTAACTAAACCTCCTCATTTGGCCAACTTAAGGCAGTGAAGTGGGGTCCAATCGTTGAGACCACGTTAATGTACCGTAGTCCCAACTGCAGACCGTCTTAATCATTCGTGGTTTGGGATAGAGACTGGAATCTTGGAGATATTTATGAAATTTCTAAGTGTGAACCTACAAGAACCATTGAAATTTCGTACTCTTACCGACGGCTCGTCATTCACCATCGTTGGATGCATCCTGTCTTTAAAAAACATTTTAACAACGTCAGATGTTTGGGTCTCTTCACGCACCCCTTAGTTATTAGTTGAGGAATAGTAAGCTTCGAACCCTAACACAACTCTAAGGTGTATCTTAAACATTTTCACCAATTTTGAGGTTTATCCAACTTTTTAAACTCGTTGAAACACCTTAAGGCATTCTAGGTCATTCTTTCACAAATCTCCGGACGTTGTGGTCATCCCTTGATGCTATTGTCTTAATAACTCCTAATCATGTAGAATACATTATTTTATTTCTTGAATTTGAATTATACACTACATGAGGCTCTATTATAAGTCATGGAACTTTGAGGGTGTTACAAATGTTAGATATCGTTAGGTCGGAAGTCGTTGCACGAGCTCAATCATGCCAAGGGAATGAGCAGGAAGCACCTCAATTGAAAAGTGATCAAACATTAAAGGCAAGGTAAAAATAAATCTTGTAATTGATAGTAAATATGAAGGAAAATGAAAAGAACGTGTGCCACCATAAGAGAGCTTGGATAATGATAACATCTATGACGCTTACTTGACTACCTCCGAAAGTGAGAGAATTCTCTTAGAATCCCAAACAATAGAATTTGACAAGAGTGGCAAGTGAACGCACAGAGGTCAGAACTATGATCAAAATAAGTAAATAACTCATTTAAGGTTGAAACCATTAAGGTCATCACACTTGCTCACTTAGAAAAAGCGTAGATAGGGAAGAAACAGAATATAGTGGTAGTCACTAAAACCATACCTGCATGGACACCTTTACCTGACCCAACTTCTAAACCTTCAGGTATGTCCTCGGTAATACCCCTTTAATCTCATACATCAAAACTTCATGTCACTGCATTACTAAATAGATTTGCTTCTGCAGCCACCTCCCATGTTCCGATCATATAGGCAATCCTTATAAAAATAAGACGGCTTGCTCTATCCATAAATAGGTGGACTACCGCCCTGGAAACCTCTATTCAAGGTATAATTCTGAGTGCTTTGAAAAAGGTTGTAATGTCTCTAACAACCATCATTGATTAGCTATGCACCAGAATAACAATGTGTGAAATGAGACCAAGGGGCCAAAAATGAGGCGGCAACATTATAAACTACTATCACTAAATTTAAAACAGATATGTACCAGCTTAAGTCCACTAATATACACATGGTATAAAAGACCAAAGTACTTCCATATGTGTCAAGAATGCCTAATACAACCAATAGAGTCAAACATATAGTTGGGACTACGTTAGAGTCACAAATATTTGAGAATATGGATGCTGAAAATGAAGATCACATAAAGACCGTCAAAATCTTAATGGGTGCAAAAGTTCTTGTGTCAATGGTAAAAATTCTTTCTACTGTCTCCGATGTATTTAGCTCGTCTGGAGTAACAAAGAATCCCCTGGAAACAATGCATAGACCGATGAGGCGACTGCTTAAATAGGATACAATCTATTACCTTCGTCTCTATATTTCTTTACTTTCACTTCTGAAATATTTTTATTCGCATTTGAGGAAACATGCTATTATTTGCGGTGGGGAGAGCCCCATTTCTGTGTGGATAATAATGTTGTGTTTATTGGTTAAATGTTCTACATCGCATTTTAAACTTCTTTGTGAATATTTGACCTTATGTATCCTCTTTGGATTTTAATTGCAATCGACTTAAACCCGTCAAAGAAAATTTATTTTTCAAAAATAGTTGCAACCTTTTGTGTGGAAAGAATTTGTTCTTGTACAAATTTAAGTTTTGTTTTGATCAATACTACTAACATTCATAGTGCTCTCAATTGGACAAACATGAATGTACGCAATAACGAGACCATATGAATTTACATCGACAATATGTGAATTATTTGCATCTCATTGTGATTATCCATTTATCAAATTGATTTCTCTTGTGATGATCGATGCACAATAGGTAAAGTGTGTAGTCTTATTTATATTTAGTATCGATGCATTGTGTGATGAGCTTACTTTTACCCATTCATGAATAAACCTAGAATTTGCTATGTTAATTTGATTAATTTATTAAGGTGTCCTCTTGATATGATCTTTGAAACTTTTAAAGAGTGTGAGCCAAATTTGTCATAAAACTCTTTTGTGACCTACCCATGAGCATGTGAAACTCTTTTTTACACCCTTTGAGCCTTACCCTTCTTTGGAAGAAAACTTGTGAAAACCTAGACCTTTATTCAACTACCACCTTTAATCCTCATGACTTTTGATTGAATGAATCCCAATTTAAGCAAAAATATTATGTTGGGGTGTGGTGAAAAGGAGCAGGTGAAAGCAAGAAGTGCAAGAAAAGCCTAATAAAATCATGGTATTTCAAAGAAACAGAAACCCTTCATATAAAAAAAGAAAGAAAATAGAATGAAAATGAAAGATTATGGAATAAAACTCCAAAATAAATTTGGGTTTTCTAAGAAAACCATGGAAACAAATAATAGGATGCCTTAGCAACACCAGAAAAGAATTGATCGAAGAATGTGAAGAAAAGGATGTGTTGGAAGCCCCACAGTTCATGAGGATCTTTAGTGACCAAGCATAAATGACCATACCTTTGCACCATCCCCAGTCCAAGATTTAGAAAGACATTTTTGATATTGAATAATCCTAAACAATAATTGATTGGAAAATAATAGAAAACCTATGGGTGAAAACATGCATTGTTTTCCTCTTTCTGAGTGTGAGTGTTGCATCTTATTCCTGATCATAAAATAATTAAATTTTGTGCATAAATATGGAATCATTCTTTGTGTGAAGGCATTCTGATATTGTTGTTGATCTTGAACATGCATTAATATCAAGTATTGTGAGCATGAGAATCATTAGTAATGGTTCATCAATGATATAAATTGATTTTATTATTAATTTTCACTATAAAGACAAAACACAATTAAAATGATAAGATGGAAATTTTAATTTAAAAATAAAATAAATAGTATGATAATTTAAATAAAACATAACAATATAATACATAACATTATAATTTAAATACAAGATAAAATACAACACATAACATAATAATTAATTATGAATGAAGCAAGAATCATGCCTAGAAGATGTTGAACGTGCATACGGAGTTTTACTATCATGTTTTGCAATTATTATAGGACCATTATGTTTTATATTTTAGTACACAAATTTTTCTTTGCATGAGTTGTTTGAGACTTGTTTTGTATGTTCATGATTAAGTCTTGCGCAACACTATTTAGACATTGTTTTTGAAGTTGCTGAAAATGAGTTTTACTTTAGGAAAAGCGAAATTTTAGTTGGGGGTGTTGATGACTCAACGTAGAGGCCGGGAGGGACAGGGGGGCGACACACCGCGCAGCACGGTTGCCTTAGGGCTTATTTAATAGAGTAGTTTGTCCTCTAATGATCTTTAGTCTCAAATATCTTATGAAATTCTAAAGTTTTAGGTACTGTGAAGTTTTTTTCGTTCGGTAAAGCGAGGGAACATACGCGCAAAAAGGGAATAAAACGGTCGAAGGAACGTGAAAGTTGAAGCCTGAGCATCACCAACTATATTCGGATAGTCACCAAAGGGATGTATTCCTTATTTTTTCTAGAAACGAAATCCAGGAAGGAAGTGGATGAAAAAGGCAATGAAAGGACTAATCCTCGCTCGCCGAAAAATTTCGTGAAGCAATGGTATATCGCCCAATGATCCAGAAAATAACGATGTTGAAGGCAAGCACAAAAAGGTGACAAAGCAGAAGAAGGGAAGGAGGAAGAACTGTCTTAGGTCATTTGGTTGAGTGTGGCTAACCTGCCTGTGGTCCACGCAACACTTATTAGAAAAAGATATAAATAATACTCTACATTTGTACTTTAAGAAAGGTGCCAAACATAAGTAGTTTATTTTTGAACATTGTGAGAACTTTTCTTCCCGTTTTGGGTAACTGCTTTTAAATATGTAGAGATTTTTATTGGAGACTTATGAAGGAAGGGTTTCATTTCCCACGTGAAGTGGGTTGGTATCTCTAATTTATTGTGCTCATGTTAAGGATTGATTCGTATACGTATCTGATTTCTTTATCATTTTAGTTGTATTTTTTCATTACTTGATGTGTGTTTTTGGCTTGCCCGAGAGAGAGGTCATTAAACCAACACCGCTAGAATAATGGCCTAAGTATTGGGTCAACATGAATTTTATCCTGAGAGGGTGATCCCTAATCCCATATCCTAACACTCATCTCGATAGAGTCAGTGAGGTAAGGCATAGTGTTACACCCTCAAAATAATCTAGGTTAAGTTATAGCCTAACACGTGTGTCATGAGCTTTAAAGTCCTAAAATGTTTTAAGATGATGTTTATAAATAAGTATAAACTTTGTTGATTTTTGAAGTTCAAACATCGATGAACGTCCATGACGTTCGAAAGATATACCTTGAGGCATGCCTGTACATTTAGGTGTGCCTTTGCATGTTAAGTGTTCGTTTTTGTTGAAATTTATGTGAGAGGTTCCTAACATGTGTACGAGTGTATTTGGGTTTGAAACGTCCGGGCAAAACTTTCCAAAGACCAACCAAAGTGTCCTTGAGGAGGACCCAACTATGAGACAAGACAATCAAAAGCAGTCACCGTCTACGGAGGGTAGTCTACGCCTCATAGATTGGGTGACACCCCGTAGATTGTTTTGTAGATCCAGACTTGTTGGTTAGATATGAAGCTTCCATGGTGGAGACTTTGACCAATACGAAGGTTTCCAGCACGTCCTATCGATGGGTCAACACCCCATCGTCTTGTGTCCTTTAATTGATACCTACTGATATTTTGTGCATGTGTTTCAGCCAAGCAAGGGAAATTTAGGGTTTTCACTAGCCTTCCTAAAATTATTTGGGCAGTTTCTTAAGGTGTTTTGGGTATTTTAAGTAGGTTTATAAGTCTAGAACCCCTATTCAAGTCATAATTCACAATCTAAACCCCAAGGACGAACTCTTTAGGACTCCATTAAACTTTGAAAGGAGATTGAGATATTGAAGCTTGGTTTATATATCAAATATTCTCAAATTTCGTAGTCTAGGATCAATTATGGTACGGTTTTCATCGTTGAATCTTCTTTATTCAAGTAGTTAATCTTCAAAGTGGCTTTTCAAGACTTCCCAAGAAGATGAACTTCTAATTTGTAATTGAGCCATGGTTCTTGCATAAAACAATTTGAATCACAGTATTATGATTAAATTGATGTTAATTTGAAGATTATAAGTTAAATGCTCTTTGAACCCATGCAAATCATGAACTCTTGATTCTTACTATATTATGGATGATTTTAAAATGTCTCAATAGGGTTGATTTCTTGAGTAGTTTACTTGGGGGATCTTGAATTATGTAAGAATTATAACTTATGTAATAATAGTATGTAGGATGTCCTAAATTAATGAAATACATATGGTATTATGTTTAGTCATCCTATATTATGATTATTGGGTTAAACTGGTGACTATGGCTATTGGTAAGAGCCTTTATGGATTGAATTTGCTATGGATTGGAGATTTTATTATTGGATTGGTGGTATGTTGACCTAACCTTATATATATTGTGTATTATAGGCCTTTAATTATGATGATGGTTGGTATGGTCCACTTATGGTGGCGGTGCTTATGTGCTATACTTGTGAATAATGTGGCCTTTTCGCAATTACTTTATGAATTGTGAAACAATATGGCCTCGTCGGCATTAATTTATTAATATGATATTTTCATGTTATAATTTGAATATGTGAGTATTGTGATTATCTTTATGACTTATATGTATATAAGACATCAAAGTGTGTAACCTTCCAAGTGATTATATGTGATCATGATAGGGTATTTGATGCCTAGTAGTTTAATACTTGATGTTGAAATGTGAATTTTCCTAGTTGTATATATGATCACTAGGATCAGTAATGTTGATGATTCAATAGAATTGTGTAGGATGACTTGCAAGCATACTAAGTTGTCTCTATGTGCTTCTTGAATGATATGTTATATGTGATGAAGGAAAATATATGTGTCTTGTTTTGATAACCTTGTGTCCCTTACTTGGTACATGAAGAATATGGAAATGAATCTTGACTTAGTAGACTAAAGCACCTTTGTCATGAATTTATATGTATGAATAAAATATGATTTGAATATAGTAAAGAAGGACATTTATGTGGAATCTTTTGAAACAAGGTTATGATACAGTTGAAGTTGAAAGTTGTAATGGTACCCTTCTCATGTGAATGGTGGACTTAGGGTTGGTTGGCTGGAATGACATGAATTATCCTTAGGAAAATCATTGAGCTATCCTCTTAACCATCATAAGGCATCCCTTTGTGACCTCATTGGTAAGGTGTATTATGATTTGGTGATGAACAACATATTGTATCTCTTTGTATGCTCCTTTATCAAATTAATCTATGAGAACAAAGGCTAGTACCGAGTGATTATGCTTGGGGAGTTGCTCTAGTTGTATGAAGGAGACTAGTGTACAAGGAAAACCTTGATATTTCTTAACCATGTCCCTACATAGGATGTGTCCTAGTTCTACCCTTGGCAAGTAGAACACCCTCTATCAGAGTAGGGTTTGACTATGAATTCCATGCTTAGCTAACATGATCTATGTCGATTTTTTCCTATTCTCATCATGTGGGATACATGCTAGTGTTGGATATGTAATATGATGTTTAGGTAGTGGAATGGAACTATATCTAGTCATTGCACGACTAGGCTTTGAAGACATTAGTGCATGAGTTCCCTAGATCTTCTCCAAGACCATTATGTGAAAGTCCTTAAGTGTTGAATGTCTCTTCAATTATCCAATGTACAGAATCACACAAATAAAGGTATTTATCTAGAGTACCTTTAAGGATTTTTTAGGTAGGCTTGGAGAGGGTGTATGGTTGTTCTCTTCATCTCTTACTTATGTTAGTCGTAGAGAATTTCAAGGTTAGGTGGTTAAGTTAATGAAATGGGAATAATCTTATCTTAGGTAATCTAAAGGATCTCTTTGGTGTGTATGAAGGGATTGTATGGGCGATCGCTTCATAACTTACTGAAGAGAGCCTTAGAATCACCTTTGGTAGGAGGGTATCATGTTTATGTGTGTTGAAGTGATATTTATGTTATATGGTGGAATGTGCCTTATATGTGAAGTTATTGTTGTATGTGGTTCTTATACTTATGATATGAAGTTTTACTCAAAAAAGCATATCCTTTTATCATGATTTTGTGCATTATGTCATACTTAGTACATGCAGTGTACTAATTTCATAAATTTGGTCTATCTCTAAAGGTGTAGGTGGCATTTGAGAGGAGTACGAGAAGAAAAGCTTGGAAACTAAGACTCTTTCAAGCAAAGGTGGGGTATGTCCTCACTTTATTTGAGGACATTATTATCTTAAGATTTCTTTGTCAAAAGTATTATATAGACTAAGTATTTCCATATTTGGATTGCATGGGACGTGGCCGAAATATTAGAGTGTCTAAGATGGTGACATTGAGACCTAGCCTTATTCATTTTGTTTTCTATGAAAGATTTTTTGAAATATTATTCTTGTGAAAATTTTTAATTCCGCACTACTTGGATTACATGTATGCAATGAATGATCTCTAAGTGCTGGACAAGACCTCCGAGAGGTCAAGTACGGTGTGCCACGAGTTGAGGAATGCCCTAACTTCTAGTATGTGCTCTTGGGTTGTGACAAACTTGGTATCAGATCATAGGTTATGAAAGTTGTCTTAGAAATCCAAAATTCTCAATAAGCCACGTCTAGTAGAATCTTGTTCATCGGTTTGAGTCGCGACACATCTATGAGTGAGAGGCTATAGGATAATAGAATGTCTCTTCTTTTCTACTCTTTTGTTGTGTTGTATAGTTAAAAGTTAGCAACGTCCTTCTTAGTGTTTTTCCTTGTGTTTATAGGAGATGACTACTAGAAGGATGGTTGATAGAAGGTTGGAAGAGGAAGGGATGCAAGAGAAATCTCTCCAAGGTTGACTAGCTCCATAATGAGTTCAAGTTCCTCACGATGCTCAAGTTCTCCTCAAGGTGATAAAGTCCCTATTGGAGGTGAAGGTACTGAGGTTCCGGCGGTTTCTAGGACATTACTAATGGAGATATTAGAGAGTCTCTACTTTCTTTAGCCCGATCTATGACAACTCATTTGACTAGAGACATTGGGCCTTGGGTGAATGCTTTGGAAAGTTCCATGTCCTCTAGGTTGAGAGACTTTATGAGAATGAATCCTCCAATTTTTGTAGGCTCTAAGCTGCGAGAGGATCCTCAGAGGTTCTTGATGATGTGTATAAGGTGTTGAGTGTCATGGGGGTGACTTCTAAGGTGAAGGCAGAGTTCTTTCATATCAATTGAGGGATGTTGCTCAACTATAGTACACTCAACGGAAAGATAAAAGGTCAGTTGAGTTAGGTCCCAAATAGTGAAAAAAAGATTAAGGAGGCTTTCATAGAAAAGTACTTTCCTCGTGAGAGGAGGGAGGTGAAGGTTGAGGAGTTCATTAACATAAGCAAGGTAATATGAGTATTGAAGAATATTCCTTGAAGTTTATCATGTTGTCTAGGTATGCCCCATCTTTGGTGTCTAATCCTAGGGATGAGATGAAAAGGTTTGTGAGAAGTGTTGCCAACCTTATGAAAGAAGAGTATTGTACTGACATGCTCCACAATAACATGAACTTGTTTATGCTTATGGTGAAGAACAGTGGATACAATGAGCAAAACCAACCTCGGTTTATGAAGAGGGCTCCAAACCATGATTGACCTAGTGCATCTAGGGTCAAGGGTGAAGATGGGAGTAGTTCTGAAGGTGTTAAGTCTATTTGCTCTACTCGTGGGAAGAAGGACTTTGGGAAATATCTAGTTGGAATCGGAAATTTCTTCGATTGTGGTAAGGATGGTCATAAAGTGAGGTATTTTGCTAATATTGCAGCTATAGGAAATAACCTAAGCAAGATCATCAAAGTGTTTTGAATTGTGATGCTCCTAAGAGGAATCTCTTCTATGCTTTCCGAGACAAGGGAACAAAGACGGATGATGATGATGATGCCGATAAGTTATAGATTTCTCTATTGTGTTTTGATGGGTTTCTTCTATTTGGGGAGTATGAGGAGTAGTGTAGTTGTGTTTTGTTGTCTCTTCCATTCCACTGTATTCAAGCTGCGGAAATAGATTGTTCATAGTAGGCATCGTGCAGGTTGCATTTTGTTAAGCAGTTTTGTGGAAATTAAATTTCATTGATTCCTCGCATTGTACATTTTATGAAATTTTTTATGTTGTAAAATGATTTTATAAGGTTTTGTCATTCATATTAGCATGCTATCATTCTAGGTTGCTTAAAGTTGCATTGGTGATCTAGTGAGCATGTTCATTATGAAATACTTGAAATTTTTCTTAATGGTGTTCTCATGAGATAGGGCTGTAATTAAGCATAAAAATGATGTATTAATCATGATAATGTGTGGAGAAGGAGGTTTCTCACTATATGAAATGAAGAATGTGATTCTTGAATAATGAGTTATAGATTAGATTCTATCCTCTTGTTGTGCTTTGAGTCTCTTAATTATGTGAAATAGGTGTTCCTTCCAATTGTTTATTATGTATTATGTGGTATCGTTATATTCTGCTTGTCTTAAGTTATTATCTCTTGAAAGTTCCTAAAATAAAGAAAGTGTCATTCGAGGACGAATGTTTCCAAGTGGAGAGTATTTTTACACCCTCAAAATGACATAGGTTAAGCTAGATCCAAACACGTGTGTTAAATTTTTAAGGTCCTAAAATTGTTTAAAATGATGTTTATAGGCAGTGCCTTTGGTAATATTTGGAGGTTAAACGTCCAAGAACGTACATGACGTTCGAAAGATATGTCTTTAGACGTGTTTGTACGTTTAGGTGTGCCTTTGCATGTTTTACTTGTTTGTTTTTGTTGTATACGAGTGTATTTGGGTTGGAAACGTCCATGCAAAACTCTACAAGGAACAACCAAAGGGTCTTTGAGGAGGATTCAACGTGTGAGACAAGAGTGTCCAATATAGTCACCATCTACGGAGGGCAATCTACGCCACGTAGATTGGGTGACGCTGCATTGATTGTGTTGTATATCCAGCCTTAGTGGTGGGATTTGAGGCTTCCATGGTGAAAATTGATCCCAACAACAGTTTCCAACATGGCCCATCGATGGGTCGACACCCCGTCGTCTGGTGTCTGTCAATTGACTCATGTAGATTTTCTGCAGATGTCTCGGTCAAGCAAGGGAAATTTGGGGTTTTCACCTAACCTTCCTAAAATTATTTTGGTGGTTTCTTAAGTGAGTTTTGGGTATTTTAAGTAGGTTTATAAATCTAGAACCCTATTCAAGTAATTATTCAGAATCAAAATCCCAAACACAAGGAAAAATTCACTAGGATTCCATTGAAGCTTGAAGGGAGATTGGAGCTTTGAGCTTGAAGCTCGGTTTCTCCATCAAAACATATCAAATTTTTCGTCTTAGAATAAATTAAGGTATGGTTATCATCCTTGAATCTTTTTGCTTCAAGGAGACAATCATCAAACTTGTTTTTCAAGACTTTCTAAAAAGATTAAGTTCAATTGTAATTTAGACATGGGTTCTTGCATAAAATGATTTGATTCAAAGTGTTATGATTGAATTGATGTTATGTTTATGATTCTAAGTTAAAAACTCTATGATTCCAAGCAAATCATGAATTCTTTATTTTGACTATATTATGGGTGATTATATCTTGTCTCAATAAGGTTGATTTCTTCAGTAGATTACTTGGGGCTCTTGAATTATTTAAGAATTACATAATTGTATATAGGTTGTCCTAAATTGATGAAATACATATGGTGTTATCATGATTCATTCTATACTGTGATTATTGGGTTAAATTGGTGACTATGGCTATTGGTAAGAGCCTTTATGGATTGAATTGGTTTAGTTAGCCATGGATTGGAGATGTTTTTATTAGATTGGTTATATGTTGACCCAACCTTATCTATGTTGTGCAGTATAGGTGTAGCGACCTGTTTAGTCGTTTTGAGCAGCAGATTTTAATTCTGGAAAAACTGGCAGGGTCGACGGATCCCACGACGGACCGTCATAGGCACGACGGGACCGTCGAGGGGTCCGTTACCAAAACACTTAGCATTTATAAAAATTGAGTGCTAAGAGCGATCTCTGATGTCACGACGGGATGCAGGACGGACCGTAGAAAGCTTCCGACGGGCCGTCACAGACTTCTTAATGAATTTTGTTCTGAGTTTTGACGGAAGAAGCAGGACGGACCGTCGCAGGCACGATGGGCGTCACAGGCTGCTTGACCCTGACTGGGTCGGAGTTCTGTTAATATTATTTTAAGGGCTTTTTGGACTTATTCATGCTTATCATTATTAAAGTTAGTGGTTTAATGTTAATTTTATACTTGGGGGTGAAAGGGACAACCTTGGCAATAAATAGTGGGTTCACTTTTATCATTCTTTTTACTAATTTATATGATAATTGAGGGTAAAAGAAAGAGGGTTGAATAAGAAAAACAGAAAGAACCGAGAGAGAAGGGAGAAACGAACGAGAGGAAGAGAAAGAACGCAGAGGAAAGCAAAGGTTTTGGGAGGGCTTGTTCAATCGCGATTCTTCGGTGGAGTAGGTTATGGTTTATTGCTATTCGTCGCTCAACTCTATAGCGCATGATATGTGTTGGGTAGTAAAGTAAGTCTTTATATGCTTACTGTGTGTATGCATGATGTGATTTTATATAATTGTGATGAAAACTAGCAGATGAGGTGTTGAATCTTAAATTCTAAATTTATCTTGTTTATGATGATGCCGTGCATAAAGAAGGCGCTGATGAACTAAAAGAATAGGTTACAGAGGATCGGGTGTTTCACGTTCGACACCATGATAGTATTATGGATCGGAGTGTCACGTTCCGGACACCAGATAGTATGGATCGGAGGTCATGTTCCGACACAGGATAGTATAGGGAGGAGTGTCACAGTCCGACACCGGATAGTATTGCATGGATCGAGTGGCACGGTCCGGCATCAGGATAGTATGAGGATGGAGTGTCACGTCGGACAAAGGATAGTATGAGGATCGGAGTGGTCACGTTCGACACTCAGTATAGACTATGGATCGGTTGTCACGTTTCCGACACCAGGATAGTATATGGATCAGAGTGTCACGTCCGACACATGATAGCTATTGATGGATTGGAGTGTCCACGTTCCGCACCAGGATAGTATGAGGATCGGAGTGTCAAGTTCAACACTCAAGATAGTATGTGGATCGGAGTGTCACGTCCGAACACCAGGATGAATATGGACGGGTGTCACGTTACGACACCAGAATAGTATATGGATCGGAGTGTTCACGTCCGACACCGGCTATATTGATGGGACGGACTGTCACGTTTCGGCCACCAGGTAGTATGAGATCGGAGTGTCACGTTCCGACACCAGGATAGTATGAGGATCGGAGTGTCACTTCCGACACCAGGATAGAATAGGTATCGGGTGTCACGTTTCCGACTCCAGGATAAGATGATGAGGATCGGAGTGTCACGTTCCGACACCATCGGAGTGTCAGTACGACACGAGAGGGATAAAGATAGAATCTTGAATATGCTTTAATATACTTAATCCAAAGACATGTTTCCAAAAGAGTCTGGTGTGGAGGCTTGAGTCCTAATGGATGTGGTTGGTGATGTTATAAATGATTTTATTACTTGTGCTATACATCCAGTTAGATATTAGTGATTTTATATATTAGATGAAATATTATTGCTTTATTTTGGTTGGCCGATGATACCTACTCAGTACCCGGTTTTTTAAAGACCCCGACTGTAATTGTTTTCTTTGTTATTTGTGGAGTGCAGCAAACGTCCATCGTTTCAACTCAACCGCAACCTAGGCCAGTCTTCATCACGTCGGATATCAGGGTGAGCTAATGCTTCTGCTTGTACTGGATAATCTTCTTCATGTCTTGATGCCTTGAAGTCTTGGCAGGGATAGGCTTTTTACTTATTTTAGCTCTTAGATCCTCTTAGATTATGAATTTGAGAATAGATGGTTCTTGTGTGATGACTTCAGATTTTGGGGATGATAAGTTTATCATTTTAGAAGTAAGTAATTGATTTCAGTAATGAGTTTTACAGTCTGTCCGCCCATTATATTCTGTTTATTATGTTTGAAATGTTGGGGGTAAGATTGGTTGGTTTTTTTTTTTGTTTTCTCGCTCACAAGGAGAGTAATGTGGGGCCACTGCGCCCGTTTGGGTCGTGACAACCTTGGATCCGCGATTAGGTCTCGTTGGTCTCATCACACAAGAACAGGCTAGTAGATCTAAGGAAGGTTAGGGGGACGCCTTTACTTTTCTTTGAGAGGCTATACGACTTGGAAATTCCATTCTTTCGTCTTTCGTGCTTACTTGGATCAATGGTATATGACCATCTTCACTCTATTCGCAGATTGTTAGAACTAGGCAACGACTGCGCAACACCAGCCACCGGCAGGACGGGTGCGTTGAGCCAGCCACTGGGGCTGTAGTTCGAAGAGGAGAAGTGGCAAGGGGCGTGTAGAGGTCGGGGGAGGAAGTCTTCTAGAGGGAAGAGGACACAGCACCTGTACCATCTGTACTAGGTCGGGACTCTCCACCGGACTGAGGAAGTAGTAAGATGAGGGGAGGGGGAAGGGGAAAGTGAGCACGTACAAAATGAGGAATTACACCCCAACCTAACCAAGAGACGATAATCAGGTTCTTGCTTATCTTAGCGGGTGATCTGATCAAGACCAGCACCTCCAGTGTTTCTGCACCGCACCTCAGGTTACGGAAGTACGGACAGGCGCTACTAAGGCTCCCGCATGGTGCATCATTGGAAATAGGCCTGTTTCACTCGTTTGACTACAGGGGCCCATAATGACAAGTGATCAGCATGAACTTTTAGTAAGTCTTGCAATTGAAACATCCAGTCTTCAAAGGGTTGCTGAAATTAGGATGCCTACAATTTTCTGGGTTATTGTCATGAGTTACTACATAAAAAAAAAAATGGGCATAGTGAAGATTTGGAGTGGGAGTTTGTAACTATCAGTTTCAGGAAATGCCAAAATGTGTGGCGGTACATGTGAGTGTAACCGCACAGGCCACTATGACCTTGGGCGTCATTCTCATAGGATTTAGAGAAGTATATCCCCCGGACCTGAGGGATAGGAGGAGAGATGAGTTTTGAGGCCTAGAGCACAGGCAAAGATGTCGTGTCTGGTATAGGCTAAGTCCGTGCATTATCACAGGATGCCACCCAAATTTGTTTCAGTCCAAAGAGAGGATTCGCGTTTTGTGAAGGGGTTGAGGTCAGATTTGCGATTCAGCCTTACAGGTAGCGGCTACAGCGAACTCCTTTCAGGAAGTGGTAGACTTGTGATAGAGGGGAGGGAGTGAAGCCAGGAATTCACCATGGCATAGACATCTAAAGGTTTCGTTAAGGGAGGTGAGTTTAAGGTGCTTACTCCAGAGGGCAGGGTTCGGAGGTTATCCAGCTGACCTATTAATTATTCACTGCAGATAGTAGTTGGGGGTACACCGCAGCGGTCAAAACTATCTGAGTTGGGAGGTTATCCCAGACTTCGTATTTTCACAGAGACAAGATGCTTGAATCCAGGAGTGTTATGGATGTGGAGAGACTGGCACATCAAGGGTATTGTCCAAACAAAGGTACAGACCTCAAAAGGTAGAGGTAGAGGTGGTCATGGAAGGGCCGTCATTCTGGAGGGCATGGTTGCCGAGGTAATGGTGGTCACCCACAACTGGCAGGGGTGACGGGCAAACTGTAGCTACTACAATAACACATGGTAGGGGCAATGGGCGCAGGTGATAGGGCCCACTGTTACGCTTCCTGGGCGATCGAAACGAGAGAATCAGATGCGGTTATCAACAGGTAATCTTTTGGTTGTTGATTGCATGGCTTCTGTATTATTTGATCCAGGCTCCACATTTTCATATGTATCTTCCAGCATTTGCTTACTGGCTTCATTTAATTGTGAATTGCGACATTCTGTTCGTGCTTCTACTCGGGGGTGAGTCTGTGATAGTGAAAAGGGGTTAGGTCTTGTCTTGTGACTTTATGGGGAGCGATACTCAGTAGACTTGGTTGATCTGAGAAGGTTATTCGATGTAATTCCTTGTGTATGACTTGGCTTTCTCCAAACTTTGCAATATAGATTGTATGCGAAAACTGAAACGTTGGACAAGCCTGGGACAAAATCTGTTAGTGTGGGAGGGTGCCTACCAATTCCACCCATGTTCGTGTAATCTCCTTTCTTCGTGATAGAGAATGGTTGGTAAACTTTTTGGCACACCTCCGGGATGATACACCAAGTACTTCAATTGAGTCGTTTCGTAGTCGTGAGTTTCTAGGAGGTTCCTGCCAGGGACCATCTGGTAGCCACCGGATAGAGATATGACTTCGCATGATCTGGAGCCCGTGTACTCACGCGCCCATTTCCATCCCTACTTATAGAATGGCTCCAGAAGAGTTAAGGAGTTAAAGGCCCAACTTCAAGAGTTGTTAAGGTTAAAGGTTTCATTAGACCAAGTGCATCCCCTTGGGTCTCCGGTTTTATTTGTGAAGAAGAAGATGGGGGAGTTTTCGGATGTGCATAAACTACAGGTGTCACGACCCAACCCGATGCCGTGACTAGTGCCCGTTTTGGACACCCCCATACAAACCTGCTAAGTATAACCAACAGAAACTAAGACGATATGATATTAAATCAAATCAAGCCAATCCCGAGCGTCATATATATATAAGAGGACCTGTCCTAATAAGGATCATAACCATTCAACCATAACAGCATACGCGAGCCGACAAGGCCGCCACTATTCAAAGCATAATAACATATGTATGCCGACAAGGCTGCCACTACACAATACACAATGATGCACGCAGCCGACAAGCTGCCTTGTACAAGCGGACATCCCAAACAAACCATGTCCAGACCATTATCCAAAACATATATATACAACCAATAATGTCCACAGACCTCTAAGAGTACATTAGTGAAACTCGACGGGACAGGGCCCCGCCATACCCATAGACGAGCAAAAGACTCACAAAGTTATGTACCAAAACGACTGGGTCTCAGAACATTGGAGCTCCCCAACGCAGAGTAGATATCCTAGGCGGAGGATCACCGAACTGTGCGTCTACACCTGCGGCATGAAACGCAGCCCCCCGAGGAAAGGGGGGTCAGTACGGACAATGTACTGAGTATGTAAAGCTAAGGTAAGAGACAGGATACCAATATGGCAAGTCGAAACAAATATCGCTACACATATACCCTTTTAAGAGAAAATCATGCATATATTTAACATTAAGGTGCTCAGCTTCCTAGTAAGGGGCTCGGCAAAAAAATCATCACGTCATCTCCGTCATCATCATCATCATAACATACATCCTCATCACCATCATATAATAATATACATCCACCCCCCTCTATGAGGAACTCGGTGACATATGCAGAAACTCCGCACGAACATACCGGCCGGGACTCGGTTGAAATGATAAATGACCTATGCACGAGCAGAATATATGAGCAACCATATGCAATTAAAATCATTTCTTATAACTCAATAGAACAATCAACGTGTAACCAGCAGGAGTATTACCAAAGATAATGTTTTATCAAGATTATGACCTTTAATACGATATGGAAACGTAAAATCTCAATGACTCTAAGAAGCATTACCATAGATATTAGAGATCATCATAGCCTTAGACATAGCCGATATATAGAGGAAAATTGTGGAAGCAAGAATATACGTCACCTAGACGCTCTAGAGATAAGTATCAAATCTGTCCGTTATTCGCTTATTTTTAAAAGTCATGCAGCAAGAGAAGAAGGACAACGTTACATACCGTATAATCAGCCGCACGTCCAATATTGATACTGCTCAAGCTATTAATCTATAACAAGCAACAATCGTGCCGCAATTAATAAACATCATGCTTTACTTTCTTGTAAGCTAGCTAATAATCTAACGAAAATTCGCAGCCACCCTCCCCTATTTCCTTACTTCGCCCCATCCGACAACAATCCAAATTATCCACAGAATCCCAATAACACTATAACCCAAAGAATCATATTAACAGCCCCCTCCCAACACAGTTCCGTCTCGGCAACCATAGCAGCGACAACGACACACCGAGCGATAAACTCGTTTTATAATTCGCAACACATCTAACTTATGTATTCATCCTTTGGAGTATATACTCATAATCACATTCAACATCATACATATGCCAAACAGAATTTTCCTGCAGTTTGCTTTAATCAAAACACCCAGCACCAACACGACACCACTATAATCCGATTATGGTTTCCATTCATACTTAGCACATTCATAACTAAAACAAACTTCCTAACTACGGTCACGCCCCCTTCTAAAATTAATGGATAATTAACAAGGGTATTCTAGAAATTAACACACCCAACAGGAATTACTAACCGAATTATTTGCAGCTGCTGGGCAAGAGTTGCAGGGTTGGTTTCTCTCATTTCCATGGCTGCCTAGAACAGTGGTGAAGAAGAAGATGATATAGCAGCAATGCATTTCACCACTTTATTTAGCATGGAGTGGATTTTCTCCACCTCATTTATAGTATGAAGTGGAGGCAGCCCCCCTCTACACCTGTCCACTAAGGCCCGCCACAATCTGATCCCTTTTTAATTTTTTTGCCTTGAGTGGTGGGGGCCCACTGGATTAAATTAATCCTAATCACCACCAATTATGAGTGGTGGGGCCCATTGGATAAATCAATCCAAATTAGCCACTAATTAATCCCCACTTAAAGTTAATGGCACTTACATTAGCCAACTCATACTTAATATCACATTTGGAAATAACATCCTTGCCCTATATTTCTTTACGTCTTCTAGATCACGATGCGCACTACGTATAAAAAAATACGAGGCTAACATCCTTCCCCCTTAGGAACATTCGTCCTCGATGTTAAGTTAGCGTCTTGCAAACAAATTCCACAGCAGGTCTTTCAAAAGTTTACTTCAACCTGCATTCCGTAACTTACAGATGCCTCACAGCTACATAATCTCATTATCTATCAATATAGTCAAGCTAGAATTGAATTACCCATCGTACGGGGAACAAGTAAGGATACTTATTCTTCATTTCGTCTTCCGCTTCCCAAGTCATTTCCTCCCTATTGTTATTTTGCCACAACACTTTGACGGAACCACATCCTTAGTACGTAACCTTCTACCTTGAATCAAGTATAGCCACGGGTTTCTCCTCATATACAACTCCTCTGTTACCTGAATACATCTACAGGGAATACTCTGAAGGATCACCAATACATTTACGTAGCAATCGTACATTGAAGACTGGATGTACCGCCTCCAAATCAGATGGTAGATCCAACTCATAGGCAACCTTGCCTATCCTACGAACAATCTGATAAGCCCAATGTATCTCGGACTGAGCTTCCCCTTCCTGCCGAATCTCATCACACCCCTCATGGGTGATATACCTTCAGGAATACCCAGTCACCAATCTGAAACTATCCAAATCTCGACGCTGATATCTGCATACTCTGTCGACTCTGGGCTGCTATAATCTTTCTTCTGAATAAGCTTCACCTGTCAACAGCTTGCTGAATCACACTCCGGGCCTATTAACTTAGTCTCGCCACCATCAAACCAACCAAAGGTGATCTCACTTCCTCCCATAAGGCCTCGTACGGTGCCCATCTGGATACTAGATGGTAGCTATTATTATAGGCAAACTCAATGAGCGGCAAGTGGTCATCCCAGCTGCCTTTGAAGTCAATAATACAGGCCGCAACATATACTTCTAGTGTCTGAATAGTACGCTCAGCCTGCCCATCAGTCTGAGGGTGAATGCTGTGCTAAGGTTTCCCTGTGTCCCCATCCCTCTGAAACGATCTCCAAAAGTTGGCTGTAAATTGAGCGTCCTCTGTTCTGATATAATGGACGTGGGAACCCCATGAAGTCTCACTATCTCCCTGACATATAACACCTCGCAATCTCAGCCGATAAGTAGTCCTGACTGGAAAGAAAATGGGGCCGATTTCGTCAGCCATCTACAATAACCAATAGAGTCATACTCCGTTGAGTGCGAGGGTAAGCCTGTAATGAAGTCCATATTAACATCTCCCATTCCAAGTCGGGATCTCTATCTCCTGTAATAATCCACCAGGCTTTTGATGTTCGATCTTGACTTGTTGACAATTGGGCACGAGCAACAAACTCCGCTATGTCCTTTTTCATGCCCTCCCACCAATATAAGCTCTGAGGTCATGATACTTTTTGTTGACCCTGGGTGAATAAATAACGGGCAGTGTGCCTCTCCCCATAACCATGCCGTCGTAGCCCCGCTATTCGGTTACACACAATCTGCCTCATAATCTAACTCTCCTTCAGGTGTAACATTAAATGGGGTCTTTTCCTTTTGAAGAGTTGCATCTCTATACTGTGCCAGAATAGGGTCCTTGTATTGGTTGTCTCTTTACCTCATCTATGATTGAGGCTCAGCAACCTCTCGATAGAAACTCCACTATCTCCGATTATCTAGACGGACTCCAACTGGAGATCCGCTGAATCTCCCGAACCATATCCCTCCCTTCTGGTTGTACATCTGTCAAGCTACCCATGGACTTACGGCTAAGAGCATCTTCTACAACATTTGCTTTCCTGGATGATTAAATATCAACACATCAATCCTTTAGCAACTCTAACCACCGCCCTCTGTCGTAAGTTCAGCTCCTTCTGTTTAAAGATATATTGGAGACTCTTATGATCTGTATAGATGTCCACATGGACACCATATATAAATGTCTCCATATCTTCAACGCATGAACCACGACGCTAACTCCAGATCATGAGTAGTAGTTCTTTTCATGCTTCCTAAGTTGTCGGGAGGCATAGGCTATAACTTTGCGCATGCTGCATCAATACACATCCTAGCCCAACACCAGCAAAATCACAATAATAACATAGCCGTCTGGTCCCTCCGGAAGAGTTAGGACTGGAGTTGTAGTCAATTTGTCTTTCATAGCTGGAAGCTTCGCTCACAAGCATCTGCCCACTGGAACTTAACTGCCTTTTGAGTTAGCCTTGTCAAAGGCGCTGAAATTGGGGCAAACTTTTCTACGAATCTCCTGTATATCCTGCAACCCAAAAAGCTGCGTACTCAGTAGGTGTCGTAGGTCTGGGCCAAGTCTTTACGCCTCAATCTTCTGCGTGTCTACCCAAATACCATCAGCTCCAATAATATGCCCCAAGAATGCCACTGAAGTCAACCAGAACCGCACTTAGAAAATTTAGCATACAACTTCTGGTGCTGAGAGCACCCTAAGTACCGCCTCTAAATGATCTGCATGCTCCTCTTCTGACGTGAATAGACCAGAATATCGTCTATAATACAATAACAAACATATCAAGGAATGTTTTAAATATCGATTCATTAAATCCATGAACACCGCTGGAGCATTAGTCAGCCCAAAAGAGAGCACCTAAACTACTAATCCCATATCGGGTCCGGAATGCAGCCGTTCTTTGGAATATCTGCCTCCCTTACCCGCACTGATGATAACCTGACCGCAAGTCTATCTTTGAAAAACACTTTGCACCCTGCAACTGGTCAAATAGATCGTCAATCCTGGGAGGGGATACCTTTCTTATTGTTTACTTTGTTCAACTGCCTATATCAATGCACTCCGCAGCGACCCATCCTTCTTCCTCACAAACAGTACCGTGCTCCCCAAGGTGACGTACTAGGCCTGATGAAGCCCTTTTCTAGCAATCCCCTCAATTGCTCTTTCAATTCTTTCAACTCAAGCAGTGCCATTCTATAAGGAGGTATAGATATAGGCTGGGTATCTGGCAGTACATCTATAGTAAACTCTATCTCCCGTTCTGGAGGAAGCCTGAAGTTCCTCGGGGATACATCGGGAAATTCATTAACTACCGGGACTGATCGAAGAGTCGGCCTCTGCCTTATGTCATGCACCCGAATCAGATGGTAAATATAGCCTTTTCTAACCATCTTCACGGCCTTGAGGTATGAAATGAACTTACCTTTCGGCGATACTGTACTTCCCTTCCACTCTATAATCGGTTCCCCTGGAATGAAATCGAACTATCTTTCCTCTGCAATCAACATTAGCATAACAAGCAGCCAACCAATCCATGCCCATGATAATATCAACTCAATCATATTTAACTCTATTAGATCTGCTACGGTACGATGACTATATATAACTACTGAACAATTCCTATATACTCGCGTAGCTATAACAAAATCTCCTACGGTGTAGCTACCTCAAATGGTTCTATCACTCAGACTCTATTCCGATCCTACTAGCAACAAAGGGAGATATATAGATGATAGGTGGAACCTGGGTCTATCAATGCATACACACTTGGCAGGGAAATAATGATAATTACCTGTGATCACATTGGTGATGCTCCTGATCTTGCCTATTAGTCAAAGCCTATATCGGTTTGAGGACCGCTAGAACTGGAAGCTCCACCACGTCCTCTACCACGGCCTGCTGGCGCCTAAAACCCGCCCGTAGGGCGCTAGCCACAGAAGAAGGTGAACCAGCAACGGACCCTGTAGGCTGTGCCATACCACCTGCACTACCTCTAAGGTGACACTCCCTCATAGTATGGCCCTGACGGCCGCAAGAAAAACACGCACCTTAGCCCAACGACATTCCCCAGGATGGACTTACCACAACGAGAACACCGAGGCAAGGTGGCCTCGACTGCTCAAACCCCTGCCCATCTGTGACCCTGACGCCCTAGAGCTCGGACCAGCTTCCGAATATCCATACGATCAAACCCCCTACCCATAACGTGGGGTGCACTCTGTGCTGGCTGGAAGAAAACTAACACTGCTGCTGAGACTTGCCCCTTTGAAACTCGTCAGGATAACCTCTGATCTAGCTAGCCCTCTTATGCTGGCCTCTATTTAATCTCTATCTGGATGACGTCCCCGGTGCCGATCCTCTACCCTTGTGCATATGCCTGCAACTGAGCAATGTCCATACCTGGCTGAAGAGTCACTGCCATACAACCGTCAATCAAATAACGACCCATCCAATCACATAACGATGTACCCTGTCTGCCATAGTTCATGCCACATAGTAGGCGCTGCCTAGCACATGAATGCAAACTCCGAGCATACTCTCGAAAACGCTCCTGCCATTTGCTCAAACGCCAGATCATCGACTCTAGCTCCTTCATCTCTGGAGGCAGAAGTGCCCTGGAACAGCCTCCACAAATTCATCCCATATCCGCTGGAGGAGACGCCGTCACCCCTAGATAACTCCCAAGACATACCATTAATAGCTACATCCCTCAAAACGCTACTTAGCGCAACTGCAACAGACTCGGTCTCCGAGCCTGATATCCTCATGTAGCTGCAATCTGACGATAACTCTTGCGGATCATCCTGGGGCCTTGACCCAAAGAACTCTGTAGATTACAGACTTAAGAAAGTCACGAGCCCTTAAACTATCGATCTGTCCCGCATGATCACCCTATCCATGCATGCCAGCCTGATTCTGCCACTAATCTAGTCAGCTATTGAACAGCACGCTCTCTCAGGCCCTATCCTCCGCCCCTGATTAGGAGCTGGAGTTCGATATTGGGGCCCGGGGGCTGGTGGTGTCCCCGAACTGGAGCTGCTGCTGCATCTTAAAGCTCTTCTGGCGTGGGGGTGTAGCAGAGCTTCTCCTCCGACTGGAGCATAATACCAGCATAGACTGGGCACGGCCCTAGTAACTCTCCGGTCTGACTAGACCTCTGCTACCGATTTTCCCTTCTGGGCGGCTGTCGCTTTCTTTGGAGGCATAGCTGAAAAACACAGGGATTCGTTAGAGAGGGATTATCGTATATAAACTCTATCCATGACGATCTAGAATAAGAAGAAAGATGACATCCTAAATGTCCTGTAGCTTCCGTGCTATAGATGTGGGGCACAACACACACGTAAACAAGACCTCTAATAGACACGGTCTGTAAACTTCCGAGGAAGAAACCGCTCTGATTACCACTCTTTGTCACGCCCAACCCGATGGCCGGATGACTAGTGCCCGTTTTGGACCCCCCCATACAAACCTGCTAAGTATAACCAACAGAAACTAGACAATATGGAATTAATCAAATCAAGCAATCCCGACGTCATATATATATAGAGGACCTGTCTAATAGGAGTCATAACCATTCAACCATAACAGCATACCGAGCCCGACAAGGCCGCCACTACTTCAAGCATAATAACATATATGCCGACAAGGCTGCCACTACACAATACCACATGATGCACGCAGCCGACAAGGTTCCCTGTACAAGCGGACATCCCAAACAAACCATGTCCAGACCATATCCAAACATATAATACAACCACATAACGTCCACAAGACCTCTAAGAGTAACATTAGTGAAACTCGACGGGACAGGGCCCCCCATACCATAACGAGCAAAAACTACACAAAAGTTATGTACCAAACACGACTGGGCTCCAGAACAGTAGCTCTCCCAATCATCATAGTAGAATATCCTAGGCGGAGGATCACCGAACTGTGCGTCTACACCTGCGGGCATGAAACGCAGCCCCCGCGAGGAAGGGGGGGTCAGTAGGACAGTGTACTGAGTATGTAAAGCATAAGGTAAAGATGACAGGATACCAATATGGCAGTCGAAACAAATATCGCTACACAGTATACCCTTTAAGAGAAAATCATGCATATATTTAACATTTAAGGTGCCCAGTCTTCCCTAGTAAGGGGCTCGGCAAAATAATATCCACGTCATCTCCGTCATCATCATCATCATAAACCATCCTCATCACCCATCATATATAATATCCTACCCATACCCGGCCCTTAGTGAGGAACTCGGTGACATAATGTCAAGAAACTCCGCCCACGAACATTACCCGGCCCGGGGGACTCGTGAATGATGAATGATAAATGACTCTATCACGAGCAGAAGTATTATGAGGCACCAGAGGCAATTTAAATCATTCTTTATAACTCAATGAACAATCACACGTGAACCAGGCAAGGAGTTATACCAAAGATTAATGTTTTATCAAGATTATGAACCTTTAATTACGATATGGAACGTACCAAAATCTCAATGACCTAGAAGCTTACCTAGAATATTAGAGATCACATAGCCTTAGACATAGGAGCGATATATAAGAGGAATAATTGTGGAGCAAGAATATAGTCACCTAGACGGCTCTAGAGATAAGTATCAAATCTGTCGTTATTCGCGTTATTTTTAAAGTCATGCCAGCAAAGAAAGAACGGGACAACGTTACATACCGTATTTAAGTAGCCGCACGTCCAATATTTTAAGTCAAGCTATTAAGCTATAACCAAGGGCCAACACATCGTGCCGCAATTAGATAAACATGCGTGCTTACTTTCTTTGTAAATCAGCTAATAAATCTAACGAAAATTCGGTGCAGAACTAGCACCTCCCCTATTTTCCTTACTTCGTCCAATCGTACAAAACA
This sequence comes from Solanum habrochaites, assembly GCA_027704765.1. NCBI lineage: Eukaryota > Viridiplantae > Streptophyta > Magnoliopsida > Solanales > Solanaceae > Solanum > Solanum habrochaites. The sequence goes on along the minus strand of JAKWJA010002499.1, from coordinate 32,778,369 downwards.
CATCCAAATTAATCCCAGCAATCCAATACACTATATAACCCACAAAATCATATTAAACAGTCCCCCTTCCCCAACAGTTCCGTCTCGGAACCATAGCAGCGAAGCACACGCACAACACGGATAACTCCTTTTTTATAATCGCAACACATTCAATTATGTATTCATCTTGAGTATATACTCATAAATCACAGTCAAACATATACATAATGCCCAAAACAGGAGTGACTTTTCCTTGGGTCAGTTTGCTTTATCAAAACAGCCCAAGCACCAACACCTACACCACTAAATCCGGTTATTGGTTTCCATCATACTTACACATTCATAACTAAAACAACAAACTTCCTAAGCTACTGGTCACGCCCCCTTCTTAAATTAATGGAATAATTAACAAAGGGTATTCTAAAGAATTAACACACCAAACACCAGGAGATTACTATAACCAATTATTTGCAGCTGCTGGCAAGAGTGCGGGTTGGTTCTCCCATTTCCATGGCTGCCTAAGACAAGTGGTGAAGAAGAAGATGATATGCAGCAATGCATTTCACCACTTTATTTAGATGGAGTGTGATTCTCACACCTCATTTATAGTATGAAGTGGAGGCCAGCCCCCCTTACACCTGATCCACTAAGGAGCCGCCCACAAACTGATCCCGTTTTAATTTTTGCCTTGATTGGTGGGCCCCTGGATTAATTAATCCTAATCAGCCACCAATTATGAGGTGGGGCCCATGATTTAAATCAATCCAAATTAAGGCCACGTAATTAATCCCGCACTTAAAGTTAATGCACTTACATTAGCCAACTCACTTAATATTCACATTTGATACACCTCCCTTGCCTAATATTTCTTTACGTCTTCTACTATCACGACTGCGCACATACTATAAAAAAAATAGAGGCATAACAACAGGCAACTAAATACAGTAATGTTAGAACAAGTATCCTCTTTCCCGCATTGATGATTTGTTCGATCAGTTACAAGGTGCTTGCACCTTCTCGAAAATTATTTGAGATCTGGTTATCATCACTGAAATACGGGCAACGGATGTGCCAAGACTGCTTTTGGACAAGGTATGGGCATTATAGTTCTTAGTAATGTCTTTTGGGGCTTACGAATGCCCCTTACACTTTCATGAGCTTGATGAACGGATTTTAAAGCATATATGGATCTCTTTGTGATCGTATTTATTGATGACATACTGATATACTCCAGATAAGAAGAAACATAGGATCCATTTGAGAATCGTGTTGGAAGTATAAGGGAAAAAGCTTTATGCCAAATTCTCCAAGTGTAGTTTTGGCTAGATTCAGTGTCCTTCTTTGGGGCACGTGTTCCCAACGATGGAGTGATGGTATCCTTCTAAGATTGAAACAGTGAAAAGGGGTAGACCTACTAATGTGTCAAAATAAGGAGCTTTGTTGGTTTGCCACACTACCGTTGATTTGTCAAGGATTCTCTTCTATTGCCTCCCAACTGACGAACTTGACTAGCAAATGTTTCATTTGTATGGTCGATGAATGTGAGGAAAGCTTTCAAAACTCAAGGCCTTGCTGACTACTGCACCTATCCTTACCTTGCCAGTAGAGGTAAAAACTTCATTGTTTATTGTGATGCATCCTATTCGGTTTGGGTGCATGCCATGCAAGAGAAGAATGTAATTGCTTATGCTTCGAGGCAATTAAAGGTGCATGAACGTAACTATCGACCCAGTGATTTGAATTGGCTGAGTGTGTTTGCATTAAAGCAATGGAGACACTATCTATATGGGGTTAAGTGTGAAGTCTATAACGGATCATCGTAGCCTACAGTATGTCTTTACTCAGAAGATTTGAATTTGAGAAAAAGAGGTGGATGGAACTACTGAAGGATTATGATGTTACCATCTGTATCCCCCAAAAGGCTGAATGTTGTGGCAAGCCTTAAGTAAAAGCAGGATCATGGGTAGTTTGCCCACTTACAGTTTTTAACGCCCATGGCTAGAGAGTTCAACTCTGGCTAATGACCTTATGAGGTTAGAAGTAAATGAAAGGAGGATGTTGCCAGTGTGGAGGAGATTTCTTTCTTGACCGATCAAGGGAAAAACAGTTTGATGATGAGAAACTAAGGCCGAATTCGGGATATGGTGTTGCAGGAGATCTAAAGAAGCGATAAATGGATGAGGAAGGTGTTTTGAAATTAAGGGAAGGGTAGTTGTTTCCCCGTGTTGAGATTTGATCCACCACTATTCTTACGGAGGCTCATAGTTCCGGATATTCTAACATCCTGGTGCAACTAAGATGTTACCGTGACCTAAGGCAACTTTTAGTGGAGTGAATAAGTGACTTCTTGAGTTTGTTGGCCAAATGTCCCAATTGTAAGCAAGTAATGTAATGAACACCAAGGCCTGAGGAACACTTCGAGAATTGCCCATTCCTGAATGGAAGTGGGAGAGAATTGCAATGGACTCGTGGTTGTGTCTTCAAAGACATTGGGCAAGTTTGATTATGTTTGGATAATTGTGGACAGATTAACTAAGTCTGCTCACTTCATTCGGTTAAGGTGACTTACAATGCAGAGAAGTTGGCCAGACCTACATCTCAACAGAAATGTTGCGATTGCATGGATTCCACTTTCCATCATATCAGAGAGTTACGCAGTTTACTTCATTTTTGGAGAACATTGCATGCGAATTAGGTACTAGGTTGGACCTTATTACTCAGGCATTTCACACCTGAGACCGATGGTCGTCTGAGCGAACAATTCAAGGGTTGGAATATGCTTCGCGCATGTGTGTAGAATTTTGGTGGTCATTGGGATAACTTCTTACCCTTAGAGAGTTTTTATACATAATAGACTATCACTCAAGTTATTGATATGGCTCCTCGAAGCATTGTATGGAGGGAGTGGTCTCCCATTGGTTGGTTTGATGCATTCGAGGTTAACATTGGGGTACTGACTTTTGAGGGATTCATTAGAGAATGAAATCTATTAAAGAAAAGCTTTTAGCGGCTCAATTAGGCAAAAAGAGTATGCGGATACGAAAGGTTAGGGACTTGGAGTTCATGGAGGGTGAAGTGTTTTGCTGAAGTTTCACCCATGAAGGTGTGATGCGTTTTTGATAAAAGATGTAAGCTAAGCCCAAGGTAATTGGACCATTTGAATACTTAAGCGATAGGGGAGGTACTTTATGGATTAGCCTTACCCCAGGTGTCGGAGTGCATCCGGTATTTCATGTTCTATGTTTAAAGATACCATGGGGATGGAAACTACATCATCGTTGGATTCAGTTCTGCTTGATAAAATTTGACTTAGAGAGGAGCCTGTTGCCATTCTGGATAGAGAAATTCGCAATTGAGATCAAGGGAGATTGCATGCATCCATCAAGTTCAATGGAAGAATCGACCAGTTGAAGAGTCCACTTGGGGAAGAGGCTGATATGCAAGAAAGATGCTCCCCAACTGTTTACAGATTCAGGTACTCCTTTTTGCCCTTGTTTTCTTCTTATGATCGTTCGAGGACGAACGATGGGTAAATTGGTATCTATTGAACGCACCTGTTTAGTCGTGTTGACAGCAATTTTAATTCTGGAAAAACTGCTGGGTCGACGGATCCAACGATGGACCGTCATAGGCACGACGACCGTCGAGGGGTCTCGTTCCAAAAACTTAGAATTTAGAAAATTGAGAGTGCTGAGATCGACACTCTGAACGTCAGACGGGATGGCAGGACGGACCTCGCAGTCATGAGGGCCGCCCAGACTCTTTAATGAATTTTAGTCTCTGAGCTTTTGTGACGGAAGCAGCAGGACGGACCGTCGCAGGCACCGGGCGTCACAGTGCGTGAACCCACTGGGTCAGATTTCTGTTAAATATTTTAAGGGGCATTTTGGACTATTCCTGCTTATAATTAATAAGTTAGTGGTTTAATGTTAATAATTTAATACTTGGGGGTTAAAGGAGACAACCTTGGATAAATAGTAGTTACTTTTATCATCTTTTATACTTCATTATATGATAATTAGGGTAAAAGAAGAGGGTTTGAATAGAAAGAAAGAAAGAAACAGAGAAGAAGGGAGAAACGAACAAAGGAAGAGAGAACGAGAGGAAAGCAAAGGTTTTGGGAAGATGGCTTGTTCGATCGCATTCTTCGGTGGAGGTAGGTTATGGTTTATGCTATTCGTTAAAACTCTTATAGCGAATGATATGTTGGGTGTAAAAGTAAAGTCTCTTATATGCTTATTGTTGCATGCATGATGTTAATTTATATAATTGTGATGAACTAGCATGATGAGGCTTTTTGAATCTTAAATCCTAACTTGATCTGTTAATGATGATGCCTTATATAAAAGAAGGTGTTGATGACTAAAAGAATTGAGGTTAGAGGATCGGTTTACGTTCCGACACCAGGATAGTATATGATCGGAGTGTCACGTTCCGACACCAGGATAGTATATGATCGGAGTGTCACTTTCCGACACCAGGATAGTATTGAGGATCGAGTGTCACGTTCTGGCACCAGGATAGTATGAGGATCGGTAGTGTCACGTTCTCGACACCAGATAGAATATGGATGGGTGTCACGTTTCGACACAGGATAGTATGGATCGAGTGTGGGTCACGTTTCGACACCAGATATATGATGGATCGGAGTGTCACGTTCGGCACTAGGATAGTATGAGTATGAGTGTCAGGTCACTTTCCGACACCAGGATAGTATGAGGATCGGATGTGTCACGTTCCGACACCAGGATAGAATATGGATCGGGAGTCACGTTCCGACACCAGGATAGTATGATGAGGATCGGAGTGTCACGTTCCGACACCAGGATAGTAGTAGTGGAGCGAGTGTCACGTACCGCACACGAGGAGGATAAAGATAATGAATCTTGAAATATGTTAATATAACTCAACCAAAGAACATGTTTCCCAAAGAGTATGGTGTGGAGGCTTGATCTCTCATGGATGGGTTGGTGATGTTATAAATGATTTTTATACTTGTTGCTATCACCTGTTAAGAATATTAGTTGATTTTATGATATTATCTGATTATATTGCTTTCTATTTTGAGTTCCGATGATACCTACTCAGTACCCTGTTTTGTACTGACCCCTACTTGTAATTGTTTTTCTTGTTATTTGTGGAGTGCAGCAAACGTACCATCGTCTTCAACTCAACAGCAACTCTAGCCAGTCTTCATCACGTCGGACTCAGGTTAGCTAATGCTTCTAGCTTGGACTGGATCATCTTCTTCATGTCTTGATGCCTGAAGTTCCGCATGGACTAGCTTTTTACTTATTTTAGCTCTTAGATACTCTTAGATTAGTAATTTGAGGATAGATTCTGTGTTTGATGACTTCCAGATTTTGGGGGATGATAAGTATTAAATTTTAGAAGTTAATTTATTGATTTCGTCAATGAGTTTTAAGTCTTCCGCATTATATTCTGTTTATTATGTTTGATATGTTGGGGTTTAGATTTGTTGTTCGCTCATATAGGAGAGTAAATGTGGGTGCCACTCGCGGCCCGTTTTGGGTCGTGTCAATAGGTATTGAATTATGATGATGGTTGATATGTTCCACTTATGGTGGCAGTGCTTATGTTTTATTCTTGTGAATAATGTGGCTTTATCGGCATTACTTTATGAATTGTGAAACAATATGGCCTCGTCGCCATTACTTTATGAATTATGATATTTTCATGTTATAATTTGAATATGTGAATATTTTGATGATCTTGATGACTTATATGTATATGTGATGTAAAAGTATGTGTCTTTCTAAGTGATTATATGTGATTATGGTAGGCTATAATGATGCCTTGTAGTTTTATACTTGATGTTGAAATGTGAATTTCCTATTTTACTATGAGGTACGTTGATGATTCTATACAACACTTCTAAAAAACAGCGTTTAGCGATAGATATTAGTGACGGACACTATTCTTTCACTCTATAATGACAGATTTTCAAAGGAATTACTATTTTGTTGCAAAATTGACAAATCATTTTTTGAGTAATAATATAGCAACGGATCTGCAACATTATATTTATTAGTCACCAAATATTAGCGCGAATTTTGGCGCCTAATTTTTTCCACGATTTAGTATCAAAGTACGGGTGACAAATTTAATAAATATTGGACGACAGAATTAGTGACGGAAAAAAAGGTTGCTAAACTTTTTAATATATTTTTATAAAACTTATATTATATAGTGACGAAAATATTCGTTATTATATTTTTTCTAAATAAATACATTAATTTGAAACGACGGATGTTAGAATTCGTCAGTAAATTCGTAATAAATATATTTAATGTCACATATTATAGTGCACAAATTTATTTCCACATTTTCAATCTTCTACTCCAAAGAAACCTCTCTCAAGATCCATCTTTATTGAAGCTTTCCATGTCTCGCTGCAATCTCCATTGAAGTTCTCCCTCTCCTTTTCAAGTCTCCACTGCTAGCTTTCCAAGTCTCCACTGTAAGCTCAATTTCCCATCTCTATTTCAATTTCGTTTAGCTTTCCATGTCAACAGGGTTGTATTATTTTCAAAATGGATAGTTTAAACTTTTCTTTTTGCAAAATACGCATCCCAACTCATTTCTGCATTTGGATGTACTTAGATTCGTGCATTTGGGAATCAATGGCTTCACTTGAAAAATAATTAATTTTCAGTTCAACTCGTCTACTGAAAATAGAGATTTTAGTCTTTTGGGTGTATGATATTTTTACCCTTCACTCTTTCTATTCCATTAAGCTTGATTGCTTGAAGTAGAATTGGAATTTTGTCAAAATAGGGATTTTCAAATTTTAAGTGTTCTGAAAAGATTGTTTTTTTCAAAAAATTGTGTTTCTCCTGAAATGTTGTGAGATTAATAAACAAAAGGAAACTATATTACTTATATTTTCCCTAAAATTAAAATAATGAGTAAATATTTACATACTAAGCAACACAAAGGAATGAAAATAGGTTTAGTATGACATACATGTTTAGAGTTGCCTTGAATCGTCTGAATTTTCAAGTATCTCTATGATTGAAGAGATTGTGTAATTATCTCATGTTGATGCTTGTTGAAGTTATCTTCCTCTGTATGTTTTTTCAGAAAATAAACTAAAATCATATTCACTTCTTATTGTATCATAGAAGCAAGAGTATGTTTAGCAGTAAATGATTGTTTTGATTGGAGTGGCTTTTTTATCAAAACTGTGAACTCAAGCTCATCCTAAACAAATGCATACCCGCTATCGGACTTATGTTATTAAAGTCTACAATTTGATAGATTCTATGAATGAACATACTATACAAGACTATATTTTCTTATTAAAGCTGTATAGATGTATAATTCTGATGATTTACAATTGTGTTGGAGATAAAAGTTATAGAGAGAGAACTAACAAGGAATCATAGTTAGATTTGATAGTCAAATTCATCGTATATGCATAATACAGAAGTTTGCTTGGTTTATCTCTGTGTGTTTTTTATACAACTTCACACTGTACATTAGATAAAAAAAACTAAAAGATTGAAGTATCATTTAGTGCTTAAAAACTAGTTCTGTTTGATTTTGGTATTTTGACTAAGATGGTCAACAAAAGTGGACTCTTCTTTAGATGAAGTTTTTATTTTCTCCTATCATTTAGAGCCATGTATAGATAATTAAAAAACTTAAATCACTATCCAGACAACTAGACAGTGAGTCTTATAAAGGGACTACCTATAAACTGAATGCTCCAAACAACGACTCATTCATATTAATTTTTATGTTTTTATTTATGTTGTTATTGTTTCATATTCTTTCTAATAACCAAGGATTATGAAATGTCAAAAATGTTGCAGGTTCCTACTGTTATAACCTCATCATTAAGGCCTTCTTGATATTCGCTTGAAGTAAGCCTCACGCTTCCTTTCTATCTCTAATTTAGCTCAAGATTTAAGTTTTGAAGTATTTTCTTTACTCGATCTAACTATGATGAATATTTTTTTCATTATCATGATACTATTCAAGTTACAACTTTTTTAAGAGATAAGTGAAAAGTTTGGAGAAATCTGTTGTTGTGGGTGCTTTTGTGATTAGTTCTTGATGGATCAAAAATTAGTATTGGCTGAAATTGTTTTTCTTGATCTAGTTTTTCACACGAATGTGTTGCTTGTACTATAAATTAACTTTAATGATTCAATCCCTTTTTTGTCATCAATTTGTGAGATTAATATATTAATTAGATAATACCAAAAAGTTCAGTGTAACTAGAATGTTTCAATAAGTCCATTAAACAAATTGAAGATATCTAGATAGTATTTTACCATCACATTCCAAACTGTTGGTCCTTTAAGCATAGTATTTAATCTAGACAAGATGATCTCTTATTTGTTGAGTGTTCTACCATTGAAATTTGATTGTTTGGTTTAAATGTGCTACTTTTGAAATCTGAGTAGTCTAGTGAAGCAAGGTTTAAGTTGTGGCTGCCTGTTTATGCTGTTAAATTATTTTTAATTTCCCTTGTTTCTTGAAAAATAATCGACGCTGCTAGATTTTCTGTTATGCTAAAAAATAGGTTTATTTTTGTATTTTACTACCTGTTCAATTGTCCAGATCTTTCTAATTTTACTCCGAGACATTACATTTTGTTTAAAAGTACCTATTTTGTTTGTTTGATGATCTGAAAGGTCTTTCTCTGTTAACTATATTTCTCTTTTAATTGTATATGACTTGCATTAGTTTTTAACCCTATTTTAACTATGAACTCATATCTTTCTTTTTTGACCTAAATTTTGTGTGCATATTACTTCTGTTTCATGTGTATAAGATGTTCTCAATGAATACAATGTAAGGGTATCCTACTACGTGTTGTTATGTTGATGAAACTTTCAGTCTTTGATAAGTTGGTAGTCACACCTTCCCTATATCCTCAAAGAGAACAGGCAGATTGTAACTACTAATATTTGCGACAAGTTTCTGATCTAGAATAATATCACTTATCTTTCAAATTATTCAAAAATAAGACAAGGATATTTCATTATGCATGAATTGTATGCCCTTTACTACCCTTGAAGCAGTTGCTATGCGTTGTGTCAAGGATTTTGTTGCGATTCTTTATCATTTTATTGTGAATCCAATGCAGTTGTTTTCATGTAACTCTGATGTTGGTTGGCTAATTTTTTAGTGTTTTCGATGTTGTTTGGTAATAGAAATCAGTTTGTTTTGAGGTTCATCTATTCTAGAAATGTATGAGTTCAAGTATCATCTTTATTCTATAATTCAAATGAGTTAAAAATTATTGGTCTAAGTTAATTACTACAACTTATAAACAACACTTCATGGACCAACTAATATAAGTTGCACTGTCCCCATTTTATTGCAGTTTCCTTACAAAAATTATCAACTAATACTAGGCACTATAGTATTATATGCACATGGAAATCAGATAGCCTATTTTGATGCAACAACACAATTCTTTCCTGGGAAAACAATAGACATGTCTTTTAAGCTTAAAAGCTTGTCTGTTTTTCTGTATTTTCCTTCAAAAATTGTTTTATTCCCTATGTTTAATGCTTTCTCATTTTATCTAGTTATTATCGGAAAAATATGAATAAATATTACGGAAAAAACAATGGATCAAACTGATATTGATCAATGTGAAACATATTACCAAGTTGCAAGGAGAGAAATGAAAAGAAGAATATACGGTCTTGGATTTGCAGCAAAAAATTATTAGGGGCAGAATCTTTATGGCTCATCATCATTATCGCGTCCATTTTCAAAATCAACATCGATAATAAATATGGAAGATATTGTAATGCAAATGAGGTTTGCACTAACTAGTCATCTTGTTCCTATTATTGTTGAGACGGTAAGCATCAATTAATCCATCCAAAAAACCATCGATTGTGACACCGACAGTGCCTACTACCACTAATGTGAACAAGGTTGATACCAAAATTTCAAGTGAAGATTGTATCCCTTAGTCTCCCACAACTTTATTTTTTGATTACATCATACTTTTTGGAACGAATTGCATAGTAATATTTTGATGAGGTAGTTTCATTTAAGAGTACTTGATATATTTAACCAAAAGTATTTTGTTTTGAAATTTTCTATTTATATATTATGAATTGTGTATGAGTATTATATTATATGAATATTTGGTCGTTGCTATGAAAACAATGTTGGAACGGATTAGCTAATATTATATATGTTGTATATTTTGACGGAAATTTCATCGCAAATTTATCCAAAATGATGAAGTGAATTATAAAATTAGCAACAAAACTATATAAATATAATGAAAAATCAGTTTGTTGCTAACATTTGGCAAAAGAAATATTTTGTCACTATAACGTCGCTAATCTTGTGACAACTAATTTTTCGTCTTACAATTATGAAATTAGCAACAAGTTATATAAATATAATGATGACTAAGTCCATCGCTAACATGTGTGCGATGGAAACGTTTCATCACTATGACGTCTCTAAGCTTGTGAAGAAACTCATTTTTCATCACTAATAGTTTACTAACGAGCGTTATAAAAACAATAATACTTTGTTGCTAATCCGTCTCTAATATTGATTAGTGATGGATTTTCATTAAATAGTGATGGATGGTATCCATCGCTAAATTATTTTTTTTAGTAATGGAAGTTTGTAGGATGAGTTGCAAGCATACTAAGTTGTCTCTATGTTCTTCTTTAATGATATGCTATAAGTAATAAATGAAAATATATGTGTCTTGTTTTGGTAGACTTGTGTCACTTTCTTGGTACATGAAGAATATGGATATGAATCTTCACTTAGTAGGCTAAAACACCTTTGTCATGAATGTATTTGTATAAATAGAATATTATCTTTAATATAGTAAAGAAGGTCATTTATGTTGAACCTTTCGAAAGAAGGTTATGATATCCTTGAAGTTGAAAAGTCGCAACGGTATCCTTCTTGTGTGAATGGTGGACTTAGGATTGGTTTTCTGAAAAGGCATGAAATTATCCTTAGGAAAGTCATTGAGTTATCCCCATAACCATTGTAAGGCATCCCTTGGGGACCTCGTTGGTAAGGTTAATTATGATTTGGTTATGAACAAGATATGATACATCTTCATATGCTCCTTTATTGAATTACTCTATAAGAACAAAGGCTAGCATCTAGTGAGTATGCGTGGAGATTGGATCTAATTGTATGAAGAGTCTAGAGTCCAAATACACCCTTGATATTCCTTAACAATGTCCCTACATATGTCCTAGTTCTACCCTTGGCAAGTAGAACACCCTTTATCGGAGTAGGATTTTGCTCCAGATTCCATGCTTAGCTAACATGGTCTATGTCGGTTATTTGTTATTCTCATCATGTGGGATACATGCTAGTGTTGGATAAGTACTATAAAGTTTAGGTAGTGGAATGATACGCTATCTCGACATAGCACTACTAGGCTTTGAAGTCATTAGTGTGTGAGTTCCCTAGGCCTTCTCAAAGACCATTATGAAAGTACTTAAGTGTTGAATTTCTCTTAAATGGTCCGATATACATGATGACTTAAATAAAGGTATGTTAATGAAAAGGTATCTATCTAGGTGAATCTTAGAGGAATTTTAGGTAGGGTTGTTAAGTTAATGAAATGGGACTGATCTTATCTTAGGTAATCTAAAAGATCTCTTTGGTGTGTGTGAAGGGGTTGTATGGGCAGTCGCTTCATAACTCACTCAATAGAACCTTAGAATCACCTTTGGTGGGAGGATCTCATGTTTATGTGTTTTGAAAGTGTTCTTGATGTTATATTGTGGAATATTACTTATATGTGAATTTTGTATTATATGTGATTCTTATACTCATGATATAAAGTTTTACTTAAAAAGTGCATATTTTATACAAATTTACCTTTTATCATGATGTTATGCATTATGTCATACTTAAATGCAATGTACTAATTCCCTACATTATTTCTATATCTAAAGGTGTAGGTGGAATTTGAGAGGAGAATATGAAGAAAAGCTTGGAAACTAGGACTTTTTCATGCAAAGTTGGGGTATGTCCTTTTTTGATTCGAGGACATTGTTATCTTTAGATATCTTTGTCAAAAGTATCGTAATAGACTAAGTGTTTCTATATTCTGATTATATGGTCCGTGACCCAAAATATTTGTGTGTACTGAGAAATACACTTATTCCTTATGTTTTCTATGAAATATGTTTTGAAATATTTTTCGTGTGAAAAGTTTTAATTCCTCACTACTTTTCATACAAATATGCAATGAATGATGTCTAAGGGCTTTACAATACCTCCTAGAGGTCAAGTATGTCGTGCCAAGACTTAAAGAATGACCTAATTTCTAGGGTGTGTCTCGGGTCGTGACAGGTAGGCTGGCCTTCACAAACACTCTCACACACACAGGCATATGCACACACATGCATTTGTGCGCCCATGCACATATACAACACACACACCACAAACACTAGCACACACACACGTACACACACATGCACACTCACACTCACACACAATATACAACACACACACGCTTCCATGCTCTCTGTCATACGCATGTGTGCACAGAAATACCGCACACATCACACATACATAAATACACGCACACACACACACCCCACACACACAGACGCGCAAACACACTCTCATATTACACGCTCAAACACACCTCATGAAACATACACATGCTCATACACACGCTCACAAAAGCGTGCATGCGCATACACACACCACACACAATATATACACAACACATACACAAAACACCGCACACGCACGGACATAATACAGACACACTTTAATCATACACTCACATGTACGCGCATGTGCGCACACATGCAATACCGCGCTCATGAACACACTCAACACATACACTAAATCTCCCACACATGCACTCACACATAACACACAAAACACACACGCTTACACGCAACAAGTTCTGTCCCACACACCCCGCACACAACACATACACACAACACACATACACACACGCACAGCGCGTGCACATACACCATATACAACATAAATACCCCACACACAGACGCCCAAACACACTCATACATCAAAGGCACACGCGCTCTCACACATATGTGTTACTGCGCACACACAACAAACACAACACACACCCCACAACCACATCCACATGTGCGCACACATACACACACGTGCATAAACAACACACAGACAACACGTACACATGCTCATATGCACATGAAATTGTGCGCCCGGGCTTGCGTACGAGCTTGTACAATCGTACATGTGCATGCACAGTCACACAAACACACACATTGTAAGACCCCAAAAATGAGATAAGGTTTCTAGATCCTAACATTTTTTTCTTAAATTTATAATGTTATAAATATTCTTAAAATATATAATATAGGCAGTAGCTAAAATATTAGATGTATTGGAAGTCGAACGTCATGGAATGACTAAGACGTTCGACGACTAAGTCACCTAGATGCATAATATGTTGTTCTGTGTGTTTATGGGTGTTTCGTAATGTTATAATGTTCTTAAATGTCTTATTATATGGGTTATAAGAAGTGTAAAAAGGTTGAAGTGATTTGGAAGTCGAACGTCAAGGGACGACCAAGACGTTCGAGAACTGTCGTTATGATGGCCTCTGGTCTATATGCATGCCTAAATCTATATAAAATGATTATAATAATCATTTAAATGGTTTTAAATTGTTTTTAATTTGGTTGTATAAATTTTAGTGAAGTTTGGAGGTCAAACACCTAAGAACGTCCAAGGCGTTCGAAAGATAGCCCCTAAGACATTCATCGTATGTCATGTTGGGGACAAGGCTTTTTGGACGTCTTATAGGTGTTTATTTTGTATTAAATAAATTTAGAATGTCTATAACTTGTTAAGGTTCATAATCACGTTGGAAACGTCTGGGTACGACTTCTCAAGGGCCCCAAAAGAAGGACCCAAAAATGCCTAAGACACTGCCTGGGGAGTGTCCATTGACGGACCCAACGATGGATCATTGGTCCACCAACGCGTGGAGAATGTATCATCGAGGTATACATGCCTTGGGAATTTCTTAAGCCAATTTAGGCTAAGTATCAAGTGACATAGGTCTGACACGGCTCGTCGTGGCTGTGACGCCCCGTCCTCTTTTGTTGCGTGTGGCCTGCAACTGGCAGCCTGCATCTGTTTCATTAAAGGGGTGAATGGTAAGTTCACCCCACGTCTTAACCTGATTATTAAGGTATTATTTAATTGATTTTGGGTTTATATAAGTCATCAAAAAACGTAATCACCCATTCTAGAATCCTCTCACAAGATTGAAATATTTCCCTCCAAAAATACTCTCTCTAGAAACCCCACCAGAAGTGGTGAAGGTCAAGAGCAAGACTCAAAGAGGGTTTTACATGGAGGAATCATCAATTTTAAGAGGTTTTCAACTAGACAAAAGGGATGGTGGCTTCATCTCTAGATATCTGATTTTCAATTAGAGAGCCAGTTCAAAGATTGCAAAAGAGAAAAACATGACAAGCACTTTTCTTCTTCGTTTCTTCAATGGGTCTTTCAAACTGATTTCAAAGGAATAATATGAACGTATTTATGATTTTCTATTTTTTTGGAAGTGGTTTTAAATCCAATTGCATGATGAACCCATTCTATCACCAAAACAATTTAGCCTTGCATGGGCCTTATGATCTTTATTTCTTATCGATTGAATTATGAGTCTATTACGTTGAGGTGATTTTATATGTTTTTATTTACATGAATTTATGATGATCAGTCCATGATTATATATATATATGAATATTTGAACATGAATAGCCGATGTTTCTATATGTTGCCTTGAGTTATTCTGAGATAGGTTGTTTAGAGTTTTAATTATGTATGAACTGTTGTAGCTACTTTTTTAGGGTGATATAGTGGATATATTTTATAGGTATAAATCCTTAATGAACAATATAAGAAAGTCTTGCATGAATTGATCTAGATTCCTTTAGGCTATGAAGTCAAAAAGTTAAGGGTATGATGGATCTCGAATTGTGATTAGATGAACATGGCTGCGTTTACCGAGTACTCTTGATTTTCTATCTAATTAACTAAATTTTCTAAGAGTTTATTTTTGAAAAAAGATATTATATTATCAAAGCCTGAGAGAGTTCATGGTATTGGTAAAGTCTTTATATCTAGCAAACGATAAGTTCTAAACTGCCTATGTTGTAACCTCATCTTGAGGTATTGTAATTATGACAATTGGTAAAAATATCAGGTTTAGCTCCTACCTTAGCTCATGAATATGTATAAAAAATTATCTAAATCAATGCAACGGAAATTGGCTAGTGATCTATGTTATTCTATTTTCCTAAGTATGTTGATGTGTTGATTATGAGATATACAATCTTGTAAAAAGGTGGACATGGTTTCTGATGTGTGGTAATCGTACATTTAACGTACATTTAGAGTACTTCATTATGTGATTATTGATGAATAAGGGAGTGCGGATCAATGATGACCAAAGGGTGAGAAATTGATAAGAATGCTATTCTCTCTACTCTTCTACTTCTCTAGGTTCTTTATAGAAATGTGATGAAAGCCTGGTAGGGACATTGTGTGTATGGGTCCACTTCATGATGTCGGTGTTAATTTATTGTCATGTATATGTGTGTTGACCATGGCATGAAGGAAAATCCTCGCATGAATATATGATTTCGCAGATTTGATGATCACCTTATGATGTAATTGTGAGCATTATTTTCCTTTTCTAGTGTGATCTGGTGTGTGGCTATTTTATGGAGCATGTGTATATTCATGTTGTTATTTATAGGTGATGCTTTGATGATTTAAAATGCGTTAATAGCCTCTACACCGTACCACCCTTATAGGAAAGTGTAAAATAGCTAAAAGGTAGGGCCTTGGGATAATGTTTAACTTGTCTTGCCAATCTATGCTATTATGTGTTGTATGGGTCTGTTCTTAGAAGGATAATGTGGTCTAATAGGGTGGAGCCCAAGGAGTAATTGATTATCCATTATGTGATAATGGTGACCAAGTACACACACTCTCATGTACTGCATGTTTCAAGTAGTATAGGTTATGGTGTCTAAAGAAGGTTGTTCGCATATTCACTGATAAAAGATCACTCGCATGTAAAGTTATGTATGGGAAGGATTATGATTTCTTGAGAGTATGACTTCATAGGTGTAATAGTATGGCAAGGTATGGGACCTGGTCTATACATTGCACATGTGTATCTTGATCTGCTAGTCCTAGGTTTGTTTCTATGTGTATGAAAGATGAATATATGAAACATGTTATGAGTATGATGTATATGAAAGATGAAGTATGAACTTAATAGTAAAACATGTCTTAGGGGGTTACATGAAAGTATTGCCCCATATAGTATGCCGGTAGAAATCATACATGATATAAACTTGTGTGACTTAATGTGTTATGTGAAAGGTTGCTTACTATGTATTCACCACACCACATGTATGAATATTCTAGTCAACAGCGGGACTTTGAATGGAGTTTCATGTGTACCCAGTGTAAAGTAGATGACTGCTCTACACATTTGCTAGGTTATGGTTGAATGGATTCTTTACATTATTTAGGTGAGAACTTCCATCTATGACCTATGAGTTCAACATATGAGGGGATGGACTCTAATAATCCACTTGGATTATAAAGTAAAAAGAGTAATAAAGGTTTTCAAGAAAAGGAACTTGCTTAGCGCGAGTGACTTGAAATGTGTGTGTATCCCTTCTATGAAAGGAAGCATAGTTCCACCCATAAATCTCATGGGTGGATAACCACAGTGCTCCAATGGTCATAAATAGGGTTTTCCATAAGTGAAGAACTACAATGACTAATCTTGGTCACATAAGAGGGTTTTCACATGTACCTCCAAGTTCCATAACTATGTACACCATGGCTATAGCTAGTGGAGTCCACCTTTAAAACCTGTTTATGAGGGTTCTACTTTGGCCGGTAGACCACCCTTTATCGGTGTGGGGTGCGATGACACCGGATCCATGTTTAGCATCACATGGATATATGTGGGTTAAGGCTATAGTTCCTATAAATAAACGAGCAATGGAAGATTAAATGACTACGGACCCTCAATAGAATGACTTATGGGATGTTACTTAGGATAGGTTGAAGTAATGAACCCATCTAGGACATTGCACAAGTAGATACTTAGGAAGTTCTAGGAAGGTTTTCTAATGCAGGGCACTGTGATGTGTTACCTATGCATGACTTGTAGAATTGTCTATTATTATGAAAATGGAATGCGATGAGTCTTAGGTATTGATGTTGATCTTGTGACTATATGATTGAAGGTCTTGATTAAACTATGATCTATGTGATATTATACTATATGATGGTATGTGTTTTCTGTCAGGTTGGTCTTTGATTGTGTTTCTATGAAAGTACGAATAATATATATGCGTTCTGGATTAAAGGTTTATGATGATTTACTTAAAATGGGCATAAACGTACCCGATTTCAAAGAAAATGTCACTTTTTAACTGATATTTCTTATGGTTGACCATACTTACAACATTCTTGTGATAATCCATTCTTCTCTACTTTTTACACAAAGGTCGGTTATGGATGCTTAAAGGATACCTGATGATGAAGACCTTATAATAGTGATTCCCCAAGCTCAAGGAAAGGAATCCTTAAGTCCAAGGATGTCCTAATGTGTACTTATTGTAAAGTCTAAAACATTTGTATAGTATGTATGGGTTTATAGGTCGTGTCCCTAATGTACTCCAAATTAGTGAGTCTAGAGCCCAAGAGACTTAGAGTCTATATATGTATTATGACTTAGAGTTATATGTATATGAAGTAAAAATTTCTAGCCAATGAGGTGTTATAAAAAAAGTTGTAAATTTTCCGCTAAATTTACTATGTCGATGCGATGAATAATAAAACTATGGGCTGTATAAGACCTCCGAGAGGTCAAGTACACGTTACTTCTAGGGGGTGCTCCGTCGTGACACACACTATGTGGTCTCCCACAACACACTTCACGAAAAAGTACTTCTAAGATATAATAATATATATATATATATCTATATATATATTATTAATATTATATGGTATATATATTATTTATTTTATTATTACTTATTTTTCTACCCCTACCCCCCCACCCAACTCCCCGTTCCTTCCAAAGAACCTAGTCTAACAACAAATATACAAATATCATAAACATGTGATATACAAATTAAAGTAAAAAAATAAAACAATAATATAATAAATAGCCTAAGGTTTGCTTAACATCTATATATAAAAGATAAGGAATAAAAAAATATTATAAACTTCATTCTAATAGTTTCAATGGAAGCAACTCTTTGAACCTATAAAAGACACTTGGTAAAATTATTAGTAATAAATAAATTTGAACAAAACAAATAATAATTTAAAAATATAAACTCATCTTAAACACATAGGAGGCCTTCAAAATTGACGACAATTTCTTCGTCGACCCATTTTAATATATAAAGAATATAAATATTAACTAAAATCCAGTCTTTTAAAAGGGAGAGGCCTCCAAATCGACGAAGATTTTCTTTCATTGACCAAGTAACTTGCATTATTTAGTGTACTATAATAATGATATATAATCCAGAAAATAACATAAAACCTATTACAAAAAAATACAGGTGAACAAAAAAGTTTACAAAATATAATCTAGGGGACCGGTTCATTATAACACTAATTAGAAGAAACATAATAATAAAAAATGAACATGCCAAATAATGGATAAAAACCACATAATCATATAAAAGACCACAGTGAACAGAAAATCAATTTAAGCCAAACAAAAAGATATCATAAAAAGTATACGATAGTCAAATAATAAAGCAAATTGATAAAAACAAACATTTAAATAACTGGGAATGAAATATATTAAAAATAAAAGAAAGATATAAAAAATTACTACATCGTAAAATAAAAATGAATTGAATTGCATCAGATTAACGAATGTCAAAAATAGAGAAAGTCAACGTAGTGGTGCTAGACATTTCAAACATAAAGATAGTACAAGAAATAAACAAGGGACAAGGTTCTGATATGCCCCTCAACTTGTCACCATTTGACCCTGATATACCCCTTGTTATGAAAGTGGCTCATATAACCCTTACTTTGGGTAAACAAATGGTTCACAATACCCTTTAATTAACGAAAATGAAAAATACATTTTAAGCTATAAATTGTTATGATTTTTTTCAAAAAATTATAATTTCCATATGAGTAACTTAAATCCTTCGTCATACATATTTTTTTGACTTTTTTTTGTTTCATGACTAATCTATAATTATTAATTTTGATATCAAATTTATTATGTTTCACTAATATTCTTTGATTGTAAAAACGTATTGTAGATGATCAAATTTTTTATTCGAATACGAAAATAATTACAATACATAAAAAAAATAATTTTTTATTCTTTAAACCAGGATGAAAGAAAAAACAAATACGAATAAGAAATTCAAATAATTATAATAAATGAAGTAAAAAAAATAATTTATGTATGGAAAAGATTAAAGATACCTTAAACTTTGATAGCAGAATTCATATATACCCCTAAATAATTTTTAAAAAAATTCGAAGTTAATAAATATAAATTTAAAACTAATTTTTTAACTTCCGTTAAATAAAGGGTATATCAGCCATTTTATAACGCATGGGTATATGTGAGCGGTTGTATACCGGTAAGGGCAATATATGAGGCCACTTTTATAACGAGGGGTATATCAGCTCCAAATGACAAAGTTAAGGGGTATATCAGACCCTTATCCCAATAAACAAAATAATCAACAAGTAGATACAATAATTTATAATAACAATAATCAACAACAATTAATAAAAGTGCATAATAATAAAACAGTAACCAGAATTAGAAATGACCAACCACAGTGAACATATAGGAAAATATAAGAACAAAGGTGGCTGGAGATTGAACCCCTCCAGCCAAATCTGTAATGAAAAACAAAGTGAAAGAGGTTATCAGAGTTGTAGCCATGCTGGTGGTTGTTGTTATTGCAAATGGCACAAGCTTTGATCTTCGCCGGAATTGTTTAGTTCGGGTTTTGTGGTGGCTGGGATTGGTCGAAGCTGGGGTTGACTGGTTGTCAATCCAGGTGATTTAAAGACTACATGGTAGTTCTTGTGGAGTTCCTTGATTCCGGCTCACGATGAGCTGCAGAAACAACAACAAAAAAATGAAAACGGGAATAGGAAAGGAGATTGGCGGTTTCTTCTTCTTTGCTTCAGTTCATTAAAGCAAAAGCTCCTCGCTGGAGCTGATGCTATTTTTCGCAGGGTGGCGCTTGCTGCTCGCTGGAAAAATGGGAAAGAAACAAATGGGTTTTTGAGGTGGGGTTCCACTGTAGTGTTGGGAAAGACAAGGCCCTAACAAAGAATTTCTGACACGATAACAGCGGAAAAATACCCAAGTCTATACTTTCCCTTCTCGATTTGAACCAAGAGAAGACAAACAACCACAAACAATATGATAGTAAGGCAGCAAGCTCAATTTGGTCACGACTCAAAATGGACGTGATGGGCACTCGTCTTAATCCACAAGACAAGTCAGCCTAAACTCAACATTACAATAAGTGCGGAAATAAAATATAAGTAACTAATAAAAAACCCCAAAAACTGGTAGTCACGTGTTACAAGCATCTAAAGTATTACAATCGATTCAAAAGAAAATTCGAGTCTAAAATGAACTTTTTTCAGAATAGAACAAGATCATAATTATGGAGAAGAAGTCTGCTGAGATGGAAACAAGCCTCACAAATCTCCAAGAAGCATCAGAAAAAGGAAGAGAATGACCAGTACAACAAAAACAGGCTAATAACCTACAAAATTTGTAGAAGCAAGGGGTGAGTACCAACCACCACGGTACCCGCAAAGTAAACCTCAAAAACAAGCAAAGGGGAGAATTAAGGGTACTCCTACCAACCCCCAACTGAACCTCCACAACTAAAACCGCAGAAAACATAAAATCAACTCACAGCTCACAGATTACATAACAAGTGCTCAACAAAGCCAACACCATTAGACAAATTATATCCTCAACAACAACAATTGAACAATTAATATACGAAATAACAGCTCAATATTGATCAATCACAAGTTCCTCGAAGGCATAGAAGGCAACAAAACACGATATTACGTTCACTAAATGATAAAGTTGTTGCAAGCCAATGGAATGCAATGTCAAGTTAATGGATGGCATGTCTGACTAGTGATACAACCCAACTGGTCTCCAGTCCGGGACCCATGGGGGACATATTTGTCATTGCATCTGTCGCGGCGCATGCATTGCCCTCGATAATAGTAACCACGCGGCGCGCGGATACGTCCCTCGAAATATAGTATCATCGCGGCGCGCGATACGTCCATCGAAATGGTACATCCTCTTCAAGTACTCATTCTTTCGCAATGCACATAACACTTGTCAAAACTAATGCCTCAGAATAAGCAGATGACAGTTCACAAAAATAATGAGGAGATGAACCATTTTCTAACATCAGCACAGTTCACAACCCACACCAACATGAAGTCACATCAACAATGATCGCAAACAAGCCTTCACCCTTCTCAACACTCAAACATAAACAAATTAATAACATTCCTTTGTCATCCCTTTTTTTTCATCATTAAAAATTAATAAAAGTGACAAGTCAAACCATCACCAAGTATCATTAATCCCAAACAAAACACAAGGAAATACACGCCTTCTATTCACTTACAAGGGTTAGAAATTCACTTACCTCAAATAGTCGAACAGTGACTCCAAAAGTCGAACCATCCCTTTTCGTTGAACTTCCAACTCCAAAGCAATCTATTCAAATTAAATGGACACAATTAAGATTTCAAAACTAAACACTCATAATACTATGGTCTAGCCTGACCCAAAAACTTGCACCAACCAAAATCAAGTCCAAATTTTGGATGTCAATTATCATGTCAACTCATATTTTCAAAGTTCAAGCCTAGGGTATGCTCCACCAATCCAAATCATAATTTAATAGTATTCGATAATAAACTACTCCATTATATTTAATTATCTCACCTTAATATATCAAAATTTAAACATTAATATGATAACCATATAAGAAAAGATCAATCAAATAATCAGTAATAATACTCGAACCTAAGAATGAGTCAATATCTAACATTGACCAAACATCATATTAAAGACATCATCAAAATAGATAGTTTCCAATATCAAAGCATATTCCATACTTGTAAGGTCAACATTAATTTATATTTATTAGTATTATTTTTTACTTTATGACCAAACATATTTAAACTACAAAAACATAAGTGACTTTGGCCTAACCACTCCTCAACTAGAATTGTCAATTAGTAGTTATATTAATATATGTGTGAAATAATGAAACTTTCATATGGAATTACAAGATTTAGGTGCTACAAACTCCAATATCTGTGGAAATCAAGGAGGATAAGGTGGCACAAATGATTTCACCCAAATATTATTAATATAATAATACGGACAATTCATATTGAGGGGGGGTGGAGGCCAAAGTACGAGGGTGGAGGGTAGTGTATAAATATGTTTGGTCATAAAGTTATAAAAATAATAATAATAACATAGGTAAATAAGGTAGACGGACAATTTGGAATATGGTGGGTAATGGAAAAAGACTACTTACTTTTGATGATGTTCTTGATATGATTCCACATATCACTTTTAAACACATACTTCTCTGCTCTCACCTCCCTCCTCCTTACCTGGAGTTTATGCCTCTGTGCGACGGCGCAGTATGTTCCCACGATCTTTTTTTCCGGTTAATTCTTATTTTCCTTAAAAGTAATTATAAAGTGTTAACTCTCACTATTTTTATTTTCACATATAGGTTCATATAGGGCATTGCATAAGTTATGGGCTTGATGACCATTAACTGTCAACTAATTAAATTAATTACAAGACTATACCCGTTCAAATTAAAATAGTCGAGATGAACAATTAAACTCTAAAGTCTCAACATCAACTTACCGACTAAACAAAATTACTCAGGGTAAGGGGTAAGTAAAATGTATTTTATTAATTTTTTCAAAAAATAACCTTCTGGGTCAATCAATTATCCACCACTAAAATCAGTCGTCCTCGAAATAAGAAAGAAAAGAGAATAAAGAATAATTGATGTTATCAAGGATTGAGTTATTCTAGTTCGGTTGTTCCATTCTCTAAGAGAGCTCCTCCTTAATCCCTGTCATCAAGATCAAACAGTAATGAAATGAACCAATTACACTTTGAAAAATCCTATTACTCAAGAGTATTATCAGTCGCAAAAATAACTCATGAAACCCAATTTAAACTGAAACCCCTTGGACCATAACACATATTAATCATGACAAATCCTTCTCACTAGCAAAGATAACGTTCTATTGATACTAGCTACAACCAGAAGTGAACCTGAACAATCACTCACATACTATAGTGAACAAACCATCAACATCTTTATAGACGATTCCCTTTTCATAACACCAATCTTTTTACAGTTTAAGTTATAAAAATTTGATCGTTAGGCTCGGGTATCCAATCAAGGGGAGCATATAAACATACATAATCCCCCCCCCCCCAAATAGAACAAGATTAACAGTAAGCACACACCAAGTGGTAGCACTCTAGGATGCAAAAACCATTCAACAACAACACTAATCAGTAACGTAAATCGTCTATAGAAAAAAAATTTCATACGCAATGTGCGTCTGCATGTAGAACCAATATTATACTTCTACTTTCTCGAACAACAACCACCAAATATGCCTGACTGAAATGGATCAAGTCTGCCCAAGGGATGTCAATCTACCATGAGAACCATCACAAGCATCGGTACACCGATCCACCAATCGAAAATTCACCCGTAAATATGAACAACATGTATGTCTTATAGGTAGCAGACATCACCTCTAAACCCATATCCAATACGAAAGTAGATGGTCATATGTAAGAATTTATAAAATCAGAGTCGATATAAGACTAGATACTTCTGTCATAGTTCCATATCCAACATTGGCATTTATTGACTTATCTCTTTAATTTCTAGGTACCCACAATCACCAATTTAGTCGCGATATAATTTCTCACATACTTGTTTTCTATCGAACCCACAATTCTCTTTACAATACTTCACTAAAGGTCAACACTTTAATTCTAAAAAGAACTTCATAGTCACACCAACCATTTTTTGATTCTCAAATCGGCACTAGTATAAAATCTTTCTTAACAAACACAATTCCTCCAAAATTTTCAAACTATGATCTCTCTTTCTTTTAAGGCATTCCATGGCAAGTACGAGTCCTACAAAAAAATAATTGATAAACACTAGTTTCAAATATGATAGTAACCTTTTCATGATATCAAACTATTAAATCACACCCCGAAGTCAACTCCACAAAACTTTTCACATACCAGTGCTTCAATTGTCATTCATAATCAATTCACATACCTCATGCAACTACTTAGGAAATATTAGGTATCCCCAAATTATTCTATATACTATGGGCACAAATTCTATTTACAATCAAGTATCTATGGGACGCATAACAAAAGTGATTCCAAAAAAAAAATTCATCAATGACCATGTTTAATGTATGTCATAACGATTACGTATCCATAAGTCACTTAACAAATCTAAACCGTTTAGCTCCCAAAAAACACATACTTACACATTTCATGGTTTTACCCAAGCAACACTCAATCTAATAAAAATTGCTTGATAAATTCTAGTTAAGTCTATACGAATTGATTCACAATAATCGTCATATTTAGAACTATTATGTCCCTTTAATCGTGACCTTTAACTCAGAACCAAGGTATTTTTATTCCTTCACATCTTCTAATTCTTTCGATGACACAAATTTTAAATACCTTGAACTATTCAATACACGAACTCTTTTTTCTATTCATCTGACTTGCCTTAATTAATTGACCAATAATCCATAAAAATTAACCCTTATACTTAAACCAATAACCTTATTGAACTCTTCCTTAGATTTTTTTCAATCAAAAGGAATCAACTGTTACGACTTAATCATGCACAAGTCCTCCAAATCTCAATACAATACAAAATCATTCTACTTAGCGCTTATACCTTGATAAAACACACTACTACAAACCCAAACTCACAATGAAAAACTTGAATTTCGAAACTATGTAACACAATTCCCTTATCAATCAACATTAGCTTATAAGTTGAATTTTTTTTTTTGAATTCACGTATCTTAGCTTATCATTGATCGCCTCTCCATCGACCTTATCATATCTTTTGCTAAAAATTCAATCCGTACTATGGGGATTGCCTTAAGGGGACGGATAATTGTTTTGGTTGCAGTAAAAGTGTGAAAAAGGTGAGGTATTTTCCTAATGTGAGGGTCAAGACAAGGGTAGTTTTCAAGGTCAAGCAAGTGGTTCAAATGAGGTTCCAAAAAGTTATCGCTTCTATGCTCTCCGCTCTAAGGGTGAGCAAGAGACCTCCCCCGACATGGTGACTTGTATGTTGAAAGTCTTCTCTATTGATATATATGTCTTACTTGATCGCAGTGCTACTTTATCACTTGTTACCCCTCTATTACCCAAAAATTTTGACATTTTGCCCGATATTTTGCATGAACCTTTTATGTTGTCTACTCGGGTGGGTGAGTCGGTTGTTGCAAAAAGGGTATATAGAAATTGTCCTATAATGTTTCCCAATATAGTTTCTTATATTGAACTAGTAGAACTTGATATGCTTGACTTTGATATTATTTTGGTTATGAATTGGTTGCATACTTGCTTTGCCTCTATTGGTTGTAGAACAAGAGTGGTGAAGTTAACTTTCAAAAGACCTATTGTAGAGTGAGGGGAGGAAATTCTATTTCCTAGAGGTCGTATCATCTTTGTCTTAAAAGCATGCAAAGATCTCTAAAGGTTGGAGTTCAGTAAAAATTTCTGGTCATATAATATCTAGTGCGGAGTTGGGTATCAAGGAAAAATGGGAGGCGGGGAATTGAAAAATGAAAAATTAGTCTAGGACCATTGACCCAACCGACATTAGGAGTTTGTTTGATTTAGCGGGTTATTATCAATGGTTTTTGGATGGTTTTGCATCCATTGCATCTCCCTTGACTACTTTGACCCAAAAGTTTAATAAATTTGAGTGGTCGGAGGCATATGGGTGAAGCTTCAAAATGTTGAAAGCTAGGCTTACTTCCGCTTCGTTGTTGACTTTACCGGAAGGTTCAACACGTTTTGTGTATTGTGACGAATCCCGAGTAGGTTTAGGGTGTGTGCTTATGCAACATGGGAAGGTGATAGCCTATGCTTCTAGGTAGCTCAAGGTGCATGAAAGAATATCCAACTCATGACCTTGAATTAGCGACCATAGTATTTGCCTTGAAAATATGGAGGCATTACTTGTATGGTTTCAATGTTGATGTATATATCAACCATAAGAGTCTCCAATATGTGTTTACCCAAAAGGAGTTGAATATCTGACAAAGAAGATGGTTAGAATTGTTAAACTATTATGATATGAGTTTCCTCTATCACCCCAACAATGCCAATGTGGTTGCGGATGCTCTAAGTTGGATGATTATGGGTAGTGTGTCTCACATTGATGAAGCCAAGAAAGGCCTAGTGAAGGATGTTCATTGGTTGGCTAGGTTGGGTTTTTGTGTGTGGAAGATTCTCCGAATGGTGGATTATGGGCCAGCATACTCGATCATCATTGGAAGTGAGGGGAAGTCCAAAAACACCTAATAATTCATTTGAGGAGAGTTGAAGGAACGGTCATTGCAAGCTTAATGCGGTTGGTATTCTCATAGGGGGGAATGGCGTCGTTTTAAGGTACCAAGGGAAGTTATGTGTTTCCAAAGAGAGGAGGTGAGAAAACCGATCTTGAGAAATCCCATGGGTCCCGCTACTCCATTCATCCGGGTTCGACAAAAATTTATCATTACCTTAGGAGACATAGCGGAGTTTGTTTCTAAGTGTCCAAATTCCCAACAAGTAAAAGTCGAACATCAAAATCCGGGTGGCTTACTACAAGAAATCCAAGTTCCTACTTGGAAGCGGGAAGACATCAATATGGATTTTGTAGTGAATTTACCTCCGACTCAAAATAAGAATTACTGAATATAGGTGGTTGTGGATAGCTTGACCAAGTCCTCTCACTTTATTCCCTTCAAGTACTTCTTCGGCGGAAGATTATGCTAATATCTTCATAGATGAGATTGTGTATCGCCATCGAATTCCGTTATCCATCATATCGGATCGGGGTGCACAATTCACATCTAGGTTTTGCAGGGCATTCCAAGAAGGGTTGGGTACTAAGGTGAAGTTGAGTACCGCTTTTCATCCCCAAACGGATGGTCAAGTGGAGCTACTATTGAAACCCTTGAGGATATGCTTAAGGCTTGTATTATTGATTTCAAGGGAATTGGAGATAAGCATTTGCCTTGGAGTTCTCTTATAATAATAGTTTTCATTCATCCATTTCCATGGATCCCTTTGAATCCTTGTATGGTAGGAAGTGTAGGTCTCCTATTGGATGGTTAGAAGTGGGTGAGCCTTTGTTTCTTGGTCCCTTTGATATATAAGACTTTGGAGAAAGTTCATATCATAAGAAACCGGTTGCAAATGGCCTATAGTAGGCAAAAGTCTTATGTAGATCATAGGAGAAGGGATTTAGAGTTTGAAGAAGGTGATAAAGTGTATTTGAAAATTTCACCTATGAAAAGGGTGGCTAGATTTTTAAAGAAAGGGAAGTTGAGTCCTCATTATTTGGATCCCTACGAAATCTTGCAAAGGGTTGGTAAGGTGGCCTATGAATTGAGACTTCCTACTGAATTGGCTTAGGTTCATCTGATTTTTTATGTTTCCATGCTTAAAAAGTGTATTGGTGATCCCGAGTCTATTATTCCTATTAAGGATCTTTGTGTAAAGGATAATCTCTCTTATGAGGAAGTTCCGATTCAATGTCTTAATAGCAAAGTCAAGAAGTTAAGGAATAAAAAAGTGGCTTTTGTAAAGGTGCTATGGAAGAATGACCTAGTTGAGGATGCAACATGGGAGGCCGAGGCCGACATGAAGTCCCGTTATCCTATACTATATGATAAATAAGGTTAGTATTTCTTACTAATAATGAAAATCATGACTAAAAATTGAAGTTGCTTTTGTTTTGGTGAAGTCTTGCAAAATGTGCATTTTTGAATAGCTTTACAAAGACTTAAAGTGAAGTTGTACCTTCGAACATGAAATTTTTATCTTTCGTTTGTTTTGAGTTATGTCATGCATTTTGATATGGCCGAGTCTTTAGGGAAATAGTAATGTTTGTGATAAGTGACATCTGACATTATAACTCAAAAATTTCTATGTGAGCCGTGTTGTGTGAGAAGGTATTCCTCATATGTAATGTTGGGCCTTATGTGGGGTCATTGAGTATTGAATTACCTTGTAT
The DNA here is from genome assembly GCA_027704765.1 of Solanum habrochaites. NCBI lineage: Eukaryota > Viridiplantae > Streptophyta > Magnoliopsida > Solanales > Solanaceae > Solanum > Solanum habrochaites. Next base: position 32,749,951 of record JAKWJA010002499.1, on the reverse strand, counting down.
AAGAGATATGGTTGATGTTGTATGTACATGGGTTGTTTGGTGGGCTGCTAGCTTGAGTTATTCCTTCCTTCTAAGGAATTTAGTGTCATCCGAAACCCCCCCCCCGAATGTTCCTTGGGGGGGGGGGGGGGCAATGTAAAAGACTGCGAAATGTAAGACATGTCTTAAAGCGTAAAATATTAGTCATAGGTCTAGATAAGATTTGAATCCTTTTTTATTAATGTAGTTCCTTGAAAGTTTAGAAAACCAAAACATCCAAGAATTACATGATGTCGAAACTAGTTCTACGAAGAGAAGATATAGCGCGCCTTAGCATTTTTTACAAGATTTTAGGAGTAGGAAATCCATGAAAATTGGTGTAAGGTTGAAAAGTCCTGGTACGACTCCCCAAGGACCAATTAAGGGTCCTTGAGGAGGACCCTTCCACGTTGGAGTCAACACTGCCTAGGCAGTGTGCACCCACGAGATGCAATCGATGAGTCGTGTATGCATCGACCGGGCATCGTTTCCAACCGTCATCCAGCACTTAGAAAAATTGTTGAATCCCTCGCCTGCGATGTGCAGCAGGGAGGACGGCTGGTCGGTCGACTCACCCACAATCCGTCAATCGTGTTGTCGTGTGTGACACTGTAATTCCTGCACGTTTTAGGTTAAGTCTTAGATAATAAATTGAGGGGTTTGGTGGTTAGTTTGGGGATCAGGGAAAAAATTGTAAGTAAACTAACCCACCAATAAAAAAACCAACCCCATTATCTAATTACACCTCTCAAACAATGAACTCTCTTTGGTCTCTCTTCTTTTTTCTCTCTCTATTGGAAGACCCATTGAAGACCAGCTAGGGAGGGGATTTGGGGATTGTAAAGGGATGATTTCATATAATTCTTCATCAAACATGATGTATGGGATCTAATCACCTTTGAGACCTCGTCATCAAAAAGGGTTCCTTAAAATTATTCAAAAGTTTAGTTTTCATGTGCGGTCTTTCTTCAATCTCAGAAAAGTTATTGCTGAATTGTTTTTGTTATGTTTTCTATGGATATATCAATATTAGACGTTTATTATATCTTAATTAGGGATATATCTAGATGGTTGGTTATAGTTTAGAGAAGATGACCTGAACCATTAAACCTAGGTTTGATCTTGATATGAATTATTTGTAATTGGTTGATTGACTTGTTATTGGGTGAATTACAAAACATATGATGTGTTACAGGAATCATGAACAAATTAGAGTGATTTGTAGTCTTTCCATGCTAGTTCTTTGAGGAGAGGAGATGATCTAGGTTAGGAAGGTTGACCTAAGTATCTGGTATGCTATGATAAAGTATTGAATGTGATGTAGTGATTCTTGTAGCCTTGTATCATGTTGATTATGACTTATGAGATGTATACCAAATTGTGTTAAATTAAGGGTTTACGGGAAAGACCTTAGGATGAACATTGAAGGAGGGACTGAAGTCTTTATGATTCTCTATCCTTTACTTCAAAATTGTGGTTAATTGGATTAAGTATGATTTGTTGTATCAGAGTATGCATTGTATAGGATTGATAGGTGTTTATGATGTTCAAATCTAAATGATGATTATGATTGTGAGGTGTTGGCTAAGAGTGTGTTAAATGTTATAGATGGGAATGATTACCAATGTGCATTATCATGATATTAAGATGTTAATGTGCTACCTCACCTATATATATTGTAATGAAAGGATTTGTACTCACGCAATTCCATTGAGCTATTGATGATGATGATTATACTGGTGGTAGACCCTATGAGCTAAACTAAGCTATGAATGATAATAAATGCTTAAAGATATTTCAAAAAGGGACTCTAGCTTAACACCGAGTGAAAAAGAGTGAGGACTGTCCCTTACCACATAGGGAAGGTAGGATCACTAAAGTACTCTTGAGATTGGAGACTACAATTCATGTAGCAAGTAGTCTGCCTTTCTTCGATATAGAGTTTTATGACACCGAATTCTACATTACCTCATGCGGTCATTTTCTGTTAGGGCATGATGTTCCCAAAAAGGTAAAATGAACTAAAGGATTGAACTCTAACCATGATAACCTAAGAGGTATAGCTTCGTGTAGGTAGAAATATGCAAGCTCTACCTAAACATTGCACTAGTAAGCCTTGAACGGAGTCTTAGGAGGATGTTATTATGTATGATTATGATTATAATGTTATATAACATGTATATGATGAACTTGCACATTGTTGATACTATATATTGATTAGTTCACTTATGAATATGTGTTGGTTTATATTGTAAAAGTAAGATGATATGTACACCTCAATGCCATGTTTTGTGAAGTAGGAGGTTAGTTATGATTCTTGTTGGGTTACTTGATTGAGTAAGGTTATGGGCTTTACTTGGTCATTTCACTTGTTGACGTGATAAAGGTTGATGGTTAATTGAATTTCTTCGTCTATAATGACATGTACTCTTATTCATGCTTATTGTTAATATGACTTGATGATAAAGTTACTTGAGAATGTATCTACTTATATAATATGTACGGTTGACTTGACTAGACTTGATGTTGTAGTTCTTGTGTCGTACATGCCTATGACTTGATGAACATGCATTATTTATTGGTACGGTCTTGTAGAATGTGCATGATGTGAGGCCAAAATACACATTTTAATCATTATTTACCTCACATTTGTTATTTATATTTGTCTGTTTTAAACATAAATTTTGTGACTAGTACCAAATTTTGTATTTTATTTGTAGGATGAAGAAGTTTGGAGCTAAAACAAATTAAAGATGAAAGATTTAAGAAGGAAATCAGACAGACAATTTAATGGATTAAAATAAATAAAATAATATAGGCAAAATGGTCTAGTAGACCCTTATACTTGTATCAGTTTGTATTTTGAACCGTCATACTTATACTTTGATCATATGGACCCTTAAACTCAAAAAACACAATTAAATAAATCTCTCTCACCATTGATCTAGCTTATGTGTCTTTAAAATGGCTGAGTTGGCGAAAGTGTGTGACATTACGCATTTTAAAGCGAGTGAACAACTTTTTTAGGTTAAAAAAAGAATACAATTAAAAAAGAATTTATAAAAAAAAAATTAAGTAAAAGGATATTTTTTCTTCTCCAAAGCTAATTGCTTTCCTCGCAACTTTAACTTTCTTTTCTTCCATATTTTCAATCTTTCAGAGCAATTTCTGGATGGATTTTTTAACCCAAGAAAATATTCTTCTAATCCCTTTAACTTGTCTTCTTCTAATCTCTTTCACTTGCAATTTTTTGATATCTTCTTCTATAACCCAAGAAATCTCCTCCAAGTCTCCTTCTAATCCCTGAAACATTTCCTTTTCAATCTATTATGATAACTCAAGAAAATTTTAGGAAAATTTTGAGTAAATTTCGACTGAGTTTCATGACATAGATTGGTGTGAAATTCTATTTATTGTCAATTTAGAATAGTAGTCGGCGTTGGATTACTGAAATATTTTTGGCCAGATTTGGTCGTGTGTGGCTAGATCTAATGTGTGGTGTCTAGTTACACAAAAATTCTGTTTCTGTTGAGATTTTCCAAACATTTTCGAAACAAACCTTGAAATACTTCAACACTCACAAACCCCACTAGCAGTTGGCGACTGGAAAATGGATGTCGGCAACATTATAGAAACGATCGTAGTTGAGATCATCGGAGTAATGCCACCAATATCCATCTGCATATTGTTGTTACTGTGGAGGATGGAGGAGGAAAGAAAAATAGGTGATTGGGGTGTGATCTGAGATGAAGGACGGGAGGGAAAAAAAAAAAGTACTATTTGATCTTTCACGGCAAAACTGGCTATGACCCGGGCAGCAGATGTGATTTCTTTTGATTTGGAAATAGTGAAATAAAGGAGAAAGTTAGAAATGCCAATAATAAATTAATGTTAGTTTATATTTTTATATTTTATAAAATATTGTTGTAAATAGTATTACAAAAATTATGAGGGTGACATTATATATCTGATGGGGATATACATGTCAAATTATATAAAGGAGAGTGGGATACCACCACATTGTTTGAGAGGGCTCAAAAGTCTCATTTTCATTGAGTTAAGGGGTCCAAGATGAAAAGGATAAATAAAGGGTTAAGAATACAAATTGATACAAGTATAAGGGTCTGCCAGACCATTTTACCAATAATTTATTAAATATAAGATACATAGCTATTTTCGATTGCAAAAGTAATCTGCCACGTGGCAGTCCCTTAATGGACTTACTATTCATTCACACGGCACGCGAAAAAAAGTAAAAGGAAAAAGAAAACACGCCAATTCTTTTCGGTTTTAGATTCCTTATTTGTTTGGACTCAATTATTTTATTAGGATTTTATTCACCTTATAAGGAATGAAAAATTATTATTTGGGAGGAAGGGAAGAAACAAGATACAAGATATAATATATACTTTTTCTACCTTTAGAGCTTTGTAAGAGCCACCGTGGAGGTTGGAGAATTGTGGTACCTTTATTATTTATTTGTATTTGTGATTAATAAAAATATAATTTAGCTATTGTTCTTAACATTTTATGATTATAAAAAAAAATTATTTAATAAATTTGATGTGTTTTCTAGCTGAATAGCTAAGCTAATCTGGTGTGTGGGCACAATGAGCGACTATTAACAAAAGTATAATAATATTAAGCAATACTCAAATAGGTTATTGTGCTGTATTGAAATTCTTTAATTATAAGCTTTTTAATAAGTGCACGCGTTAGAAATCGCCCTTCTTGCTACTTTCCGGACCAAGGATGGTAGGGATAATAGAAAAGAATTATTAACGTTGAATTTAGTATAAACATATCTAATAGGATAGAGTGTCGATGGTGCGAGTAATAACTAAAGCAAAACATGGATTATGATGCCTAATTTGATTGGTAAGGTAAGGTTAGTAAAGCATATTAATGTAGGCCGGACAAGATTACGGGTGAAATTCTCTAGATGTCGCGACAAGGATTTAGAGATACATAACTTATCACTTTGCATGCATAACACTAGAGAAAAATTTCTATTAATAGGGATACCATGTTATGAGCTTATGGGGAACACATTCCTAGTTTTTTTTATCATTATTTTGGATAGAAATAAATACTTAGTTAAAAGATTTTTTTATTTCATTTATTTGTATTTCAATTTAAAATCTCCAATTTTTATATAACGACAATCAAATTAAAATTTGCTATTGATAATATTCTTCCATATTCTCTATGGGATCGACCCCGACCCATAGTTGGGTATATATATTGCATACGATCGTTTATATTTCATTTAAAGAATTATATTTGAACCTTACCAAATAATGGCGCCGCTGCCAGGGAATATGACTTAGAAATTGTCTTTAGTATTTATTTTAACTATTTTTTTTGTTTCATAGGATTATTTTAATTTTTTTAATTATCATCGAGTTATCTGAACCTATAGAAGAGTGCATGGAGGAGAAAAATTGTGTCTATATTCTTGAATTTATTTTTCCAACATAAAAAAATTACATTTCTCACTTAGGATCCAAGAAGTACATAATACAATTTTTGTTATTTGGGACCTTTCTTTTTGTACCACCACCCCTTGCGCGTAATAGAAAAAATGATTCATAATTGGGGGTAACTTCCCTTTTTTATTTTATTATTAGTTTTGATTTTATTTTATTAGTATCACGTTTTTTTATCTTGTTTTTGCAGATTAGTGGAAGTCTGAGTACTCTACAAAAAAAAGGAGCATGTTTGATCTTAAGTGTGGGGTGACGACCGTTGATATAAATTTAGAGAACCTCCTACTAGCTAGGCTTAAAGGCCTCATGGAGTTTTCCTAACCCTTGTTTTGTTTTTTATTTAATGCTTTGGGGACATAACATCTTTTTAAGGGTTGGGTGGAGGAATGAATTTCCTAGTTTTTACTGTTTTACTGAGTTTTTCTTTAGGATGAGTTCCTTGACCTTTGTTTTAAATTCTTTTCCTTAGGATAGTCCTTTTTGAACCGAGTGTCTTTTATTTATTTATATTAGGAATAATTTTTTATTATTATTATTTTTGGAAAGAAAAAAAAAACTTTTAAGTTATATTATACTTACTATTTAAGCCTAATTTTAAGTAGTACTTTCTTGTGAAGGCTTGATTACTAGTGAAATTGCAAACCTTTTGACAGCTAGGTTGATGATTGTGAATTTGTATTTAGCGTATTTATTTTGCAGTTTGTTATGATCATGTCTCTGTTAGAAGTATAATTGATCCGTCTTGATTGATACTTGTGCCATTTGTGGTGAAGTTTTGTTTATTTCATGGTTTGCATCTTAGTCTAGAACTTGCCATGTATGTTATTGAAGCGAAATAAAAAAGTGTTGCCTTGTGTAGGAGATCAATATAGGTTTTCTTTGATTTGTCTTATACATTTTAGCCTTTTCATATATTTTATCACTTGTTAGCCCTTTTGAGTTTGTAGCCTTTTGTTGGTACCCATATTTTTTCCTGGACTATTTTGTTGAATCCCTTATTTTTGCACCTTGCTTCCTTGAGCATCATAGTATAAACTTATTTTAATTATAAATTCTGAGAAAAAGGGATGAATGAGTGAAAATATAATAAATGATAGCTACAAATTTCTTAAAAACCCTCTTTTAAAGAATGTGAAAAGAATATATAATTGGAATGTGACATTAAAAAAAGAATTACCTTGATGATGACCCTGGTCCTTCATAGGAAATCGTGCACCTTTATCTTATGTAAAATACGCAAGTCGAGTGTGGATATTATGAAGGAAAAAAAGAAAAGAAAGATATAATGACTTAAAAATTCTTGTGATGATGAGAATTACTAGTGAAATAATTCTTGAAGAGAGAGATGAAAATAAAGAGAAGAAAATATGGGAGATGAAATCTAAAAATTGCAAAGTGGTTAAGGAAGTTGAAGTCACTATTATATAGATTTTCTTCTACTCGTCCCCTAGCCTACATTACAACCCGTTAAAGTTATATTTGATTCTCTTCAAGCATGCTTAATTAGTAAAGATGTACATAATGGGCAAACATATAGTTCTTTGTGCATACATATGAATTGTATTTGTGAGTGTTAGAGTTGTTCTTCATATGAAGTCCTTAATTTATATTCAATCTTTTGAATTGAGTGTGTGAACTATTTTTTTTGTGAGGGCACTTGATTCATGATGGATAGGTGATGTTATTAACTTTCTTTGATGAGAGTAGGTGAACAAACATAAATTTTATGAATTCAAAATCCATCAAGTTAGGAGATTAGAGGTTTGTTGTTTACTTTGATGTCTTGCATAATGATTGAGAATCCTACTTGATATTCTAAAATTAGTATATGGCCTAATTGTTTGTATTGTTCAAACTGATGACATTGCTAGTTTAAGGTTTTTTTAATGAGCTTTAATGGTGGCTCGAGGACGAGCAAAATTTTATGTGAGGGGTGTTGATGTGAGACCAAAATACACATTTTTATCATTATTTACCTCACATGTATTACTTATATTTGTCCGTTTTAAACATAAATTTTGTGAATTGTACTAAATTTAGTATTTATTTGTAGGATTAATTTGATAGAAAAATCAAGAAGTTTTGAGCTAAAACAAATTAAAGATGAAAGACAGAAGAAGGAAATCAAGCAGGCAACTTAATGGATTAAAATGAATTAAAAATTATATTATATTAAAGATGCATAACAATCGTGAATTGCAAAAGTAATCTGCCACGTGGCAGTCCCTCAATTGACTTACTATTCATTCACACGACACGGGAAAAAAAAGCACGCCAATTCATTTAGGTTTTGGATTCCTTAATTGTGTTGGACATGAAGACTGTTATTTCGTTTTCACATATATATAAGGAATAGAAGTATTATTTGGGAGGTGGGGGGTTAGCGAAAAACAATATACAAGACATAAATATAATTTTTCCTAGCTTTGGTGCTTTGTGAGCGCAGTCGTGAATGGCCGGGAAATTGGGTGTTATTTCTTCTCTCTTTATTAGTTATTGTATTCTGAGTAATATAAAATATAATTATCTATGGTCTACTTTTTATGATTAACACAAATAAATTGATTTTGATAAATTTTGAGTTTATTTTTGCGATAAGAGTAAGCTAAGCTTCACAACGAGGTTTGTGGGAACCCATGAACAATTAAGAAGCATGAATAGTAATTAAGCATTTCTCAAATAGGTTATTGCTGTATTGATAATGTTTCGTTTAGAAGCCTTTTAACGAGTTGCATACATTAGCTGCCCTTTGTTGCTGCTACTTGTCGCGACCAAGGAGGTAGATACTAATAAAAAATTATGAACGTTAGAGTTAGTAGACAAATTAATAGGCCTAGGGTCGATTGGATAACAACTAAACCAAAAATCGATTATGATGCTAAATGAGTAAAAGTAAGGTTTAGTAAGCTACCAGTAGAGAACATAGTACGGGGGCCCCCTGTGAATTCTCTGTGGCCGACCAGGGATTTGGAGAGATACATATTATCACTTTGCATGCATAACACTAGAGAAGGAATTTTGCTATTACTAGGTTTACCACGTTATGAGGCCTTTTTTTTAAGGTTGTTAAACACATCCTAATTATTTTTATTAAGGTGGATATATACAAAAATACTTAGGTCCAAAGCTATTGTTATTTTTTGTAATTTGTATTTCCATTTAAAATCCCATATTTTTATATAACGACTATCAAATTAAATATTTGCTATTGATAATATTTTTCCATATTCTTTGTGGGATTGACCCCGACTCATAGTTGGGTAAATAAATTGCATACGATCGTTTATATTTCTTTTCAAGAAGTATATTTGAACATTATCATTGCATAAAGATTTTTAATGAAAAAATGCATACTTTATGAAATGTCCCTTTTTCATAGTATGATTCAAAGTATGTGTGCATATGGTCTCAGATTTAGTACAAGTGGCGTACTAACAACATTTTTTCCTTTTTCCCAATATTTTAGGTTCTGACCGTTGAGGTGTTTTGAAGGTGACTTAAAGAAGGCTTGGATCTCTTATTCATCCAAGTAGGGTAGGTACTCAACTTCCAAGGGCGATGACACTATCTAGCTTATGGAGTTGTTATGAGTTTAAGACTATTTCTATTCTTTCCTTCCAATTGAGTACTATACATTTGTATGACCTATATGTGTTCTTATTGAATTAATGTATCGGCTAGGCCAAAATTTGATATACTCTTAATAGATGGTAATGAGATGAGACGACTATTTTGACTATGATATTTTCTATATATATTTATGTTTAATAAAAGTAGAGGACTAAGTAATCTTCCTATACGAGGGGTCTATGTATACTCAATATATATATGTAGAAGTCTATGTAAACCTCAAAATAGAATTAATGAAATTTTTTAAATTTCCGCTAAACTTGACCAATGAATGTAATGATGTAAGCTAAGAGGCTAGTCTTAGTCCTCAAAGAGGACGAAGATGCTATTTATGTCTAAGGGGTAAACTCAGATATGAGAATAATGATCGACTTAAAGTTGAATATCTGATTGTATTGAGCCTTTCATTAGTACTGAAATTCTTTTAGGGTTTTCTTGGAGGTAAAGAAACAAAACGAATACTTTTTAATGCTTGCCATTAGGGTAATTCGTAACAGCACTGTATAAGTTACTAAAATAGTCATAACGTTATACAAAGAAATTAGATAGATGCAAAATTGATGGCATTGTAAATTAGGTTCAAATACCTTTAATTCCATAGGCTATGAATAACATAACTCTTTATATTCTAAGAGATATGGTCATCTGATGTTGACCCAAGAAGAATATTATATGAAAAACTAAGTTGATAAGGAAACTTCAAGAACACTTATGAAGAACTCATCAAGAAATTAAATTGCTCAATATTTATGGACAAATTTACAAAATAAAGTCATGATTGGCGGGTGGAAAAACAAACCCAAAACTATGGAAGCTTACAAACTACTAAGGGATCATGCTCAGGGAGAAAATCCGCAACAAAACTCAAGATCCTTGACGAACGCCTTGATATTTTCCTTTTGTTCTCAATCTTTTCGTTTTTACCGCCACAAAAAATCCAGGCTATGATTATGGATTTTAAATTGAAACATAATCATATTCAACCCCTAAACCCATACTAAAAATGAATTAAACCTTATTTGGTAAGGAAAAGACCTAAATAACCCTTACTATTTTCGGGTAACTTTCATATATGGACTACCCAACATAGAACATTCATATCTACCTCATAACAACATAAAATTTAGCAAACTCGGTGTCTTTAGAAAGATATTTTAAATACCTCTCACTAGATATTGCGGAGCTTACCTAACTCATCATGTATCAATAGTGATGGTCGTTTGAAATTAATCCAACTCTAACTTAAGCATAAGATGCAAAATTTAAGATTTTGCTATTTCCAATATATTTCTTTTCGTAACTCAAGGTGCTACATCAAGTCACTTGTCATTAACACTTCAGAAATTATAAATCAAATGGTAAAAACATACTCACTACAAAGGATGGTTCGAGTCTTAGCTCAAAAAAATTTCTGGGGTGTTAGAATGTCCCCGTAGGTATCATTCTTGTTAGAATGACGGATAGGGTATCATCTTGTTTAGAAGGACACGGAGACTCTGGCATCAGTCAACACATCTAAAATTTAGGGTTTCTTTTCCTCTAACTTGATGGCACATCGACATCAACTCTTTTTTGGTTAGAACATACTTTTTTATCAAATAGACTAGAAACTATTCCTGTTCCTTCGATCAACAACTCTGTAAAACATTATTGTTCCTTTTTTTATTCATAAAGGAACTCGTCGCTTACAACTTACTTGTTGCATGATGGAAATAACATAATCTGCCCCATCACTAACTTTTTTCCTTAGATTAGTAAACCTCTTATTACTTTCCTCTAACTCTGTGCACTTTCGCTGCTACTGCTCATAATTTCATAACTCATGCTACCTTTTTGGATGATATACTACCCAAGCTCTAAACATACTTCCTCATAAGGATCTCAACTAAATGGGACTTAGAAAATAGAGTAAAACTCGATTTTTTCTCAAATGCAAGATTCATGAATATGGGTGCATTCCTCTTATGCTCAATACCTTAATAGCTTATGGTCTTCTGTCAAGCCCCTCAGGAGTCTCATGACTTCCTCAAGATTTTTCTAACTGATTTTTCTTTTCAACCACCTGTAGTATGGGGGTAGTGTAATGCATATGAAAGTAACGAGTAGAAAAGAATCTCTATGCACATAAATCTATGCTGATTAGAGTATGATGAAGTGAACTTTTCCTAAATTTTTCGTTGCCAGTATTTAAGAAGTGAGGGTCTTACAGCCGCAAATAAGATCCTACTTTACACGAATTTTTAGAAAACCTAGGACTCTTGAACTTTATTGTTTGATACAAATTTTGTCATGACCCGAACCAACACCCTTGACGTTGGTAGCACTCAAGAATCATTTATAGTCCAAAAATAAACCCTCATCCTGGAAGACTACAAGCAAAAGATTTAACCATCTATACAATGTTTTAAAACTGAATAAAATTCATGAAAATCAAATACAAAGATTTAACTCAAATGATATACTTTGAATATAAATAGAATATTCAACTAGTCAATAATAGACACCCAAGTCTTTAGTACATTTAATAAGATAAATGAGAAGACTTCTGAAACTCTACTCTCTATCTATGAAGCATGTAACTCACAAATATGGAAGTTGGGACAAGACCTACAACATCCTAGCAACTGATATTAATGAAAGTAAAATAGGAACCCTCTAGAAGCAAGGACGGCTCAACATTGCTAACTCGGACTGCGTGTGGTATTAACAAAGCTCTATTGATGACCTTGAAAACACATATCTGTATCATGTAATGATACAATCCAAATGTCTCAGTCTTGGCATGTAGGAGCATGTAAGGGGAGTTTCTAAAATAAAACATAGTCTTGATGTTGATAAAAAGGAAACATGTTTACCTCTACTCAGCTCACTCAACTCAAAATTGACTCAAACAATCATAGTTCAATTCAATGAAAAGATATCAACTTAGAGATGATTTTTAACTCAAAGGTATTCAACTCAAGGATAAAGCAACTGTAAAAGATGTAATATACGGAAAACATTTAAAGAAGAATATAATTATTTAGTTGTATTGAAAAAAATTTCAATATCAAAATCAGCTTTGTATGTAAAAGATACCCGATAAACTCTTCTGTCAATGATCCTGCAACTCTACAAGTAGGCTCTGTCTATATAAGCAACCCCCAATAAAATATCTTTGTGGGAACTTTCTCTACCAAACGAAAATAATCAATATGAGCGATCGTGCATGTACATCGTCTTGCCCACGTGGGACCGGATAAAAACGTCTTATACTTTGCGTTTTCTCTTTTCTTTTGGGGGGGATAGGGTATAAGAACTCTCAACTAAGTGTATCCACTAAGATATGCTTAAAAGCATTAAGGAATCATCTAAAAAGTATGACCGTTTCTACCCACATTGGCTATATTATTTATGGAGACTTGAGTTATCTGAACTCGTCCCCATATCGGTGTTCAATACTACTGCAAAAAAAAATATACTCATCTCATATATTTAAAAACATAAATCTTTATGTGGTTTGGGATTATAACTAAAAATATTCTCTAGATGTTACTCAAACTACTCAAAAGACTTATGGAAATCTCAGTTTCCTCCTGTATTAACTGTGAAAACATTCACTATAGGGATGACATAGTTCCCATATATCATATTTTAAAAATTAACCAAAAAATGAATCAACTTTGGTTTTTCTTAAAACATTTCAAAGTCATATTATAATATGATTATTGATGACTTGGGAAGTCATACTGTATAAGCATGACGTTATATTTAGATAACATATTGCTCTTACATTTTTGGTTTACTTGATTAACATACTAATGATGTTTTAGAAAACTATTTTCTCAAAACACATATTTAATTTATCAAAACACAGTTTAAGAACTCCAGCGTTAACTTTAAAATGATTTTTAAAATCTATAACTCATATCACACGTCTCATGTGGAATTATGAAAACGAAAGACTCAACTTAGGAATCTTAATAGAAATAAAGAACCTTAATACTCAAGACTCAAGACTTGATTCTACTTATCTCAAGACTACTCGACTCGTAAGGTTTTTGAGATATTATAGGTATGAATAAATCAACTCAAGGATTAATGAGTAAATTAAAATAGTCCATAATTATAAATACAATCTAAAAAACTGATTAGAGCAGCTTCATACGCAAAACATTTAGAACTTCGGAGGATACTGCTCGCACAAGATATTCAACTGGATAGAGTTATGAAAAGATTTTAGGGCGCATGTAAAAAATGACGACTCAATGGGTCTAAATAAGCATACCGTAAACTCAGTAATCGCGATCCTCTAACATTTCTCTATATTTAATATTTGCAAAATATCTCTTATTGCTACTGATAGTGACAGTTCACCATCTTAAAATTGAGCTCACACGACTTGAGGCCTTTGAATGCTCTTCTTGTAAGACTCTACTCTTAACCTCTTTCTGATACTCTCCTGCCCGAATCGATTGATCTACCAATTACCCACAGGAGTTACGTGATTTGTCCCGTCCCGAGATACCCCTGAGACTATGGACACGAAACCTTGGACCACAAGGATCCAAAGCTAACTTTTGCTGACTATGAACAGAGACGTACCATACAAGATCAATAAGCTGAATGCGGGAAAGTAAATCAAATTAGAACGCAAAGATAGGGAATACCCATATTCTATAACTGAGATATTTGAAACAATGGATTTAATACAAAGAGAAGACCGGACGATGGCCATCTCCGTGCTGCTACTGGTTATTGCCGGAGCATCTGGAAAAGAGAAAAGAACGGAGGAAGGCGCTAGGGATATCACCGTCTTCTGGTAATGTTGTTCTCTCATCCTTGATAGAAGAGAGAAAGATACGAAACTGCCTTAAGCTCGTTGGCTCCGTCGATGGATCCTTCTCACTGGAGCTTCTGGGTGTTGTTTCTCGCCGGGGCAGAAAAGGCAAGCAACAACGGGGAGGGAAAGAGAAGAGAGAGAGTGTGCCGCTGCTATGATGAAGAGTAGGGAGTGGAATTTTTTGATGGATTTTGCTCGTGTAGATTAAAATAGGTAAACCAATTGTTTTGATCTAGATCGTTAGTTTTTAAAGAGATTTAAGACCGAGATTGAATAGTAGAGATCGATGGTTTACATTAAACCCAATTTCTTTCGTACTTTTATTCGACAACTTTTTCTTTTTCATTGTTTTGTTTTATTTATCCATCCTTTTTTAATATATGTTGGGTTTCTATTTTTATACACAACCATGTGTTAAAGAAAACTCTTCTTGCACTTTTTGACTTCTCCTTATCCTCTTCACCACGCCCCCTACTTAGGCTTTTAGGTTTAGTTGGCTATTCACTTTAAACCAAAACTCACGAGGATTACATGTGCTGGATCACGTGAGGTTTAGAGTTCATCAAGGTTCTTCCGAAGAAAGGTGAGGCTCATAGGGTTTTTGAAAGAGTTTAACACACTCATGGGTAGTCCACAAAAGAGGTATATGTCTAAGTTGGATTACACTTTATAAAATTTCCTAAGATCAACTCAAGAGGATACTTTCTAAATCAATCAGACTTACTTGGCATATTCTAGGTTTATTCATGCATGGTTAAAGTTATGTCATCACACAATGCATTGACACTTTAGCAAAAAAAAAGACTACATACTTTAGCTAGTGTGCAATGGTTATCACAAAAGAATCAATTCGATAAATGGCTAATGACCGCGAGATCAAAAGAGTCAACACATTGTCTATGCAACTTCATTTATCCTTGTTATGTACATACATTCTTATTTATTCAACTGAGAGAATTATTCATGTAATTGGTATTGATCGAAATATAGATTTGAATTGTATAAAACAACAACTTTAAACACAATAGGTGGCAAAACTTTTCTTGAAAGGTCAAAAGTATTTTTAAATCAAACCAAAGGATAGTTAGAAGCTAAACCAATTGCAATTTTTTTTAAAAATAAATCAAACGACCCAAATACACACACACACACACCAAAACATAAGCATTAATCTCAAAAATATGAACATAAAAGGTGTGGGTCTCATCTCTCCACACAAGAAATGCGTTTGTCCTTAATGGCAAATGATAAAATATTGAGAAGTGAAGGTAAAGAAAAATAGATAACAGGGTAAAGAGAAGATACTGGTTAAGTTGTTGCTCTATTTGTTTGAACATTTGTGCTTAGTGTGTCAGAGTATGGTTTTTATTGGGGTGGTTAACCTTATTGGAAATGACAGTGGGCATATTCATCATAGAAACGAGAACTGCAACACCCAACAAGATTTTAACTTTCTCCATTAGTTCTTCACTATTAGGCTTTCTCACAAATATATACATTTGTCTCTACCTCTAACTCAGGTTAATTTACCTGGTTCAATCTGGTGATGGACTTTATCTTCTCCCTTTAGCTTTTAGTGTCGTAACATGATCTCTTAATGTTGTTATCTCATTGTGGTTCCTTGATCACATTTCAATGTCGCTATTCTATCCTTGCGTTTATCAACAATGTCTTTAGGAGGTGTCACAAACTCAGTCAAGGCAGTCTGAATCATTCTTAGAATTTAAATCTTTCAGGCAATTGCCAAATAATTTGCAGACTGAGAAAGTTGTAATATTCGGAATAACATAGCTCGAGTGACCTGGACATAAGTTTCAAAAACGATAGTGGATTTTATTGGTAACATAGCGATATCAGACCTTGGTGTATCAGCCAGTGGGGAAGTTGATACAGGTGTACATGAGGGTTAAGGGGACATTGTGGATACGAGTGTCTTTTTTTTCTCTCGATCCTTAAGGTATTCATCCTTGATTCTACGGATATTGGTGGAGTATGTCGGAGTGAATTCTAAATCCTTATTGATATCATGAGGTACTCGAGCATTGTGTATTCAATACCGATTCTGAAAGGGAAGTTTTGCATTTTTTTGCGCGCATGAGAATTTCTGCAGCGATGATCATCCCCAAGTTAAGCTGAATTTTAACAATAATCTAGCCTCAACAAGAAGCCAGTGCATTTCGTAGAATAAGGTAGTTTCGGGATTCCATAATTGTGCTGCTAATAAAACCAAATCAATACTTAGCTGCTATATTAAGGTCCCTATTTCCAATTTGAGGTCCAACTTCTAACAAATTGGTAATATTATTGGAGATCAGGGGGCTAACAATTTTTTCATGTTATACAAGTTTTCTATCCTGATTATATGTTGCAAACATCTTAAATGTTCTTAGGAAGACCCAAGATTGCATTAATACTATCGAGATCACACCGGACTATTTTCCCCCGTATGACCATAAAATCCACTAGTTTAAGCGTTGCTGCTTGTTTCCTTCCCAACAACATCATATATTTCTAAGAAGAGTACTATTCCTGAAAAAAATTTAGAATGTATGAGACAAGGGGCTTAGTGAACATCTGGATGTGATTATACTTAAGTGTGCTCATAATTTCTTGATACGTATCAATCGCTCGATCAATGGATAAGCATTTTCCTCCAAATAGTACTCAATCCATTAGCTTTTAATCTGTTTGATGATCTAGACGGAGGACACTGGGTTTGAGGTGTTAGCACTAGTATGCTCACCTAATTTTGAAGACAAAATGTGGGACCAGGAGGTCTTCTAATCCTAGATGCGGGATTGTCTATGTCAACATTTTCTTTGGATGATGCATAAGTACTTCTTTTACTCTTTCCTTCCTTGATAACGGCATCAAGTTTTTTCAATTTTCCTTTGGATGGAATGGTCTTATCTTCTAATGTACTCTCAATTGATTTTCCTTGAGGTGGTATTGCTATTCTTGCGACATGAGACTAGCCATACCTGCAATATTTACTAGATCTTTTAAAGGTGTTCACTCATTAATGAGTTTCAACTTGTAATCAGATTTTTAGAGCATTTGGTGATATCAAAAATCTCCGAGAGTAGTTCAAACTGAGTTTATACTGATTTTCATTGTAAATTCATCGGCATATCGAGGATGAAACTCATTGAACATGGAGCTGTTCGATCATGTTTACAGTGCAACTGTACGTTACAAAATTAATGAATTACAGATTTATAGTAAAAGGCGAGTCATAGTTAACACCTGGTTAGAGGAAGTCGTTTTTAGTAAAGATTTTAATTCTGGAAAAACTGGCAGAGTCACGGATGCCACGACCACCGTCATGGTCACGACGGACCGTTCGTGGAGGTTTCCGTCCCAGAACATTAGATTCTGAATTTTGGGTACTGAAACTCGTTCTCTAAACTTCTCGCGATGGATGGCAGTGAACGGACCGTCCGGGCAGCTCGACGGCCCGTCACAGCCATTCACATTCAAATGGAGTTTTCTGTAGCATGTGACGGCAGCAGGAGGACCGTCGCATGCAACGCCGGCGCCCGTCATAGTCCTGCGCAATCCCCGGCTGGGTCGAATTTCAGTAATTTATTTAAGTGGGAAGGGGCGTTTTGGACTATTTCCTGCTTTAATTTAACGTGGTGGTTATGTTAATAATAAATAATTACCTTGGGGTAAAGAGGTAACCTTAGTTTCATTATGGGTTATAGTGCCAATCTTTTATACTTAATTATACGGTATTAGGGTAAAGAAAGAGGGTTGGAATAAGAGAAATAGAAAGAAATAAGAGAGCCAGACAAAAAAAAGAAAAACAAGTAGAGAGAGATAGACTCGAAGAGGATAGCAGGATTTGCGAGAAGATAGCTGTTTGATCGGCAATTCTTCGGTGGAGTAGGTTATGGTTTTTACACGATTCATGTAAACTCTTAATCCGAATGATTGGTTGGGGTATATTATTTAGGTCTTTCATATCTAATTGTGTGTATGCCTGATTGATTTTATATATGATTGTGATGAAAATAAGCATGATGAAGCTATTAATCTTAATCTTGAGAAACCCTAATCTACTTTTAATATAATGCCTGGGTATAAAGAAGGCTAATGAACGAAGTAGTGAGATAGGGATCGGGGTGCCACTTTCCCATACCAGGATATAATATGAGGATCGGAGTTCCGTTCCGACAACCATGATGTATAGGGATTCGGGTTCCCACTTCCGGTCACGCCGGATAGAAATATTGGGCCGGAGTGTCACATTCCGACACCAGGATATATATGGATCGTGTGCCACGAGTCCGTAACCCATGATAGACTATGAGGATACGTAGTTTCACTTCGCACCATGATAGTATATGGATCAGTGCCACGTTCCTGTTACCGAGGATAGATATGAGAGTTGTGTCACGTACCGACACGAGAGTAACTAAGGTAATGAATCTTGAAAGATGTTAATATACGCAATCTAATAACCTATTCCCAAATGTTATGATGAGGAGGCGTGAGTCTCATTGAGTGTCTTGGGGGGTTGAAAAAAACCCCAGGATTATTGTAATTGTAAATGGTGCATGCTACTGATATTGTTTATTTTATGTGTTTTACTTGATATTACTGTTGTTCATTTTGATTGGCCGATGATACCTACTCAGTACTTGTTTTTGTACTGACCCCCTACTTTTATGTTTTCTTTCTTCTTTGTTATTGGTGGAGTTGGGCCGCAAACGACCGTCGTCTTCAACTCAATCGCCACTCTAGCCAGTCTTCATACACCGATTTCAGGGTGAGATAACCTTCTAAAGCTTGGACTGGTCTTCCTTTCTCATGTCTGATGCCTTGAAGTTTCGCAATGACTAGCTTTTGTTATTTTAGCTTTTAAGAATAATACTCTTAGTTTAGTATTTGATCATAGATGTCTTGTGGTGATGACTTCCAGATTTTGGGGATAATATAGATGTTGATTTAGAAATTATTGAATTGGTTTTTATTAATGAGTTAAGTCTTCCGGCTTCTTCTGTTGTATTATATTGAAATGTTTAATGTTTAATGGTTGGTTCGCTCACATAGGAGGTAAGTGTGGGTGCGTGCGATCCATTGGGGGTCGTGACAATCAGGTGTACGCGCCGCGGTTCTTTCGAGAGCCCGATCATTCTCAACAAATTACTAGTTGCCCTAATTTTCATTTCACTCTCAAGAGATCGACCCTGAAACCTTTTGAAAGTAAAATTTAAAGTATGCGCATCTCAAGTTTTAGTTTGATCCACAACAACTGATGCTTAGGGTTACTTAGATTTCTTGAGTTTCACATAATGGGAGTTTAGCATACTTCAATGGTACAACATCTTAGGAGAGGTCAAACACTATAAATAAATATGGGTTGTGAAGGACTAAACTTTTCTATTGAGTTGATTAGATACTATAATTAAATGTGACAGGTAGATCTGGATCCAAGCACTAATTTGTCAACTTAAAATACATATGTAGTGCAAGAATTTAGCAATTACTTAGTAGGGGAGAGTTTGCGAAAATCGATTGTGAATGAAATTTAAAGAGGTGGATGGTTAACATTTATGATTTTGTAGAACTTTTCCAGATCTCACCTATTTGGCGACATTAGTTGAATTTTTCTCAGCTACTCGGCAATCCTCTAAGTGACCCTTTTATTCGCCATGATATAGAAGGCCTCCAGTTGAGGTTAAGGTCCAAACATTGGTAACCATCGGGGTTACCAATTAAGTTTGTAATTCGCCAACATGATTTATGGTCCTTATTCCACACCTTTTAGATATCTTCCACAAATGATTCTACAAAATCAAAACACCTTTATTTTAAAAAAAAATTATAAGCATTTAAGGTTCTTCTAGTTTCCTTCAAATAACACCTTAGTTAATATCGTCACACAACATGAGATGATGGTCATACTCTGCTCGTAGGGTTTGACTTTCTGTATTCATGGTTCATATCCCGACAAATCTCCATTAACCATTGTGTAATTTGGTATTTTAATAACTGAAAGATTATAGCATGAGTGGTTGTCAGCTGGTTAGTTACCAAAGCATTCTCTCTACTCCTCTAGTGTTATGTGGTGCTCATTTGATTTCTCGATAAAAAGCGTGATTGTTTCCTTGATGTTTCCATCTTCTCTGTTCTTAATTATCCTTCGCTTGTGCGAAGGGATGTTGTTATATTTCTTGAGGAGCTATATTGCAAGCTCCTTAATCCTCTTTGTCTGCTCACCCAACTTATTTAGCAGGACCACTAGATGGAAATATCTCATAATTGTTTCGTGATCTAGGTTTGTTAGATTGTCTAGCAATTTAGTTGTTATTTCATAGGGGTTCCATATAAGAGTACCCGAAGTAATTTTATCGACAAACATTTTTCTTACTGGACTCAATCTTTGGTAAAGAGATTTGTGAATGTCTCTATTAGGGAGTCCATGGGTTGGGTAGTTCCCTAAGTGTGCTTTGAACCACAACAAGGCTTCAGGCAACTTTTCACCTTTCACTTGCTTGAACGTCAGAATATTGTCTCGAATCATCACTACTTTGGGCATAGTCCATTCCATCTTCTCAAAGGAAATACATATCGCTCTTAATTTGAACAGTCAACACACATGAAAACAAAACTAAATGTAAATTTAGTAATAAAATCCACTAAAATTACTAAAAGTCTAACATAATCTACATTCTAACGTAACAACACTCCCCGACAACGGTCCTATTTAGATGCCTCTTGTGATATTGTGATCAACATAACTAGCCTACAGTCTATGTATCTACGAGTAAAAGCGAGTAGTAACCCAACCAAGGGTTGGGGTCGTGTCCAAAGAGAGCGGTAGTAAAAATAGTAGCTAAACTACAATTTCTGTTCTAGTTAGTAATAGTTTGTGAGATTATTGAATAAAAATAAAGTAAATTTACTTTGTGACACCTAAGTGCAAAATACCAAAAGGTTTTGTCACAAGTAGTAAAAACAAAAAAAAATAACCAAAGGGAATCAAGTATGGTGAAAAGTTCTTGGGGTGCGACCGCAATAAATGTCAAAGTAAACCATGGGTACATGATTTCGATAGGAAATTTTTAAGATAATGATGACTATCCTAAGATTTAGGTGAAAGGAAATTCCCTCTTGGTCAACTTAACCCATATTTAATGGGCTCCTCTTGGACACACACTCGTCAATAAGACAAGCTTATGCCTTACCCACACCATTTCTTTCGATGATGAGTCCTATGATACGGGACTAGGGTTCAACTTCTCGGTTTGAACCTCATGTCGGCCACTCCTTTGGTGATACGTCTAGCATTCTTATTTTTGCGACCCCTCTCTCTCTCGAAGCCTAAAACACATGGGTGGTTTTGTATTTGCAACTACAAAACCATGAACTAAAACAAGAACCACTAGGTGAAATAACTATTGAAATGCATCTAATCAATCAGCAAGCAAGACCTAAAAATAATATCCACACATATTTGCTAAATGACACCCCATGATGGGGTTTTTAGAAACAAATCAAGAAATGACCAAATACACCTAAAATAATACAGAATTCAAATAGGTATAAGAAATGAAACCTTAATTTAAGAAAAGGAAGAAGAACGGAGAAGAACCACTTACGATTTGAAAAAGAAGAGATCGTTTCCGAAACATGAGATAAAAAGATTAAAATTTAAAACCTAAGTTTAAAAATTACAAAATTATGTCTCTACTTTCTGATTCCATTCTTAAAAATAATAAAGAGTTTAGCATTTATAGACTTCAAAATTTGTGCTGGCGAATCCATTCGGCGAGGTTAGTTGCAAACACTAAGTGATTCGACAATTCATCCATCTTCTAAATCATCACCGTTTTTGCTCTGCCTTCACCGTTTATGCAATGTAGATCATTGGGCAGAATAATTCAGCCTAGAGAAACTACTCGGCGAATTGAATCAGAAAGTAGTAACATAATTTTGTAAGAATTTAGTATTAAGAGTAAATACTAAAGAATTTACCCTAGTAGTAAATCACAAATACTAGAGAATGTAGATCATTTGGCAGAACGTGCAAAAGAACCTACCCTAGTATTAGGAATTGCTTCCTTTCATCTACTTTTTAATCACTTTCTTCAAGGCTTTTCTTTACTGAACAAAGTGTGATACACATCCTTTCGACAGTTTGCCAAGTATCGATGTTAAAGTGTTCCTCTTCATCTCTTTTTATCCTTCTTCTTTTCGTGTTTTGTGTCTAAGAGTCTGTGCTCAGACTAAAACTTCAAATACCTAAAACATCAGAGTTTTTTTTATCATATATTAAGATAGAATGAGGATATGAGGACCGATCTTCATTACAATAAGGCCTTAAACGAGTTCAATCTGAGGTACTTATCACTTTTTGATAGGTTTTTTGGACTTGTAATACGATTAACAACTCCTAACATTTGAAAAGTTTTCAAAAAAACATGCGTGAATGTCATGACTATCATTAATATTCAAGAACTCGATCATACATGAAGATATGATAAGGAAATGAATGCCATTGCAAGTAATGAACGTTGAGGATTAAAGTAATGAGGTATGCAAGTCATAATTTTCTTTGTGTAGGAAAAATTTGATGAACTTCAAGTTAAGTTTAAGAAGATTTGGGAATCATTATTTGGAAGAAGGTGGTAATATAGCCATGAATGTGGTAACATTTAGATATGTGAGACAGTCAAATATACAAAAAGGTGATGCACAACACATGCGTTTGTGATTTTGTAGGGTAAGTTCTTTGGCACTTCAATCGTTACATATAACAATAAATAGTCAACGTCCTTATTATTAAAGTAGGCAAGAAAATTTTTACTATTGATCTAACATGTATCAATATAATATTGACTGCTTCTGTCTTTCTCTAATCGACCTCCACACCTTCACTAAACACTGAGTGATCAAGGAATGCAACCGACCTCAATAAAAATACACAATTACTTAATTTGGAAAATAGTTATTTGTCCTTGAGGACTTGCAAAATTACCATAAAAAACTTACAACATTTAAGACACGAAATGATTCGACCTTTTAGAGCTATTTTTCCCCCCTTCCATTCCAACACGAGTTCATTATGAAACAAAAATTTAACTACACGAGTTCTACAATCAATGGAAGCAAAACACATATGTAGCCAATCAATCCCCAAAATAACATTAAAGTCCAACATGTCAAGTTCTACCAAATCAAACAGTGTGACTCTATTGGGCAATGAAATGAGATAAACACTATTATCTTTTTTAGCAATTACGAAATCACCCAGAAGGGTAGAAACCGAAAAGGGTTAATCTAAGAAATAGGGAAACATATCAAATTTCATATACACTAAAGGAGTTACACATGACAAAGTTGAATCGACATCCAACAATGCATAAACATTAATTGAAAATACTTGAAACATATTGTTAACAGCATCCGGAGAGCTCTCTTGATTACCTCGGGATTTGAGAGCATAGAAGCGATTCTTCTAGACATGGGATGGTAGAACTTGCTTGTGTGCTTGACCATTTTCCTTCCGTTGAGCCTTCACATCAGCCGTCCCTCCTATGTGGCTATTCTTAACCACAACTACGAGAAATTAACTCTCCAACTAGAAACTTTGCCTCATGTTTTCTACACACTTTGAACAAATCGCTTCTCACTAGAAGGAACACCCATTTTTCCCTCTTGGGTACTAAGGAAGGACAGAGAGTTGGGAAGATGAGTAACGGCGAAAAGGATTTTTCTCTCCCCTTTCCCCTTTGTTGACCCATGTAGTGTTAGCAGGACCTTGGTTGTAAAACCTCTTCTTGAACGTTGTCTTATCTTGGACCTCAAATCAAGTCTCAAAAGATTTCCCATCTTAGACCCTTGTCCTCTTCAATTCCATAACAACTTGCTTAAGATTTTTCTCCTCAATTTGTTTGGCATGAACCATGACACGAGACATGGTCGTACTAGGAATCAACATACCCGACCTACATTTTATTAACCACAAGTTCAGATATCCCCATATCATATTGTTCATCTTAGTCCTAGAATCCACCACCCTAGTGGGAGCATGTTTGGACAATTTTGCTAACTTGTGGCTATACTTATTTACATTCATACCCTTTTGATGAAGTTTTGCATTTTCCTCTCCCTTAATTCTAACGAGAAGAACGTATCAAGGAAAACCGTCTTGAATGAATCCTAACTAACCATACCTTCCCTAACGGGTCTCTCATCTTAACATTTTTCTTATCAAACTTGAGCCAAATGTTTGAGTTGATAGGCGGCTAGTTTTTCCTTTTTTGAGAAGACAAATACATAGCCTCTAGCAGCTTGTACACTTCATCAATTAACCGTTGCATGTCCTCCTCCACTTTGGAGCCAAAGAAAATAGGCGGATTCATTCCCGTGAAATTCAAAATCCTAGAAGCGATAGTGCTAGCATTTGGTTCACTTTCACCCTAGTACCTTTAGAACCTTGAGTGGCTAACACTTGAGTCAATCTATGAATAGACGACCTTATGTCAACATTAAAAATAACCCCATCTTCAATAGGAACTTGAGGGGGAACCACCTCTTTCACAAATGCCTCGTTAGCCATTTGAGAATTGTTACTTCTTGTATTCATTTCCTATAAGCACAAGAAAAGGATTATAGGAAAACACTAGACAGAGTTATGACTCTTGGGAGCGACTAAGGAATAAAAAAAGATTTAAAGTTCCTAAGCATCTCATTGCCTCTCATTCATAAGTGTCTCGCGCTTTACACCCATGAAAACAAATCTACATGACGTTGTATTTCTAATATAAATCCTACATTATTCTCAAACATGGGTTCTGATACCAAATTTTTATTGACCAAGAGCACCGCCTTGACGTTACCGACGTCTCTTTTCTCGAAGAGGTCTTAGAAAATCCCTTAACATTTGTTATAGCATGTATCATAAAATAAAAATGTGGAAAAATTTAAAACTTTTAAACTATAAGTTCACTTCACTTCATATAGGAAAATAGAATCTAAATATGTCACTTCACACCATCTAACCATTAAAATATAAAAATTTGGGACTTAGCCCTTACATCAACAAAGAGTATAGAATTAGGAGATACAATAATGTCTCAAACATTATATAAGAACTAAAATCTAGATCATAAGGGTCTTGTCTTTGGATATGAGAACTTCCAACTTGGAGAAGCAAGTTTCAAGTATCCTTGAAAAGAGATCTTGATTCATCAATGGTCCGTACCTACATTGTTTAGGTGAAAATGAAAAAATATGGGATAGTACATCACACGTATTAAGTATGACTTCTATTCATAAAAATCATCAATACATGTATAAAAGGACATTTTAGTCAAAAAATGTTTTTACCAAATAAATCCAATATATACATAATATAAACATCATAAGCCAACCCAACATGATATCGACCCAACATGTAGAAAACCCAAGCAATGCTTGTGCAATGCACAATAGAAATCCCAAACCCATTCAAACTAGTAATAACGTTAGCAGACCTACTTCGGCAACTTCATAAAGCTCATATTATCTAACCACTTAATTTATTCATAAAGATCATACATAATTTAATATACACGCCTTATAATAAATATATTTACAAAAGAACACTACTATGACCATCTATTAGGTTCCCACAATGCAATGTACAAGAAAGTCCCATACCCCCCACACTCTGTAACAAAAACCCTCAAGAAAAAGCCCAATGAATTCTACTTTCGTTTATTCATTACTTTTACATTATGGGAAAAGTGGTGCAATAAACGACATTAGTCCCGTGTGAGATACATGGAATTCGTGTTCTCTCCCACACTAAAACTAGAGGGTTAGACTTTCCTACTTGTACCTTCTATAGACTTATCTAGGTGGATCCACTAAGATAGAGTCCCTATGCGGGCACATAGTTAAGGGTCAAGGAGATTGTTACTAAAAACCCTAATTTTCTAGATGTGGGGGTTTCCATCTCGTGAGACAACACATACATTAGGAATCTGTACTTACTAATATGAGGAAACCCATGTAGGGAGACGGACATACAAAAGGTTAGACCCCCATGTCATTTACATGCCCTTTTCGTTGCTAAGAATATATTTCCTTAAGTAATCATCTTAAGCCATCAATTAAATTCACCTTGGACTCTACTAGACCCTTATGTTAACATCTCATCATAATAGCTCATAGGTGATCATAAGTGAGAACTATCCATTCAAATTAGAAGCACTAGCAAGTGAGTAAACCTTTCACTTGGACAATTCATTATAATCATGAGAAATACCTTTAATCATATAACTATCATACCATAATCTACACTCATACTTCATATATAATTCAATTTTATAGGGTTAATTATGAGGAAACCTTGTCATCAGCACCACAACAACAGATTAGCCACAACATAATTAATTTTTATGTAACTCATCTTTCATAATTGATTTCAACAAAAAAACAATATTCACACCTTATTTCCTTTTATGGGGTTATCATAATACAACCACCAAAGAATGCATAATAAATACACAAAACAAGGTAATTAAAGAATCAATAACATAATTAATATCAATGTAGTCAATTGCCATATTCATCATCTTCACAAATTCACCATATCAATTCAAGATTTTTATGAAATTGGGGAAGAGCATGTGTCCATCGGAATCATGGATAGTCAAAATAATTAATTATTATTATATAACTAAACGAAATTAATTGAATATAATTTCTCACAATTGATTCATAATTTCTTTTTATAAAGAAGACCCATGTGTAGAGAAAAACCCTAGATTTGGAGAAGTTTGAAAACAACTTTCAAGGGACCTCTTGGGAAAAGGAATCCCAAGAGTGAAAGAAACCATAACATATAACCAAAAATTAATCCACCAATTTGAGTATAAAACATGGGGATTTTGTCATCTTGTTCAAGCTTCAATGCTTTTTCAATGGAGGTTTAGTAGAGAGAGAGTTTATAGAAAAGTGGAAGTACATTGGATTTCAATTTGGGGTTTTTATTTGGGTGGGTTAATGTTGTGTAAATTATTATTAAAATAAATATATAACCCTCCAAAAAAATACCCAAAATACCCCTCACTAATTTGACATTTAGGGAAGTCAAACTTGACTCAAATTTAAGAGTTTTCATCGGGAAAAAGTCCGGTCACGGAGCTGTTCTTACAAAATTTATGAAATTAATTTTTTGAGAGAATAGAGTCTGCGACATGGACCAAACTTTTTGACCCAGGGGGAACCAACTCCGTGACACAGACTTGTTTCTTCTAAGTGCAAACGCCTGCTGCCTTGGGCAACTTGTTGGCCAATAGTTGGGTCCTTGTCAAGGACCCCTAGGGTGGTCCTTGGGGCATCGGAACTAGACGTTTTTACCGTATATATATATATATATTCTTAACTATTTAAATTATTTTTAAAAGTTTTAGATTTCATACGACACCACCGAACCTTAACAAGAACTTAGGACGTTTACTTGTTCAATTTTACTAGTTTCTGAACGTCTTGGTCGTGCTTTAACGTTTAGGGTCTAGTATTGCATTATTCTGCGTCTACAAACATCATTGTAAAAATTATTGAATAGGTGAGTCTGTAGTATAGGTTATCGAAACAAATGTAAAAAGGGGGAGTTTTTGTTTTGATTATCAACTACAAACAGTCACAAACAATGCCAATGATCAATAATGAGATGTGTTGTAGGGATGGGATCGATTATAGGAAAATATAGAAGAATGGGTAGCTAGAACTATTAGTAAAAACTAGATATTAATGACTAGTCTAGGCTAATTTTCACGACCACATCCTTTGTTCACGAAACCAACCCTTTATTGGGTTACTATATTATTGCACGATCGTAGACACTTGTACAAGAAGTTATGCCACTGATCACGTAAAACATAAAAATTGTACCATTACTGAGGAGTGGTGTTATGTGAAAAAATGTAGCTTAGTAGAGTTACCGTTCTTATTTAGTTTAGTTTTACTACCTTAATTTTTAGTTTTGTTTTCTTTTGAGTTGTTCTATATGCAGCACCATGAGTGCACTAGTTTCTTAATGAACGACTTAGACACAAAACTATCTGAGGTAGATAACCAATGCACACGCTAGAGGAGGTACATACCTCCTCATGAGCGAGAAAGGTTTAGGAGAAATAAGAATAAATGTATCGAGGATACGTTATTGGGATCAATCTTACATGTTAGCTTACATGTGGAATAGGATACAAATGTGAATAAGAAGACAATGAAAAGAAAGCTGCCAAGGTGTGGATTCACAATGGATGCCTTATTATGACTCGAGATCAATTATGTTTATTGAAGATATATTGGACCACACATTGCCTCATCTCCGCCCTAGGGTTGCATATTGGCGTTATGTCTAACCTCATTAATGAATCTTTACTGATTGCTCACATCGAGCCATAATGTTGAATAAGGCACGGAACTTCTTGGGAGGCACCAAAGGTTTTATCCTCTGTAAAGAAGGTATCAGTGAGAAAAGTGGATTGGTGATTGATGAAGTGTATAATTTTGTCGGAGGGAATACGAGCTATGGTGTTTTGACACCGTGCAAGGTTAGTGACAGGATGAGTCCAACCAATGAATCTATATATGGCAAATGGTATAAAGTTTCAGTACAAATTCTTAAGTCTGTGCGCGTTGGCGTTTATATGCGACATTCACATATGGAGGGTCTTGGGTTATGTAAAATTCTGAAAATGTATAGAACACATTTGGCAGCGAACCTAATAGGTTGGTGAATAAAAATTATCATCGATGAATGGAAGCAAACTAGAAGGTGTTTAAAGGCCAAGAGAATTACAGTTTCAACTTTTTCACTTTCCCTTGAGTTTAGAATTCATAAATTCATACAAAGGTAGTACTTTCTTTATTTTGTCTCTCAAATAGTATTTTTGTTTGTGATTGATGAACAGGAATAGGATATCTTTGCCAATAACATTTCAAGGCGTCACATTAAGGTAGTTCTTAAACCCCAAAATTTATTTTCAAGATAGGTATTAGTGATTAGGTATTATGTGTGCTCAGACTCTGTATATCTGTTGCATAGAAATTGTTTTTCATCCTAATTTAATTTGGAAATCCTACCCTATTTGTTTTGATCGTTCGCAATGTGTGGTAATGGGTTTTTGAGTAAGGAGTATTCAATAAAATAGGAACTTAGGAATTCAGCGAGCTAGGTCATGCTCACCTTACCGCTCGACAATCTGCTTGACACGGCTAGTTCAATAAAAATGAGCTTTAACGGGGCTTAAATGTTTGTTTCTTGGATTTGATTTAGTCAACTCTGTTTCATTGGAAGGAGGATTTTATGTAGATATAAACTTATTAGCATGGGTCCAACCTAATTAGTTTTGGGCTCAGAAACGATATGCCTCTATTTGAAGTTATCAGCCCATAACACCGTTTTCTGTTTAGACATAACCGTTGTTGTCATTTGGTACCAAGTAACCACCACGTCTTTTGGAATTCAACACTCTAAATACCTCGTGCCCATTTCATACCATCGTTTGAACTGCGAAAGGACTATATTTGTACAGAGGTCCATGTACAATGATTCCCGCCCTTCAGTTGGGCTGTTCGTTCAGTGTAACAAGGCAGCCATAGGTCGTGATTGGTCTATTCTCTGACTTCTCACTTTAAAAAATATGGTGTGCCGATGCTAGGAGTTTCCCCTATGAAACCTATCTACTGATCGTGGATTGAAGCTACGGGCCGTATTAGTGAATAGTAAACAAGTAAAAAAACTTGACATGCTTAGAAAAATCAAAATTGTGACCACATAACCATCGATAGGACCCCTCATTGGACACACAACAAAATCAAAGTTCGGAATCGGTGATGATATGGTCTTTCATCCAGTAGGTTGGATAAACTTGAAAAGGGATGTTCCATTTTTCATGACGATGTGTGCATTTGTTATCTCCCCGCTGATACACCAATTTTACCTCAAATGAAACCTCATGCTAGCAAGAAAAAAGAGTAGGACGTGAGAAATAACAACCGAATAATCAATGTAAACACTGTCATGACAATGGACGACATACTACCATTGACGATAAACCACACATCCATGCAGTAACTGTAGGTATTCAAACCATAAGATAAGGAACTAGACATAAGAAAGAAAACAGCACATCAATACAATAATATGATTGCACGTATATACGAATGAACAGATGTACGTCAGCAGGCCAGGCATAAAAAAACATGCACCACAACATTTTTAATTAGTTCTTTATGCATCTCCTACTCCAAAGTGAAACATACATCGTGAAAAATCATTCAAATTAAATTAAAGACTACATTACTTTTGGGGAAATCACAAAAAAATTACCAATCAGCACGCTCTGTATGAATCCCAGGAAAAATGTATTGTGAGTGATGAACTAAGACACTATGAGTTCTTATGTGATTATGACAATGTTGAGATAAAGAACACTTAAATTTAGAATTCAAAGGAAAAGAAAAATAGATAGGGACTATTAACAATTT
This sequence comes from Solanum habrochaites, assembly GCA_027704765.1. Lineage (NCBI taxonomy): Eukaryota > Viridiplantae > Streptophyta > Magnoliopsida > Solanales > Solanaceae > Solanum > Solanum habrochaites. Next base: position 32,719,492 of record JAKWJA010002499.1, on the reverse strand, counting down.
CACTAGCCCATCTTTGTCAACCTACCGAACCATAAAAGTGAAATTTTTTAAAAATCAACATAGTTTTACTTACACACCAATCATGAAGCAGAATATCTCTCCCTAGTGAGACAATCACCTCCACTAAGTCAGTTTTCAGTATCCATGTAAAGTAACTCAAAACCTAACAACAACAACGTCTTAAAAAAACACTCTATAAACACCATGTGATAACAGTATACACCTAGGATGTTTTCACAAGGTTTTCAAGGACTGCTTCAAACAGAATCACCATACTACATTCTAATGAAATTTAGGGTTTAGAGACTTGAATGCTCTCTTAAAGATAGGTTTCTCATGAGTTAAGGAGTTGAAGATTTTTGTGAGTACCCATAGCTTCGTGGAAAAAGCCTACCATTTACTTTATGTATTTATTTCAGGTTTGCGTTTATGAGGAAAACTTGTTGGGTTTTTCCGACGAGTTTTATTAGATCGGTTTGAGATGATCAAAAATACGATCATTTTAATTACTTCTGCTTGATTTTTTAAAAATGATTTCAGTTGTAAAAAGTTTTAAATTTCTCGTGCTTTTCTATTACCTTATGTTCATGATTGGTGATGAGCGATTGAGTTTTGAACCTTCTTCAACGCGCAAGAGCTACCAGGGTCGTGCCACTTTCGACTAATAGGGAGTGATTGTGTAGTTTTATGGAATTTTGTTAGGTTCTACAGAAGGTTTCTGCGTTTGAGGGGTTTTATATTGTTATCCGTATTAATATGCCAATAGCATTTAGTCCTACAAATATAAGCTTATCGTATCGTCCCAAAAGCATGATGAAAAAAACCGAATTTTCAAGAGGTTCAGGGTGTTAGTTATATTATAATATGGACCTTACTGGATCCGCTCAGTCTTCTGACACTTACCAAAAGACACGTATGGCCTTTTTGTTGTCTTATTAGTGATGCATCGTGAAAGAAATTTGGTAGTATGTGGTCTTAGTGAAAACAAATTAGGAGATAGTTATGTTCATAGGCTTTAAAGCGTGGATGTGTATAGATTCCAAACGAAAGAATCATTATAAACATGCACCTTAACTAGCAAATAATTTGATCTATCCTTATGTAATGGTGGATGCAAATTAAGGGGCCTTCTACTCTTTATGGCCATTATAGGTTAGGATGGATTCATGTGATGTTTTAGAACCACAAAGAGTATTTGTTTACAAAATGATGTGTTAATGTAGAAAAAACAACAAACCTTGAAATATTAACAACGGATCTTAAGGCGGTGAGTTGGCCTTTGAGTGCTGAAGTTTTGAAGTATTGAAGGATTATTGATATAAGTGTAATCTATCACCTTTTTAAGGCAAATGATGGTGGAGGATGAATTGTTAGTCGGTTTAGTGGTGTCAGGTTGTTATATATAGAAGTAAGAAGATAAAGCAGGAGTTTTTAGAGATGTTTATTATATTTCAACCATGTTTGGTGTTAGATAGTAAGAACTATACAATGGGTGAAGTATGGTTTCACAATTGTTTAGAACACACTTTTATTTCTATGGCTAGCGATTTATGCATGGATGACCCTGATTCATTAGAGCCATCATTGGTATTATTTAATAGGTAAGAATTGCATTATGAAAATCTCTTTCATTAGGAGTTATTTTTCCCTCAGGGGTGATAGGGAGATCACACATAGATATCAGGGTTTTTTAGTGTTGTTTGTATAATATCTTATGTATGGGATCGTGGAGGAACAACATAAAAAAAACCTTATTATCACAAAATGTTAACGACAAGACAAAGTGCACCTCAATACATAAAAACACCTTCAAATTAGGCTTAAACATGAGGTATCATATAAAAATTAAGGTTGGTAACCTTTGTTGAATGGTTCAAATTTATGTATAAAATTAAACTTCTTAATGTTAAGATTCCAGAGTCAAGGCCACATCCTGACGGTCCGGAGATAGGGCCAAAAGGTTGTAGGATTATTAGCCTAGTTGGACAAAGGTTTTGATTCAGAATTTTGATTGTAATTTGGTGGTAAGGTGTCTAACACATACTAAAGTAGGTTTAGGGTCAAAAAGTCTAGGTACGGGACCCCCTTGGAACAACTCTAAAGCATTCCTGAGGAGGGGACCTTTCATTTTGATTAAAATCTAAAGGACAGGTAACCATCAAACGGTTTAAAATATCAATGTACGAGACGAGGTGTGGGCCAATCGACGGGCCATCGATGGTAACTTAATAATTTTGCCTAAAAAGCAATTTTGGAAACTCTCAGAATCAAATGATGGTTGTGCAGGATGGTTTGTCCAAGGCACCTTGGACTGACCTATGACTCGTAGGTCGGGGTCTCGTAGGTCAAGCTTTACTTTTCACTTGGCTTGGTTGAGTTGGTAATTAAGGGTTAGGGTGATAAACCAAGGTCTAATTTAAATAGTTAAGGACTTTATATAAAGGACCTAGCCTAACTAGGTGTAAACATAAACCTGTACACCACATATGTATCCCAAACATAATTGCTACTTCCTTTCTCTTCTTCTCCTCCCAAAAAGACAACTCAGTGGAGAAAAGGATCAAGGGTCTTTTGTCGCAACAAAAAATTCACTTTTTCTCCAAACATCTGTTAATCTAGAAGTGCCCCTAAGAAATAATCGGCATCGTCTTCTCGGAACAGACTAGGAACTAGCCTCTTAGCATTCATCATTACATTCAAGGTGAAAAAAAGCAGAAATTTAAAAAACACTTTGTCATTACCACTTACTTGATGAGGTTTACTTAGACATCTCGCTTACATACTATAGGTCATAGCGAGTTTACAATACCCGTCATATAAAAAATTACATAAGCTTCTAAGTTAGGGCACACACACACGCAACACCCTGCCCCCTTCAAGAGAGAGAGGAGATATGTGTGGTGTGTGTGTGTGTGGTATTATATATTTGAGTGTGTGTTGTCTATATATATATATACACATACCACAAACACACACGAAACATATATAAATACACACACACACACATATTAAACCTCTAAGCGGAAGTCAAAACCATCTTGTGCCCAATGCCCGTACACCAAATGTAGAAAAGCACTTAGGGATACAACATATAAACTTGAAAAAAGAATTGAATGAAAATGGATCGTATTTAGGGACTATATCAAAGAACCATAGCTAGAGTAATTAACAAAGGCTCATCCTAGGGATGAGGGACATAAACCACACTTTAGGAATGATTTCCAAAGGAAGTTTCCTTATAAAGGTCGTCACTAACCTTTCAACAGACCAGACCTAAAAATTATAGGGGGGAGAATAGAAAGAAGAATGGGGTTAGAATATACTTGTACTAAGGTTTAGAAATCATATGCGGCATAAAACACATAGAAATTAAGACTTATAAAGGGACATTCTATTCAAGAAAGTACTTATTTACTTTGAGAAGACTTTTTATCCAATTCGAAGGACCCAATTAAAAGTCAAAAAGCAGATATTCCTTAAGTCAAAACCCAGTAACATCCAAATGCCAACATACCAAGTCTAGTCAAAGGTAACATGGATATCAACATAATTGAGCACATAATGACGACAACTAATATAATCAATTATAATATCAACAAGCATGTATAATTAAAGAGTTCATAACACATAATCTAACAAACTATTACTCATGAACCAACGTAAAGTCCAGCGTGCAATGGGACTAGGAGGGCCCCGATAACCTCACTCAAGACCAAGTAAACCCATAAGAACCATTAAGAAATACCCAATGTACATATATATCATTAGAAGTAAACTATCATAATACTTTGAGTAAAAAGAAACAAAGTATATGTTCAGAACGTAGAAATCCAATATCACATAGGTGTCATTAAACACTGAAAACACACATTTAAAAATTCATGTAATTTATAAAGCATACAAGAACCTCCGTATAAGATTCCTCAAGGCTAATAGTACACAATTAATTGGAAGAGTCCCATAACCCCTTTGTGCTGCCAAAGATCTAAGGGACAAACCCCTAGGGTCACAATAGGTTAGATTCAATTATACTTCATTTTACCTTTTTTGGAATATCTTACCTTAACCGACATAGAACGCACGAGCTAATGTGGAATCCAGTGTCACGGAACCCTACACTTAAAGAAGGCGGAGTACTTGCCAAGGTAGTACCAAAACATGAGCATAACATCTATGTGGATCCTTCAGCTAGTATTCCTATGTGGGCAACATAGTTCAAGAACTAGGAGATGTAGTTGTGACCCTTTTTATGCTACATGCATTTAGAATCCAATCTCATGAGTACATTAGTGATCCTACTTTCCCTATGTCAGAAGGGACACTCCTCACTTTTAATTCTCTCACTCGGTGCTAAGATAGAGTCCGTTTTGAAATGTCTTTCAATAATAATCATAATTTAGTTTAGGTCATAGGGTTTTCCACTTATATAGTAATCATCATAGATAAAAAGGAATTGCATGAGTAATGTCCTTTCATTACGATTCACACATGTGAGGTTAGCACATTTACATAATCACATTATGACAAGGAAAATAGCCAAATTCATCCCCACCCTTTTGTCATTACATCCTAGCCGACATCTCACAAGCCATAATTCAAGACATTCCTATTCAACATCATGCCAACCCTAATCAGTCTAATCATAAGGTTAAAGATTCAATATAACTTCATCACTAAACACAAGTAATCATAATTGAAGTAAAGGATTGAGATCACAAAATAAGACCTACCCCATTCCATTACAAGCCATCATCCAAGGTTTTACCATCAACCATCCAATTCAAACAAACAATGGGTTGAATATCATCACACAATAGTAATCAACACAATAATAAAGTCAATTGAATCACTAAACAACAATTCATCACGAGTTCATAGCCTAGGGTTAGGGACATGGGTCAAATTCATGATCTACTTTACAAAACTAAGTTAACTCATCAAGAACTAACATAATTGAGTCATAGTACATCAAAATTTAATAAGAATAATCTAAAGAAACCATAAACAAAGCAATTTAGAAGATCAAATTTGTAATATATGAAAACCCACTTGAAACTCATCTTTTTGAAATCATTTTGGAGGATCCCTATGGGGGAAAAAATCCTAAAGGTGAAAGGAATCCAATACCTTGTTAATTTATGAAGGATGATGAAGAAAAATCTCTCTTCTTTCTGCCCTTATACCTTCACTTACAACTTCAATGGATTTCTTTTATTTGGGAGAGAGAAAGAAGAGAAAAGGAAGAGCAATTGGGTTTTGGTAAATATGAGATTGAGTTAGTTTAATTAGGATTGGGTCTTTATATAAGTCCTTAACTAACTTAATTAGGCCTCGCTTAACCCATAACTAATTCACTAACCACTTAATTAATTAAATGAACTAACTTAAAAAACTTGGCAATCAACAAACAGTGACCCTGACTTACGAGACCCCGACATACGGGTCATAGGTCAGTCAACGGCCAGGGTGTCCTCCGTGCTGCACATACGTCGTTTTGGTCAAAGATTGACCAAAATGGACCCTTTGCCAAAATGAATAATTGACCATGGACGGTGGCTATTGGCACCTCGACGATCACGCCACGCCTCGTAGCTTACAATCATTGATGGTTACTGTCTCAAGACAGTTATTAGCCACAGTGCAAGGGTCCTCCTCAAGGTCCCTTTGGTTTGTACATGGGGAGTCGTACCTAGAAGTTTCGATCCTAAACCAACTTTAATATTTGTTGCGCACGTTGCTACCACATTCCATTGAATTCCTAATCCTAAAACATTGTAAAATAAGCTAAGGCACACTAGCATCTCAGGAACTAGTTTCCGCACGTCACATGATTTTCTTGACGCCTTGATTTTAAAACATCCAAAATGACTTATACACATTATATTTGAACTTAAAATAGTTTTACATATCTTAGACTCTCATGTTAGGCTCTATATTAGGCTTTATACTTTTGAAGTGTTTACATTATCCCCCCCCCCAAGGAACATTCTTCCCCGAATGACACTAAAAGTCTTTGAATGGATAGAATAGACTCAAAACTAGCAGCCCAACCAACAACATATAAAAACATGATTTAAAATTCAAATAAACATAACCACATGACCTTTTAAACCATGTAAATCAAAAAATCATTTTCAACTCATAATAGCTCAACATTCACTACATGCGTATTCACTTATGCCAAAGCTTTCTTCAACACATATGATTATGCTCAATACAACTAATGATGTCACGACATACCAAAATACACCACATGAGTTCAAATAAAGTACAACAACAATTTTTTTCAACATTTTCATGTCAATAGTCATAGTTCATTGTAAATCACTATAACATAACATATATTTTAATATTTTTTCAAAAATCAAGGAAACTTCAAATAAACTCATTATTTTCATTATAGATAAGAACAACTAACCTTTGATATCAAATAGTGGTGGGTAACAATACTTCATATCATCCTTCCCTCCCATGTTGCACCCTCAACTAGGTGGTTCTTCCATAACACCTTTATGGAAGCCACGTCCTTGTTCCCTAACTTCTTTACTTGTATATAAAGGATTTCAACCGGAAGATCCTAATAGGAGAGGTTCTCTTGCACACCTAGATCCTCAATAGGAAGGATGGACTCGAGATCAATGATACACTTCGTATGCATTAAGACATGGAACATCGGATGAATCAAAGCCAATTTACTAGGAAACCTCAATTCATATGCAACCTCGCCAATCCTTTTTAATATTTAATAAGGACCCACATAACGAGGACTCAACTTCCCTTTCTTTCCAAATCTCACTACCCACTTCATAGGTGAAATTTTTAGATACATGTTATCACCTTCTTCAAAATCTAAGTCTCTTCTCCTATGGTAAGCATAAGACATTTGCAACCTATACGATGTTTTCAAGTGATCTCTTATTATATGAACTTTCTCCAAAGTCTTATAAATCAATTGGGGACCCAAAAGTGAAGACTCAAACATTTCAAACAATCCAATTAAAGACCTACATCTCTTACCATACAAGGCCTCAAAAGGAGCCATAAATATAGATGAATGGTAACCATTGTTGTAAGAAAACTCACCCAAAGGAAATTGTTTATCCCAATTTACCTTGAAATCAATTACAGAATCTCTAAGCATATCCTCAAGGGTTTTAATAGTACGCTCTAATTGACCATTCGTATGGGGATGAAAAGGAGTTCTTAACTTCACTTTGGTACCCAATCCTTTTGGGAGTCACCTCCAAAACCTATATGTGAATTATGCACCCCTATTCGATATGATGGATTGTAAAATACCATGGCAACACACAATCTCATGTATGAAGATCCTTGCACAATCCTCCACCTAGTATTTGGTCTTGATGGGAATAAAATAAGTGGATTCAGTCAACGAATCCACAAACACCCATATGGAGTCATGTTGCTTTTGTGTTCACTGAAAACCTACCATGAAATCCATATTAATATCTTCCCACTTCCAAGTGGGATCTTGGATTTCTTTAAGTAAACCACACGGTATTGGTGCTCGACTTTCACTTATTTGCGATTTTGATATTTTGCAAACAAATTCTTTTATGTACTCTTTTAAGTCTTCCCATCAAAATACTTCTCTAAGATAATTATACATCTTTGGATAACCCGGAAGAATGGATTAATGAGAACCACGAGCTTCCTCAAAAATACGGTTTCTCAAGTCATCAATGTTGGGTACACACAACCTTCCTTGATACTTCAAGACACCACCCCCCTAAGGATATTGAGTCATAATCTTACCAATTACTGACTCCTTCAACGCCATCAATGGTTGATCAAGGTGTTGTTTAGATTTCACCTCAACCACAAAAGATGATTAAGAGTTATGATAGATGACATACCCTAGAAATTCTATGACCTATACTAGATCATTAATGTTGTATAATGATCATATTGGATCTAAAATATGGTAAATAACTTATTTGAGAAGTATTAGAGCCACAACATAAAAGAATTGCGTTGACGTCCAAAAACTAGCTAAACTTATAAGACTTATAAAAATTATTCAAGAAGAGGTTCTCCAATTAAGTTCCTTCAAAATTTACCTAGGCTCGTGATAATAGGGTGTCTAACTCTAAGTATCAAAATAGAAAATGTATTAGTTCACCAAGTAAGAAGCCAACATGTGGAAAGTGTGGTAAGAAGAATAATGGTGAGTACGTTATTGTGATGGACAATTGCTTTGGTTGTGGCAAGAGTTCCCACAACATAAAGGTTTGCCCTAATTTGAAGTGTAAAGACAAGGGAATTGGGCAAGATCAAGGTAGTGGTTGTAATGTTGATTCTCCAAGAAAGAATCGCTTTTATGATCTTCTCTCTAGGTGTCAACAAGAGAGTTCTCCCGATGCAGTGAATGTCATGTTACAAGTATTCTCTATTGATGTTTATGCTTTACTTGATCCAGGTGATCCACTATCTATTGTTAATCCCTTGATATCTAGAAAGTTTGATATTTTGTTCGACATTCGAAATGAATCTTTTTTGTTAACTACCCCGACAGTTGAGTCTGTGTTTGCGAAGAGGCTTTATATAAATTTTCTTATAATATTACTTAACAGAGTTACTCATGTTGAACTACTAGAACTTGATAAAGTCGATTTCGATGTCATTTTGGTGATGGATTGTTACATGATTATTTTTCTTACAATGATTGTAGAACAAGAATTGTAAAGTTCAACTTTCCAAATGAATTTGTCTTAGAGTGGAAGGGGGAAATTTATTCCAACAGTTCGTATCATTTTGTCTTAAGGATTGTAAAATGATATCAAAGGGGTATTTATTCCTTATTGCAAGACTCAATATTTAGACTCCGAAAATTATTCCATTAAGTTAATCCCTGTAGTGAAGGAATTTATTGAGGTCTTTCCTAATGATCTTCCCAGAATCACTCGTGAAGAAGAAATTAATTTTGGTATATACTTACTATCGGATACCAACACCATTTCAAATCCTCTTTATTTGATGTGTCTAGCCGAATCGAAAGAGTTTAAAGGATCAAATAAAGGACTTACTACACAAAGTCTTCATTTGACCTAATATTTGTCCATGGGGTGCTCCGATACTATTTTTGGAAAAGAAGTATGGGTCCCTTAGAATGAACATTGATTATCGCCATCTTTATAAATTCACTACTATGTACAAGTATCCACACCCTTGGATTGACGACTTGTTTGATCAACTTCAAGGGGAGAGCTACTTTTCAAAATTGACTAGATATAGGGGTATCACCATCTTAGGATGAGAAGTAAAAATGTACAAAAGACGGCCTTTCGGACTATGTATGGGAACTATGAGTTCTTTGTAACGTCTTTCGGTATAACTAATGCTCTAGAGACATTTATGAACCTAATGAATAGAGTTTTTAGAAATTACCTAGATTCATTTGGCATTGTCATCATTGATGATACCTTGATATATTCTAAGAATGAGGGTGATCGCACTGGTCATTTGAAGGTTGTATTGCAAACCCTTAGGGAACATCAATTGTTTTCATAATATAGCAAGTCTGTGTTTTGTTAAGGTTTGTGGCATTTCTTGGGCATATCATCACTATTGAAGGAGTTGAGGTAGACCCAAGGAAAATGGAGGCGGTGAAGAATTGGCCTAGACCATTGAATCCAACCAATATTATGAGTTTCTTAGGTCTAGGGGGTTATTATCGGAGGTTCGTGGATGGTTTTGCGTCCATTTCATCTACAAATTTCCAATTGTTGAAAGATATGCTCACTTCCGCTCCGGTGTTAACTTTACCGGAGGGTAGAACAAATTTTATTATGTATTGTGATGCATCCAAAGTGGTTTTTGGGTGTGTGCTTATGCAACACGAGAAAGTGATAGTCTATTTCTCTAGTAAACTTAAGGGACATGAGCAAAACCATCCCACTCATAACTTTTAGTTAGTGTCCATGGTGTTTGCTTTGAATATTTTGATGCATTAGTCGTACGGTGTACATGTTGATTTATTTAACGACCATAAGAGTTTCCAATATGTGTTTACCCAAAAGGGATTGAATCTCCGTCAAAGAAGGTGGTTAGAATTGTTGAAAGATTATGACATGAGTGTCCTCTATCACCCCGAAAAGGCTAATGTTGTTCCGGGTGCCCTAAGTTGTATGACTATGGGTAGTGTATCCCACATTGATGAAGCCAAGAAAGTCCTAGCGAGGGATGTACATAGGCTGACTAGCTTGGGAATGAGGTTAGAAGATTCTTCATATAGTGGTTTTATGGTTGGTAACGACTCCTAGTCATCATTAGTATTTGAGAAGAAGTCCAAACAACAACTCGACAAATCATAGATGGAGTTAAAAGAATCGGTTTCTTGAATTCTTAACGAGAAATTCTCCTTATGGGGGATGTATTTAAAGGTACCAAGGGAGATTATGTGTTCCCAAGGTAGATAGGTTGAAGGACCGGATACTAGAAGATACCCATGGGTCCCGCTACTCAATTCATTCGGGTTCCACAAAAATGTACCATAACCTTATGGAAATTTATTGGTGGGAAAGTATGAAGAAACACATTACGAAATTTTTTGCTAAGTGTCCAAATTGCCAGTAAGTAAAAGCCTGAACATCAAAAGTCGGGTGGATTACTAGATGAGATCCAAATTCCTTCTTGAAAGTTGAAAGACATCAATATGGATGTTGTATTGGGTTTACCTCGGACTCCAAGTTCAGATGGCTTAATATGGGTGGTAGTGGATAGGTTGACCAAGTCCGCTTGGTTTATTTTCATCACAACTACTTATTTGGCAAAAGATTATGCTAGGATCTTCATAGATGACATTGTGTGTCACCATGGTATTTTGTTATCCATCATAGCAGATCGGGTTGAACAATTAACATCTAGGTTTTGGAGGTCATTCCAAAACAGTTGGGTACTATGGTGAAGTTGAGTACCTCTTTCAATTCCAAAACTAATGGTGAAGTGAAACACATTATTCAAACTCTTGAGGATATTCTTAGTACTTGAATTATTGATTTTAACGGGATTGGGATAAACATTTGCCTTATGTGGAGTTTTCCAAAGATAATAGTTTTCATTCATCTATATCTATGCCTCCCTATGAATCCTTGTATGGTAGGAGGTGTAGGTCTCCTATTGGATGGTATGAAATGGGTGAGCCTTCGCTTCCTTTTCCCAATTTGGTTTATAATACTTTGGAAAAGGTTCATATCATAAAGAACCTGTTGCAAAAGGCCTATATTTGGCAAAAGTCTTATGCCGATCATAGGATAAGGGATTTGGAGTTTGAAGAAGGTGAAAAGGTGTATTTGAAAATTTTACCAATGAAGGGTTGTTAGATTTGGCGAGAAAGGGAAGTTGAGTTCTCATCATGTGGATCCCTATGAAATCTTTCAAAGAGTTGGTAAGGATGCCTATGAATATAAACTTCCTAGTGAATTGGTTTCGGTTCATACGGTTTTCCATGTTTCTATGCTGAAGAACTGTATCAGTGATCCCGAGTCCATTCTTCCTATTAAGGGTCTTGGTATCAAGGGTAACCTCCCTTATGAGGAAGTTCGGTTCAAATTCTTGATAGACAATTCAAGAAGGTAAGGAATAAACAGGTTGTTTCTGTGGAGGTGTTATGGAAGAATCACCCATTTGATGGTGCAACATGGGAGTCCTAGCCGATATGAAGTCACAAGTATTAAGGATGATTCATGCTCAAAACGTCCGGGTAAGACTCCCCAAGGAGCAACTAAGGGCCACTTGAGGAGGACCCTAGCAGGTATGAGGCATAATTGCCTAGGCAGTGTGCGACCCCGAGGAGCCATTAACGGCTTGTGTTTTGATCGATGGGGCTTCGATGCCCACCATCATACCACACTTAAAAAAAATTTGGAGGACCTCAAATGCAAAGTCTCTGAACTCAATAATAGTTGTGCAGCACGAAAGACACAGCGCACGTCGACTCACAAACGGACCATCGACAGGGTTCCGTCTGTGAGGGTCCATTTTTGTACACAAATTAAGTTAAGTACAATTAAATAATAAGATTTTTTTTGGGGTTATGATGATTAAAGGAGACAATTTAACTATGGTTACCCCCACCTCCCCCATAGAAAGCCCCGAACTCTTAATCTAAACACAACTCACAAAATATACTCTCTTCCTTCTCTCTTCTTTCTCTCTCTATTTGGAAGACACCATTGAAGACAAGCTAGGGGGATGTTTTGGGTTCTTGATAGGGATTAGTTCACCATCAAATCATTATAAATAAATGTTATGCTATGGGATCTAATTCACCTTTGTGACTCTTTCCTCAAAAGGTTCCTTCAAAATGGATTTTAAAAGTTGAGTTTCATGTGGATTTCATCCAATTACGAAATTGATGATATGAACTGAGTTTTTTATGTTTTATTTTGGGTATAATAGATATATTAACATGTATTTTAACTTGATTATTGTAATTGGTGATGGTTTGACCTAAATTGAAGAATATGACCCTTAACCCTCAACCCTAGGTTTGATCTTGAAATAAATTGGGTTGTGATTGATTCAATTGTCTTGATTTACAATAATAATTAACAAATTTGAGTGGATTGTAGTCTTTCATGTTAGTCATGAGAAGATAATATAGGTTAGAAGATGAATTGACCTAGGCATCTTATTTTTAAGCTATGATCTAGTATTGAATTATGCTATAGTGTTTATTCTAGTCTTGTTGTCATGTTTAATATTAAATTATGCTGTTGAACATCTAAATTGGGTTGAATTGAGGTTTTATGGTAAGGACTAAATGATGAACTATGCGGAAGACTTGGTATGTCTTAGAATCTCTATCACTTCTCCCATTTGTGATTAATTGGTGTTAAGTCATGGTGTTATATTCAAGTATGCCTTATATTAAGATGATAGGGTGGTACAATGTTAAATTAAAATGTTTTCATTCTGGATGTGAGGTTAATTAAGATGTAAATTTTATAAGGATTGTGATGTATACAAATGTTCCTTATTATGAATAGATATGCAATGTGTTACCCTCACCTATATGAATTGTGATGAAAGGATTTATACTCATAAAATTTTTATGACTTATTCATGATGATTATAATACACGTGGTAAATCCTATGACCTAAACTAAGCTATGATTGATAAATAAAGACTTAAAGAATTTTCAAAAAGGGCCTCTAGCTTAGTACAGAGTGAAATAGATTGAGGAGTGTCCCTTCCCACATAGAAAATATATGAGCATTACATTACTCTTGAGATTGAAGATATTATGCATGGATCATAAAGAGGGTCCCAACTATATCTCCTAATTCTTGAACTGTGTTACCCTCCATAGGAATACTAGTTAGTGGATCCACGTAGTTGCTATGTTTTATGTTTTTCTCCTACCTTAAAAAGTAGTCTGTCTTCTTTCAATGTAGGGTTTCATGACCCCGGATATTACACTAGCTCATGTGGTCTATATCGGTAAGGTCATGATGTTCCTAAAAGAAAAAATTAATTAAAGGATTTAAACTCTAACTTGTATAACCTAAAGGGTCTAGCTTAGTGTACGTAAGGGTATGGGACTCTTCCTAAAATTTGCACTAGTCGACCTTGACGGATGTCTTAGGAGGATGTTCTTATATATGTTTATGTTATAATGATATATGATATGCATATGATGAACTTTCACATTGTTCATATTATATATATGTTAGTTCACGAATGAGTATGTATTGGGTTATATTGTTAAAATAAGATTAACTGTATATCTAAATGTTATATTATGTGGAATTGAACATTGGTTATTGTTTCTTATTGAGGCTACTTGATTCAGTAAGGTTATGTCGATTGCTTGGTCATGGAACTAGTTAACTTTATAAGGATTGATGAGTACTTGTTTTAGTTATTATGATATAATTGACTCTTATTTATACTTGTGATCTTATTCCTTGATTATAGGGTTTTAGTAAGTCATTGGTTCAAATATATTGGGATACGTATTACTTGTTTGCGTTAGTAAGCATGTTTGGTTGGTATGTATGACTTGCTCGATTTTTCTTTAGATTTCTAAAAGGACAAAATCGCATGTTTTTACCAAACGTCCCTTTTTAGCATGTTTTGCTCTTATATGTGCATATGGTCTCAAACTAAATACATTTGGACTACTAACCCCATTTTCTTTCCTTTTTCCCAAAAATTTTAGGTTCCGTTCGTTGAAGTCTCCTTTGAGAAGACTTGAAAAAGGCTTGGATATTCTCTATCATCAAAGTGGATACGCCCTAACTTTTTGAGGGCAACGCCAATATCTTTCCTATGATATTGATTTGTTTTGATATGACATTTATGTTCATTCTACTTTCATTATGTACAACTTGTATAAGCCTATATGTGGTTTCATTTCATTTGATGTAGGCCTATGCCCAAATTGTGATGATTGTTTAAATGGTATGAGATGAGACAGTTTTTAGACGATCTTTCTATATTATATATATATATATGTGTGTGTGTGTGTGTGTGTGTGTGTATGTTAAATAAAAGTAGAAGGCTATGTAACCTTTGTATACGAATGGTCTTTATATACTCGTACATATTAATATAGTAATTTGAGGCTATGTAAACTCCAAGTAAGTAATGAAAACTTTTAAATTGTTTCATGGATTTTTGCAAACCTGTGATGTAATGACATGATACTAAGGAGCTAGACTTAGTCCTGAAAGAGGAAGACGATGCCGGTTTCCTCTAGGAGGTAAACCCAGATGTGACACATAACATGTAGAATATCATCAAAATTATAAGAATAGTATTCAACACGTCATAATGCATATTCCAATATTTACTACACATACTATACATGCGTAAATACATAATAAGACCATGTCATCATATAGAATTATATATATCATATGATCAACCCTAAGCTAAACTTGTGCAATGCATAACTAGGATTTCATAATCCTATCTACCCTAAGATTCAGTTTTAGTCTTTCATGATCATGCATAACACAAATTTAAATAACATATATGAAACCCAAAGTCATATTAGTAATGTAAAGGAAAGGTCCCGTAACTATACCAAATCCAGAGTGCCATATACATAAATACTAGTATAATTAACTTTAACGATAATTTAGGATATACATACACATTTCATAAGTCTTCATAATAAAATAGGACCTAACCATAACCCCTCTTGATGTCCACTTGTGCAATGTATCATTAAAGTCCCATAACCTCATTTATACAAAGTAGTACATTGTATGGAATCATAATTAGAGTCCATGTTCTTATTTAAGCTCGTATGTATATCATTTAGGGATAATTTCCTTAACTGTCATAGACCATGTGAGATATATAGAATCCGGTGTTCTACCACCGTGATATGCTCAAATTATAACTCCTGAAAGAACTATAAGTGGTCATAATCAAGTAAAGAACCCAACTAGTAGGTTGATGTAAATCCCACAACGAAAATTATTTAGACTTAACTTCAATGTACAATTACGTCTATTTAGCCAAGGTTTTTAGAAAAACAAATAATTAAAAGGGGGGAGGGGTTCGGAAACAAGTTTCCAAAACACTTCTAAGTTAACAAGTAGCGGAAGTAAGTTGTTAGACTAACTAGGGTATATGTGTTCCAATATGTTGATAATGCCATATCCCTAGCAATAGCAATTTTTTCGTATTGTTTTGCATGTAAAGTGATAAGTTATGTATATCAAAATCTTTGGTCCGACATCTACATAATTTCACACCATACCTTTGTCTGGCTACGCGTGTATTACCTTATAATCATTAACTTTACTTAATATTTGACATCATAATCAATGTATGACTTAGTTATGACATCGCACAAATCTACACAAGCCTATTAGATAGCATCCCACTAAATCTATAATGATAACTATTTTCCTATTATTATATCCTTGGTCCACAAGTAGGAACAAGGCTAGTTCTAATAAGTGGACTTGTTAAAAAGACTTCTAAATAAAAGAATTATCAATAAATGCAAAAACCTATTTGATAATTTCTTATTTTCTAGGTCTACTTTGTTAATTATGCATGGTTCCCACAACCCTAGTTGTGGATTTAATTGCAGATGCACGCAAGATAACAATTTATAATCTATAAATAATAAATCATGAATTTACTTATACAATAAGAATAAACCTAGAAAATAATCTTGAAATTAGCAAGATAAATCTTCAAACAAAATCTGGATATTGAATTATATAAAGATTTCAAAAATCCAATCTCCAAACAATACTACAACAATACTAACTATATCTAACAACAAAAACTAGGTTTTAATCCTTATTCATATAAAACATTATCCTAAATTAGAAATAATCAAAATAAGGAACATTTGTCCAAAAACGCAACATTGATCGACAACCACTAGTAACGGAATGTCGGTGGACCTACGATCCATCAACTGCCTTCTTTAGTCAAAACATAGAATATTTTTCTCTCCTTCAGATGGTCTGTCAATTCACCTACGATATGTCTATTCCCTCCTTCACTTCATTCTTAGAAATTTCCAACTTTGGGTACTGGAACTATCTCTAATCAAAACAACAGTCTACCAGGCGGTCCGTCAATCAATAAATGGACATAATTTCCTTTTGTTGCTCAACACATAGTTAGATTTCCCTGAGTTTCTCCTATAGCCTGAACTGCTCATCGACGGTTACCACCTACAGACTGTCGATGTCCATCGTTGGTCATATTTTTGCACTCTTTTCTAGCTTCCATCCGCGTTTTTGATTTGGACATCTTTCTGCAAAACGAACATAAAAATATATTAATACTACTATAAAAGGGCTCTAGACACACAGAAATCTTAAGCTAAATTCATTAAAAGCACTGTGAAACAACACTACATAACCACCCTGAACATAAATTTGTTGTTTGTCCTCAAAAAACACAGTATGACACAAAACAACACTTGTACATAAATATACTGTTTTAAGCTTACACAATCAAATGACTATCAATCCCAACTCTTTCATTATTTTAGTACATGATTAATATCTTAAGTTCGATAACCTTAGTGATATGATTACATCATGACACAAACTCACCATGTACTGACACTTCTACTGTTTTGCCTCTAACCAAGGTACCAACTTTCGGACACCGCAACTAGTGTCCTTACTTTAAAAGAAATCCTCATTTTTCGCATAGTGATTTTAAGTTTATGTATAAGGATCTTTGTTCAACAATCACGCTAAGAAACAAGTTCTAACATAGCTAGTACTTTTCTCCATAGGATTGCCCTTATTTTCACTTCTTAGGTTCACCACATTATATTCTAGGATCACGATAGGACATTCTTGGCTTGCAACATATGTTCAATGTCAGGTATTGTAAATATAGGTACATTTCACTGACTTTTTGCCCTCGTCGACATTACTACTAAACAACCTACCTCTTTTAATTGTCTTTCACGGCCTACTTTTCTTCTTTTTTCATCTTTCTGTCAACTTTTTCTTTTCTAACTCTTTTACTTTTTTTTCTTATCTATTCACATTTATAATTTCTCCAATACACATCTTTCACTCTCTCTCTTTTCTTTTCGCATTAATGTCTTTTCATAACAATTTTCGTGTTCTCACTCATTATAGCCACCCTCAACTCATGGTTTTTCCATTAATTAAGAAATACAATACCTAAGGCCATGTCAAGGCCAAGACAAGGTCATTTTCAGCTATAACCACCCTTAACTTAGGCATTTGACCTAAGTCGAGCTGCACATGTCCAAGCAGGGATCATGGCCAAAACATTACACGTTAGGAAGGCGAGTTGGTAAGAAAAAATAGTTCTATTATAGGCTAAAAAAATTTAGACCGAAATAGATAAAGCTTCTGTTTGGTTAACTTCATTTGAGAATAGAGTTTTATAATTCAAAGAAGAGAATATTATCCCTTCCAAGTCTTCTAACATAGATTCCCTTTGAAGGACTAACCTAACAAGTTCTATCTAGGTACAAACTGTTGAACACTCCAAACACCTCACTCACTCATGACACCTCGTTACAATATATGATTTGCATATTACCATCTTAGTGATTATTGAGGGTCATGCAGATGGTTGTCTATTTATGACATGGTTAGAGCTAACACATTCAACTAATTTTCACCTATCATGTAAGCACTTTCTATGATGGGATATCAATTAATTTCATAAATAACTATATGCCGGTTCAACAGTAAATTAACCAGTCTCTTGGGAAAAAGAATACAACAAGAAAACCCATAATAGAGGATATGAGTTGGGCCCTTACAATAAATCTCCATTTACCCCACCCCAACAAAAAGATCATGTCATTGTCCCCAATGCCGAAAGAAGTATAAGTACATGGTGGTAGCTGAAGAAAACCTGAGGCTCATAGTACTGATGATCTTTCAACAAGTGGGAGAGTTTCGATATCCAAGATCCGGAAACATCAGTACTTGGGTAACCCTTAGTGGTGCCCACATACATCTTCGCACCATCAGTGGTGCTCCTCTCATTAATCACCAATATGGAACTAGACGCCCCAAAAACCATCATCTGTGCACTAGTATGGCGAGCCTCCTCGTCTAACAAAGAAGCTCTCCTAGTAACCTCGAGTCCGTCCTTTCTTTTTTTCCTCGTATAGGAATCACATCCTCCATCAGTAGTGCAATTAGAATTGTGACTCTCGGCACGACCACGTGGCTCAGGATGCGGCTCAGTAGAAGGCTTGAAGAAAGCATCATGCACTATGTCCTTAACTTGTTTCATATGCACACTCTCCGACTCAGTCCCAATTATTTCAATAATGGCATCCATATCCGATCGCAAAACTACTATAACCCGCCATCTTGAAAAGTAGTAGGTCCCCATGATAGGGGGGTGGTAGTGTGCCTGCTAACCTAACCCGCACTTTGGAAAGTGGTCAGGACGGTGATAACTTCTTAGTTTTTGGTGGCTAAGTATGTTTGGCCATCCTCTTATCTATTAAATCCTCAACCTAAGAAATGGATTTATGCATCCAAGGCTGTATATGGAGAAGCAGAGTGGTCATCTTGGCCCTTAATCTCAACACTCGTGCTAGGGGGACCAATACTGTAGATAGGGGCGTGGAATGGGATGATCTGGGGGCTCGGCTGGCGGCATGGGAAAAATTAGCCGGGGTGGTGTCAATGGGCTCTAAAGTAGCAGCGTCAGCCCCTTGTGTTGACACCACTGTGTCCACAAAGTTCACACTCAACAGATTCATCTCAACACTTGGGCTTCTCTATGGTGACGCTATATTAGCCTCATCTTTGATGAGACCTATATCAATAGTCTCACAAGATTACTGAGTGCATCATAGTGACAAATTGGAACTCTTGCATCCCTGCACAAGTGAATGATGATACAAGCAAAAGGGTTAGTATTATAGTTCATGAAAGACTTCTCGTCAATCACCGTGATCTGCATCTTAGAAAAATCTTCTCCTACAAGCAACCAAGGTTGCTACTAATACCTCTCTATATGAAGTAAGAACAATACTGACATTTATCGGTGGTAGAAGGTAACAGACTACCAACCAAAAAAACATGAACGTGGATGTGAGGGAGTCCTTCTTAATTAATGCTTGGGGGTCTAGCACCTAGTCGGACCTCTTACCATCAGTCGGTAGATTTTGGGCCTGCCATTTTTTTATTGTCTCTATTGGCTATCAGCGCAACTCTAAAACAACGGCCACTTTTTAAAAATCTTCCCCTCCCACCTGTAGTCAAATTTTGAGTATGGAGGCCATTATGTCTGTGTTGTTGTGGCAACATACATATGCAAACAAAAAAAACACACGGAAGGACCTCACATCCAGTCACACTACAGCTCATTCTATTAGGTAGTCCACCAACGGACAATAATAACGCTGAATAACGTAAAAGTTCTGATACCTTCACATAATTGAAAACGCAGTACTATATTAACCCTCCATAACACTCGAAATAGTCCTCCAGAGTAGCCCTATACAACAGCCCTAAAAACATAACATACACTCCAACCTTAAAAATACAATACACTTAGTAATTTGATAAGTACCAAACCAACTGCAGTAGACCATCCACAATCCATAAAACTATTTTTTGTTTAACCATCCAATGAAATCTAGTAAAAAACCAAAACCTTTAGGACATGTAGTATACAAGCATCACCATCTAAAAAATCGATGTTGTACTATCACCAACTTGGTTATCACCCCCTTCACGTTCAATATTGTCCCTATATACTAGGTACTACCTATTGATCCACCACTTATTGGTTCATCAGCAATGGTTCATTGCATGCGCATATGCTTGCGGTGCCAGCACAATGAATCTTACTTTAGGCATCACCTTCCTATAGAAATAAGAGGTTATAACAATGGTCCTGACTGTCCAACCGAGTGGCTCCTTAGGAGGCAAAACATGAGGTAGTGACCGCATTTGACCCATATGGTAGGGACGACCCTAATTCAGAGGCAAATTCAAATCCTAATGCTCCTTTAGATCTAGAGGCAACCCTGGAAGGTGAGCTGGTAAGTGTGATCTTCTCATCAGATTGGAAGCAGTGACTCCGACGGGAACTACCTTCTGAGTGTACCTCTAGTGACACATGCAACTAATTTTGGGGTATTGGTACACCGTGGGACGTATAGAAGATATGGTTAAGATTTGGAGTGTTTCACCATCCAACGCAATGGGGCAACTAACTGGGATTGCCCTGTTTGAGGTAGGTGAAATCGTTTTCTTGGAGCCATGTGTATTGATAGGTAGTTATTATTTTCACTTCAGCAATACAACAAATTCGAAATAAAAAGAGCGAAGAAAGGAACAAACTCACAACACAATTTTGTTATGCATAGGTCGACGGATACTATCAACAGTAGGTCGATCATCGACGATCCATCGATAGGGTCCTTCGTCTAGCACATAAAATATTTTGAAATAAATCAAATATTTCAGACCACTCTGATTGAAACGACAGATGTAAAAAAATGGCTCGTCGATAATTGACGGACGGTAGTCCACATCCGTCATCTAACACATAGAATATTATTAGAAATTAGTGAAAATAGTTTCTCTAAAGGTAACAACGGAAAAGAACAACGGTCTATCAATCAATAGATGGAATGTAGTCCAGTTACTTTATTTCAAACTTCAACAATCTTGAGGTGATCAAATCGACAGACCCCATCGATGGCCCATCTAGCCATCGACGGCCCGCAGACAGTGTCTCGTACTGTAGGGCTAATATAGATTTCAGACCTTTTTGCAACGTCCAATATTTTAGATAACTTTTTATGCAATCAAGTTTAGACATGCAATTTTAACGCCCTAATAACGACTTCGTCATTTCTAGGGTTTTGTTTTCAAATACTAATTTGTTCTAATTCATTTATATCAAGAAACCCTAAGTGAAAATCTTCAGAAACACAGAGATACCCACATTTTATATAGACTAAAAGGATACATAACCCCTCTCTATCATCTTGAGGGTTGTAATTACATAATTTTTAGCATTTAATTTTAAATAATGTTGTCCAAAGGTCAACAACATTCAACTATTAACGAGATTTCAAAGTTTTCAATGAGATCAAAGTTCCTTTATGAGAAATGGAGTGATTATGTGAACTTGCAAACTTTCAAGGACTTGAACACATGCGCAAAAGCGATCACCAACCGGATATGAATGATGAAAAAGAGAATTTGGGTAAGTGACTGTTTGGAAATAGAAGGTTGTGATGTGGGAATGATATGGGACATTGGAAGATGGTGGTTTTTGTTGAAGGATAGAACTAAAGAGAGAAAAATAGTTATGGAAGGGAATGAATTTGAACCGTTGTGTCTTTTAATATTATCGGCCTGATCAGGTTGGGTCACTAGCAGTTTGAACCTACAAGACCAAGTCGATGGTCCGTGGATTACTTTGAGATATAGAAAAAATAGGAAACATACCTTGGATCTACGAACATCATCGAGGTGCCGTCAATTAAACGACGACTCGTCGATTGGGTCCATAGACCTATGCACCAGACAATTTTTTGCAACTTTTTATTTTTTTTCCCTACGCATGTAACATCCATTAGTCCTTTATATTTGTGTTTTTTTCGGACACTTTTGAGACAGGGATTCCACTCTAATCTCTAGCCAACACTAGCACACAAGAGAGACTGAACTAAGATTAAAAATAAAATTGAAACAAGAAGATACAATTATTCCTACAAAGAAAATAATACCTATAATTGGTTAAAGGATTCATCTTCTTTGCATCTAAAGAAGCGTTTGATTTAACATCGCTGCACGATGAAGGCTCATCGATTACTTAGACTTCATTAAGGTGATAGGCCTCAACATCTTTAGGGATATTCTATACGTAGATCTTAATCCATTACTCGTTTATTGTGATCTTTGCGCCCTCCTTTTTATCCAACTCAATCGATCCATGTGAGAACACTTTTGTGATGAGGAATGGACCTGTCCACTTGTACTTGTGTTTTCCCGAAAAATAAGCAAAGCCTAGAGTTGGATAGAAGCACAAAATCACCAACGACAAATTCTTGTTTTTTATTGCTTTGGTCGTAGTACTTCATCATCTTCTCTTTGTAGATGGCTGAACTTTCATAGGGTTTCAAGCAAAACACATCAATCTATTTAACCGATTTATTCTTTCTTTCGCTACATCATTCTAATCCATCTTTAATTTCATCACTGCCCACATTACTTTATGCTATAACTCGACCTGCAAGGGGCAAGCCTTCCCATAAACAAGTTGGTATGCAGACATACATATGGGATTCTTGTATGCAATCCAATAGGCCTAAAAAGCATCCTCAAGGCTCCTTGACCAATATATTCAATTAGCATTCGCCATTTTAACTAGAATTGTCTTGATCTCTCGATTAGACACCTCAACATGCTTGCTAGTCTGTGGATGATAAGTAGTAGCCACCTTATGACCCAAAAAATATTTTTCCAACAAACTTTTGAAAAACTTATTTCAATAGTGAGAGACACCATCACTAATAATGGCCCTAGGTGTGCCAAATCTGGAGAAGATATATTTATTCAAGAACACGGTGACATTCTTTCCTTTTTTTTAAGAAGCGTTGTAGCTTGCACCCATTTAGAAACATTATCAATTGCCACTGGATATGCTTCATCCCATGATAACTCACCAACGGACCTATAAGATCAATGCCTCATACATCAAATAACTCAATCACAAGAATAAGATTTAACGGGAGTTCTTCCTACATCAAAGTCCTCCATATAGTTGTCACCTATCACATGATTTGGCAAACTCTTAACATCTTGATGAATGGTCGAACATTAATACCCACACTGAAAAATCTTATGCGTTGTTTGGATAATACTACCAAGCCCACCCACAGTCGAGGAGTGACATGCCTCCAAATTACTCAACATCTCAACTTACTGTACACAACAACGAATAATCCCATCGGAATAACTACGGTATAAGTCAAGCTCATACCAAAAGAACTTATTCACATACTACATGAACTTCTCCCTCTGATGGAAACAAATGTTCGATGGAACCATATCACTAGTCAAATAATTCGAAAAATCTGCGAAGTTAGGGATCAAATCATAAGATGCGGCAAATACATATTTAGCAGGGAATGCATCATCAATTTCAATGTTTTCTCCCACTTCACGAATAGCTTTATGCTCTAACCTAAACAAGTGATCGGTAACTTGATTCTCAATCTCATTTCTGTCTTTTACCTCGAAATCAAACTCTTGCAATAATAGTACCCATCTAATAAACATTGTCTTTTCATCCTTCTTTTCCAACAAATACCTCAATGCGTACTCGTGTCAAGCAAATAGGAGTGAAATTTTTCAAAGGCAAACACCACTGTAAGAGTCTCTTGTTCGGTTACCGTGTATCTTCATTCACGGCCTTACTTGAATAGTAAATGGTGTGATGTATTTTATCCTTCTTTGTCCTAATATCACACCAAGAGCAACCCATACAACATGATACATTCTCCAGTAGTTTGAACAAAGGATGTGTAATTTTTGAAAATTCTTAATAAGCCTTCGGTAGCATATTCAAGAAAACTACTCAAACATTTTATATAGATTGGTGTAGAAACCTCTCTATCACATCCACTTTAGCTCGATGAACCTCTATCCCCTTCTCTGAGATTCAATGATCCAAAACTATAGCTTCTTTAACCATAAAGTGACATTTTCCGCCATTCAACACTAGATTACAATCCTCAAAACTTTTGAGAACCTCATCAAAAATTTTCAAACACCTATCAAATGAGTCTCCAACCACCAAAAAATCATCCATGAACACCTCAATAGTTTCTTCCACTATATAGAAGAATATCAATGTTACACATCAATTAAAAGTGGTCGGTGCATTACATAACCCAAACGACATCCATTTGAAAGCAAACTTCCCATAAGAGCAAGTGGAAGTGGTCTCTTCTTGAAACGCAAGGACAATAGATATTTGGCTATAACCCAAATATTAAACAAGAAAGCAATACCAATCTTTGCCTATGAGTCTGTCTAAAATCTAATTTATAAAGGGCATGGGAAATGGTCCTTTTCGGTCTGAGAATTCAACATCTAGTAGTACCAAACAAACAACTCCATCCGTTCACTAGCCGCATTGGAACAAGATCGTTCATCTCAATAGGTACCACTATCATCACACCCTTTTTAGGCACGCACTGAATAGGGCACACCAAACTATTATCTTTAATAGGAAAAATAATATAAGATATCGAAAATTAAATTGGTGAAGTTAGAGCCTAAAATGATTTTCATGATGTTATAAGGTACTAATATGGTATATAATGTTGCATTGGGTAAGTGTCTAAGAGTTTAGGTTATTTGGAAGTGAAATGTGAAGGAACAACAAAGACGTTTGATGACTAAGTCACCTATGTGCCTCATATATGGTTTTATGTGTTTATGTGTGATTCATGAGGTTTATATACGCAGTGTGTCAAGTTTCCTGAAGTTTAGAGGTCAACGTCCATGACGTTCAAAATGTTTGCCTTGAAACGACCTTGTCTGTCTTTGCACGTTTCATCTAGTTTTACGTGTTCATTTTGGATGAAATTCATGTGAGAGGTTATAAAATCATATACAAGCATGTTTGGGATGGAAAAACCTGGGAAAATATCACGAAGGACCACCCAGGGTCCTTGAGGAAGGAATAATGTTTGTGTCCATGACTGTCCAAGGTAGCCCGTAACGACGGAAGCAAAGGACGGCTCATGGGCCTCACGACGCCCCATCGATGGGTGCTGTTGGTGGATACTTAGATGTATGAGGAGAGGCAGTCAAATAAAAGCCTCAGTCCAAGAACACGGACCAGTAGGACGGTCCGTTGGTCAATGGACGGGCCGTCGATCGGCAATAGTCGGTGGTCTCTGTTTCTTGCGCTGGTTCACTATAAGTTGAGGGGTGAAGTTGTAAATTCACCCTACTTCACAATAATAGAAATGTAGGTTCTTAAAGGGTATTTTGAGTATTATAAATATGTTTATAAGTTTAAAACACTTGGAATATTTCATTCTTAAAAAATATAAACCCAAATTCCCTTAGAAATGTCCTAGAACTATGTTTATTAGTCTAAAACAATAAGAATAATTTATTCTTTAAAATAAAAAACCAAATCCCTTTAGAAATTCCCTAGAACTCCATTGGATCCAAAACATGGATTGGAGAATTGAGTGGAGATTCTTCATGAGATTGAAGAATTAGCTTCATTGTGGTATGGTTTTGATCATTTGAAACTATATTCTGAAGGAATCCCCAACTTCAAAGATGTTTTTAATGGTTCAAAGATGAATTGTCCAATTCAATCATTGCATTAGTTATTGCATTACAAGGTTTTTAGCATTCATGTTTTGAGTTGTTAGTTGTTATATTAGCTATTTAACTCAATTAACCTATGAATCCATGAATTGATGAAACCCTAGTTTATGACTACTTTATGGGTTACTTAATATTGACTTAATGTTTATGAATGCTAGTGTAGTTTTCAATGGGTTATCGATTGATGTAATAAATATATCGAATTTATATCTAGATTGTATTAGATTGATGAATATATATATATATTTGACCTAGTTTCATTGAGTATGATAGTTTTTGTATTGAATTGTTATTCATGGTCATAAGTAAGGGCCTTATGGTATTGAATTTGATTGTTTAACATTGGATTAAATAGTTGAGGATGGAGTGGTGGTATGCTGCCCTAATTCCATTTATTTTCTGTTAATTATACTTCAATTATGTTTTGATTTGTATGGTCCACTTATGGTGGCGGTGTTATGTGCTTTACTTTATATTAATGTGGCCTTGTCGGTGTTATTTTATGAATATGATAATCATGGCCTTGTCGGCAACTACTTGAAGTATTTTTGGTGATTTGTGTAGTTGATTGTGAAGTTGGATGATATATATCTACATGACAATTAGTATGTAAGTATATGTGTTTTCTTATATTGATGCTTTTATGATGATCATGTTAAACTATGAATATGACTTTATGTGTATAGCCTTAGGCTTGATGTTTGTTTATTCCTACTTAACTATATGAGTCTATGATGTCATATTTATGATTATATGGTAGTGTATAGGATGACTTAAAATGATTAATGGTTATCTATGTCATTCTTAGAAATGCATCGTAATATGTTTAAAGTTAAAATATGTTGAGTTTGTTTTGGTTTACTTGTGTCCCTTACTGATGGATGTATAAATGTGATATTGGAGATGGTCTGACTTAGGATGCTTCTAAGCCTCTTAGTCTTGTATGTATGCATGAACATGCTACATTAAATTATGTTAAGAGTCTTTTTATGTGAACCTTAACAATAGTGGTAGGAGTTCGGGAATGTTGAGTGAAAGTAGTAAATGAATCATTCAAGTAAAGGAATGATAGACTTAAAGGTTGTGAGTCGGCTTTGAATAACATCATACAAAGATGGACAAGTCATTTGAGCTTCTTGTCTCCATTGTAAGGGTAGCTGATAGTGGGAATGTCTTTGTAGGGTGTAGGAGTAAATGTTATTGGGTTATGAACTTCATATGGAACCCCTTTATATTAACCTTTAATGTAATTTACTCTAAGAGAACAAAGGCTTGCACCGAGTGAGTATGGAAAGGGAAGTAGTTCTAGTTAAAGACTGATACTAGAGTACAAACACACCCTTCATAGTCCTTAACCATGTCCCACATGGTATATGTCAAAGTTCTACCATTGACAAGTTGATCACCCTCATCGGAGTAGGATAGAACTTTGAATTCCATGCTATCTAGACATTGCAGAATAGGCTTTGAAGGTGTTAGTTAGAGTCCATAGGTCTTGTCCAAGACCATCACTTTAATGTCTTTATATGTATAATGTGTCTTACATGAACTAATGAATGTAGCCACTTAAGTTAATAAATTAAATAAATAAGTGTTTACCTAGAGCAGTTAAGGGTTGTCTAGTTAAGGTTTAAAGGGGTTATAAATGGTCACTTCGTATTTGGCCTACATAAATCTTAAGAATGAGTCTAGATAGGGAAGATGTTGATCATGTGAACATGATCTAAGCCTTAAGTTGTCTTAAGGATAATTTAGGTAGTCTTTAAGAGGTCAATATGGAGGTTATCTTCTTGATTTACTTAAGTAAGTCTTTGATAGCCTTGGTAAGGAAAATGCCACATGTTATGTTTTTGGTGTAAGTGTGTATGTATCTCATTATGAATAGTATTGAGGATTATTTAGGCCTATTTAGTGAGGGTGTATGAGATGTCTCTCTTTTGGTTGCTTAAGTTAGTCTAAAAATATCTTTTAGTGGGATAATTACATGCTAGAACGTGTCAAAAGGGAAGGGAATGCACTTCACTGTTACAGTGAAGCAATTCACTGTACACTGAATATAGGTTACTGTAAAGTTTGTTGAAAAATGTCCTAAATTTCTTAAATGTTATCTTATGACATTCTAAGGTGTTAAATGCTATGTTAATGATTATGATATCAGACATATCATACTTACTACAAGTGCTTGTACTAACTTCATACATTAATTTATCTATAAATGTTTAAGTGAAAGGTAAGAAGAATCGTGAAGGAAATCTTGGATTCTAGATTCTTTCAAGCGAAGTGAATTATGTCCTCAATTGACTCGAGGGCATACATATATGTCTTTTATTTTGAACTATTGAATAGACTAAGCATTTCTATATTTTTAAGTATGGGTCGTGTCCCAAAGAATTCTCGTGTCTAAGTTTGATGAGATTGAGACATAGCATTTCCTCTATTTTTTAATGAAAGATGTTGATAAAAATATTCTAGGAAAATTTTTAATTTCGTACTACTTTTCATTATGTATATGCGATGAATGATACAGAAAAAGGGCTTGAACAAGAGCTTAGAGAGGTCCAGTACGCTGGTTGCAGTTCGATATTGGCCCTAACTTCTACGACGTGGTTTCGGGATGTGACAAATGACTCCGACATCCAACCACTTGATGATGTCCTTTTTCCCTACCTCTTGCATATGTGGATTAAACCTTTTTGGTGATCAATACTTTATTTGTGATCGGGCATGAGTTGGATGTTTCTTGAACAAATATCAAGGGGATCCCAATAATGTCCGCAATAGTCCAACCAATGGCTCGTTTGAACCACTTCAAAACCTCAACCAAACACTCTACTTGTTGCCCACACAAATTCGCTGCATTTATCACCTGAAAAGTTTAATCTCTACCCAAAAACGCGTACCTTAGATGAGGTTGTGGAGCCTTAAGATCTAATTTTGGAGCCTCCTCAGTAGATGGTTTCGCTGGTGGAGACTCTTAATGCTTCATATCTAACTCCAATTGTGGTGACGATCTTCAATGCCTTCAAGTGCATCCACTAAATACCGATAATATTTAATACCATCACTCTTAATACTCATATTAACTGCCGCTAGTGCCTCGATGTCTAGTCGCACTTCAATTTGTAACTCGGATATACTATAAACCCTTAAGGATATAGCTGATACCGCTTGGAGGTCACCACTCTACTTCATGGACCAACATATGTTGAAAGTTGCTTATTCATTGTTAAACCTAAACTACCCTTCTCCATATCAACTAATGCATGCCCTCTGGTAATGAATGTCCTCCCTAGAATAATACGAAACTTAAAATCAATCTCACAATCAGGAATCACAAAATCGGGAAAAAAATTAATTATTCCACATTCACAAACGCATCAGGGAATATACCAATTCGCCTTTTCACTCATCGATCCACCATAAGTAACCGTATCACAGTAGTCTTTGGGTCACCCAAGCCTAAATTCTTATAAATGAAAAGATGCATGAGGTTTATGCTTGCATTAAGATCACCGTCACACCCGGATTCTCAAATTCGGATGATACCGGCGTTGTTAACCTCTTAGAGGTCGCAGACAAGCCTCTTCTTATCTTTTATCACAATTGTAAAGTTAAATATGCGGAATATTTTAAAAAAAATTATACTTAATGAACTATTCTTAGGCTTCATATAATTACTACACAAGAGAGATATGCTATGACTCAAAACTAAAAAACAAATCTTCCTTTCCTTTTTTTCTTTTATTTCCTTCTTTTTTTTCTCTTCTTGGGTGGGTGTATGTTGGATTCTAGAGTATTTTTGTTCGTATCTTTTCTTATTTTCTTTTCTTCTTATATTAGATTAAACAATTGAAATGAAGAAATTATAATATTAATAACAGTTTGCCAATTGGCCTTACTATAAACTCTTGAAGAAATATTTGAAATGAAAAAATAAGGACTACATCCACCAGCGATGTGTATTGTACTGTAGCTAGAATAATAAAATGTAGCATTCTCGAACTCAAGAGGACCTACTAAGGTATGGAGATCGGTAATAAAAACTACTTCGTGGAATCTTCAATCTTCTCTAGAAACTGCACCTATATAAATAGTAATAATATATGGGGCTAGTACACACTTATACTGAGTATGGGTGTATGCACATAAACACATAAGGACTATGCATGATCAAGGAAAGCTATTCCTAAAGAAACATGTCCTTTCTGGAAAGTAAAGTCGCTTTACTTTCTTAAATCGTTATTTATGATTAATGATATGACTATGACATGTTCTCATGCAATTAAGGCATAGAACTCATTTTTGTATGAACATAATACCTTTGACTCATGAACATAATTTTAGAACAACTTAAACAAAATAAGAAATTTGCTCCCTTATGTTGATAGCTCTTCCAACCAGCCTTAGTTTATTTTTCAGTCTTTTTCTTCATTCGGTTGTGTAGTTGAAGGAGCTACTTTGATCTTATATTTTACTTACATGTTCAATGATTCATTGTAGATTTATAGTACCATACATATAATGAATCGAGTAAGTAATCTAGAAGACTAAGGAACTGATTTGTCTACCTTACTTACAAGTTATATTTTCCATTCTTATTATATTGGTCATGGATGTATTCATAAGAAAATATTTATTCGTAATGCCCATTAATTGATTATTTACATAATATAAATATGTTGGGGCATATATTCACCTTCCAAATGATTGAGTCATTATGTTTTGCTCTCTTTTTTTGGCATGTATTTATTGGACTTGCCCATTATTGGTTCGATTTGCATAATATAAAAATTATTGGGTATTGATTAGCCATTATGTTTTGTTCTATTTATTGGCATAATATAAGAGGTAATTAAAGCCAATCTTTATTGGCTATGTCCCATAACTTTTTGGAAACTTCATTCTTATTAAAACTGATGATTGATATTCTTGAGATCTTAATTTCATAGTTCACTTTGAACTTATAGTTTTTCTCTTTCTTTCTTACTTTCTCAAAGAAATCTTTATCATTAAGATCATGAAGGATAACATGAAATCCAGTTTCTGCCCCACACCGAAAAGGAGTGGTTTACCGATCAAAGTAAACCTAAATTGTGAGTTTACATGAAATCCAGTGTCTGCTCCATGTCGAAAAAGGGTGGTTCACCGGCAAAAGTGAAATCAAGTATAGTGTTTTCCCTACACCGAAAAGAGGTGATTCACGGCTAAAGATAAATCGAATACTTTCTAGGGCATTTAACCGACATAGATCATGTGAGCTAAATATGAAATCCAATATCTTCCCTACACCGAAAAGGGGTGGTTCACCGGCTAATGTGAAAACGCATCATACCTAGCTCTTTTTGGTGAATCCACTGGCTAGTTCCTATGCTGGAAACATTGTTCGAAGACTAGGAGATATTAGAGACTCTTATCCACCTTTGTGGCTCCTATCTCATGAGGCTTATATGTTCTTGCATAATCTCATTGCTAGTCTATCGGTGCTTTGCTCAATTTCTTTTTCTTCATAACTTTTAAAGTTGAGTCAAACATTATGGAGGCTTTCTTCTAATTATGAGGTTTTCTTAACTCTTTGGATAACCAGTCATCTCTTTCTTTACTTGATGAAATGTGAATTTAACATTATATTATCATTTTTTTGTTAATGAGACTTGTCTCATGATTTTTAACGCCCTCGTATGGGAATATCTTTAACATAATTGTCTATGTCTGAATGAGACTTGTCTCACATTTTTTAAAACCTCTTTCTTGCAACTTTCATGGTTCTTAAACTTTTAATTATGTCATTATTCACCTTATCTTGTTCGATGACATTTGGTAGTTTTATAAAACTTTTTAAGAACATTATAAAGTTTGTTCAATGTGCTTACTTATATTCATAGTTCATTTGGAAAGGGTATGTTGGTAATTGTACTAATGATTGGCTTACCCATGGTTATGAATTGAAAGTTACATTGGTCATGCTTAATTACGTATAACTTAGTCATTAGCCAATTTTGTATTATATTTTGGAAAATACAATTGTAAGGCCATTTATGGCAAGACTAACTTCACATATTTTGATGAAATCTAGAATATTGTGAGACAATTTTATTGGATAATAAAATATAAAAAAAACTTTACCTAGACAATTGTTCATGAGCAGAATGCCATTAGCCAATTTTATGAAAGACATAGTAACCAATTATTATTCACTTTTTATGGATAATATATTGCCAGCCCATTGTTTGGCATAAATAAAATATGATATATCACTAGCCACAGTCAATTAACTTCATGAAGTACTATAGTTATTTCTTCATTCTTACAGGTCGACAGTTAGGTGAACGAAACTTAAATGAACGTCATAACAACTTCATCTCTCGAACAAAATTAGGAGTACAAAAATTTTAATTCATTGCAATCAATACCTAATCCAGAATCAAATCTGTTAGACTCTATTAGACATTTAAAAAGAGTAAGACCCCGATATAAACTGATTCAATTATAACCAACATACCCAAACATGTTCGATATTACTAGGGAGATGGACGTCCAACAATGTCATTGGGAATAACCCTGCTTTCGATATTCTTGAATTCATACAACGTTTGAAAAGCCTCTTGGAGAAAAGAATCAAAGAGACAAAACCCATACCTTATGTAGAATTGATTCTACGAAGATCACCTTGCACGAAAACCTTGAAATTGGCTAAGATATTTTTTGGTTTTCTTGCGTTTTGTTCACTGATTTTCTCACGCTTGTTTTCTATTTTAGTCGGGAGTTTATAGGTGTTATGAACTGATATTTTGTAATTTAACATAGACTAATTAACTTTATTAATAAATTAACAAGATAATTTATTAAAACGCCCCTCCTAAATTGACTAGAATTTGAAAAACACTTGACTTATCCGAAATGTGAAAATTGCTTAGTGGTTTTGGTTTTTACAAATTAAATTAATTAATCAAGTTAATAATTTAATTAATTAGGTAACCTAGGATAATTAATAAATTACCACTAATTTGTTAGGACCATAACCAACCCTTTGGACCATCTTAGGTTAGGTAATAGGATGTTCTTAGTTAGTTACTTTTCCTTGTAAGTATTTCGGTTTGACCATTTTAAATTAACTACTTAAATTGTTAATTCAATTAATTAAGTGACCTCGGGTAATTAATAAAGTACCCCTAAGTCTATAGGGGCATAACTAACAGTTTTGGACCATCCTAGGTTAGGTACTAGGATGTGTCTTGAGTAAGTTACTAGGTTAGTGTTACCCGGTTATGCTTTAGGTTGTTGGTTGAAGTAGTTAGTTTATTACGGTTAGTTATAAATTAGTGAGATATTTATATAAGTTAGTTAGATCCTATAGTTTGTTAGGAAGCTCAGCCCACATGTCTTAACCCGCACATGTGCGCCTGCCCCTAACCACCTCAACCACCCTAAATGAATTCTTGCTAATGGGTTGCACATTTACGTGCACATGTGTTGCTTCTCATTTCCTATTGTCCCAAGGATCCAAACTATATGTTTTGGTACTTCTTACTTTACATGATCATTTTAAATGATCATGTGTTATGGTACCTAGGCTTGACACTTGGATGCCTTGTACCTAGTTTGTGGGATCTATGAAATGAAAATTTTATTAGCTTAGGGTCTTCATTGCATGTACAATTCCTAAACAAGTTTGTTTGGGGCATTTAGATACAAAAGTATATCTTAAAGCATAAAATTGGGTAAACATCAAAGTGCATACATAGAAATTTTCTAATACCCTTAAGCTAATATTCTATAATATGCCCAATATTTCTCAGTATTGGGCTTTGGGATTCTCAGGTACCCCAATACCCATTCTTAGAAACTTACTAGGGCCTTCACTAGATATGTACATTTTCTGGAATGGTAAATCTCCCCCCCCCCCCCCCACTCTTAAGAACCTTCATCCCCGAATGAGACTACACATCAATTTGAAGCAAAGAGGGTATTTTCGAAAAAGACATCACATACTTGAAACTTTACTCTTTGTGAATAACATATTCACAACTTACTCTTGACGATTCACATCTCTCAAAGATCATATGAAGCTTCATATCTGATATTGATAAACTTCCTTCTCAATCTTATTTAAAATCAATGCACAACACACTAATGCAACACATAAATAAGGCAAACGCTAAACAAAAACAACAACATGAATGCAAGCATGTGAATCATATTAATTATATGTGCAAGTATTATAAAAACACAGTTTGGAATTGGAACACCAAAACCGCCTAAATCAGTAATTAGAGTGTCATTAACGAAATCAGCACAAGGAAGATATATCTACTATTAAAGAACTGAAATAATGAGGGTATGGGATTCATATCTTCCTCGGCCTCCATGTAAATTTCAACGGAAACCTCTTTGTAAGAATGTTTTTCATCAGTTCCAAACCCCTTAGATAACATCTTGTAGGCTTTTAGATTGGAAACGATTTGGCTTGTTGGATTTGAACCACGCCCTTCCCATTTAAACTCTAACTCATTTGGAAACTGAAACATTACTACCGTGTTTTTATTGTCTATGGTAGCATAGCATTTATGAAGCCAATCTATACCCAAAATTATATCACAATCAAGCATGGTTAATTCTATTAGATCAGCATGAGTAACTTAATTAAGAATAGTAATTGGGCAATCTCTATATACTCTTTTGGCCCTAGCAGTATCTCCTATGGAAGTACTAACTAGATATGTTTCATGTAAGATCTCATGAAGCAAGTCAAATTTACTAGAGACTAAAGGAGTAACAAAAGACAAGGTGGATCCTGGATCTAACAATGCATACAGGAAAAAAAAAACATGCAAGGTACAAGTAACAACATCAGTTGACTTCTCTTCTCCTCTAAACTTTTGAAAGAATAGAACCTTAATCTGGCGTCTTAGATCAACTACCGGTCCTGTCACATCCTTTGAATCTTCTCAGTTTGATACTATGGGGGGGGGTTTGGATGTGGGTTTTTTTTTTTTGTCCTAAATTCTCCTCTGTTAACGCAGCTGGGTTGACAGGCACTTGTACTCTAGCAGCTGGGGCTTGAGGAGCAGCTTTGTTTCCCCCCAGCAACTAGTTCTCGAAATATCATGTCGTAGTTTCTTCTTGCTATTATATTTTGGTATTAGTCTCTAAGTCATGATTATGGTGCATTTCACAACCATAATCTAGAATCTACACAACATGGTTGTTTTGAGTCTTAGTACCTAGGTAATTTTACCTTATGCTTTGATAGAAAGTTTGTCACACCCGGATTCTTGTATTCGGATAAGACCAGCGTCGGTAACCTCTTTAATCACAATCATACAATTATATTTTAGTCTTCATATAATTCTTGAATAAGATTGATATGCTATTTCTCAAAACTAAACATCAATCTATATTAGATTAAACAATTAAAATAAAGAAATCATAAAATTAATAATAGTTTTCCAATCGACCTTGTTATTAACACTTGAACAAATATTTGAAATGAAACAAGAGGGACCACATCCACCAGCTATGTTTATTGTAGGATATCTACATAACAAATTTGTAGCTCTCTACCCAAATACCCTACAAAGTCTGGAGATCTCTACTTCCTTATACTTCCCAAATGCTTCGTATTCTCATCTTCTCTAAACCTGCAACTATAAATATAGTAATAATATATGGGGGTTAGTACAACACTTTTTAATTAGTATGGGCGTATCATCCTAAACACATAAGAACTAGCATGATCAAGGAAACCGTCGTAAAGCAAACAAGCTCGTTTTCTGGAAGTTAAGTCGCCTTTACACTTTCTTAAAATTCGTTATTGATGATCCTGCTATGACTATGATATGTTCTCATGCAATTATTGCATAAAACTAATTTTCTATATGACATAAGACCTTGTACTTTGAACATAATTTTCGAAAACTTAAACAAACTTAAGAATTTGCTCACTTAGGGCCAAGACTCTTCCCTCCTCGCATCCACTTTGGTTTATTTTTCATTCTTTTTCTTCTTTTTTATGTGTAGTTCAATGATCTACTTTTATCTTATGTTTTACTTACAAGTGAAATGATTCATTGTAGTCCCATACATACAATGAATCGAGGAAGTAATTCAAAAGACTAAGCAAATGATTTGGCTACTTTACTTACACGTTATATTTTCCATCTAATTCAATTGGGCATGGATGTATTTATAAGCCAATATGTATTGGTAATACCCATTAATTGATAATTTACATAATATAAAGATGTCGGGGCATATATTCACCCTCCAAATGATTTAGTCATTATGTTTTTCTCTCTTTATTGGCATAAATTTAATGATTTAGTCATTATGTTTTTCTCTCTTTATTGGCATAAATTTATTGGCTATGCCCACTTTTTTATCGTTTGCATAATATAAAGATTATTAGGCATTAATTAGCCATTTTGTTTTGCACTCTTTATTGGCATAATATAAGAAGTAATTATAAGATGATCCTTATTGGCTATGAACCATAAATTGTTGAAAACTTACTTCTTATCTAAGTTGATGATTTATATTCTTGCGCTCTTACTTTCTCAGTTCACACTGAATTTACATTTCTTCTTTTTTCTTTCTTACTTTCTTAAAGAAATCTTTAGCATTAAGATCATCTGAACTAACATTAAATCCAGTGTTTGTCTCACACCGAAAACGGGTGGTTCGCCAATCAAACTGAACCTAGATCATGTGAGAAGACATGAAATCCAGTGTCTTCCCCACTAAAAAGAAAAGGGGTGGTTCACCGGCTAAAGTGAAACAAGTCCAGTGTCTTCCCCACACCGAAATGTGGTGGTTCATGGCTAAAGTAAAATTTAATACTTTCTTGAATATTTAAACGACATAGATAATGTGATCTAACCATGAAATCCACTATCTGCTCACAACCAAAAAGAGGTGATTTCACTGGCCAAAGTTAAACCGCATCATACCTAGCTCTCTTGGGTGAATCCACTGGCTAGTTCCTATGGTGACAACATATTTCTAAGATAGGATATTATAGGAGACTCTTATCCGACTTGGTGAGCCCCTTTAATGAGGTTCATGGCTTGCACAAGCTCATTCAGTCTATATATTGGTGCTTTTTCTCTTCTCAATTTTCTTTTTCTTTAGACTTTTAGAGGTTCTCAAACTTATGGATGCTTGTTTCTACTTATGAGTTTACACTTTACCTCTTAGGATCATCGGTCATCCCTTTCTATAACTGATAAAATGTGAATTCACAACCTTACATTAATCATTTTTGTGTAATGAGACTTTTCACTATTATTAAACCCCTTTTGTGAAATATCTTTAACATAGTTTCTAGGTGTTAGTGAGACTTGTATCACTTTTTTAAACGCCTCATTCTTGTAAATTTGATGATTGTTACCTTTTAATTAGACATTTACTCGCTCCCTTATGTGTTTCATGACGTTTTGGTACTTTTAATACCACTCTTATGACTTATAATCTTTGTTTACGTACTACTTATATTCATATTCATTTGAAAAGGGTATTTGGGACTTTCCGCAATTATGGCATACCCAAGGTTATGACTTAAATTTACATTGGTCATGCTTAATTTTATTAACTAGTCATTACCCAATTTTTTGTTTTAATTTTGGAAATACAAGTAAGGCCAATTTTAATTTCATATACTAATTTTTCACATATTATGGTAATGTAGAATATTGTTAGCCAATTTTTTGTCATAAGCCGAACATTCACTAGACAATGGTAATGATAATGTAATTACCCATTTTTTTATGAAATAACATTGTAAGCTAATTCTATTCAAGTTTTTTGACAATATATTGCAAGCCAATTTGTCGGCATAAATCAAACTATCATATTATCACTAGCCAAGTCAATTAACTTCATGAATGTACTATAGTGATTTCCTCATTACAAAAAGGTCGATATTTAACACTAAACTAAACTTCATGAATGATTCATAACAACTTCATCTTCTCGAACACAATAAGACATTACAACATTCTTTAACTCATGTAATCGATACCCTAATCCTACAAATCAAATCTATAGGATCATTAGACATTAACATATCAAGAACCCTACACATAATGATCAATTATAACAATATACCAACAACATGTTTGAGATTACGTCTACATACCATTAGAAACGAAAACAAGGATAACTAGGGAGATGGACGTCCACTAATGTCATTGGGAACAACCCTGGTTTTCATATTCTTGAATTCATAAAACGATTGAAAATCCTCTTGGAGAATGGAATCCAAAATATAAAATCCATACCTTATTTAGAATTTAATCAATGAAGATCACCTTGAACAAAAACCTTAAAGAAGACCTTCAAATCGACAAAGAAATTTTCTGTTTTTCTTGAGTTTTGTTCACTTTTTTTCTCAAGATTGTTTTCTTATTTAGACGTGAGTTTCTAGGTCTTAGGAACTAATATTTAGTAATTTAACATAGATTAATTAACATTGAGTTTCTAGGTCTTAGGAGCTAATATTTAGTAATTTAACATAGATTAATTAACATAATTAAAAAATCAATTAGCTAATTTACTAAAACGCTGTTCCTAAATTGACTAGAATTTGAAAAACACCTAACTTAACTGGAATCAGAAGATTGCTTAGTGGTTTTGGCTTTAACAAATTAAATTATATAATTAAGTTTCTAATTTAATTGATTAGGTATGATAGGGTAATTTTTAAAGTACCCCTAAGTTATTAGGAATATAACCAACCTATTGGACCATCATAGGTTAGGTACTAGGATGTTTCTTAGTTAGTTACTTGTTTAGTGTAAGGATTTGGGTTTGACCATTTATATTAATTAATTAAATTGTTAATCAAATTAATTAGTGACCTAGGGTAATTAATAAAGTCCCCCTAAGTTTATATGACCATAACCAATCCTTTTGACCATCCTAGGTTGGTTACAAGGATGTTTCTATAGTTAGTTACTAGGTTAATGTTACCCAGTTAGGTCTTAGGTTGTCGGGTGAACTAGTCAGTTTATATTTGTTAGTCATAGGTCAGTTAGCTAGTTATGTAAGTTAGTTAGAGCCTAGAGGGTTTTAGGAAACTCAGGTCCACATGACTTGACCCCCACATGTGCGCCTGCCCCTAACCGCCCTTACCACCCTAACCGAATTATTGCACATGTTCTTGCACATGAGTTGCACATGCGTTTCTGCTCATTTACTATTGTTCCAAGGATCCTCATTATATCCTTGCGAACTTCTTACTTTACATGATCATTTTGAATTATGATGTGCTAAGGTACCTAGTCTTGACAATTGAATGCCTCGTACCTAATTTGTGGGATTTATGAAATGAAAATTTTATTAGCTTAGGTTCTTTATTGCAGTTATAATTCCTAAAAAAGCTTCAAATGGGGAATTTTCACACCAAAGTATATATTAATACATAAAAGTTTGCTAAACATCAAAGTGTATACATAGAAATTGGTTAACACCCTTAAGCCAATATTTTATAATATGCCCAATATTTCTCAATATTGGGCATTGGGATTCCTATGTATCCCAATACACATTCTTCGAAACTTACTAGGCTCTTCATTAGACATGTAAATTTTCTGGAATGTTACAATCACATAGTGTTTTTGCAATGTGTAGAAACCGATTGTACATGGAATGGTGAAAGCGCCAGGATTTTTTTTTATTACAAGCAGCCTTGTAGCAATAACACTACAATGATGCATTGTTTAAACATCCTCAAAAGTTACCAATATTTTCTTTTTCACCATATCCTTTATAAATTTATAATAATCGGGTGTTTATTCCAAAGCTTCTATCAAAGGGATATTGATTGAAAGTTGTTTCAACTTAGTGATAAATCACCGGTACTTACCATCCTTACTCTTCCTCACTGATCTTTGAGAGAATGGTGGTTGAGGTCTAGGAATGAGGACCACTTTCAGAGACAACTCAACTTTTATTACCGTGTTATCCACCAACTCTCCATTATTCTCTACAACCTCTTATTCTTTTCTTATATCATCTTCTACAACAGACGACATTGGTGGATCAATGGTTTTCTTACCCCCTCAATTAGTGACCGCCATGCAATGCCCATCTTTTTAAGGATTTTGGATAGTGTTGCTCAGAATAGTTCCAGTTTAGCGTGGATTCACATTAATAAACAATTGAGCCATCTGTAGCTTAACATACGTAATAGAAATTGTATATGCATCTACCTTTCGAGCAATATTAGCTAAATCAACTCCCATATATTCTGTAGAATATCCTCTACTCGTGCCATACTACCTCCACTGTCCCTAGAGAAATTTCCTGATTTAGTGGGGTAATTTAGGGCCCACTCCGATAATTCCTATTAATATAGTTAACCCGGTTGAAGTTGTTTTCATGGTTGTAGTTTCCATCTTTAACATATTAACCCTCTCGATTGTAGATACCATAGTTCTGACCTTCATTTCCTTGACGCATTTATATTGATTGGTGTTATGCCTCATATTTTTTTGTACATAGTGCGCATCATGATCTAGTAGACGTAAGTCCGGGGAATGAGATTTTATTTTAAGTTCCAAGTGATTAAAAATATTAGGCAGAATGGGTTAATTCCAACATGTGATTTAAGATGAGTTTCTAATTTAAGTGCCTTAACCTTTAAGTGAGGGATTAAATTTGCGATTAGGATTACTTTAATCAGTGGGCCCACCACCTCATAATTGGTGGTGGCTGATTAGGATTAACGATTAATCCATTGGGCCCCCCCACATCAAGCAAAAATTAAAGGTCAGATTGTGACTGGCCTTAGTGGACAGGTGTAAGGGGGGCTGCCTCCACTTTCATACTATTAACTGAGTGGAAGGAAATCCACTCCATGCAATAAAGTG
Source organism: Solanum habrochaites (assembly GCA_027704765.1). Taxonomy (NCBI): domain Eukaryota; kingdom Viridiplantae; phylum Streptophyta; class Magnoliopsida; order Solanales; family Solanaceae; genus Solanum; species Solanum habrochaites. The sequence goes on along the minus strand of JAKWJA010002499.1, from coordinate 32,678,777 downwards.
GTGAAAGGCATTGCTGCATATCATCTTCTTCTTCACCACTTGTCTTAGGCAGCCAGGGAAATGGAGAAACCACCCTGGCAACTCTTGCCAGCAGTTGCAAATTATTTGGTTAGTATCTCCTTGCTTGGGTGTGTTAATTCTTATAGAATAACCTTTTAAATTATCCTTAAAATTTTAGAAGGGACTGAGCCAGTCGCTTAGGAAGTTTTTTTTAGTTATTGAACGTGCTAACGTATGACGGAAAGCATAATCGGATTATTAGTGGTGTCGTGTTGGTGCTTGGGCTGTTTTGATTAAAGCAAACTGCGGGAAAAATTCTGTTTGGCGTTATGTCTATTTAAATGTGATATGAGTATATACTCCAAAGGAATGAATACGATAAGGTAGATGTGTTGCGAATTATAAAACGAGTTATCGCTCGGTGTGTCCGTTGCTTCGCTGCTATGGGGTGCGAGACGGAACTATTTTTGGGGAGGGGCTGTTAAATATGATTCGTTGGGTTTATATGTTTTTATTGGTATTGCTGTGGAAATATTTCGTTGTTTTGTCCGATTGGGACGCCGTAAGGAAAATAGGAGGAAGTGCTCCGGATTTTTCTTAGCTTTTTAGCTAGCTTACAAGATAATAAAGCGCGACGTGTTATCTATTCTAATTGCGGCACCATGTTGCTGTTAATAGATTAATAGCTTGAGGCAGTAAATTTTTGGACGTGCGCTCGACTATACGGTATGTAAGGTGTCCCTTCTTTCTTTGTTTGGCGTGGACTTTTTAAAATAAGCGAATACGCACAGTTTATTATACTTCCCTTCTAGAGCTCTGGTGACGTATATTCTTGCTTCCACAATTATTCCACTATAATAACTCGGCTATTTCCTAAGGCGTGATGAATTTCTCATATATACTTGGTAGTGCTTCTTTAGTCATTGAGATTTTATTACATTCCATATCGTATAACGGTTCATAATCGTGATAAACATTAATCTTTGATAATACTCCTTTCTGGTTCACGTTGATTGTTCTATTGCGTTTAGGAAATGATTTTAATTGCGTATGGTTGCTCAAATATTCTGTCTGCTCGTGCATAGAAGTCATGTATCATTTCACACGAGTCCCGGGCCGTCTATGTTCTTGCGGAGTTTCTTGATATGTCACCGAGCCCCCACTATAGGGCCTCTGGTATGGTATATTATATCTATTCTTTTTGTGGTGTATTATTATTTTATGTATTATGGTTATGACTGACTTCCTTTAATGCTTATTTTTGCGAGCCCTTACTAGGGAGCTGGGCACCTCTATGTTATGATATGCATATTTTCACTTAAAAAGGGTATATGGTAGCGATATTTGGTTTCGCGGCTTGACATACTTGGTATCCTGTCATCTTTCCCTTATGCTTTTACATCCTCCAGTACATTGTCGGTACTATACCCCCCTTTCACTCTGGGAGCTGCGTTCATGCCCTCACTTTGTATAACCAAAGACACAGTTCGGTGATCTCCCGCCTAGATATCTCCTCTGTTGATTGATAGATCTTCCACTGTTCCGAAGCCCAGTCATTTTGGTACTAACTTTTTGTGTAAGTCTTTTTGCTCGTCTAGGTATGGCGGTCCCTTCCGGCGAGTTTCACACTGCTATAACTCTTAGAGGGTCCTGTGGACAATTATTGGGTTGTTATATTAATTTTTAGGATATGGTCCTGGACATGGTTTGTTTGGGATGTTCCGCTTGTGCAGGGCAGCCTTGTCGGCTGCGTAAATCATTGTGTATTGTATAGTGGCAGCCATTGTCGTCTTACGTATGTTATTATGCTGGATAGTGGCTGGCGGCCCTTGTCGGCTCGCGTCTGTTTGTTACGGTTGAATTGTTATGAACTCCTTATAGACAAGTCCTCTTTAGATATATACTAAATATGAAGTTGGGGTCGACTTGATTTTATTAATTCCATATTGTCTTCGTTTAATGTTGGTTATCTCATCAAGGTTGTATGTGGGTGTCCAAACGGGCACTAGTCACACCCATCGGGTTTGGGTCGTGACAAAGAGTGGTAGCAGAGCGGTTCTTCCTCGGAAGTTTCCTACAGACCGTGTCTAGTAAGAGTCTTGGTTTATCGGTGTTGTGTCACCACATCTATAAACAGGAACTATCAGGACATTTAGTATGTCATCCTTTCTTTCCTCTTATTCTAGATCGTTCGCGATAGAGTCTATATTAACATGAATAATCCCCTCTCTAACGAATACGTGTGTTTTCAGCTATGCCTCCCCCAGAACGCACAAGCTGCCCAAAGGTCAAATCGGTAGCAGAAGGACTAGTCAGCACCCGGAGTTACTAGGGCACTTGCCCAGTCTATGATGCCTGGTATTTTGGCCCCTCCAGTTGGAGAGCATCTGCTAAACGCCAACCGTAAGAGGAGCTTATAGCAGCATCAAGGCTCCCAGTTCGGGGGACCCAACCAGCCCCCCAGGCCCCAATACTGAACCTCCAGCTCCTCAGTCAGTGGCGAGGATAGGGCATGAGAGATGCGGTTCAGTTGCTGATGATTTTGAGGTCATGCTCGCAGCATGGACTATATTTGATCAGGGTGCGACAGATCTGATAGCTTAAGGGCTTTCGTGACTTCTTAAGTTGTACCCCCATAGTTTCTTTTGGGGTCACGGCCCAGGATGATCCAGCACGAGTTTTTTCATAGATTCAGCGTACCATTGAGGATAATCAAGGCTCGGAGACCGAGTCTGTTGAGTTGGGCTACGTATCGTTTGTGGGATGTAGCTATTAATTGGTATGGTCTTGGGGTTATCTAGGGGGAAGGGTGCTCCTCCAGTCGATAATGGGATGATTTTGTGTAGAGGCTTTCCAGGGCCACTTCCGGCCTCCAGAGATGAAGCGATCTAGAGTCGATAGTAATTCTTGCGTTTGAAGCAAAAATGGGCAGGGCGTTCAGTGTATAGCCTCGAGTTTGATTCATTGCTGGCATGCTCCTACTATTGTGGGCTGATATGGCAAGACAGTGTGTACATCTTTATGTGATGGATTGGATCGTTACTCTGATTTCCAGTTGTATGGCATCGACTCTTCAGCCAAGGTATTGACTGCCGGTTGCAGGCATATGCACAGGGGGGTAGAGATCGCACCCGGGACGTCAGCCAGATAGAGATTATATAGAGATAGCATAAGGCTAATCAGCATGTTATTATTACGAGTTTTCAAAATCGGGCCGTCTCAGCAAACATGTTAGTTAACTTCCCAGCCACACATAGTGCACCCTCCCAGGTTTTCATGGGTAGGGGGGTTCGATCGTATGGGATAATTCGGAAGCTGGGTCATAGGTTTTTTTTCTCTATGGCGTCAGGTGTCACATATTGGCATGGTTTGAGCCCAGTCGATGCCACCTTTGCCTTCTCGTGTCTCCACACTGTGTAGGTCCCATCCTGTGGAATGTCGTGCTAAAGGTCGTGTTGTTCTTACGGCCGTCAGGGCTATACTAAGAGGGAGTGTCCCTTAGAGATAGTGTAGGTGGTATGCCACGACAAGGGTCCTTGTGGTTTCATCTTCTTCTGTGGTTATGCGCCCTAGGGGGCAGGGTATTCAGAGGCGCCCAGCATGCCGTGGTAGAGGACGTGGTGGAGCTTCAGTTTCTAGCGGTCCCTCGAACCATAATATAAATGCTTTGACTACAGACGGATCAGGAGGCGTCACCTAATGTGATCAATGTATATTATCACTATTCTCTATTCTCCCCCGAGTGGTGTATGCTTGATAGACCCAGGTTTCCACCTTATCATTATATCACCCTTTGTTGCTATAGGATCGGAATAGAGTATGAGTGATACAACACCTACCATTTGAGGTAGCTACCCTGTAGAGATTTTTTGTCATAGCTACGCGAGTTACTAAGAATTGTTCAGTAGATAACAATAGTCGTGTACCGTAGAAGATCTAATAGAGTTAAATATGATTGAGTTGATATTATCAGGGGCAGGGATGGTTGGCTGGCTTGTTATGCTAATGTTATTGCAGAGGAAAGATAGTTCGATTTCAATTTCCAGGGGAACCCGATTAGAGAGTGGCAGGGGAGTACGAAATGCCGAAAGGTATGTTCATTTCCTACCTTAAGGCCGGGAAGATTTAGAAAGGCTTATATTTACCATCGATCTGGGTGCATAGACATAAAGGCAAGGCACTGCGACTCCTTTTCAATCAGTCCCGGTAGTTAATGAATTTCCCGATGTAATTCCCCTGCACTTCCAGGCCTTCCTCCAGAATGGAGATAGAGTTTTTACTATAGATGTACTGTCTTTCCAGATACCCAACCTATTCTATACCTTTTTATAGAAATATCACGTGAGTTGAAAGCATTGAAAGAGCAATTGGAGGGATGGGGCTAGAAAAGGGCTTCATCAGGCCTGTACGTCACCTTGGGCGAGCCCGGTACTGTTTGGAGGAAGAAGGATGGGTCGCTTGCTGATGTGTATGATTTCGCACCTGAACAAAATACAATAACGAACTGTTCCCCTCCCAAGGAGGGACGATCTATTGGACTAAGTTGCATTGCAAGGGTGCAAAGTGTTTTTCAAAGATAGAACTTGCGGTCCGGTTATCATCAGGTGCGGGTAGGGAGGCATATTTCAAATACGCATTCCGGACTCGATATTGGCATTATGAGTTTATCGTGCTGTCTTTTGGGCTGCTAATGCTCCAGCGGTGTTTATGGATTAATGGAATCTAGTATTTCAATTTAAACCATTCCTTGATATGTTTTGTTATTGTATTTCATAGACGATATTCTGTCTATTTAACGTTCAGAAGAGGAAGCAGCAACCATTTAAAGGCCGGTACTTAGGGTGCTCACACCAGACGTTGTATGCTAAATTTTTCTAAGTACGAGTTCGGGTTGACTTCAGTGGCATTCTTGGGGCATATTATTGGAGCTAATGTATTCGGAGACACGCAGAAGATTGAGGCGGTAAAGACCATTGCCCAGACTACGACACCTACTGAGGTAACGCAGTTTTTGGGGTTAGCAGGATATTACAGGAGATGCGCAGAAAAAGTTTGCCTCAATTTCAGCTCCCTTTGACAAGGCTAACTCAAAGGCAGCCAAGTTCTAGCTGACTGATCTTGTGAGAGAAGCTTCCGCTAGTGAAGACCAAATTGACTACCGCTCCATTTCCTACTCTTCCAGAGGGACCAAAGGCTTTGTTATTTTTGTGATGCTTCGGGGTGTTTGGGCTAGGATGTGTATTGATGCAGCAGGGCAAAGTTTAGCCCTATGCCTTCCCTCTCGACACTTAGGAAAGCATGAAAAGAACTAAATCCGACTCACGATCTGGAGTTATCGGCGTTGGTTCATTGCACTTGAAGATATGGGAGACATTATTATATGGTTTCCATGTTGACATCTATCAGATCATAAGAGCTCCAATAATCTTTAAACAGAAGGAGCTAACTACGACAGAGGCGGTGATTAGAGTTGCTAAAGGATTATGATGTTGATATTTTATATCATCCCGGGAAGAGAATGTTGTAGCAGATCTCTTTACCTAAGTCCATGGGTAGCCTGACTATGTACAACCAAAAAGAGGGATATGTTTCGGCAAATTCAGTTGGCTATCATCCTTGGAGTCTGTCTAGCTAATTTCGAAAGATAATGGAGTTTCTATCGAGAGGTTGCTGATTCCTCATCATAACTAGTTAAAGAGACACCAATACAAGGAACCGATTTTGGCACAGTATAGAGATGCCAACTTTCAAAGGAAAAGACACCCCACATTTAAAGGTTATCCCTGACTGAGTGGTTACTATATTAAGGCAGAGTGTGTTGTACCGATAATTTTTTTTATTGTGGGACTACGATTTGGGTAGGTATGGGAGAGGTACACTCTTCCCCGTTATTCTAACTTTCCACCCAGGGTCAACTAAAATGTATCATACCTCAGATGCTTATATTGTGGGATGGGCATGAAAAAGGACCATAGCGGAGTTTGTTCTCAGTGCCCCCCAATTGTCCCAAGTCAAGATGAACATCAAAAGCCTGGTGGATTATTACAGGAGCTAGAGATCCCGACCTGGAAATGGGAGATGATAATATGGACTTCAATACAAGTCTTACCTCACACTCAACGGAAGTATGACTCTATATGGGTTATTGTAGATAGGCTGACAAATAGCCCTTTTCTTCCGTTCCGGACTACTTTATATTTCGGTTGAAGATTATTCGATGTTATATGTCAGAGAGATAGTGAGACTCATTGGTGGTTCCCATGTCTATCATATCAGACTAGGAGCCAATTTACAGGCCACTTTTGGAGATCGTTTCGAAGGATTGGGGACAACAGGTGAGCCCCTTAGCACCACATTTCACCTCAGACGATGGGAAGGCTGAACGTACTATTCAGACACTAGAAGATTTTTACGGGGGCCCTTATTATTTACTTCAAAGGTAGCTGGGAATGTCCACCTTGCCGCTCATTGAGTTTGCCTATAACATACTACCATTCGAGTAATCAAGGCACCGTACGAGGCCGTATATGGGAGGAAGGTGCAGATCACCCATGGTTTGGTTTGATGTTTGGCGAGACTAATTAATAGGGCCCGTATCTGATTTCAGCAGCTGTTGACAAGGTGACGCGTATTCAAGAAAGATTATTAGCAGCCAGATCTACAGCAGTCATATGTAATAATCGGCTTCGAGATTTGGAGCTTCAGATTGGTGACTGGGTATTCCTGAGGTATCACCCATTTAGGGGTGTGATGAAGATTCGGCAGGAAGGGAAGCTCAGTCCAGTACATGGGCCTATCAGAATTGTCGTAATAGGCAAGGTTGCCTATCGATTTGGATCTACCATCTGATTTGAGGCGTAATCGTCTTCCATGTATCGATGCTACGTAATGTATTGGTGGGTGATCCTTCTAGAGTATTCCCCGTAATTATGTTCAGGTACGATGAGGTGTCATATGAGGAGAAACTGTAGCTATACTGTCGCCAGGTTAGAAGGTTAGTACTAAGGATTTGGCTTCCGTCAAAGTGTTGTGGCAAAATAATAAATGGAAGAGATGACTTGGGAACGGAAGAACGAAAGAAGAATAAGTAATCCTTACTTTTGATTTCCCCATACATGCAGTAATTCCATTCCTAACTTGACTTATAATTTGATGTGATAACGAGATTATGACTAAGTTGTGACTCTGTGGGGCATCGTAAGTACGGAAAAAAGTTTGAAGGTATAGACTGTTAAGAGCTTCGCTGTGATTTTGTTTTTTAGAGGCTAACTTATAAAACTTGAGGATGACCTGTTCCTAGGGTAAGGATGTTATGCCTCGTATTTTTTTATCCGTAGTGCGCATCATGATCTAGTAGAACTTAAGGCCGGGGAAGAGATTTTATTTTACGTTCCAAGTATTTAAAGAATATTAGGCAAAGAATTTTATTCAAATGTGATATACGTATTGAGTTGTATAATGTAAGTGCCATTAACTTTAAGTGAGGGATTAATTAGTATCAGATTAGGATTAATTTAATGCCATGGGCCCCACCACTCCTATTGGTGGCTGAGATAGGATTAATTTATCCAGTGGGCCCCACCACTCAGCAAAAAAATTACAATGGATCCAGATTTGATCTGGCCTTATGGACAGGTGTAAGGGGGCCTGCCTCCACTTCATACTATTAAATGAGTCGAGAAATTCACTGCCATGCTAATAAAGTCGGAAATGCATGGCTGCATATCTTTTCTTCTTCCACCACTTGTCTTATGCAACCATGCAAATGGAGAAACCAACCCTCTGCAACTCTTGGCCAGCAGCTGCAAAATGATTTGGTAGTACTCTCGTTCTTGGGTGTTAATTCTTTAGCCTAACCGTTGTTAATTTACCGTTAATTTTAAGAAGGGGACGTGACCAGTAATTAGGAGTTTGTTTTAGTTATTGACTGTGCTAAGTATTAACGGAAAGCATAATGGATTATTTCTGTGTCGTGTTTGTGCTTGGGCTGTTTGGTTAAAGCAAACTGCGGGAATTCAATTTTGGCGTTACCGTAATCTGTTAAATTGGATTATGAGTTATTCTCCAAGATAAATACGATAGGTTAGATGTTTTGCGAATAATAAACTAGTTATCGCTAGGTGGTGTCCGTTGCTACTCGCTCTATGGGTTGGCCGAACGGAACTGTTTTGGGGAGGGGGCTATTTAATAATTCGTTGGGTTATATGTTTTATTGTATTTGCTGTGGATATTTGGGTTTGTGGTCGTTGGGACAAAGTGAGGAAATAGGGAAGTGCTCTGGCCCTCGGGATTTTCGTTAGATTTTTAGCTAGCTCAAGATAGTAAAGCGCGACTTTATTTAATGCGGCACTATTGTTCTTGTTTATAGATTAATTAGCTTTGAGCATTAAAATTTTGGCCGTGCGGCTCGACTATACGATATGTACGCTGTCCCTTCTTTCTTTTGGTTTGGCGTGACTTTTAAAAATAGAGCGAATACGACAGGTTTGATACTTACCTTAGAGCTCTAGGTACGTATATTCTTGCTTCCACAATTATTCATCTATATATCGGCGTAGTCTAAGGCTGTGATGAGTTTCTCTCATATCTATGGTAGTGCTTCTTAGAGTCATGAGATTTTACATTTCCATATCGTATAAAGTTCATAATCTTGTAAAAACGTCATCTTTGATAATACTCCTTGCTATTCACAGTTGAGTGTTCTGTTGAGTTATAAGAAATGATTTTAATTGCGTATGGTTTTTTGCCTCATAATTTCCCTGCTCGTGCATAGAGTCATTTATCATTTCATTCACCGAGTCCGGAGCCGGGTAATGTTCGTGCGAGTTTCTTGCATATGTCCCGAGACCCTCACTAGAGCCGGGTAATGTATATTATATATATGATTGGTATTGGATGGGTTATGATGATTGATGATGACGGAGAATGACGTTATGATTATTTTGCCGACCCCTTACAGGGAAGCTGGTCCCCTTATATGTTAAATGATATTTCATGATTTTCACTTAAAAGGGTATATGTGTAAGCGATATTTGGTTTTCGCTTGCCATATTGTTATCCTGTTATCATTACCTTATGCTTTACATACTCAGTACATTGTCTGTACTGACCCCCCTTTCCTCGGGGGGCTGCGTTTCATGCCCGCAGGTGTAGACGCACAGTTCGGTGATCCTCCAGCCTAGGATATCTACTCTGCTGATTGAGAGAGCTCCACTGTTCCGGAGCCCAGTCGTTTTGGTACATAACTTTTTAGGTAGTCTTCTGCTTGTCTATGGGTATTGCGGGTTCCTGTCCCGTTTAGTTTCACTACTATACTCTTAGATATCTGTGGACATTATGTGGGTTGTATATATATTTTTTGAATAATGGTCTGGACATGGTTTGTTTGGGATGTCCACTTGTGCAGGGGCATCCTTGTCGGCTGCATACATCATTGTGTATTGTAATATGGCGCCTGTCCGACTTACGTTGTTTTTATGCTTTGGATAGTTGGCCGGCCTTGTCGCTCGCGTATGTTTGTTACGTTTGACTGGTTATGAATCCTATAGACAGGTCCCTCTTTATATATATAATAATACGTTGGGGTTGACTTGATTTTGATTAAATTCCATATTGTCGTAGTTTCAGTTGGTTATACTCAGCAGATTTGTATGTGGGTGTCCAAAACGGGCACTAGTCACGGCCCATCGGGTTGGGTAGTGACAATTGGAGACTTGGGCATTTGGTCGGAAATCCCCCGACTGCTCATTCATTGTATTGACATATCTTCTTCATAATAATACTCATCTACTGGCAGTAGTAATTTATTCGAGTAGTTAACCACATTTACTTTCTCTGCACTTCAGCTAACATGTTTCAAAGTAAACCTCAGCTTAGTTCTTAACTGTGCCAACTCTTCACGCATCTCATCTGTTGTTGGGTTGTTTGTAGCTTGTACTGGAAATTTCTTTCTCCCAATGTCCGACTTTATAGTTCTCCAAGCCTTGTTGTTGCGAGATATCTTCACCTCTTTCTCTGCGATCTCTACTTATGTGCACTCTGCATAGAAACCCCTAGCAAATTTGTAGGGCACTACTTTATTTTTATCATCTTGACCCAAATAGAAGAACTATTTCAATGACCAATCATCAATGTGGTGGTTTAGCACGCCTCTAACAAACGTAGTAAATATTTCCCACGAGCTACAGAAGGACTCCCATGGTAGTACCCGCCACAAAATTTTGCCATGGACAGTGGGTGTTTGGAGACTCTCTTTGTTTTTGTGTTCATCTTTGCGCGGTGTCGCTCCGGCACTTACTTAGGGCGGGGTGTGTAAGGGTGAGAGGGAGGGACGTTTGTTCTCCCTTTCTATTAACGCATTGTATCAACTAATCCCAAGTATAAATAGAGTTGTAGGAAAGCTTAATAATACATATGGCGGCATTCCGTGTCAGTGATTGAGGAAATTCTCACAAACCCGATGATATTCATATCGAAGTCTAGCCTACCCACACAACTGATACACACATAACTCTCATTTTTGGTCTAATGAGAATGAGGTCTCTGAAAAAGTCCCCGATAAGAAACCCCTTCACAGTGAGCGTCTACACATCTCCGTCACCGCACGACGTGTACACCTTTGTTTAAGGGGATAGAACAAGAGATCTAATAGAGTCAGTAATGTAAACATTGCCCCTACAACAATCATGAGATCGTGGTTTTGGGGGTTGCATCCTGAAAGCACGGTCCAGTTGATTTTCAACCTTAACTTGATTGTGTGCCTCAATCGATAATGGAATTTGATGGATTTGCCCATTTTCCTAGTTTGGTTTGGTTATGTTGATTTTGCATCCCTCCACATGTAATGTTAATTCAGGATCGAAAATGAAATAGTGGGTTCTTCTTTCCGGATTTGTGACATGAATCACTATACCTAACTAGACCTGAATGAGAAAAAATGAAAAAGTAAAATTAGGATATCGTTGACTAAATTTCAGTAATATATTTAAAGTTAATCTAAAAGCCAGATTCTCCGCAGCGGTGCTAAAATTTGATGAGCACAAATTACACCTTCCTTATAATTGTAATCAGGTCGTATCAAGTAAATTGTAAATAACCCAACTGTTAGTCGGGGTAGATCCCACTAGGAAAATAGTTTAGACATAACTTCAATATACAGTTATGTCTATTTAGCCAAAATTTTCCGACACTGATTATTAAAAGGGAGGGTTTAGTGAAACAAGTTTCTTAAACACTTCTAAGATAATAAATTACCAAAGTAAAAATTATGTTTTTATCAATTTGTGAGACTAATAAGGGTATATGTGTTCCCCATAGGTTTATAACGCCGTATCTCTAACAATAGCAATTCTTTCCTAGTGTTTGCATGTAATGTAATAAGTTATGTATCTCTAAATCATTGGTCCGACATCTAGAGAATTTCACGCGGTACCTTAGTCTGACTACGTGTGTATCAACTACTAATACTTACATTTATTTCATATTAGACATTATAAACGATGTATGACTTAGTTATTACTTCGCACCATCGACAGTAGTCTATTAGATAGTTTCCCACTAAATCTATATTGATAATTATTTTCCTATTACTACCTCCATGGTCCATCAAGTAGTAATAAGACTAATTCTAATGCGTGCACTTGTTAAAAAAACTTATAAACGAAAGAATTATCAACACATGTAAGAACCTAATTTAGAATTTCTTATTTCCTAGATTTACTTTGTTAGTTACCCATGGTTTTCACAACCCTAGTTGTGGATATAGTAACCCATGCAGGAAAGATCACAATTCATAATTTTTAAAGAAGAAATCATGAACTTACGGCAACTATAAGAATAAACCCAGAAAATTAAATTGAAATTGCAAGATAAATGTTCAAACATAATTTGGATACTAAATTATTTCCAATGTTTGAAAAAACCAATATCCAAAAAAAAAATAGAATAATAGTAATAATGTCTACACCAAAAATGAGGTTTTAATCCCTATTTATAGAAAACATTATCCTAAATTAAAAGGAATTTAAATAAGGATTTTTTGTCAAAAAAAGAGGTATTGATCGACAACCACTACTGAACGTTAGACCATCGACTGCCTTCGTCAGTCCAGACATAAAAAAATTTCTCTCCTTCAGATGGAACCTTATTTAATTCAATCGACGGACCAACAACAAAGTCTGTCAATGCCCTTACAATCCGTCGATGCCCTCCGTCACTCCATACTTAGAGTTTTTCCAACTTCGGGTATTCATCTATCTTTGATGAAAAACATGGTCTACAAGTACGGTCCGTAAATTAGTTCCCTTTTGTAGTTAAACACATAGTCATATTTCCCTATGTTTCTCATTCAGCCTGAACTGCACATCAACGGTCACCACGTATGGACCATTGATTGAATTATGTACTATCGATCGAATTTGTAAGTCGTCTTGCTGTACTCTTTTCCAGCTGCCTTCTGCATTGTTTTATTAGACATTTTTCCTACAAAACAAAAATAAAAACATGTTAAAACTACTACAAAATAGCTCTCACTCACAACTCTAAAGCTAAATTCACTAGAAGCACAATGAAATCATGGTACATCACCCCACATTGAAAAGAGGTTGTCCGACTTTCCTAAGGTAGAATATACATAGTAGCTTAAATGTGGATCCTTTAAATATATACCTATGTGGGCACATAGTTATGGGATAGTAAGATTGATACTAGAAACTCGGACTTTCTACTCTAATAGGTTTCCATCTCATATGTAAAGAGTTTTTGGAACCCGGACATACTGGCGTAAAAGGAACCCGTTCAGAAGCCAGACCTTCGAAAACTACGATTCCATATCATTCTCATATCCCCTCGGTGCGAGGCATAATTCCCTTTAAAAGTAAAATTAATTCTTTTACTTAAATTCATGGTCAAAAAGAATGCACTAAGACCGAATATAAAATATCATAATAGCTCATGGGTTCATTATATGAAAACTTACTTTAACTTCACATTTACAAACATGTGAGAACGCCTTAAATTAAACACAAAAATAAGACCTTAGTCATAACATGTCATACTTAGTTATATCATATCGTACATAGTCATGTATAGGGGTATATGAAAGAAGGATTTTGCATCAATTCCACCATATATTCAATAACTAAACACCTCCACCTTTCATGTGGATAACAAACATGTTCATGCATATTTTATGCATAAAGTATGCAAAGGTGAATATGAGAAGTAACCTTTCAATAAACACAATAGATACATTATAATGATAGACACTTTATTCTCAAGTGTCCATAAACATGTAAATGATGGCACAATCATAACATAATACACATATATTGGATTCAAAGATCATATTGAGTCAACACATATCACATCCAACATATAAAGCGTAGATACAACCATAATTCTACTAGTCCATTAGTTTCCTACGTAAACACATCTTACTATATTATTGGTCATGTAAGTGAAGTAATTGCACAATAATACCATATAAAACATAAACCTGCATAATAATTTATGTGTTTTTAGACTAATCATCCTTTAATTATTCATATTAACTTTTAGAATTTAAGACGTCATAATTATCTGTATCTTTTGAGCTTTACCCTCAAGTTGTGCCACACATGATAATCATATAAACCTAACTCTTAAGGTACACGTAACTATTTACTTCATTCATACTCAAGTAAAGACATATAGCGTCAACTAAACTAAATCTCAATACTAATTCTACAATGAGCCATCAGATAAGACCTAATCAAGTTATTTCATGTTTACAAGATTCATTCAGAATCAATTCATGCTTAACTTATCTAATAAGGAAATTAACTAACAATTTCATCAATCTTAAAGGTTCACATAAAACCCTCAATTTTCCTCAGTCATGATATATTCCTAAAATATTAGGTTGATAAAAAATACGGGTAGATTGATGCTAAGATCATGTAATTATGTCATAATGAACTCTCATTCAATCAATTCAGTCAACTTCTAACGAAATTCATAGTGTAGAGAAGAGGCATAACTAGGTTTGGGGAAAACACATGGATTGATTGGAATTAATGTTTAAATCATCTAAAATAAGTAGTATCATCAATAAAAAAAAATCAATGTAAACATAATCCAATAATCAAGATTTCATCACAATCAAGTCCTACCAGAATTCATAATTTGGGATGAAGGAAAAATCATGGGTCCAAGGAATATTTTAACAAAATCAACCATTAAAAACTAATAAAACCATAAATTATCTTAAACCATCACAATAAACCATAATTAAACAACTGAATTCGTTTTGGATGAAGACCCATGACTGAATTTGAAATCGTAGATTTGGGGTACTTGAAATCATAATTTAAGGGTCTTTTTTGTAATAGATAATAAGGATTGAAAAACATCCATACCTTAGGTGTAGAATCCCATAAAATTCATATAAAAGAATCTTCTCTTGAATATTTAGATGTATCACTTTCTTGTTCTTCAATTAAGCCATAGAGAAGATTTTTTGGACGACAAAGAAGTTGGAAATTCATTTGAGGTCTTAAATTATGACTTATTAAAAATGTCTTTTATGACATAAAATAGTTTATATAGTTATACTAAATTAGTATAAAACAACCCCAAACTAAAAGAATTAAAACACATATAATTCCGAAACCCCTAACTTAACCTAAATAACTTAAAATCTGTCACCAACGATGGATCCCCATCCACGGACTGTGAATGGGTTGACTTCGCGTGGTTTGGGTTCTTCATATACACCTGGGTCTTTTATGTTGTAGGAAACCTAAGGCCTGCCTTACGCCCATGACTTACAGGGAGTAGGTTAATTTTCTTGGCATCCGTTCGATCTGTCAATGTTGGTGTCCTCCTCAATGACCCCTTTAATGGTCCTTGGGGTTCATACCTAGAAATTTAATCCCTGAACATTTTATTCTAGTTAGTGGAGTCAATTCATCGAGTTTTAAGCCTCATAATAAAGTCCAAAAACTCCTACGAATGTTTGTACGACTAACAAGTTCAACTTAGTCGTTTCCTTACGTTATATTTGTATGTTGATGTTTAACCCCTAAATTCCCCAACCTTCACTCGGAAACCATTTGGAAATATTTAATCATGTTTCAAACTTCAAACTCACATGTGAGGATCTAATTTAACCTACTTTATTCCTTCAATTATTAGCTAGGTGTTACTAGTTTTACGAGGTTTTACATTATCCCCACCTTAGGAACATTTTTTCTCTAATGACACTTGAAACACATCATGGAATTAAAGACTCGAGACTAGCAGCCCATCATACATGAAACATCAAAATAATAGACAACTAAAGATACACTATTAAGAATGCACACTTACTCAAAGCAGGAAAGATCAACTCTAATTCAGCATGATCAATACAATATAAATATTCAAGAACTACATTTACCAACCTAATATGCATGAAATGCAACATATCTCACGTTAGTATGAGGAACTACCTTCTCCTTGTCATAATATGCCCCACATACACTCATGGATCTCATAAGAAACTACTTCTTAAAAGAATTTCACTTAAGGAGGAATTCTCGACTCATAACTAAAGCATGCTCATATAACCTTCTAATGAAGTTCATTAGGCAACTCTTACTCAAGGCCCCACAATATGAGGGAAGCAATTCCCATAAACTCATTTCCTTTAATAATAAAAGTTTTTCATGCACATGCATTATATAAAGAATTCAATGCAACACAGAAGCACATAACACAATGTTATCTAGAAACACTATATCCTCATTGGGAGTAAGCCTTCACAAAGACATCCAAACATCATTAATCACCTAGTCAGAGGAATAATTAATTTTTTTCCAGCTATAAGAAATCTCTATACATAAGTATG
This sequence comes from Solanum habrochaites, assembly GCA_027704765.1. Classification (NCBI taxonomy): domain Eukaryota; kingdom Viridiplantae; phylum Streptophyta; class Magnoliopsida; order Solanales; family Solanaceae; genus Solanum; species Solanum habrochaites. The sequence continues at coordinate 32,662,909 of JAKWJA010002499.1, read as the reverse complement.
GATAAAATGTGCCATTAATCAAAACAAAACAAATCATCTTTGTCTCATCATCTCATGAAGTCGAAAATCTAATCATCGTACTAAGATGCACGATAACATGACGAACATGTAATTCATGAGAAACCCATTTTATAAAAAACAAAAATCTTTTTAAAAAAATACATAATATAAGAAGGTCGTGAAAATCCCTAAAAAACTCATGACTTCTAGACAAGGAACATGTCCAAAAGGAACTCATGGTTTCAAACTTTATTCGGAATAGAAGAAAGGGACGAGTATATAAGGACTCTCAAAAGATTTTTATTGAAGAACATGATATTCCTCTTAGGGGTAAGCCCGCTACTATGACCCCAAATACTAATCCTTTCAAGATAGATTAAGCTTTACCAAGACTCATTATAACCTTATAGGTTTCTAAAAACAATAGAGGTCTAACGATAAAACATCCAAACTATTCTATGGTTAACAAAAGAGTAACTCTAAGGGACAAGGGGATATTAGGAAAAAGATAATGTTGAAGAATAAAATACAATAAAATGAATCGACGAGGACTTATCATCTTGGGCCAGAGGATCAATAAAAGTGAACATAGGGTATTAATAAATCTTTTGTGTCCCTTGTCCTCCACAAATAATCACTTTCAACAATAACCCTTACTAAATAATACTTTCAACACTCTGAAGGCATACCTATACAAAACTAATTGATAAATAAGTAACATCTCAAACTCATAATGGTCGAGTATGGCATCAATATCAACTAGGAAGTCTACAACAATGATACCACCTTACTAACTTACTCAAAGTATTTATGCGCCTACAATATTGAAATTAAAACTATTCCAAACTCAATCAAAATCTCAAGGTCAGCATTCGAAGCTAATATTAATCATAAGCATCAACTAAAATCTAAACCTTACTTACCCTCAAGCACATCATCTTCCTCTGGGAAGTTTTTGAACAAACCTCATTTGACCTCTAAGGTCGGGGCAAGTCATCACGATGTTTGCACTTTTACTAGACAAGGTAACTATACAACATGGTGAATTAAATTCTATCTTTTTTAGGGTAGTCGTTACACTAAAAACATATAGACATTACTCAAACACCCTCTTTGACAAAAATTTATGACCTACAAAAACTAAATAATGGTCAAATAGGGTTGTACCATGTCATATGAGCATAACAATAACACTACCAATCTTTCCTTAGAATGACATCCTAATCTAGCATAACAATTCCTATCTAGTATTATTGCCATAAATTGTATTTCAACCGATACCTTTTCTCTTGCTCATTGTAAATAGAGCCCTTGTAGTAGTCACATCTTATAGATTATCGAATTCAGAGAAAAGACCTTATAGAGTAAAACTATATGGCATGAGAACAGAATAAAGAAGTAAAATTTCCTAATGTCCTATAGACTCTCCCTCATAGATGTGTCATGACTCATACAAATGAACAAATCTCTATTATTCAGTTTGAGATATCTGAAACCATCCGAAGATTTATTCTCTTATACAAAGTTTGTCAAGACCTGAGAGAAACCCTGGTCGTAACATGACATACCTGAATCCCAAGGGTTCTCATACTAGCCCTTAGCAAATCATGACATAAGAACATAGAAAAATGCGGAAAATTTAAAAAGATTCTTTACAATGGAAGTCATTACTAAAATTGAAAAAGTCTATGACACTATGTCTCAAACAATGTATAACATTCGAATTAAGACACTTTCATAAAAACTTAGGGAAATGACTCTTACATAAATCTAAAACATAAAAGAATTACATAAAACAAACATTTTTTCAAGTCGAAGAACACTATGAAGAGTCACCAATCATCTTGTTCTTGATCTACAAAGGTCCTATCCATGAGGAAGGATTGAAATATCTCCAAACCCTACCACGTATATAATGTCACATTAGGGAGCCCCCCTTAGACGCGAACATGCTACGGACCTATGAAGGTCTTATACAATCATAGTTATATTCATCGCATGTATAGTAAATTTAGCAGAAAATTTCAAACACATTTTCATAGCACATTATATGGCTAGAAAACATTAAATCATATATATAAAATATAAGTCATAATACATATTTAGACTCTAATTCTCTTTTCCATCTTAGACTCAACAACATTCGAGTACATTAGGGACACGACACTTAAAACATACGATATACCTATATAATATTCAATATACTTTACAGTAAGTAAACATTAGGAACTCTCGGACTTAAGGATTACTTTTGCTTGAGCTTGGGAATCATCTATCAAGATCCTTACAATTTAAAACACATTGTGCATAAAGTAGAGAAGAATGGGATTACTAGAAGAATGTACTAAGTATGACAACCATGCACAAACATTTCATTTAAAATGAACATTTTCTTGAAATCATGCACCATTAATTTTTGAGTAAATCTTTATAAAATCTTTGTACAATAGGTTTTATAACATTCACATACTTCATATGAACATATTCAAAGGACAAATATTACATTAGATCACATATAGAATTTATGACATTTTCAAGTCACATTACAGTGAGCTAACTTCCCTTAATAGAGTATTACTTTATTTTATTCATTAACCTCCAAAGTAACCCTCTAGTGATACTTTGTGCAATGCAGCACCACATCCACATTATAGTGATTACAATGCTAACTAGTCTAGATATGTCTAACTATCATACATGGAATTCACATGGATATTCATCCATAAATTTAACTCATTTCACGGAATAACAGAAATATAACAATTTCACCAGAATAGATCACAATACAAATTGATAACAAGCAAAAATACAAAGGTCCTGCAAGGACTACATCATTAGGGAGGAGAACCTGGGTTGATTCATGGAAATTAGAGTAAAATCACATTCAAAAAAAAATTAAATCCATTCCTCAAAATTTAACCATTTAAAACTTTTTTTATAAAGAACCCATGGATAGATTGAAGAAGAACTTTGATCATATTTTCTCTTTGAAAACATTGAGATTAACTCTCTAGATGGAAGGATAAGTACGGATGAAGGACCACCATACCTTCGTATAGTTGAAAACCTCTAAAACTTGGTGAAGAATCCATGATAATAAAATCTACAAGCTGTTCTTGAGCTTTAACAACAATGGAGGTTTCGAGGGAGAAGATTTTTGGAGGGAAAGGTTTATTTAGTGTAGAAGGGAGTGGGAATGGGTTGTTGACGTGTATGATCCCCTATATACACCCCTTAAATAAAAAATTCGCGAGGCAGTATTGCAGGCCACCTTCGATGGATCACTATCGACTTGCCGTCTATGTCTTCCATCGATTTGACCTTAGCCTGTTTTTGGGCTGAGATTTTCCCAGGCTAAGTTTCCACAGAAGATACCTCACCAACGGACCATTGTTCAACTAACTGTCCGTCGTTTGGTTCCGTCGATTGACACTGCGAAGGCAGTGTCCTGACCAGCCTTGGGTCCTTCTTGTTGACCCTTTTGCGGGGCCCTTTACAAGTTGTACATGAATGTTTCCAACGTAATAAAAACCTTATACGTCTGAGACCTTCCCACATCATTTTCACCCAAAACAATTATACTTAACACGTACAAACAAGATAGGCCTCATCCAAGAACAACATAGAGCCTTCTTAAGGGCTATCTTGAATGTCTGACGTTCTAGAATGTTTGGCCTTTTAACGTCAAGAAACTGCATATACTGTCGTTAAACATCATTATACCCAAATTTAAAACTTCATAATCTCATGATATACTATGTATAAACACGTATAGACACATGAGACACATAGGTGACTAGTCGTCGAACGTCTTGGTCGTCCCATGACGTTTGACTTCCAAATCACCAAAACTTTATACAATACCTCTAAACCATATTATAATTCATTTTCGGACCTTATAATATTAAGAAGAATATGTTAGTCTCTAGACACCTTAACTCATTTTGGGGGCCTTACAATATCCCCCACTTTGGAACATTCATCCTCGAATGATACTTAGAATACTATAACCACAACAAACACTTTAATGTATTTTTAAGGAAGTTCATCACATTTATAACATCACAAAATCATTTTTGAACTCAAAGAAGACAAGCAAGAAATACTTCCATTCACTCACTCTTTAATGCATCAAACGCAAAGTCTCTTATCATGTTTAGAGGAGGAACATCCTTCTCCTAATCATAACATGGTCATTACACTTCACTTCGTTAAGACCTCATCTTTAAAGTATTCTTAACTCACACTTAGGCAGATTTCAACAACATTCAACAAACAATGAGACACGCTTACTTCAATAGACATTTTATTGAGTTAATTAAATTCAAAAAAATCTATATTAGTTAGACCTAGTGTCGTGAAGGTCATACTCAACCATGCCATGCTCAGGGGTGTCTATGGAGGAATGTCCTTCTCCTCAAAACACTAACATGTTTCATGAGTTCACACCTAAGCAAAGTACAAGATCAAATTTCCTATTAGAATGACAAATTTATAACCTTTTTAAACCAAGGCATGCTCATGTTTCCTTCCTAGTGAAGTCTAAATGGTAAGTCATACCAAGCACATCACAACAAATAGGAAGTAATTCACAAAATGTCAATTTCTACTAGAAACTAACCTTCACAGTAGATCATTGAGGAAAATCACAAAAATTCATAGGCAAAAACATGAACACTTAGCTAAAAAATGCTTTCACTTTTCAGAGTAATCCTACAATTATGCATTCTAAATCATATAAGTCACATTGTTTTCAAGAGACTCAATTTATTTTATTTTAAACAGATTCAAGTTTTCACTATAAGGCAAAACATTTCACCACACTAATGGCTATTACCATGTTTCTTATCTTATCTCATGAAGTCAAATGCACAACTAGCATATAAAGATGCAAATCAGCTTGATAAAACATGGATTTTTATCAAAATTTCCTTTAATGCACTTTTGTATACCATTCCTAATATCCCGTAAGGGTAATATCAATTCAATACCTACCAACCATATAAACGGTCGTGCAACGCTACATTGAGACAAGACTTATATCATGAACAGCTTAACAAAAATTATTAGACTCAAGTTCATGTCAAGAATAGAAGGACAGGTTAGAATTATTTATTTATAACTGTTAGTACATCCAGGAACCATCCCCCACTTAGGGTAAACCTAATTAAGAGGCAACTTAACCCAACCTTAAGAGGATCTTAACATCACGACCTTCATTTTCATCACTTAAAAGTGATTACAATTTTAAAAGGATTTAAAGTAACTTAACCAAGATATTCTAAAATGTAGTACCTAGGGAATATGTCCCCACACTTTCAAGCAAGGTCATACTATTTAACCACATAAGTTCTTCAACAATACAATAGACACCAAGGTCACACATCATTAGGGGAAAAAACAAAGGAGACTTAGTCTTAAGGACTCTTTCTTTTCTTTCAACATTAAAGTAAGGAAACTTCTAGGTAAATAAAAACCCACATCGTCACCCTACATGAATAAGAGTCCTACCCTCAATTCTAGGGAAACATCAATTCAACAACATCAAAGGACTCACAACACAATAAGAAGTTAGAAACAATTCTACAACTCATCATGCAATAAGACTTTCATTCTTTATTCCAAATAGAGAAACTCATTTTTACATTCATTATAATGTTCATATGCATCAATTATATACACATTTCAACAACTTCCAATCAAAGAATAATTTAGTCGGTTTTCAAACAATCTTACAGTAAGCTGCCTAGCATTACAGTGAAACGCTTCCCAATCAAAATACTAAATTTAGCCAACTGATTGGAAGGAAAAAAAGAACGAAAATATGAGGATACAAGAATTCACAAAGCTAAGCATACTATCAATCATTTGTAGGATCAAGTTATACAAACAAACTCCAATCCATTACTTAAGCACTTATCAAGGCCACATATATACAAAGGGAAACATTGAACGCCTTAAGCACATTACTTAGGGTAGCATTCATTCATAGGTAGTACTAAGCATTTAAAATTCAAAATATATAATAAGTTTACAATAATGCAAAACCATTATAAGTTAACAAATCATTCAAAAGAAACGATTGTTCAAACCATAATAACTTCTAGCACTCTTTAACCATATCATGACATATATTTCTCGGATATCACATTCTATCTCACAAAAAAATTCATTAGATCAATTTTAATGGGCATCATTCATCAAAATATGCCAAAAGTAACGTTCACACATCATACTTATTATAAAACCAAAACCAAGATAAACATCTTTAAACTCCCTATATCCCATGCATAGAGAACAATCTCATCCAAGCAATCACATCTAAAAGACCACCAGACAAGAAAACATAAGAGAGAGCTCTTATAGAGTTAAGTTCTATGGCACGATATGAGAATGATAACGAATGGAAACTCTATCGTCCTATAGTCTCTAGTACCATTTTGATGTGTAGCGACTCACCACCAATGATACAAGACTTTACTAGACGTTGCAATATGAGACTTCTTGGACCCTAAACCACTTTTAAAAACCTTATGCTCTGATACTAGGTTTGTCACAACGGGGACAACCCCTTAGAAGTAACATGGCGTACTTGACCTCTCGGAGGTCTTACACAAACATATTGTCATCATTCATCGCATTGTCATAGTAAATTTAGAGGAAAATTTAAAAGATTTCATAGAACATCATATGCTAGAAAGTTAACTTTATATATGTAAAATATAAGTCATAATACATATATAGACACTAATTCTCTTTTTTATCTTGAATCAACAACATTAGAGTACATTAGGGACATGACTCTTAAAGCGTAAGACATAACTATATAATATTTAATACACTTTACACTAAATAAACATTAGGACATCCTTGGACTTAAGGATTCGTTTCCTTGATCCTGGGAATCATCTATCATAGCTCCTCACTATTTAAAACATATTTTAAGCATCCATAACCTACACTTTGTGTAAAAAGTAGAGAAGAATGAGATTAGTACAGGAATATACTGAGTATGACAAGCATGAAGAAACATACATTCAAAAGGGAGGTTTTCATTAAATTATACATCATGCATTTTGAGTAAATCATTATAAAATCTTTATACAATAACATTTTTCTCATTCACATACTTCATATAAACATATTAAAAGTCCAAACATTACATAACATCACATGTAGAATTTATGACATTTTCACGTAACATTAACAGTGAGCTAACTTCCCTTAACAGTGGGGATTCCTTTCCTTTATTCATTATTCCTCCGAGGAACCCTCTAGTGAACCTGTGCAAGCATCACCTTAACCCACAAGGAACATCATATAGCCACATATCAAAACACATATCATCGCATAAGCAACTATATTAAATTACACTAAGTTCAAAGATTCCCTTGGGCCTTTATTAGTAAGCTACTTCAATTATACCTATTTTGTACATTTTGCAATACATCTTTATATTCGACCTTCGTCATAACCCAAATCGTAGTCTTCTAGTGCAATGCAATGTGATTGCCCCATAAAACCCATATAGGCTTAGTAAAAACCTTCATGAGGACGACAAACTTTTACATTCAATTCATACATCAATAAGTAACTTGAGGCAACTTCATTCATGTCAATACAAGACCTTCATCATATAGTCATTTAGACCAATGTAGTGAATATAAGAATAATATCACATCTTATAGATTCATACCATGAACATCTTCATCATAATTAAACTCATACAACAATGTCATGCAGATGGACACAAGCATAAACATACACATTAGGTCACCTTCCTTGGATTTCCTAAGGAGCTACTTTTGCAATGTCTAGATGGGTTCATTACTTCAACCTATCCTAAATAACCTCTCTTAAGTCCTCAAACTTAGGATCCTATTCATTTACATCCATTTTCAATTTTACTTTAGGGAAACTATAGCCTTAACCAACACTAAGACCATGGGTGCTAAACATTTAATTTGGTGTTGTAGAGCCTTACACCAATGGAAGGTGTCTGTAGCCAAGTAAACATATTAACAATGCTAGAAACTAAGTGATTATCACATGCCTAGATCTTATATGGATACAGATTAGTTATGGAACTGGACCGGTACATGTTAATACTCCACTTTGCAAAGATGGGGCATTAGGTTATTCACTTTGGAATATTAGATTGCAACCTTTTTGGTCATGAGGATATCCATTTACCCGTGGAGGTTATAATGACCTACCTTCAACATTGGAAGGGGAACATATCAATTCAAGTTTTACCGGTGCTTTAGATAGGTGCCATAATTGAAAAGCCATTATTAACCTTACTGTAGAAATAGGCGTAGGAGATTCATTTCCCCTATATGATCAGCTCAAGGTCAATAGATGAAACTTCATACCTTAAATTATAGATAATATCCTTTCAAAGGGACATGCATAAGTATTATCCTATCTAGTTAAGGATTACACTTGAACAACCACCTTTCAAGGGATCCTCCATTGACTCATTCATGGTGTGGTTAATATATGTTAAAAAATAAACACATAATGTACACATGTTCATAATCAATGCATAAGTCTATATATGTACATAAATTACTTCAAAACCACCTCAAACACTACAGACTACATCTAAACCATATTATAATTCATTGTAGGACCTTATAACCCCAAGCCAAACATATTAGGATCTAGACACCTTAACCTATTTTGTCGGGTATTATAAATAGAAAATGTTTCCTAGAAAAAATATTGGTTAGCAATATGTTATAACATAGGAACGATGCAAGCGAAAAAAATCTTGATGAAACATACATAAAGGGCATTTTTTTTTTAAATCTATGCTTCATGCCAGTCTAAAACAAACAGATTTAATATAGTTATATAATGTAGTCACGAAGAAGTGATGCACAAGTTAGTCATAACATATAGAATATGATTACAATTACAAGCATAATGTTAAATAATTTATAATGCATACTGAAATCACAATAACAAAAACAACCTTTAGCTGCATTAAATATTGAGATTTATAAACAGGTGATAAAGCCTTTACCTACATTAGTTAAGTTCAATTATAACCAATGTCGCTAAAAGCTTTAGGGAAATATACAAAGAGTGACAATTGCCGCTAAAAGTACATATTTAGAAGCAATTAAGACCTCTAATGATAATTTTTGTTGTTGTTAATCTTCACAATAAATAGTTCACATTTATATGGACATAATGAGGTTATATCGTCATATACAACTATCACATGAGAAACCCTAAACTAATGTTGTGCAATGTATTTCTAGGATCCCATAATCGTATCTACACTAAGTCTTACTTTTAGGATACCATGATCATGGATAATATAAGTTCACACCACATATATGTTTCTCAAAGTGACAAGGTTAAAGGTAAAGTCTCAGAACCCTACCAAATGCTAAGTATCATGTTAAGACCACAATCAATAAACATATTTTTACTTTAAGTTTATTTATAACCATCATACATAAGTAAGGAAAAATTCATAATCATAACTTAAAATATATAAAGTTAACTATAAAATTCACGATATAATAACATATTTCATAAATTTTCATAATATAAGAGGACATGATTGTAAGTTGTCTTCACTTCAACTTATGCAAAGTGTGAGTCAAGTCCCAACCATGACTGTACCAAAGTAGTGACCTTCTTAAGGAATATAATTATAGTCCATTTTTAAAGTCCATTTTGGTTATTATATATGGTGATCATATCATTATGGATAATAAAGTGAACTGATCCAGACCCATCGAGCACATGGAATCCAATATTCTATGCCAACACAGGAAACAGGGTATCTTACTTACCTAAGGGAGATAGTACATAAACATCTAAACGTGTATCCAATAGCAATTATACTGTAACGACCTTTTTAGTCAATTTGAGCAGCAGATTTTATTTTCTAGAAAAACTGGCTGAGTTGGAATGATCCCACGACGGACCGTCAAGTCATAGGCCACGCCGGACCGTCGAGGGGGTCTCGTTCCAAAACACTTAGAATTAGAAATTTTCGGTGGTACTGAGAATCGACTCTTAAACGTCACCCGGGGTAGGGTGGCAGGACGGACCGTCTCAGGCAGAAGGGCCGTCACCGACTCTTTAATGAATTGGATTCTTAAACTTTTGTGACGGAAGCAGCATACGGGCACCGTAGAAGTACGACGGGCCGTCACAGGGCTGCGTTGTCCCTGACTGGGTGGTCAGATTTCTGTTAATATTTTAATGGCGTTTTGGACTATTTCCTGCTTATAATTATAAAGTAGTGGTTAATGTTATAATTTAATTACTGGGGGTGTTAAAGATGAACTTGAATAAATAGTGGGTTGACTGTTACCATTATTTTATTCTAATTATATGATTATTAGGGTAATAGAAAAGGGTCTTGAATAAGAAAAATAGAAAGAACAGGAGAGAAGGGAGAAGAGAAACAAACGAGAGAAAGAGAAGAATGAAGAGGAAAGAAAAGACTCTAAGGAATAGCTGCTTGATCACAAAGTCTTCGGTGAGGTATGGAGGTAGGTTAGGGTTTAGGCTCATTCATAGTAACTCTTATTAATAGCGAATGATATGTATTGGGTAGTTTATTGTAAAAACCTTTCTATATGCTTAATGGTGTTGTTATGCATGATGTGTTATATATAATGGTGCTGATGAAACTAGAATGAGAGGTGTTGACTTTAAATTCCTAAATTTACTGTGTTAATGATGATGCCTTGGTATAAAAGAAGGCTTGGATGAAACCTAAAGTAATGAGATTAGCGGATCGGGTGTAACGTTCCGACACCAGGATAGTAATAGAGGATCAGGTGTCATCTGTTTCCGCGGCCCAGGATAATATATGGATTCGGGTGTCAAGTTCCGGCCCAGGATAGTATATGGATCGGGTGTCACGTTTCGGCACCAGGATAGATATGGATCGGAGTGTCACGTTCCAACACCAGGATAGTATATGGATCGGTGTTTTCAAGTTCGACACCAGGATAGTAGTAGTGGAGCGGAGTGTCACGTACCGAACGGAGAGGGAAAAGATAATGAATCTTGAAATATGGTAATATACTAAATCCAAAGAAACATGTTTCCCAAAGAGTATAGTGTGGAGGCTTGGAGTCCTACATAGATGTGGTTGTTTTGTTATAAATTATTTTTTTATGACTTGTGCTATCCACCCCTGTTAAGATATTAGTTGATTTTATGATATTGATATTATTGAAATATATGCTATCATTTTGAATTGGTCGATGATACCTACTCAGTACTCGTGTTTTGTACTGACCCCTACTTGTACTTGTTTTTTCTTTGTTATTTTGGTGTGCAGAAAACGTACCATCATCTTCAACTCAATCGCAAACTCTAGCCAGTCTTCATCACGTCGGATCTCAGGGTGAGCTAATGCTTCTAACTTGGACTGGATAATCTTCTTCCATGTCTTTGATGCCTTGAAGAGTTCGGAATGGTACTAGCTTTTTTACTTATTTTAGCTTCTTAGATACTCTTAGATTAGTTAATTTGAGGGATAGATGGGTTATTGTGGTGATGACTCCAGGATTTGGGAATAAATACGTATGTGTTTTTTGAAAGTTATTTGATCGATTTTCATTAATTAGTTTAAGGTCTTTCCGCATTATATTATGTTATGTATGAGTGAACTATTGGTGTTTAGATTGGTGGTTCACTCACATAGTAGGATAATGTGGGTGCCACTCGCGACCCATTTTGGTCGTGACAAACCTGGTCTTGAGCATTAGGTTCGTTGGTCTCAGCACACAGAACGAGTATAGTGAGTCTTAAGAAAGGTAGGGGACGCCTTTACTTTCTTTGAGACGGCTATTAGGACTTTAGGAAAATTCCATTTTTCTTTCTTTCGTGCTATTACTTGGGTCCAATGGTATCTAGGTGATACAAATTGGTATTGACCATCTTCAATCTATTTCGCAATGGTTCTAGAACTAGAGCAAACAACTGCCGGCCAACAAAAACCAGCACCGGCAAGACAAGATGCGTCTAGAAAGCCACTAGGGCTTGTAGATCGAAGAGGAGCCTAGTGGCAAGGGTAGTGGAGGGACGTCCTCAAGAGGAGAGGACAAGCACCTGTCCCATCTAGTACTAGGGCGGTGACTCCACGACTGAGGGAAGTAGAAGAACGGTGAGGAACGGGAAAGGTGAGCAAGTGCAGAATGAGGATTACCACATCCAAACTACCCCAGAGATGATTAAATTAGGTTCTTGCTTATCTTACAGATTATCTGATCAAGGCCAGACACCTCCAGTGTTTTTCTGAACAGCACCATCAGTTCCAGAAGTAGACAGGCGCTGCTGGGCTCCCCACAGGGAGCCCTCATTTAAATAGTCCCGTTTTCCCTCGTTTGACTACAAGGCCTATAAGACAAGTGATCCGCATGAACTTTCAGTAAGTTCTTGAAATTGAAACCTCCAGTCTTCAAGGGTGCTGAAGCTAAGGATTGCTCGATTTCTGGTGGATTGTCATGAGGTTAGCATAAAATGGGCTGGGAAGATTTGCTGGCGTTGTAACCTATAAGTTTCAGGGAAATGCCCAAAATCTTGGTGGCGTTCCAACATGTTGAGTGTCAAACCCGTAAAAGCACCACCTATGACTTGGGCGTCATGCTTTAGCTTATTTATGGGAAGTACTCCACCGGACCTTGAGGGATAGGAGGAAAGATGAGTTCTTGGCATAGAAAGCAAGGGCAAGTGCGGTGACTGCGTATCGGCTAAGTTCGTGCATTATCCAGATTATTGCCACCCAGCTTTGTTTCAGTCCACAAGAGCGGATTCGCCGTTTTGTGAATGAGGGGTGAGGTAATAGTTCAGATTTGCGGATTTCAGCCTTGCAGGTAGCGGGCCTTTACAGCGAAATCCTTTCAAGAGGTGGAGACTTCGTGATAGAGGGGAGGGAGTGACGCTTAGATGGACTTCACCATGGCACGGAACCGTCTAAAAGGTTTGTAAGGGAGGTGAGTTGAATGGCTCTTAATCCTGAGGGTAGGTTCAGGCGGTATCCAGCCCCGAACCTATTCAGTCTTCACTTGGCAGACCTGTAGTTGGGGCGGGTCTACCGCCGACCGGTCAAAAACTTCTCGGAGTTTGGAGGTATCCCCAGACCTCTCATTATCACAGAGGACCTATGCTTCAATCCAAGAGAGTGTATGATGTGGGGAGATGGGAATATCAAGAGGTATTGTCCAAAAGAGTTACAGAACTCAAATAGTCAGAGGTAGAGGTTGGGGGTCATGGAAGAGGCCGTCTCTGGAGGAGAGTGGGGTCACCACAACGACCGGGGTGACGGGGCAAAACTTGACTACTACAACAACACATGGTAGGGCAATGGGCAGAACAGGTTATAGGGCCCACTGTTACCTCTTCCCTGGGCGGTAGGAAGCGGAGACATCAGATGCTGTTTCCAGGTAATCTTTGGTTTGTGATTGCATGGGTTCTGTATTATTCATCCTGGCTCACATTTTAATGTGTATCTTCTCATTTGATACCGGCCTTAATTACATTGTGAATGCTTGACATGGCATATTTCGTGTTTCTACTCTAGTGGGTCGAGTCCTGGGATGTATAGTGAAAAGGTGTATAGGTTGTCTTGTAACTTTCGGGGGAGCAATACTCATGTAAGATTTTGGTTATCTAGAGATGGTTGATTTCGATGTAATTCTGGGGGGTATGACTGGCTTTCTCCAATTTTGCGATCTTAATGTAATGATAAAATGTAAACGTGGCCAAGCCTGGGACAGATCCGGTAGTGTGGGAGGGTTGGACTACACTTCACCCAGGTCGTATCATCTCCTTTCTTGTGCTCAAGAGAAGGTTAGTAAAGGGTGCTTAGGCTTCTTGGCACACCTCCGGGATTATACTCCCAAGTACCGTAAAGTGAGTCGGTTCGGTAGTCGTGCGTTCTGGACGTGGTTTCCTGCCCGACCTTCTGGTATGCCACCGGATAGAGATTTATGACTTTTGCATTGATCGGAGTCGGGTATTCGTCCATTTTCCATCCCTCCTTATAGAATGGCTCCCGCAGAGTTAAGGGAGTTAAAGGCCCAACTTCAAGGTGTTAGTAAAGGTTTCATTAGACCAAGTGCAGCCATTGGGTGCTCCGGTTGTTATTGTCCAGAAGAAAGGATGGGAGTTTTCGAGGTGCATAGGACTACCGGCAATTGACACAAAAGGGACTGGTAAGAAAAAGTTTTCCCTCTTCCCCGCATTGATGATTGTTCGATCAGTTACAAGGTGCTTGCCAACTTCTCGAAAATGGATTTGAGATCTGGTTTCATCAACTGGAAAATTACGGGCAACGAATGTGCACAAGGACTGGCTTTCGGGGACCCAGGTATGGGCATGAGTCTTAGTATGTCTTTTGGGCTTACGAATGCCCCTACTGCTTTCATGAAGTTGATGAACGGGATTTTATTTTAAGCCATATCTAGATCTTTTTGTCATTGTATATTGATGATATCTGGTATATTCAAAGAGCAAGAAATGAGAACACGAGGAGCACTTGCGAATGTATTGCGAAATGTTGAGGGGGAAAAAACTTTATGCCAAAATTCTCCAAGTGTGAGTTTTGGATAGGATTCAGTGTCCTTCTTGGGGCACGTGGTTCCAAGATTGATTTGAGGTGGATCAATCCAAGATGAAAACAGTGAGAAATTGGGTAAAGGACCTACTAAGGTGTCAGAAATAAGGAGAGTTGTTGGTTTAGCCAGGCTTACTACCGTCGATTTGTCAAGGGATTCTTTCTATTTTCCCAATTGACGAACTTGACTAAGAAGAATGTTCCATTTTTTATGGTCGGATGAATGTGAGGAAAGCTTCAGAAACGCAAGACCTTGCTGACTACTACAACATATCCTTACCTTGCCAGTTAAGAGGGTAAAAACTTCATTGTTTTCTTTATGTGATGCATACTATTCTGGTTTGGGTTGCAGTGCTAATGCAAGGAGAAGCAGAAGATGTTAATTGATTTATGCTTCGATGGCAATTAACGGTGCATGACGTAAATATCCGACCCATGATTAGGCAGTGGCTCAGTCGTGTTTGCAATAAAGCAATGGAGGACCACTATCAATATGGGGTTAATTGTGAAGTCTATAAGGATCATCGTGCCTACAGATGTATTTACTCAGAAAGATTTGATTTGAGACAGAGGAGGGGATGGGAAAAACTACTGAAAGGATTATATGTTACAACTTGGATCACCAGGAGAAAAAAGCTAATTTGTGGCAGACGCCTTAAGTAGAAAAGCAGGAGCAGGGGTAGTTTAGCCCACTTACAAGTTCTAGCGCCATTGGCTAGAGAGGTCAGACTCGGCTAATGGACTTTATTAGGTTAGAAGTAAGAGAAGGGAGGATTGTTGGCCAGTTGTGGAGGCGAGATCTTCTTTTCTGACCAGATCAAGGGAAAACAGTTTGATGATGAGACGAGCCAGATTGGGATGTTATGGTTGTGCGAGGCGAGGCTAAAGAAGAGATAAGAGATGAGGAAGGGTTTTGGAATTAAGGGAAGGGGATGTGTGCCCATGTTGATGACTGATCCACACTATTCTTACAGAGCTCTAGTTCCGGATATTCTATACATCCTGGTGGAACCAAGATGCTACCGTGACTAAAGCAACACTTTGGTGGAGTAGAATGAAGCGGACATTGTTGATTTTGTTGCCAAATGTCCAAATTGTCAGCAAAGTAAAAGTCATGAAACACCAGAGGACCGGAGGAAACAACTTCAGAGAATGCCCATTCTTGAATGGAAGTGGGAGAGATTGCAAGACTTCGTGGTTGTCTTTTCAAAGACATTGGGCAGTGTTTGAATCTATTGGGTTAAAGTGGACAAGATGAACTAAGTCGCTCACTTCATCTGGTCAAGGTACTTTTTACACCATAGAGAAGTTAGCCAAACTTTAATTTCAGAGATTGTTCGATTGCATTGGAGTTCCACTGTCCTCATATCAGATAGAGGTTCGCCAGTTTACTTCTATGTTTGGAGAATATGATGCGGAATAGTACTAGTTTGACCTTAGTACTGCATTTCACCCTCAGACCGATGGCCAGTCTGAGCGAAACGATCAAGTCTTGGAAGATATGCTTCGAGATGTGTGATAGAAGTCGGTGGTCCATTGGGATAACTCTTAACATGGTAGCGGAGTTAGTTTATACAATAATAGCGATCACTCAAGTATTGATATGGCGCCTTCGAAGCTTGTATGAGAGGAAGATGTAGGTCTTCATTGGTTGGTTGATGCATTCGAGTTTTAGACCTGGGGTACTGAACCTTTTGAGGATTCATTAGAGAAGGTTGAAATCTATTCAAGAAAAGCTTTTAGCGCTCGCAAAGTAAGGCAAAAGGAGTTATGCGGATGAAAGGGTAGGACTTGGAGTTCATGGAGGGTGAGCAAAGTTTGCTGAAGGGTTTCTCGCCCAGAAAGGGGGGAGGCGGTTTTGTAAAAGAGGAAGCTAAGCCCAAGGTTATTGGACTAGTGAGTACTTACTTAGGAGTAGGGGAGGGGGTTATGAATTAGCATTGCATTCCAGGGCTTGTAGGAGTGCATTCCGGTATATCATGTGTCTATGCTGGAAAAGAGGCCATGGGGATGGAAACTACATTCATGTCGTTGGGATTCAGTTCTGCTTGATGGAAAAATTTGAATTATGAGGAGGAGCCTGGTTGCCATTCTAAATAGAGAAATTCGCAAGTGAGATCAGGGAGATTGCATCACATCAAAGTCAATGGAAGAATCGACCAGTTGCAGAGTCCACTTGGGAGAAGGAGGGCTGATATGCAAGAAAGATACCCACACCTGTTTTACAGATTTAAGGTACTCCTTTTGCCCTTGTTTTCTTCTTATGATCGTTCGAGGAAACGATGGGTAATTGGTATCTTTTGTAACGACCTGTTTAGTCGTTTTGAGAAGCAGATTTATTTCTGGAAAAAAAACTGGGCTGTGAGTCGACGGATCCCGACGGACCGTCATTATGCACGAAAAAGACTGTCGAGGGGGTCCTTGTCCAAAAAAACTTGGGAATTTAGAAAATTTGGGTACTGAGATTGACTGTCTGAACGTCACGAGGTGGTCGGTGCGCAGGAGGACCGTCTCAGGCATGACGAGCCTCACAAACTCGTTAATGAATTGGAGTCTTGAACTTTGTGACGAAAGCAGACAGGACGGATCATCGCAGCCACGACAGGCCGTCACAGGCTGCGTGACCCCGACTGGGCGCATTTTGTGAAATATTTAAGGGGCGTTTTGGGACTATTTCCTTGCTTTATATTATAAAGTTCGTGTTAATGTTAAAATTTAATTACTTGGGGGTTAAAAGAGACAACCTTGGAATAAATAGTGGGTTACTTTTACCATCTTTTAACTTAATTAATGTTATTTAGGGTAAACAGGAAAGGGTTTGAATAGAAAATAGAAAGAATAGGAGAGAGAAGGAGAAACGGAACGAGAGAAAGAGAAGAAGAAAGAGAAGCAAAGACTCTGAGAATAGCTTGCTTGACACAAATGCTAGGTGGAGGTAGTTATGGTTTATGCTATTTAATAGTAAAA
The DNA here is from genome assembly GCA_027704765.1 of Solanum habrochaites. Lineage (NCBI taxonomy): Eukaryota > Viridiplantae > Streptophyta > Magnoliopsida > Solanales > Solanaceae > Solanum > Solanum habrochaites. The sequence continues at coordinate 32,645,340 of JAKWJA010002499.1, read as the reverse complement.
CTCTTAATAGAGAATGATATGTATGCGTTAGTATGTAAACCCTTCGATATGCTTAATGGTGTGTATGCATGATGTGTTTATAGATACTTTTGATGAAACTAGCCATGATGAGGCGTTGAATCTTAATCCTAAATTTACTTTGTTAATGATGATGCTTGGTATAAAAGAAGGCTTGATGTGAACTAAAGTAATGAATTAGAGGATAGGGTGTCACGTTCCAACACCAGGATGTAATAGAAGATCGGGTTGTACGTTACGGCACCAGGATAGTATATGGATCGGGTGTCACGTTCCGGCACAAGGATAGTATATGGACGGAGTGTCAAGTTCCGGCACCAGGGATAGTATGGATGGTGTCACGTTACGGCACTAGTGATAGTATATGGATCGGAGCCAGTGTCACGTTCTGCACCATGATAGTATATGGATCGGGTGTCACGTTCCGACAACAGGATAATTAGTAGTGGAGCGGAGAGTGTCAAGTACCGACACGAGGAGGGATAAGATAATGAATCGAATATGTTAATTATACTCAATCCAAAGAACATGTTTCCCAAAAGAGTATAGTGGGAGGCTTGAGTCCTCCATGGATCGTGGTTGGTTTGTGTATAAAATGATTTTTATACTTGTGATTATCACTGTTAAGAATATTGTTGAGTTATGATATTATCTGAAATATATGCTTTCTATTTTGAGTTGCCGATGATACCTACTCAGTACTCGTGTTTTGTAAGAACCCCTACTTGTAATTGTTTTTTTTCTTTGTTATTTGTGGAGTGCCAACAAACGTTACCATCGTCTTCAACATCAACAGAACTCTATCCAGTCTTCATTACGTGTAGATCTCAGGGTGAGCATTAGCTTCTAGCTTGGAACGGATAATCTCTTCATGTATTGATTGCCTGAAAGTTCCGGCATGACTAGCTTTTTACTATTTAGCTTCATAGATACTATTAGATTAGTTAATTTGAGAATTAGATGTTCGTGTAGGTGATGACTTCCAGATTTTGGGAATAATAAGTATTGAGTTCTTTTGAAGTTATTTAATCGATTTTCATTAACGAGTTTTAAGTCTTCCGCATTATATATTATGTTATTTATGATTGAACTATTGGGGTTTAGATTGGTTGGTTCGCTCACATAGTAGGATAAGTGTGGGTGCCACTCGCGACCCGTTTTGGGTCGTGACAATACCTATGTGGGTACACAATTATGGGATAAGGTCATTGCTAATAGAAACCTTACATTCAAATGTAAAAGGTTTCCGTCTTGTGACATAAAAAGTTTTAGGAAGCTAGACTAACTAGCATACAATAAACCCATTAGTAACCCAAAATTTCTAGTGTTAAAGATTCCATATAATTTTCATATCCTCTTGGTGCTAAGTATAATTACTATTAGAAGTCATATTAAGTCTTTTATTTAAGTTCATCATCATTAGAAAATCCACTCAAACAACCATTACATATTTATCATGCATTCATTAATGGAAAATGTAATTTCACATTAGAATCATCAATGTGTGAGTAAAGTTTTCACATTGTATCTATAGTGTTAATAAGAATATCCTTTCATGAAACACAACATTACGACCTCTGTTATTATATATCATAAATAGTCATATCATATCTTACATTGGCATATATATGGGTATAAATGAAAAATCTTGCATGAATACCATAGTATAAACAATAACTAAGAACCTCCATCTTTCAAGTGGATCAACATTGTCATGTAAATTTCATTTATAAAAGTATGTTGAAGTAAATACTATAACTAACCTTTAAATCAATACCATAGATACATTATCATTGTAGATACTTCCTTCTAAAGTGTCCATAAACATGTGTATAATGCCACATTCATAATTAATACACATATATTGAATTCGAGGATGATATTGAGTAAATAAATATAACATCAAACATTTATAACATAGATACAACCATGATTCAAGTAATCCTTTCATTTCATACATAAACGCATGCGACCATATTTTAGGTCATGTTGGTGAAGTCTTTGCCTAATAATGCGTAACAAACTTCAACGTACAAAATAAATTCCTTATTTGAAACACAATTGAAGGGGCTTCTTGGTGATACTTGACTGATGCACAGAAAGAACACCTCCCTGAAAAAGCATAAGTGATCTTTTAATGTAAATAATCCACGAATGGGGTTGGGGTCGATCCCATGAGGTATATGGCTTAGACTTAACTTTAAATCAAAGCTATATCATTTTAATGAAGGTATATACGAAACAAACAAGTAAAGGAGGGGGTGGGGCTTTGGCGAAAAAATCCTTCAATTAAGTAATTATCAAGTGAAATAAAGTTTATTTTTATTTTTATCAAGATAAGAAAATAACTAGGTTTGTGTGTTCCCTAAAAGATCATAACACGATACTCTTAGTATAAACATACCTTCCTAGGTATAACATTGCAAAAGTTTTAAGTTAGGATATCTATAAAACTTGTCCGAATCTAGAGAATCACCCGCATATTGGTCTACTAGTGTTGTGTAGTGTACTTAACCTTCCTGTACCTAGTAGCAGTTGCGTAATGTATAACTTATTTTCGACCTTGTACAAACAACACTTGTGTAGTAGATAGAGTAACACTAAAATCTATGTGATATTTCCTTTTTTTATTAACTACCTTCTTGGTCCGGCATGTAGCAACAAGGCGGGTTCCAATGCGTGCATTCGTTAAATAGACTTCTAAAGGAATGCATTCAAAAACATTGTTCAAGATCTTAATTACTATTCATACATTATGAATCACCCATAATGCCCACAACCCTAGTTGTGGGTTTAGTTACCTATAATCACAATAACACAATTAATTAATTTAGATTAAAGAATCATGAAGTTATGTAATAAGAATAATAAAACTTGAAATTCTACAAGAATTAAAAATCCAAAAATCATTAGACACAATAACACAAAGACGAATTTTCTAAAGTTGTAAGAAATTAATACACAAAATTAAAGCTAGAACAATAGTGGTGTAGCAAACCCCAAAAAATTAGGTTTAATACCCTATTTATAAAAAACGAAATCCCAATTAAAAACGAATCGAAGTAATAAATATTTGTTCAGGAAAACCACTTCGACCAATGAGATTGACAATCATACAATAAATGGATTGAGGGTCATTGATTCTGTTCCATCAGCCAGGACACTGAAAAATATTTTCAGGCTCCAAAGTGCACCTTCTCTGAATCAAACGACGAACATATAGCATGCTCTATTAACAAGCCGACATTCTTTCAATTCTCATCTTGGACTTCATACTAAAATCTTAATATATTAAGTACAGTAACCCTAGAAATATATTGTACGGTTTACCTGTATGGTCCGCCAATCAATCGATAGACCATTATTGCTCATCGTGGTTCCACACTTGGTGAGACTTCCCTGATTTTTCTGATTCCTGGGTTGGGTATATATGATCTATTCTACGGGGTGTCAATAGATCTTAGAACCGTAGATTGCCTCCGCATATTATTTTCTCTACAATTTCACAAATTTCCCTTCCATTTGGCCCCTGAACAACTTACCTAAAAAACATGCAACGTAACTATCAAAATCAATACAAAAAGGCTCTAGTCACACACACACCTTAGTTAAATACGTTAGAAATACCGTAGGCTCATGGTACATCAACACCATAAAAATAAATTTGTTGTTTGTCGTCAAGTGACACACTATGACTCTACCCCACACTTGCATAAAAGTAGGCAAGTTAAGTATCAAGAAATTACATGGATATCTATCCCGACTCTTCTTTCGTTTAGTGAATCCTATGTTTAATAATAGACAAGATAACCAATGTGGATCATAACATGACACAAATTAACTATTTAACAAACGCTATCATTATTTACCTATCATGGCGGTATCAATTCTCCCATAATTTCTCTAGTTCCAACACTTTAAACAAAATCCTTCATTTTCACTCATTGGATATAATTTCAAGTTCAAGAATATATTTCAACACTCACGCTGAAAAGTAAATTTAAGTACAGTAAGTTCTCAGCGCCATAGTCTTGCCCTTATCTTCGCTGGTTAGATTTTCCAAACTAGACTATAGGATAACAGTAGGAGTTTGTTGGCTTGAAATGTAGGGTCAAGGACAGGTGTGTACATTTAGGTACATTTAGTTACTTTCTGCCTCCTTAAAATTATATCGAGGCATTCTATCTCTTTTTTCCTATCTTTGGTGTGTTCTGTCTTTTCTCTTCTTTCTTTTATTTCTTTTCAATCCCAGATAAAACTTTTAGTTTTGTATATTTTAGTTTCATATTGTTACTTTGTCTCTTTTTAACGCATTTAAATTTTTTTCTCAAAGTCAAATCCTCTTCTTCACATATTCCATTCTTTCCATTTCAACACCTAATTCTTTTCACACCCATTTTCTGTAGATTTCCTCTTTTATAGAAACCCTCAAGTCATGGGTTTTCCATGAGTCAAAGTATACAATACCTGATGGAGATATAGGACCAAGAACGAGGTCACTTTTTCAATAGCCAACCTCAACATAGGATTTGACCTAAGTAGAGGTACACATGTCCAAGGAGGGACTGGGTCAAAAATATTGGAATGTGGTAAGTTGACCTAGTTCCCATATTTAATAAAGAATTGATATTTAATTGCTATTGATTGGTATGATCCAGTTATGGTGGTGGTGTTTAATTTTAATAATATTATGATCATGGCCTTGACCGCAGTATTATGTGATTTCTAGTATTATCATGTTATGACCTATATGGGTTTACAATGTGATGGATGATATGGTATATGTGAAGGCATAATGTGAAGGTACTCATGTTGTCTATATATCTAAGGGGAAGAACATACCATGAAAAGCCTCTTTGAACACCTCCCAATTACTAGACAATCCCTTAAGGGTTTCTTATCCCTCCATTTCTCAAACAACAATTGAGCGACATCCTTGAGTTTGATAAGCAGCGAGCTCCTCTCTCTCACTAGGGGTCACACCCATAGCATCCACACTTTAAAAAAACCTCATCTATTGAAACTTTGCAAATCATCATCACACCTTAATGCAATGATATTTAGGAGGGTTAATCTTATGAATTTTCAAAGTCTAGAGGGCTTAGTACTGCTTAAGATTGGGGTCCAACCTCCTGGTTAGCTTGGGCAACAATGTATTAGTACGGCTGAGCTTGAGTCGTCATTTGAGTCAGATGTAATAATCCATGAAGGGCCTGCCCCTTATCTCCGCATTTGTCATATCCCCTTTAACTTAGGGATCTTGAGGACCTTGAGTCATTGTAGCCTTTTGTGGCACTTGAGGCCCTTGAGGTTCTTGAGGCACTTGAGTTCCTTAAGGGGGGAATCTCCTCATTCACTTCCTCTTGTCCAACTATAGGAACATGTTCACCACGGGGAGGGATTCTCTCATTAATACAAGAGTTTGAGAAAGTCATATTATAAAACTCAAATTTAAGGCACGACATTAGAATAACGAAGAACATAGAACTTTATCGCCTTATAGCCTCCTTCTCATGGATGTGTCGCAACTCACAAAGATGAACAATACTCTACTATGTGCGGATTGTGAGACTTTGGACCCTAAAAAATTTCCCAAAACCAGTATTGCATGGTACAAATTCCTTACAACACGTAGTTACACCCTAGAAGTTAGGGCAATAGGACCTTTGGTCGAACCCCCCAAAGCGTAATTGAACTTTTGAAGTTTTTGCTTTACTATTATCTTAGTTATCTTATTCATCAAATAAAACATGAAAAGTATTGTGAAACTAAAACTTTTCATGATAGATAATAATAAGGAAAACTTCTTTTATAAATACTAAAGGTAGTCTCATCGTCACCAGCCAACTAAAATAAATGACATAAATATCATAGGGAAAGGGTGTTGTACATTGAAAGATACTAGAATAATAGGTCTTATACAAAATTAAAAGAAGAACTAAGGAAATAAAAACTATGCCCTCGAATAGATAAGGACATACTTAATATTGAGTTAGTCGATTCCCAAGCTTGACTTAAAAACATCCACTTCTTCCAACTCTATACTTATAAAGTACAAAGACTTATGGAATTAGTACAAACAATATACTAAGTATGGCATATGAAAAATCATGAAAAAAGGGACATTTAGAAGAAATAAGCTTTCATGCTAAATAAGTAAAACTATCACGAATATAGAAGTAAAACAACATATAAACTCATCATTAACACATAGAATAAGACATAAATAATTTAATCACAAGAATACACATTTTAGTGAATTTTTACCTTTGAAGTTTTCCCAACAAATTATCCTAAGACTCACTAAGGTAAGAAGTGAAGGGACCGCCATAAAATCCCTCCAATCACACCTAAGTAATCCTATAGACTACTAAATATAGGCTTGCTTTGCACGGGAGAAAAGTCCACTCTCCATAACTACACACTAGAGAAACATACTTGCTTTTAAGAACTTCACATAAGTACCCCTATCAAGTTGACTTACAAGTAATACATTGTACCATGTGAGAGTAAAATCTCATACTACTACCCCTAAAGTGTGTTCCTTGAGGATTCCATGAGATTAGATACACCATTTTCTTCAATCATAAACTTCTTCATACAAAATTTATCCTAAACATGCTTACTTAACATTAGACATTAAATCACATAATTTCAAATTCATTACATAAAGACTCATTCATTCATTTACATATCTGACACACCTACACTAGAGATCCTACTTTTGTATTGGATTAGATAGCGCCGCATACTATTTCCATCCCGATGTAGTACATTCTTTACAAGACCTAGTTAATTACATTATTTTGAGGGGAATTAGCTTAAACTTACATAGCCCATGAGAAATAGACATGGATTCTCGCCATTAACCCCTATCAGATAAGGGATCCTCACTTTCCTAGAGTAAGGTCATTCTTTTAGCCTTTACATGGATTATACAATAGATTTACCTATGCGGGCACATAGTTAATGGATAAGAACACTGATCTTAAGTAAATCATTCTCTTACTAACAAAAAGTACATTGCTTTAAAATTACATTGGATACAATATCTCAACTAACGAACTGTAACAAGCCTATCTTCAAGTCCTCTCGGTGCTAAGCATAACTCCGTGCAGTGTCATAATCATTCATTACCAAAGGTTATTAGTAGCTCTAACAGTTAAATCAGACTCTATTGCATTGACCATATTATGGTTTTGTAAGTATTGAGTCTCAACATCTTATAAATTTTGTCATTGCATGTAGTTGGCTAAAAATTTAGTATATCTTATTCAAGATATTATATTGGTTTTGTTTTTGTTATGTTATGTATTATTTAAACGTTACCCTATACTACATTCTCAATACCTTTAAATTTATATTGCATACGTGTGCTACTTCTACTTGTGATGTAGGTTTAGGATTTCAGCATCTTGATCACGCTTAGATCGATTCCCGATCTCCATTTCAATAGAATAAGAGGTGCGCCCTGATTCTCTGAGGACAATAGTAGTAAGTTTATTTTAAGTATTTTTAGTTAATTAGTTTCAGTTTTTTCTAGACTTAGCTGAGGCCTATCCCAGCATTTGTAATTAGTTAGAGGCTATTTTAGACATAGTTAGATTCAGCTTAGAGTTGAGTTAATATTTGTTATTAAACCCATTAGTATTTAATTAATCTCAATTATAGAATATGGGTATTCCAAATATTTTCATTTTAATTATGATTTATAATTCCATATTAGTTTACTATCTAGAGTATGATCATGATCGTGCCAGTATGGTTAGCTTGGGATCACTTATGGTCCTAGGTTCCATGTTCTCATCTAGGGGGTAGCTCGGGCGTGACAGATTGTGTGTTCTCAATGTGGGTGAGTTGAGACAACATATTCTTGAAGAAGCCCATGAATCAAGATAATGGAGACAACATATTCTTGAAGAAGCCCATGAATCACGATTATCTGTTAACCCAAATGCAAATATGATATATTGTGATCTGCGGGAAGTCGATTAGTGGAATTTCATGAAGAGGTATATAGCAGATTTTTTGAGAAGTGTCCTAATTGCCAGCAGGTAAGGTATAACATAAAAAACCAGGAGAGATGACTCAGAAGATTGACATGCCTACTATGAAATGAGAATTGATACATATGGATATAAGTACAGAGTTACCTCGTACTCGTAGAAAACATGACTCCTTTTGAGTGATATTTGACTGAATAACTAAGTGTTCTCGCTTTGTTGCAGTTAAGACTATAGATTCGGCTAAGATCTATGAAAATCTTTACATTAATGAAATTTCGAGCTCTCATGGGGTTTCTTTTTCTAGTATCTCAGAAAGAGGTCCTCATCTTATCCCTCATTTTTGGAAGTCATTTCAAAAGGATATTGGATCTCAGGTTAACCTTAGCACAACATTTCATCCGTAGATAGATAGACATGTAAAGCGTACTATTCAAACCGTAGAAGATATGTTGAGAGCTTGTGTAATCGATTTTAAGGGTAGTTGGGATGATCACCTTCCTCTTATTGAGTGAACCTACAACAATACCAACAATTCATCTTTTAGATAGCCCCTTATGAGGCATTTTATGGGCATAGATGTAGATTTCCTATTAGTAAGTTTAAAGTAAATGAAGTAACTTTTATAGGACCAGATTCATCCAATTATGCTATTCATAAAGTGCAAAAATTAGGGATAGACTTAATAGATCCCAGAGTCATTAGATATTTGATGCAAATGTAGATGAAGTAAGGCGCGAGTTCTAAGTAAATGATTTGTTTTTGTTTTTTAAATGTAACTGTGAAAGGCTTGATGAGGGTTTGGAATACAGGAGTCTCATTCGTAGGATAGTTTAAGGCCCTTACCAGACACACCGTTTGAAAAAGGTTGGAAAATGGCATATGATTAGAGTTGCCAGCGAATTATAAGTAGTAGCCCATCCAGGCCCCATATCTCAATTTTGAAGAACTCTGTGGGTGATTCAGCCTTTGTAGTTCCAATATTGAGTGTTGCTGTAAAGATATTCTTTCTTATGAAGGAGATACTTGTGAAGTTGAAGAATCAATGAAAACCTAGTATTATTACCTCTTTCCTTCTGACTCAACTCCAACTTAAGTTAATAGTACCTCTTAAGTTTCATCCATTCGTGCGTGAATTCAACTTTTGAATCATGTTCCTTTAGTTTGTATTTGCATTTTCCATGTATTTACATGTTCTTTTAATCATTTAGGTTACCATATTTAGTTCTCAGATTTTTTATTGTAGGGATTGCCAGATCATGCTCCCGCTATTCGCTAGTTTAGGGCCTTCATTGATGAAGAATGTTTCCCAGGGGAGAAAATGGAATAGATCTTATACAAACAAACTAAATATCCGGCCTTTAGAAATTGCATGTTTAATGACCTACATCACTTCTTGACCCTATCTAATCTAACAAGCCTGTTTGTAAGTCCGTAGTTCACCACTACAAATCCTCCCCAAAAACCAGTTAAATTTTTTTTCTAAGTCTCAACCCACGGAAAGAGTTATAGTCCACAAGTCATAACACGGTACGTGGTCGGTGTTCCTAGATAAAGACCTCATTATCGAGCCTCTGACATGAACCACAATCAATCAGTACAGTAAATAGATGGATCTATGGACCGTGGGTGAGTGTTAGTAGTCAGTTAGGAGGAAATTGCTGACTCGATCAACTTCAAATGTTCCTAAATCTTAGCACAGAAGGTATTAGGTGATTTATGTCCTATGATATGAGCTATGAAATTGACTCACTTCAACTTTCAAACACCACCGTGTTGGCTAAAATCAATCTTGTCAGTAAAAAATTATTCTCATTTTATTGTCAATGGACCCAACCTACGGACCGCAGATTAAACTACGACCCATAGGTCCAATCTATTGAACTCTTTTAAAACAGTTGAAGCATGGGTCTTTTGGTTTTTTCCTATTTCATGGGAACTTATCATACATCGTTTAGACCCCTAAAATCCATGAGCTTTGGTCATTTAAGCTTAAAAACATAACTAAGAAGTTTATATGTTCAACTCAGTTAATCAAAACATAGAAAAAAAGCTGATAAAAATGTTTAAGACAACACACCAATGTTCCTACGTCCCATCCCCAAATAAAGATTTCATTGTGAAATTCATCACTAGGTATGTGGTATTTCACTGGAATTTCTTGAATATTAGAATTATTGTTTCATTAACTGTTAGAAGGATCCAAATCAAATTCTAATATTAATATTTAGATAAAATGATGAATTCCATAACCCTAGGTATGTATTTTTTTTAGTTCTTGAATTAAACATGCTACTTATTGGATTTTAAGGTTATTCCTTATGCATGCCTCAGATAGTAATTCATCATTATCAAATTAATTATTGCATGCTTATTTGCATGTAGTTTGAATATATTGTATTGATACTAACGCGGTCATAATTAGATAATACTATAATTCATTAAGAGTATCATAATACCTAGTTGGACAAAGGTTCAGCGTAGTCAAATAGCTAAAAACTACTAGCCAAGTAGGTTGGAAATTCCCTTTGTGGGCATAAGATTAGTGATCACGCCAGCACACCTTTATACCGCTAGTAAGGAATATTGGGTCTTCTCGATGGGGCCTATACATTTAGCGCATGTGGTTTTATTATCAATTATAAGTAGCACCCACACTTCACTCATATTCCATTGCATTAACCATTTATCAGTATATCCACTATTCTGTTTCATGAGCTATAAATTGGTCATTGCATTCCTTGATCTCAATATTCAGTATATCATGTTCAAATTATATCGTTATTTTATTGCTTTGCTTAGTTATATGTTATTTTAGCTTTACTCTATCTACATGCTTAGTACCTTTCAAGTACTGACACATACGTGCGCCACATCTTCTGTTGATGAAGTTGCAGGTTCTCAACATCAAGATCATTCTTAGATCCGTTCCCGATCTCTAGTTAAGCAGAATCAGTGGTTAACCCTCATTCTCTGAGGACAAAAGTCATGAGTTTAGTTTCAGAATTTTTAGTCCTTTAGTTTCTATTTAGCTAGACTTAGCTGGAAACGTCCCTGCATTTCTAGTCAGTTATAGGTTATTTTTAGATATATTTAGATTCCTCTTGGTATTGTGTTATATCTTCTTTGTATTAACTTAGACTTATTTCATTCGTCTTAGTTATAGTATATGGGTATTCCCTATCTTTTCATTTTAATTATGATTTAGCTTCTGCATCATTTATTATCTTGTTATTTGTTATGATCATACCACTAGGGTTATTTTGAGAACTTATGGTCCTAGGTTCAGTTTAACGCTCTTCAGGAGCTTCGGTGGGCATGAAATAATCTACATTCATACTATGCATCTCAAAAGAATTTACCCCCATAAATAGTCACAGATTGGGGCATGGTGGTTTGCTGTGGGGGTTCTTGGAGGAACTGCACAACATATAAACTAATAGAAATTCTAATTAAATACCTATTCACAAAAATCATTCCTATATCATGATTCCTAAACAATGTATGGGGGGGGGGGGGATGGGGTTTTTTCTAATAGAACTAACACACATACATTAAGATCAAATTTTTGAAATTGGGGTAATTCATGAATTCACGGAAGACATTATCATAAAAGCACCATAAAACTGTAACTAACTATTGATTCAGATAATTAAATCATAATAATGTTTTCAGATTGACTACATGACTTCGAATGAAAACCCTAGGTTATTGAGAAGGATCTTTCCATTTCTCCATTGAAAATTGCATCCTTTGAGGGACTTTAGGTATGAAAAATACCATCAACGAAAGACTACCATGTCTTAGATTGAAGATTCCTCTTTAATTGGGGTAAAAGATGAGTTCCCCATGTCACACCCAAACGAGCCCGACTGCAACCCCACACTTAACCCTCCTATGTGAGCGACCCAACGCAATCTAAACCCTGACATTTCATATTATCACAAAGTATGCGAAACTAAACTCATTAATAAAAACAATTCAATGTGAACTTCTAAAATCAACATTATGATTTCCCAAAATCTGGAAGTCATCACGCACAACACACTAACATCGTTGATCAAATTCTAAACAAGAGTATTGCTAAGAAGCTAAAATAACAGAAAGGTTTAGGTTAACGCCTGAAGACTTCTTTCAAGACATCAAGCATGAGGACAAGATCCAGTCCAAGCTAGAAGATTAGCTCACTCCTGAAATCCCGTGTGTAATGAAGAGGGCTGAGTTGCGGTTTGATATGAATAACGACGGTTGTTTGCTTGCACTCCACATATACACAGAAGAAACATACAATTAGGGGTCATTACAAAACACAGTACTGAGTAGGTATCATCGGCCAACTCACAATAGAAAATATTATAATATCAAATAATATCATAAATCAACTACAATCTCAACATGTAGCAACAACCAGTTTCTATACTCATTAATCAGCACCCGCCAAGTCAACACCCATGAGGACTCAATGCCTCAATGCCAAACCATTTGGAATAAGGTTCGTAGAATTGAGTATATACATCTTTCAATATTCATTCTTTGTTTCCTCTTGTGTCGGTACGTTGACACTCTGAATTCCCCTAATTCTCCACGTGTCCCGGTTCGTGACACCCTATCCCCTAATTCTACGTGTCGGTTCGTGACACCCCAAAGTCCCCTTATTCCCTAATTCTAACGTGTCGGTTCGTGACACCCGTCCCCTAATTCTTCTACGTGTCGGTTCGTGACACCTGATCCCCTAACCTCATCACTTTATTTCATCAACCCTTCTTTTTAATACCAAGGCCATCATCAAGTCCTCATAACAAGGTAGAATAAGAATTTCTTCAAGATTAAGATTCACAATAGCTATTCATCATGCTATTTTTTCGACAATTTATCTCACATTCAACAGCATACAATTAAGCTATCGAAGGGTTTCAAATACTCCCAATACAATATCATTCCTATTAGGTTACACAATAGTATGAAAACCATAACCTACCTCCCCCTGAAGCTTCGTTATCAAGCAAGCAATTCCTCAAATTCTTGTGGTCTCTCATTCTCTCTTGTTCGTGTGCTCTCTCTATTTTCTGTCTCTCCTTTTTCTTTACTATTTTTCTTATTTCAAACCCTCTTCTCTTTTACCCTAATTAACATATAATTAAGTATACTAAGGATGCACTAATAACCCCCTACTTAACTTAGGTTACCATCTTTTAACCCCAATTAATTAAGCCTTATTAACATTAACCCACCACTTTATAATTACAGCAGGAAATATCCCAAAACGGACGCCCGCTTAAAACATAACAAACTCCGACCCAGCCTGGATTTCGCAGACCTGTGATACAGTCGTGTTCTCTGCGACGTCCCGTCCTGCTGTCCGTGCCACGATACAAGAAACTCGATTTTGATGAATGGCCTTTGACGGTCCCGTCGTGGACACGACGGTCCCGTGGGCCTGCCATTCTCGTTACGTTCAGAAATGCTTCTCAGTACCCAAATTTTATAAATTCTAAGTTTTTTTTTGGAACGTGACCCCCTCGACGGTCCGTCGTGCCCATGACGGTCCATCGTTGGGTCCGTCGTCTCAGACAGTTTTTTTCCAGAAATAAAAATCTCTGCTCAAAAACGCTAAACAGGTCGTCCATAGATAACCAATTTACCCATCGGTTCGTCCTCGACGATCAACGAGAAGAAAACAACAGATGGTAGGATCCCGAATCTTTAACAGGTGTGGGGATCTTTTCTTGCATATCAGTCCTTCCTTCCCCATCAGTCTGGTCTGCTCGCTTCATTAGTGTATACTTGCCTCTGTCTAGCCGTTCTTTTTTCTCCGTCTCTGCTCTGCTTGGACGGGGGGGTGTTGTCCCATATTCCCCCCCCCTTCATGGCTGCCCTCAAGCAGACGGAAAAACGAACTGTACAATCCGCCACAAGGGACCTATTTTTAGTTCGGGAATGCGATGTTGCCCGCGAATTTTGTTTTCTTAACTTGCTGCGGTGGCAGGGGAGTGCATACTTTCAAACGTACTGAGGGATGTGGACAGACGCTCCCATCGAGCCTGATGAAGATGGCTACCACGCTATGAGAATACACCCGAGACGGGTATCTACGGTGGGGCTTTTTCGTGGCGTCGGTGGCCGAGGGTTATCGCTGCAGGCGTGTGCGGCCGTCCAAGTTCAAGGGTAGATGAAGGTGAGTATCGAAGGGAGAAAAACGCGGGAGCGGATAGGGCGGGTGCTCGGTGAGTGGCTAGATGACGTAGGGGGTACCCGGGGCCGTTCCTCGAGATCTCGGGAAGCAGGGGGTTTTAAGTGGAAAAAGAATAAGTGTGTGGTCTGGTGGGGGTGTGGAGGCAGCGGGGGGGGTGGAAGAAAGAAATGGGGCCGGTTGGGGAGGGAAGGGAGAGGCTAAGGAAAGAGGTGGGGGTGGGAGATGAGGAGTAGGGGGAGGACTGGGGGGGAAGGTGCGACGTCGGGGTAGATGGGGTGGCTCTTGCTGGGTTTGGGATTTAGTGTTGGTGGCGGAATGGTGATGTGTGGCCTGTGGGGGAGTGGGGTGACAGAGAGAGGGTTAGTGGTTTATAGTGGGTGGAGGAGGAGTGTGGCGAGTGAGGGGTGATTGGGGGGACTTGGAGTAATGGATGGGGGGGGGTGGTGTGGGGAAGATGTGTGGAGGGGGGATGGGTTGGTATGGAGGCGAAGGGAGAGGAAGGGGCGGGGGGGGGTGTTGGGTTGTTTGGATAGGTGGAGAGGGGGGGGGAAGAGTGGGGGGAAAGATAAGGGTGGTGTGGCGGTGAGAGTGTTGGTGAAGACGCGGTCGTATGCGGGGGATAGGTTATAGGGGCCGGAGGATGGCGCTGACCGAGATTGGGAGGGTCGAGCAGCCGCTGGGGATAGTGGGTTGTCGAGTTGTGAAAGGACAGTGAACTTGGTCAACGAGCACGGGTCGTAATGGGAATCGCGAGGTTTTTTGAGTCGGGAGACTGTTTGTGAGATGCAAGGGGGTGAAGTCTATACGTAATGGGCAGTAAACGGGTAAATGTGCGGGATAGTTTAGGGGTGCTAGGTGCAGGGGGGTGCAAGGATTGGTGTCAGAGGGGCTGGTGGGGTAGTACGGTGTTGCTCACTAGTGGAGAGGTGGGGAGTAATGGGTCGCAGTATGATAGGAGGGAACGAGTGCCTCCTAGGTGAGACACGAGGGTGAGGGGTGGGAGTAATGGCAAGAGATAGTAGAGTCGAGGTGTGGGCAATGGTGAAGGATGGGGCGAGGCGAGGGGGGGTGTGGGGGCGGGGAGCTAGGGTTTAGTGAGTGGGGGGGGGATGTGTTACAGGGGGAGTTTGAAGGGGAGCCGCATAGAGGGAGAAAGTATGGCCAGTCCGTGGGGGGGGAGGAAGGCTGGGGGGGGGAGTGGTCGGCCTGGGGGAAGCGGATGCGGTTCGGGGAGATTGGCTTCAAGGATAGTGGGGTTTCGGCCTGGGGTTGAAAGAGGGGCGTATGGGTGGTTGAGGTGTCACCAGAAACCGTAGTTGGTGTCTCCGGTGGAGACAGTTAATGAAATTTCAGCGGTCGTGCTTGGGGAGGGGGTTGGGGTTACTGCGAGGGGGGGCTGGCGATACTTGGAGTATTGGAGGTTATTTGGCGGTTGGGTGTGGGAGGGAGGCTCGTTGTGTGGTGCGCTGGGAAAATTAGGGGGATAAGTTGGATTTCTATATTTTTGAGCGGTCGCCCCAAGGGCCGATTGATCATGGGGGGGGGGTATATTTTTCTCAAGGTCGTCGTTTTGTCGTTTCAGAGGATCCCGGGAGATGAGTGTAAGGAGGGTGTGATGGGAGCGGATGAAAGCGAGTGACCCGTTAAGGTGTGTGGAGGGGGGCCAGGGGAGAGGGGGCGCATTGGCGCCAAGAGTTTCGGTCGGACCGGGGCAGACGGAAGCCGGTCGGCCCTTGTTTATGCCTATCCAATATCTTGGTGCGAGTCGGGGGGGGCTACGGGCTAGAGATTCCAGAAGCGGTTCTTGCTTGCTGCTCGCTCCGCCGCCCGAGTGCTATATTGTTTGGGCCCTCTTAGCGTGTTAAGGGGGTAACAAGGGGGGTGTGGTTTAATGTGAAAAAGTGGAGGTCAGGAGGGCGGGTTGTGCCCTTACCCTTGAGGTATGGGAATGGGAACCGGGTCGGGACCGCAATCATGGTGCGCGGGGGGGCTATGCAAGGGTCGTTCGCGAGGCGTTGAGGGTTGTAGGTGTGGGTAGGGGTGGTTACATGCATGATGAGTGGTCCTTGCCATAGACGATTGCAGATTGGGAGTACGGCCAGGCGTATTGTGTTGTGGCCGGAGGGAGCGATTAGGGGGTCGTAGGCTTCTTGCAGGGTTGTTGCCAGTGCGTCGCCCGAGGAGGGGAAGATGGGGGGGTATGGGGCTCCTGTGATTAGGGTGATGTCTGTGTTGGCAGAGTCGTTCTTTGTTACCTCCGTTGAGTGTGTATTGTCGGGTTCATCACCTGTGGGCACATGAGGTAGACGCAGAGTGGTGGAGCGGGCGAGAGGGTATGGGTTGAGGTTGAGTCAGTCGGAGGGTTGGGGTGGGGAGAGCGCAGTTGTGGACGTGGCTATAAAGGTGGGTGTGTGGGAATGGAGATAGGGGGGGGTAGGGTTTGGAGAGGGAGTGGGGGCTGGGTGGGCGGGCGGAGGTTTTTGGGGAGTAGGAAGGTGGGGCTAAGATAAAAGGGGGGTTAAGTAACGGAGAGAGGCACGGGGTGGGGATGGGAGGTAGATATGGGTGCAGTGCACGGAGTAGAGGAGGTGGGGGGTGAGTGGGGGAGGGGTGTCCCTAAGGAAATGCGGCATCTATTCACGTGTCGCGCGGGGAGGTGGATGGGGAAGTTGGTTAGGAGCAGCGGGGTAAAAAGAATGTAGTGTATTGGGAGGGTGTGGTAAGTGTAGTAGGGGGGGGTTTGTAATGAGAGGGGCTGGGAAAGTCCTGGGTCGGGGGAGTGTGGTGGGTGGGGACGGGGGTGAGAGGGGAAAGTGCCTCTAAGTCATCTGTTTTTTTGGGTCTTCAGGAGAGCCTCAGTAGCCTTCCCCGTGGTTACGGCCTGAGGGATGAGGTGGCGGGGCCGAGTGCGGTAGGGCTTGCCGTTGTGTCTGGTCTTCGGTTCTGTTGTGGCGGGGGGAGGGGGGGAGGTGGGGTGGAGGGGGTGTCTAACGTTCATCGGGGGGCATGTCATCGGGGTGGGTCTAGAAAAGGGGGGGGGGGTGGGGGGCTGGCGCCGGGTTGGGCGAGCAACCTCAACCGGGCTCTTTCCAGCGCTGCCGTTGGGTAGGGGTTAGCTCTTGGGGATTGTGGGTTGGGGGGGGTGGTCGGTGGGGGGAAGTGCGTGGGGGGGTTGGGGGTGGAGCGGGGGGGTGGGGCGGGGTGTGGTGGTGATGGGGGGTGTTGGGGGGAGGGGGGTTACCTATCCTGAGGGATTCGATTCTCTGACTCGGTTCCATGCTTGTTGCTTAAAAGCTCCTCTCTCGGTAGGGGATAGTTTCCCAAATGACCAACACGAATTTCGTATCCAGTTACCTTCTCGAGTGGGGGCTCAGTCATCTTCGCAGGTACTTTAGAGTCATTGAATCGCTTTCATCGGGGAAATCTGGGAGACCTTTATTTCCGGCGTAGGTACGAGGGTTCTTGTAGGGTGACTGAGGTTTGAAATGCAGTACTAAGTCCACCCTTATCTACCATAAGTTCAGCATGCAATGTCTCCAAACTTATAAGTAAACGCGTCCGTCTATCTGATATGATGGACATGTGAACTTCCATGCAATCGAACGAACTTCTTTGAGATGTAAAAGTTTGCTAACTTCTTCTCTGCATGTAAGTCACACCTTAACCGGAATGTGACCCTGATCCAGACTTGTTTATCTTGTCCACAATCGAAAACCCAAAATATATTCGAATTGTCGCCCAATTTCTTTGTTAGATACGCAACGCACGAAGGTCCATTGCAGAAATCTCTCGAAAAGGCTGGGGATATGGGAAGGATTCCCCTAGTGTCGAGGAGCTTGGTAGGGAGGTGGGTGGAGTGGAAGAGGGAAGCCAAAAGCGACGTGTCTAGGTGACGGAAAGGAGGGATGGGGGGAGGTAGAGTTGAAGGGAAGATGGGGGGCGAGGGAAGTGAGGAGGAAAGGGAGTAGGATAGGTGAGGCTGAGAGAGTGTGGGGTAGCAACAAAAAGGTTCCAGCGAAGGAGAGGATCTGATTTGTGAGGTTGGGATAGGGCTAGGGCGGCGCGTTCCGGGGCCATGTGTTTCTGTTTTCTAGTTGTGGGGGGCCTTCTTGCACGTTGTTTCAGCAGGGGGACTCCAGCAGTGGGAGGGGGAGTTTTATCAGATGGTTGGTTTGAGGTGGATTCCCAACACAGATAGTTTTGGTAAAGGAGTGGCGCGTTTAGTGGGGGACGACGTGGGCGTTGTTGCCGCCGTTGAGTGATTAGTCGCAATCTGAGTTTGCTGGGTGTTGGTGTTCATCCTGTTCCCTCGATATTTTGCCAGAAACACGCGTGGGTTGATGGTGGGTTTATCTATCCGCTTTTGTGGCCGGAGCTTGTTGTTTCCGTCCGCCCGGGTTGTATCCCCCCTTTGGATGCCTTGTCAGCCGTATGTCCGTGAGAGTGCTCAGCGGTGGTGGCTGTAGGACCCACACGGGGCTTATCGGCTCCAGGCCGCTTGTTTTCGGGCGATGGGCAGAATCCAGAGTTGAGGGAGAGAGAAGAATGTACCTTCTTTAAGCGGGGGGGATCACAACGGTAAAAGGGTACGTGTGCGGTCATGACGGTGTCTTGATTGGTTTGTGAGAGTTGCCTTGACGAAAGGGGGGGAGCGATATGTGGAATCCTGAAGGTTACTGGTGTGTCTTCAGTCCTCTGATGATGCGGCTTGAACTAGTGAGCCTCTTTGAAAGAAAGGTGTGTATCGCAATCGATCAACCCTGGGCACTACATGACCCTCCTTTAATTCTCAAGACACCTTCTTTCTGCATTATAGCTCTGTTAGTCCTCTCCTTAAACAACATATCCTGGTAAGAGTTGCGTGCTTCCTTATTTTCTCAAGATGAGATGGACCTATACGCCCCTGTAGTTGTTTCGCATGGTTGATCTTGTTAAGAACGAGAAGATCTCGACCTCCACACCTGGCCCAATTTGGTGAGGGCGTCCTATAAACTGTGTAATGGGCTAAACTATCCATCTCCCTTCTTTTTCTACTTAAATCATCGTCTTCTCCAACAGTTATCCTTTGCTCCCGGATGCTACAAGATAGTACGTCAAATCCTTCAGTAGTTTCCACCATCCACCTCCATGAGGTGTCTGCAAAAATTGAACATCTCATCTGAGTAAGACATACTGTATACTTACATGAGTTCGGCAGATAGTACCTTCACACTTAACCTCCATATAGATAGTTTCTCCATTGCTTTAAAATGGCAAACATGTTGAGAGAAGAGATTGCCCCCCGCATGTTGCGTTTGCGGCGTGCCCACCGTATCTCATAATCGTGGGGTCGGTAATTACGTTCATGCACTTTTAAATTTCCAAGTCCTCAGCTCCATACGCAATACCTTTTTCTCATTTCTTATGCCGCCTTCACCCAAGCCATCATAGTGATCAATCGTTCAATAAAACAATTAATTTCTTCCTTAAACCCGTCGTATCTCAATCTCTTTTTTCCAGGTCCAGATAGGTTGTGTTAGTTAGCAGGTCTGAGTCATCTGAAAGCTTTCCTCACATTCATCCGACCATACAAATGGAACATTCCGCTTAGTCCAAGTTCGTTGTTTGGGAAGCAATTAGACAGATCCCTTGACATCGACGGTAGTAACTGCTAAACCAACCAAGCTTCTTATTTCTGACACCATTAGGTAGGTCCTTACCTATTCTTTGCACGTACGTTGCGCTCTTTAGAAGGATCACATTAAATACTCCATCCTTAGAAACCACGTGCCCCAAAAGGACACTGAATCTCACCGAAAACTCACACTTGGAGAATTTGGCATAATGCGTTATCTCTTAATCTCTCCCTCAAGCATTTGCCAACACAATTCTCAAATTGCGCCTCATTTTTCCTTCTTACTCTTGGAGTATATCAATATATCATCACTAAATACAATACAAGCAGATCCAGATATGGCTTAAAAATCCCTTCATCAGCTCATGAAAGCAGCAGGGGCATTCGTTAATCCAAAGGACATTACCAAGAATCATAATGCCCGATACCTTGTTTTCGAAAGCAGTCTTTTGGCACATCTACTGCCCGTATTTTCATTGATGATAAACCATACCTCAAGTCAATCTTAGAGAAGACACAAGCACCTTGTAACTGGTCTAACAAGCATCAATGCGCTGGAAAGGATCACCTGCTTAATAGTTACTTTATTTAGTTGCCGGTAATCTATGCAACACCGAAGGCATCCCATCTTTCTTCTTTACAAACAAAAACAAGGAGCACCCCAAGGGGTATGCGCTTGGGTCTAATGAAGCCTTTGCTCAACAACTCTTGATTTGAGCCCTTTAACTCTCTAACTCAGCTTGAAGCCAGTCTATAATGGGGTGTATAAATGGGGCGATACCCGGTTCAAGATCTATGCAGAATCATATCTGCTGATCAGTGTGGCATGCCCAGGAAGGTCGCAGGAAACAACATCTAAAACTCACTCGTCGGCGGACTAATCGAAAGAGACCCGACTAATGAAGGTACTTGGGTAGTAATCATCCCGGATTGTGTTCCAAGAAGCTCAACAACCCTTACTAACCATTCTCTTAGCACGAAGAAAGGAGACCATACGAACGCGGATTGGCAGTGTATTCACCCTCCCACATGAACTGCATTCTGTCCCAAGGCTTGTCTAAACGTCAACAGTTTTATCATTCAATCCATGATCGCAGAAATTCGGATAAAGGCCAAGTCATACCCCAATTACATCAAAATCAACCCTTCTCTAAGATAACCAGTCCCTACCATAAGTATTACTCCCCCAAAAGTCACAAACAGACCTATATACTTTTGCAAAACTATCAAGACTCACCCACGCGCGGGGTTAGAAACACGAATAGGCCATGTCAAGCCATTCACAAGGTAAATTAAGAACATTAGCATATGCGGAAATCCTAGAAAATGTGAATCTAGGATCAAACAATACGAAGCCATGCATCACAAACCGAATATGACTGTGATGACAGCATCAGATGTCCTCAGCCTAAGATGCCCATGGAAATCGTAACCGTGGGCCCCATTACTTGTCTGTCCGTGTGCCCCTACCATGTGTGTTGTAGTGGCTCCAGTAGGAGGAAGTATTCCCCTCCGCGCGGGAGGTGTGGCCCGCCCCGCCCTTTTTGGTGACCACCATTACCCTCGGCCCACCACGTCCTCACAGAATGCCGTCCTCTACCATGACCACGCTCTACCTCTATCTATGGGGGTCTATAACTCTGTTTTGGACAATACCTCTTGATATGCCCGTCTCCCCACACCCATAACACTCTCTGGATTCACGCATAGTCTCTCAGAGACGGTTGAAACTGGTCTGAGGTGACCCCAACTACATTCTGTAATGAAGACTGAATTGTTCGGACTGATAACCTCCTGGAACCCTATCCCCTAGATAAGAACCTAAACTTAAACTCACCTTCCTTTCGAAACCTTTTTTGATGTCGTTTTGCCATTGTGAAGTCATCCGAGCTCACTCCCTCTACCCTAATCACGACGTCTAACCACTTCTTGGCAAAGATTTGCTGTGGCCGCTACCTGTAAAGCTGAAATTCGCAACTCTGTCTCAAGCCCTTCCAAAACGCGAAGCCCCCTCTTGTGGACTGAAACATGTTTGTGTGGCTAACGGTATAATTGCTTGAAATTTAGCCTCATATGTATTACCCGACATCCAACCGGGGCTTGCCTAGGTGCTCAAAACTCATCCCTTTTCCTATCCCTCAAGTCCGGGGATATACTTCGTCCATAAACAAGCCTCGAGAATGATGCCCAAGTCAGGTAGGTGGTCCTCGGTTGGTTGACACTGCAACTTGTTATGACTCGGCCACACGTTTGGAACATTTGGCGTTTCCCTTGAAATTGATATATGTCACAACTTAACGACAAAACCGTTTTCCACATACCCTATCTTATGTATTAAAATCATCACTCCAACCAGAATTCTTATCATTCTCGATATTCAGCGACCCATTGAAGACTTGAGGTTTCAATTTCAAGACTTACTGAAAAGTTCATGCTTTATCATTTTGTCATTAGGCCTGTGGGGTCCTTCTAGGAAACGTTCCTATTTCCATGAGGCCTCCATGCGTTTAGCCATATTAGCCCGCCTGTTGTACCGGCCGGAACCTGGGTTGCTGTGCGTAAAACACTGGATGTGTTTGACCTGATCATGATACCCGTTAAGATAAGCAAGAACCCGATTGATCTCATTTCTGGGGTAGGTTGGGTTGCAATCCTCATTCTGGCACTTGTGTTTTCCTGCATCATTCTCCACCATCCTCTGCCCGTTCTCCACTTATTACTACTCTTCTCTTGATTACTTCTTGGTGATCCTCGCTGTCTTTGGAGGAGTGCACCTCCCTAGTATGATAATCTATGTCTCGTCCCGATGTAAAGTCCTCTAGAGACGTCCTCTTCCTCGGGGGGGTCCCCTCCCTCTACCCACAACGGGTTTCCTCTTTTTCCTTTTCTCTTCCGCTCTATCTCATCCCCAATTTTGCTTTCTCCGGGGGTCTTACGCCCCCTTTTCCCGTTGCTGTGTGACGTAGTCGTTTGTGCTCTAGTTCTAACCAGCTTGCTGAAATAGAGTAAGATGTCAATACCATTTGATCACCGAGATCCAATTGGACCCAAGTAATGCACGAAAGAACCGAAAGGAACGGCATGAATTTTCCTAAAGTCTTAATAGCCTCTCAAAGAAAAGAAGGCGTCCCCCCTAAACCGTCCTTAAAGACTCTACTATCCGGTTCTGTGTTGATGAGGACCAACGACCTAATTCCTCTGATACAAGTTTGTCACGACCCAAAACGAGCCCGCGACTGCACCCACACTACCCTCCTCGTGAGCGACCAACCAATCTATCCCTGACATTTCAATAATAATATCAACAGAAAGTACTCGGCAAGACTTCAACTCCATTATACAAACAATTCAATAACGTCTAAATTCAACAACTATTCTTTTCCCCAAAATCTAGAATCCCATCACCACCATAACATCTATGATCAAATACTAAACTAAGAGTAGTGCTAAGAACTAAATAACAAAGCTAGTCTAATGCCGAACTTCAAGACTCAGCCATGAGGAAAAGATCCGTCCAAGCTAAGCATTAGCTCCACTGAAAGTCCGTTGTATGAAGACGGGCTAAGTTTGCGGTTGATTGAATGACGACGGTATGTTGGCTGCCTCCACATCTACAAAGATAGAAAATACAATTAGGGTCAGTATCAAAACACGCTACTGAGATGTATCATCGGCCAACTCAAAAAGAAAACAGTATATATCAATAATATCATAATCAACTACAATACGCAACTGTAAGTCGACAACAAGTTCTATACGTCATTATAAGCACTCGCCAAGTTCACCCCTGAGGACTCAAGCCTCAATGCCATAAACCCATTTGGGAATTAGGTTCATTAGATTGAGTTATAACATCTTTCAGAGATTCATTATCTTTGTTCCTCTGTGTCGGGGGGGTTTTTTAACGTTGACACATGATCCCTAATTCTCGTGTCAGTTCGTGACATCCCCGAATCCCCTAATATCTACCGGTGTCGGTTCTGTGACCAAACCCGCCCTCCCTAATTGCTACGTGTCGGTTCGTGCACCCGTTCCCCTAATTCGAACGGTGTCGGTTCGTGACACGCCGCTCCCCTAAGTCTATGTGTCGGTTCGTGACACCACCCAGATCCCCCTAACCTCAGCACTTTAGTTTCATCAAGCTTCTTTTATACCAAGCAATCTCAAGTCTCATAACAAGGTAGATTAGGTTTCTTTCACAAGATTAAGATTCAATAGGTTCATCATGCTTGGATTTTATCACAATTGTATAATCACATTCATAACAACATACAATAAGCATATAGAATGGTTTACAATACTACCCCATCCATATCTTTTCGCTATTAAGATTTACTACAAGTATGAAAACCATAACCTACCTCCACAAAAGATGCGTATCAGCACGCACATTCCTCAAATTCTTTCTGTCTCTTCGTTCGTTGCTCTCTCTTTGTCTGTCCTCTCCTTGTTTTTTCTATGTTTCTTATTCAAACGCCGCTTTCTTTTACCCTATTAACAACATATAATTAAAGTTAAAAGACATGGCACTAATGAACCCACTAATTAAACTTTAAGGTTACCTCTTTTTACCCCAAGTAATAGACTTTTATTAACATTAACCCACCACTTTATAATTAAGCATGATATTCAACACGCCCCTTCATAAATTCAGAAAATCCGATCCACATCTTGGATTTCGCAGCCTGTGACGGGCCCGTCCGTCCTGTGACGGGCCGCGGCCTGCTGACGTGCCGTCCTGCTGTCCGTCACACACAACAAAACTAAACTCGATTTGAGTGAATGGCCTGTTACTTTCCGCGTGTACACGACGGTCCCGCCCTTCCCGATTCCTTCGTTGACGGTCAGATAGCTCTCTCCGGGAGGTTACCCCAAATTTTCTAATTTTCTAGTGTTTTGTGAATTGAGACCCCCCTCACGGGTCCGTCGTGCCCATGCGGTCCGTCGTGGGTCCCGTCGTCTCATCCAGGTTTTTCCAAAAATAAAATCTGCTCTCAAAACGACTTAACAGTCGTTACACCCAGGGGTCGAAGACCTAGGGGACTTGGAGACCCATCCCCAAACCCCCCCACTAAGGTGGATAGACCAACGGACCCTAGTGTCCAACTTGATAGGTTGTTTGTCTTTTTCAGCTCCGAAACTGGCCTGTTGACCCACGACCAAGACCAACGGGCGTGGACTGATGAGCCCGCTCTTGTAGGTCCCTTCGTAGGTCACTATTTTGGTTGTTTTGGGTCATATTTTGGGGTAGGCTTAGGGTCCTCTCACAGACCCTTGTTTGTTTTGTTGGTTTTGGGGGGATGATTCGTACCTTGCCATTAAACCCCTAACCACCATCATCTTAGGTAATAGAATAAGGTTATACACATATCAAACACAAAACTCGACATAAGGTTCTATTTCACCTTACTCTTGTTTCCTGGGTGTTTACACTTAATTCATGTTATAATCGAATTGATTGAATTTCTCTTAATGCCGTCATCATACATTCTTGAGGCAAAATATTTAGGGAATGAACTTTTTGAGACATATCATTTACAAAACTTGTGTAAACTAGTCATCTTAAATTAACCCTTCACAGAATTGAGTGCGAAACAAATCAAAACATCAAGGGTTTGAATCTATGTATTTGAACATCCTTATAAAAAATCTATTAAAATGTACATGCATAACCCCTTAGAATAGATTGAATCACTAACATTTTTTGATATAAAGTTTAACATCATCTTGTGATTCGATAAAGTATTTCATAAATTTATTCACAATTGCACTAAATATTTTTATGTCTATCTCCTGAATCTCATTTTATAAAGATATGTTTGAAAAATTAAATCATCAATCAAATCACTACCCAATACTCATCTCAATCTAATGGAATTGCAGAAATAAACTTGTACTTTCAAGGAAATGAGGATTTTTTTTACTTATAAATTCAGTTTTAACACAAAACTGTTTGGGGGGAACTATCCTTACTGTGAAAAGAAAAACTCAAGTAAGTACACACAACAAGAACATATTTTTTCCATATTACAAATGGAAAAAAGATAGCAAAACTCAATTTGAAATTTCAAAATGTAGGGGTGTCTAGCAACAATACAAAGTGCTATACCAATGATCAACATAGGACTACGACTGTGACTTTTTAGTCATTTGAATATGGTCATATAGTACAAGAATGGCATCAATAGTATTTATATAATGAGAAGGTCCTGATTATTTTATACCCCTATACGATGACTATGATGCATCTATTTGGATGTTAATTTCTCTAGCTGCAGTATACGTTCTTGAAATCCGTCCAATGATATTAAAATTTTCTTTTGAAATGGAGAATTAGAGGAAAAAATGTACATTAAATTGCCCAAGGTCTTTGTAGTCCCTCTAGAATGCACAACAATAAGAGGTTTTTGGTCTGCAAATTCTATTTGAAAAAAAACGACCAGCGAATATTGGAATATGAGTAACGACACTTCTAACATAAAAATTCCTAAGATATGCTTGATACGAAGTTTGATATGAAAGATTTAAAGTTACACTTTGTTATTGGAAATGTGATTCGTAGAAACTTCTTATCTCTATAGTTGTCGTATCTCGATTATCAATGCAAAAGGTACTGAAATTTCAAGTGCTTGCAGCTTCAAAAGTTACAGAACCCCCACTCTATGTGAATGTTTATCACATTAAGAATAGAGAGAAACGACCTTCCTCAATTGAGGTGGCCAGATTGTTAATGAACTATATGTCGTCATGAACTAGCGCAGCGACCTGAAACTACCCTTCACTCATAAGTAAACTTAGTCAATAAACTAGTATCCCATCATATTACTGAATGATAATTAGAAAGAGTTTATCATATACTTAGATTGACAACTACTTACACTATTCTTTTGCTTTACAACCCCAAAAATATCGATTTTGATGGATAGGTAGTAACGTAAATTGTGATGATTTCGTCACTTAAAGTAATTATCTACGTGGATAGGTGTTTAAGTATTGTGTCGGCAGGCAATTGATATCTCCAACAACACGTATAGATCTCTTCAGGATGGAGTCTAAAGTCACAATCTTATATAAGATAGGTGAAGAAGTTGAATGATTCCAAAATGTCTTAGAAAATATTTCATTTTGGTCCAAATTGATGCGCACTATATCATACATGGTGGTAGTCAAAATGGAATAGAAAGGGTTGGTAATATTACATATAATGACAATTTGCATCACATATAACAAAGACACAACTCTCTTACACAACTACTCTCTAGTGGAATTATCACAATTCACAATATAAAGTAAAAGAATAATGTGTCAAATCCACTTACAAAAGTCCTAATTAGAGAGGGAGTTGACATATCGTCGATTGACTGGAATGGGCTTATGGACGACGAAAAGTCACTGTGGAGTAAAATCTACCTAGAATAATGGAGATCCCAATATAAAGGTTCAAAGAGATAACCACCAAGGTCCTAATGACGGTTTAACATTGCTAAAACATTATTTTAGTAATTCAATCTAATACTGAGACATGTTTAGATAACAAGGATAAGAATAGGGCTTTTTATCGGTTTCTATGTTGATAATAAGCTATATCACAAATGTCTGTAACTCTGGTACAAACAAATGCAGCGAATCTTCTATATAAGTGTGAAGCATATGTCGACCAAGGAGGAATTCAAGTAAGTCCTCATCTTTACACACTTATAACAAAGACATTCATTCTTTATGTATAAAACAAAATAATGAGGACCAAAAAAATTTCGATTGTTGATTGTGGGACTTATATTGTATAGGTATACACAAAAGTTCAACAGTTAAAAGATGTCAAATCTACCGATTGAACGAGCATATTAAATTTACATTCTCTACAAAAAGTTGAAATGGATACCTACTTATCTAGATGTAATGAATTCTTACTTACGAGATAGACAAGTGTTTTATGAATATGTTTTAACAATTGTTGTTCCCTATTAATGTGGGGAATTGTTGGGTTTAAGCAATGTGTGAATGGGGGATCAATTAGAGAGGATATGAAAAGTCATTTCTCCCATATTGGTAGAAAAAAATTATCATTATATCAAGAAGTACTAACTTTAGCTTCTAACTGATCAAGTGAAACAAGTTCCTCCTAGCGTCTGTCGTCGATTTTGTCACCGTTTCACGCGTATTCAAAATTAGACAAATGATATGATTGATAATTTTTTTTGGTTTGAAGTTTATATAATTCAACGCATTAATAATTTCCTTTGCTCTTATTTTGTAGATATTATTATTAATAAAGTTTTTCGATCTGCTATATTTGGGTGTATGATATCGTGTTGCTTTTTTCGTTTAAATTATCAAAAATGGAGGGTTTATCCACACTCTTTAATGTTTATCCGTTTCAGTCTTGGTAGAAAATTAAGTATAACACCTTCAGGTCAATAGTGAGGGTTATAAATTCCTTAAGGACACGCAGTGGGTTATGTTGAATCGGACAAATTTATTTTTTGTATTTATGTTTATGTTTTACTAACATGAATACAGAAGAAAACATTTTCAACTTTGCATTTAAGTCGTCATAGTTTATAATGATATTTTTAATGACAAATGTGTTCGTCCTCGTATAGCGAGCATCTTTCTCTTATGTATATTATAAATGTAGTATTTGTGTATATCGTTACAACCTTCTATATCCCTCACGTTTGGGGTTTAAATCACCAGCTTCTTCAAGTATCCTGAAAGGTGAAAGACTATAATCAAATAATCTCTGTTAATAATATATACTGATGAAATAAAGTTTCATCAGGGTTAACCTTTATTTAATACATTACTTGTAGCTTATGCGATCTTGGTACTAAAACATTCAATCTCAAAATTATTTAATCTCCAGCTAAATATATGGTATATTTTCAAATTTAATAAATAATCATTAATTTTTAAATGAACTTTGACAATGAGTTCTTGTATAAAATAATCTCCCAAATGATTGCAAAACAAACAAACGTCTTCTGTAAAACCAAAGAAAGAAATAATGGCTCATTCATAATCTCTACCACTACATTACAAGAATAGATCCATTAAAAGATTAACAAGTTCAAAGCATGAAAGACAATGTAAAATTACGAATATTTTGATTGTTATCCAAACGATTGACCGTCGGGTATAATTCTATAAATATCATCCTGAATCTACCTCTAAGCACAAGTTAAACATGTTAACCATGAATGGCCACAATGACTTTTACCCTTCGTGATGCTTTTCGGGTATCATAAGTTCTTCATACAAATCCAATAGCTCTGCTACATCAACATCATTAGAAGGTTCAACAATCACAGTTGAAAGTGAAGGAGAATATGACAATTATTTCTTTAATATAATGAATCCCTCAAACTATCTTAATTCCATAAATTCAAGCTTCTCAAATTGTTGGTCAATACACTTTAGATCTTCAAGATAATGCTTAATTTCAACGATATTTTTTTTCTCTCATGTTGTTGAAAATCTATAGAATTTCAAAAAAAATTGTTAGTAACTTTTGAAAATTGTAACATGTAAAAATTTATTACATTAAGGATTACAAATTCCATTACTATAAAATACTACTAGTAGACATTTTTAATTTGTATAACCTAATATTGCTAGAGCATAAAATTCATTACATTGTCGATACGTGTATACGTTAAACTCTAAAAATATAAAGTGTTTAAATTATATACAATGACAATGTAAAATGTGTTTACTCAATCAAGCCACTAAAATTATCTATTGGTAACAAAAATTACCTACTACTTCACCTAAAGGTAACCCACTATCAATGTAATATTATAACTTAAAGTTGATGGTTAAATTATAAATGTTCAGATACATTACATCTATTTCTAGTGAACACAAATTGGGAGAAGGTCCAATCAAGGAAGAAACATCACAAACATGGTTTAGATGAAGAAATGACACACACCACGTTACATACTCCAAATGGTAGGACTTTGATTGATCCCAAACCTCTTTGGGAAACATGTTGACCACCCAAATTGTTTATAAACTAAAATAAAGGCAAAATACATTATGAGAAGTTTGTAATAAAAGAATATTGAAGTATGTTTTATAATAGAGTAACTGAATACGAGAATTTAATCCAACAAGCCTTGTTAGTTTAATCACAAAGGAAGGAGATGTGACCATGTAATGATACCTATCTTCTTCATTATTTAAGATTCTTCATGGACTAAAAGTCGCCTTACATTGATAAATTTAATAATTTAACAATTCCTAAAACGTTATTCTATCATTAAGGATTCATAATTTATTTCCTAGAGCATATAGGTAACAAATGAACATAATTCAAGCATGAACGTTAAGGATAAAAAAACAAAAAAGTAAACGGGTGGTGGTAGCAAGACAGAATTTTGTTTGCTGGGAGAAATTTTAAGGAGCTCCAAGGTTTGTTATTCGAGGTATATGGGCAAAGCTTTGGGGAATTTCAAATCCGATGTATATATGGAATAATGCTTTGGCGGAATGTGGTATAACTATGAAACATGTGATATCTAGACAAGTGAAAGATGAACAATGAAATATACAAAAAATAATATGCATAATGCTTGCTTTTGTGAGTTTTTAGGCTAAGTTCTTTGACACATTTAGTTTAACATCCAGAATATTTTTGTAGCTAAGACTCAAGCCATTCTTCGGTTTGAGTAAGATTTTAAAAATAAATTTAATATTTTCTTAATTGTTCAAGTTATTAGAGTTAGCACCATGAGTTAAAAAAAAAGAACTAAGGAGAATTTATCCAAGTTGTTCGAAAGTTCATTTATGTTTTGGGTCAACTTCAAACAACATGAATTAAGCCAAAGGATTAGGAAAGGAGACCCATAATAAGATAGAAATAAGAGTCCCTCTTTCGAACTCCACTGAGTTTTGTGAGAGCGAGTGCGGAAAGAGGGTTGATATCCCGTTTGAGCTTCGGCTTGGGTAGTTAAGGAAAATTTACCAAAATTAATTAGGGTGTTGGGGTGTTTACTTACCCCTCTATCCTAAACCTTTTTGGTTAACCTTTTAAGGGTCTAACAGATTGGAATCAATTTTAGTTATTTCTAAACTTGCTTAAGATTTTTTTAGAGGAGTTCAAGAGGAGAAAAAGGCAGAAATCTCAAGTTAAAGATTTCTTGCGCTTTTTTTTGAGCATTTCGCAGGAATTATCTTAAAAGGTTTGTAATTTTTCATAGTGTTTGATTCGTTCACCCACACACGAACCATTAAATTGCACTTTAAAATTCATTAATGAGATTGAGTATATGCTTTCTTATCTAATATTGAGGTTTCTTAAACTGAAATTCATAAGGTATGTTCTTCATTCTTGAACTATTGAGGGGTTGGTTGAATTTTAAAGGAGAGTGTCGGTTAATGAGATTGAGTCTGTTTAGAATGTTTTGAGAAGATTTTCATGTAATATGTTGTGTATAAAAAGCGAATTAAATAGGTTTGAAAGAAGAAAACATTAAATTCTCGGTGTGAATGAAAATAGGCCAACAAAAAAAATCAAAGAAGAAAATTTGATTGATTTTCAGGGCATGCGCGCCGCACCGACAATGCCCAGCAAATATGGTTCTGAAGTGTAGGGGCTGACGCCTCATGCAAGTTAGTGCGTCAGGGTCACCTTTTCCTTTGTTTTTCCATTAGTTTTTTTTAAAATGTACCTCCACTCCCTTCCTATTTTACAATTTTAAATCACATCTAATCATTAAGAATCCTATATTCAATCAATCATAATTCTTGAATTAATAATTCAAATTTAATAAAAAATTAAGATTAGAGTTTCAAGAAAGTCATTGAGTTATATGGTGAATCCCTTGAGATAAATATCGATATGAGCCAAGTATTATGAGAAAGTAATTATGAGAATTAGAAAAGTTGTACCCATGAGTTATATACTCATGTGACCCTTGAATCTAGTTTTTCATGTACATAAATCTGCATGAACTCCATTAATTAAGTATCTTTTAGAGGTGTAGCATATCAGTGTTCTATGTTCATGAACTATATATTGATTTGAGGAGGTTATACCCATAATTCTGCATGAACCCTATGTGTTGAGTATTCTTTAGATTGGTAGTATCCTTGATTCCTCTATAATCACAATTATATTAATGATTGGTCATCTCATGATATCCAAACGCAAATTGTTAGCATACCAGAAAGTGGTACCGGATCATAGCTAGTTATGCTAGAACGTCACAACCAATCCCATTATTATGCTAGAATGTGGAAACCAATCCAAGTTAGTTATGCTAGAATGTTGCAATTGATCCATGTTAGTTATGTCAAAACATGGCAACTGATCCAAGTAAGTTATGCCTGAAAATGGAACAATCCAAGTTAGATATGCCCGAACATGGATTGATCCATCAACATATCATAATCACAAACACAAGTACATTCTCTAGTTAATACAATTTAGACATGATTCATGGCATTCATCATCCCTTTATTTCCTTTGCACAACTATTATTAATAATTTGATATTCACATACAAACATGCATCCTAAAGAAGCAAGAACCAACATATATCACACAATCATTAAATCACAACCCCCGCCTAAACCTAGACCATTATCTAAGGATTCTTCCTTGAATGTGACCATTTATATTTTGTTTAGTGCACGAAGTCCTATGCTTATATCATTGATTTACATATACTATGCGGTAAACATAGATTAATAACCACTCATTTCATAAAACCTAGCCTACCTGGTCACCAAGCAGATACAACGAGTTTTAGTTTTAATTATTATCCGAGATTCATGACGATAATCTTTGTCGGGAATCCATAATTTATGAACAGATTTACGTTAGAAATCTATCTCTTCCTTCTTTCAAAGTCTGCAACAACTTTTAGGGGATTTTAAGGTGTTTTATGATTAATTTAGGTATTTTAGGAACAAAAAAGAAATAGGATATAACATTATTTACAAAGTGCAACAACAACTAACTCAGTAGTGGCATTATAAACGTAGTGGTACCAAGTTTTGCCTAACGGAACACTGGCCTACCAGTTTCCATTATTATTTCTTTATCATTACAATAGATACCAATTTACCCCTCGTGTTTCCCATGAACGATTAGTTCAGAGGACATCACACACCCTATTTCTAAGTACTACCAAACTAAAGGAATAGGGCCATTGCAAAGTCATGAGGAATGGTTTCTTTTCAAATAGTTCCTAGAATAGATGTACTAAATTTAGGCAAGACATGAAGAAATGAAGGTATTTAAATTATCAAGGCTGGCCCGCCAGGGCAACAAAACTCCTGGTGATGTAGGGCCGTCCAGGCATGATATCTCTTACTATAATTGAATATTAAAAGCAGTAACGGAGGAAATGAGGAATGGTTACATCCATTTCACCCGTTCCTCACATAGCACTCTCAAAATCCTCTCAAACACTCACGCTTAATGTGTGACTCAAGGTAATTCTCTTGTTCCTTACACTCTTTATTTAATTACATACTTGTCTTTGCTTCATTTATTTAAATTAGGCAGATTTTGTATAGAGTTTGAAGTAGAACATAGGTTTATCAATTTGTTAGGAAAGACAAGTTATGGGTTCTTTGCTTGACACTTTCTCCATGCCTAGCGAAAAGAATGCTTCTAAAAACTACAGTTAAATCGATCCAAATGAGTGAGAAAGTTTAGTGGTCTCTTGTCTAAAAACTCAAATTGTGGCCTGAGTTAGGGAGAAGATTTTACCGAAATAATTGCTTATTTATGTTCTAAGATAGTTTAATTACTCTAATCTACTGAAATTTTTTTAAAAATGGAAGTCTGTACTAGAGGTCCTGTATCGCACATTGGCGTCTTTTCCAGGACGAAGGCTGCTCTGGCTCCCTTCATGCCACTGTAGCGGACGTCACAATCCTACAAGGGTGGTATTAAAGTCTATGTGTCATAGTACGCCAAACTAGTTTCCATGCACCTTCACCCTTCATCTGATTCCCTAATGCCACGAGTTGGGAAATGCATCATGATTACTGTAACATAGGATTCTTCTATGAACGAAGGTTTGTCCTACAAAGGTTAGAGGAGAAGGAGCCTACTTTCTATGGTCGTCTAGTAGAGTTGAGGTGAGTTCCACTAATTGAGGCTTCAATAGATGTATGCTCTACAAGGGTTAGAGAGTTCTACGTTATCCTACGTATTGTGAGATAGGATTACTCTCACCTCGTCATTCATATAAAGGGGAGGGGGATTTGACATACCATTGAACACCAATGACATCAATGAGGATTTTGAGGTGACCGAGGTCTTGAATGTGCGGTATGAGGTCATGCTAAGGAATATGGATATAGAGTGGATGTCTGTCATCTTTGGTTGAGTATGCGCACCCTGGATAATTATCTAGGCCTAACGGAGGGTTTACTGCACCGGATTGGTCATTAGATGCTAAGTGGTGGCTACACATTATCACTATAAAGATTCTCATGTATGGCAACCACACCAATGTGACCTTTCCCTAAGCCTTTGTGATAGTGTGGATATACAAGGTAGAGAGCTAAATGTTGGGCAAAAGATTTTTCAGAGTGGAAAATGTTCTACCGCGACAATAAGAAGACTTTATACCAGGATTTATTGCTGTTTTACGCAAGCAAGGGAGTGGGGGCAACTCTTTTAAACCGAGGAGGTACTCTCTATTATTTACCCCCTCGTTACCTCTTTGGTTAGTGTTTAGTTTTACTTCCCTTCTTAGAGTAAGAAGAGCGTCATAGAACTGATATAACCACATGTTTCAAGATTTCTTCTACTTTATTCCTACATTTTAGTGTGTCCAAAAGCCTTTTTGGCTTATTTTTATAAAAGTTTGTCCTTATTTGCAGAAATATGTCCAAAGATAATGCAGCGGTATTTTGAGATAGAACTGCATACGAGACCCCTCCGGATGCTTGTGACGTCCGTCATGCTCGTGAGGGTCGCATAGGTGGCGTAGTGCGCTCTGAGAATGAAGATGGGATTCTGACCAAAGTGTTGGGTTACTTAAAGCTACATACCATTGTAGCATGACATTCCTTCCCCTGCAGGTTCTCATGAAGCTCAGAGAATACCCTAGTAACCCATAGGTTTGTAGAGTTCAAGCTGTTTTGGAACAGAGATCCTTGACGGACCGGTTGTGCTTGTAACGATCCGTCATGACCTGCCGTCGAGGGTAATGAAGAGAGCACTGAACAATTTGCAAAGTTGGACAAATGTGAGTCCACGACGGCCCTCGGACCAGACGACGTCCGTCTGCGAGGTTCGTCGACCCATCTTCGTTTTGATAGATTTCCAGTCAAATAGAGTCCCTCTGTTAATTAGGTTTTATTTTTTTTATAATAGTTCAAAAAAAAACAACCTCATTTTTTGAGGTTAGACTCTGACTTATTAGGTGGAGACTCTAGATATAGGTAGGGTAAAGTCCTTGATTTTGTGAATTCTTCTTGATTATTTTTAGATTCTTGTAATTAATGTTGGTGATTTTTGTTGAGTAATCAAGTGAACTGTCGGATTTTACGTCTTTCACATTGAGTAATACATAATTCTTATACCATATATTGAATATTGTAATTATGACTATGGGTTATCTAAACCATAACAACTAGGGTTGTGGGAACCATGGCGAATAATGTGGTAAAATGATAACTAAAATAACAACTTCTAGATAGTGTCCTTGCTGTATTGATAATTATTTCGCTTAGAAGTTTTTTTTAATTGATGGCCAACGTTAGAACTCACTTAATGCTATTGGCCGACCAGGAGGTAGATAATAGGAAAATAATATAACATAGATTTCGTGTATACTATCTAATAGGCTAGAATTGGATTGAATACCGGTAATAAACTGAGTCAAAGATCGGAATCGCAGCTTAATATGAGGTAGAGGTATGGTTAAGTATAGCAACATACGTACCCGGACAAAGGTGCGGAATTAATTTTCTAGATAAGGGGACCAAGGATTTATAAATACATAACTTATCACTTTGCATGCGAAGATACTAGGAACAGAATTGTTCATATGTTAGACTTATCAATTTATGAACCTGTGGAGAACACCTTACACACCCTAGTTACCTTCATTAATTGTTAAAACTACCACCTTGGAATAGTTGTTCAGTGTCTCTTTTCAATTTCGCTAGTTATTTTAATTTATTTTTAGAAATAGAAAACCTCCCTTTTAATCATTTTTTTTTGTTTCAAAGGAAGTAAGTTACTGAATGATGTAATATAATTGAAGTTAAGTCTAACCTATTTTCCTCGTGTGGAACAATCCCCCGACCGTCACTTAGTTGGGTATTTACTTGACGGATACCGCTTTAACTTCATAATTTTGAGAGTATGTTGGCGCGTATCAAATTTTGGACCGGGGACAGTGTTAGCCGTATGAAAGTAGCTTTTAAGATTAACTTACTTATTACGATAGTTTCCTTTTATATTTATTGATTTAACTTTGTTTCATTGTTTTTGATCGTGTGAACACACCCTTTTATGCCAAATACAACATAGAGAGGAAGAGAAGCCCCTTGTTTCCTCGGGTACGATTATGATTACTGTCTTACACTACCGCAACATGAATAGAAACTGGGAATTATGATCATGAGCCAAACCAGAACATCCAGTTCCGGTTGAAGGTCATGGTCAGTTGTTACCACGGACACTTCCTGGGGAACACCAATAGAGGGTAAAAATCCGGCTCCACCAGGCCCCCAAGCATACTACAGAGCATGACACATAGCTACCCCTAGGGCCACTTGCTTGCCTCCTCTACAACCACAAGGCCACACCTTTCGTGGTAACTAATAGCCTTATGCAAATGCTCACATGGCGCAGAGGTTTGTCTTCTGGGCTAACCTTTGATGATCTAACATGCTCATACAGCTAATGTAAGGGCAGTGTATAAAGCTGTGTAGGGAGGCTACCTATACTTGGATGTAATAGGGGCTCAAAATGTTTCCTCTGTCACTGACGGGAGAGGCTTCTATAAACGGTTCACTAGATCCCCTTACAACTCAATTTTCCCTTGGAACCAACTAAGGGATGTTTTCCTTTCATGCACGCTAATATCCACCCGGTCTCCAAGAACTAAACGCACAAAGACAAGGTGAACAACTTTTTTTGCACTACCAGGAGAGTATTTAGTAGTTCGTGGGGATAGATTCACCTCGTTCTTGAGAACTGTAACGAAATTAGGTATAGATGATGAGTCACTGACGGAATACTGTTCTATCGGCGGGGGACAAAGTTATAGTATAAGCTTGTTGGAACAGTATAGTCAGGTGGATCTTATGGGGAGTGTCCCTATGTCTGAGATGCTGAAATTTGAGAAATCTCCCAAAATAATAAATCTTGGAGTACTAGGAATTATATAGACCGGGAGAAATTACCTTCGCAGTGCAATCCACTCACCACCCCTCCATAGATGAGATTCATGAAGAACTGCTCAGATGAGAACTGAGATTGGTTGTGTATAAAACATAGCACTGGGGTGTCATAAAGATAAAAATGTAGCTATAATTTCCTAAATCACACCTCCTAAGGATGATGCATTATCGGAGGAATCCTATACATTAAATGAGTAGACGAGGGGGTTCCGACCGAGTGCCTCAAGGCTCAAATTAGAATAATTGGCGCCGAAGTTCAATTGAACCAAGGTCCGGATCTATGGTAACTATAACCGTAGGGTCTTAGTTCCTAGATGGCCAACTACAACTACAACAACCATCGACAACAACGTCACAACAGGGGTAACTCTGGTACAGAAATGATAGGAATGGGCCTATGTCCCTACTCAATTGGTGAAGTTAACTCCTAGGGATTGTGGAGATAGTATGGCGCGATTTGAGGAATATGTTGCACACAATAAATGAGGAGGTTCGATAATAGTGATGAACCAATTCAAGAGTTAAGGTGTGATTGGCAGTTATTGGGATAAAGTTGATACACATTTCATATCTATTAAGCATATCGAGTTGCAAATGGCCAATTATTGTCGACAATGAACACACGGGCACCGGCACTCTTCCTAGCAACACTGTCCAAATTTGACAATTATGCGCACGTGTAATTGCAAGCACTAATCGGGGTGGTAATGCACCTTGACCCACCTATGTCGTTTAAATGAGAAAAAGGTGGAAAGAATGATAATAAGGTGTAAAGATTAGAGGTGACAGCAGAAGAGAGCATTGGAAAGATGAAGAAGTCCTTACATGAATGAATTCCCATTTCCAGACCACCACCAACCCTTCCCTCAATGATTGATTGAAAAAAGACCCGCGGATGGTAAATATCGACGTTTTCTAAAAATGCTGAAGCCACTTTCCTATCAATGTCAATTTGTTATAAGCTCTATATCAAATGTCCTGTTTATGCCAAGTTTATAAAAGAATCTTTGTTCAAAGAAAAGATCGGTCCACATTTGGAGGATAATGATAGACTGCAGCATTGTAGTGCTTTTAACTACAAAACTTCTACTTCTGCGTACCAAAGAAGAAGATCCGGTGCGTTCAGTATATCCTTGTAGCAGTTCGGGTCATTACATTTTGGGAAATCATTACATGTTATCGATGGGGCAAGTAGTAAATTCTCATGCCCCTCTCGATTTACAATAATGGGGTTTGGGTGGAACAAAACCATTGCGTGCGCTACTGATGGCTGAATGACACTGAAAGGCTTATAGGGATAACTCCATGATGTGCTAGTAAAAGTGGATTCATTCAATATTTCTGGGCAGATTATTTAGTCTTGATTGTGAAGGCATTTTGAAGTGCCTATTTTCTTTGGAGGCCATTCCTTGCCTACATGGGAACAGGTAGATCCTTCTTGATATGGAAAAAGGGGGCAGATGAAATTTCGATGACAAGGTGATAAGGCTACTTTCAACATTTGTAGGCCTGAGGCAGAGTGGTTGAGCTCAATCGTATCCGCCATATCCTACAACGAAAGATGAAGCGGAGAATGAACAAAAAAGACTGCAAAACAAATAGTTTATGGTTGAGGATTTGGTGCTTTTTCGACATTTCTACTAGGTTGCTTTTGGTCTTCCGGGCCAGCTCAAGTCCAAACGGACTGCCCTTACTTAAATTACCCAAGTTTCCACATTGAGCAGTTGAGTTAAAAAAAAAAAACCAAGGAGGGCATGTGGTTTAAGGTGATTGAGAGATACTGCATAAAATCTATTTGGGGCATCCCTGCATGGTGAATGAAGTGATAGGGCATACATCTTGATGAAGGCTGAGTAATTACGTGTCCTCCAGTCGTTCCGACGACGTTAAATCGGGGCTCGCTTGTTGGGAGGCAACCCATACTATATAGTTTTTTTTGTTCTTTCTAGTTAATGGTAGTATTTCTACTAATGGGTTTAAAGTTGCAGGCACATCACCAGGACTTCTGCAGAAAATTACTCTGCAGCAGTCATTAATAAGATACAACAAAAAGCGACGAACCGGTTGCTGTCTGCAATATGACCGTGCATTAATCGTCGTGCAAGTACTTCTTTTGTTATTTTCAAACAAGGGCACCCGCGACGGAACCAATGAACAAACCGTCAACCACCACACTGAGACTGACTGTCATCGTGGAAATCGTCGGGGCGTCATTAATTAAGGTCGGACCCTGACCCGTCCCGGCGGGGGTTTTTAAGATCAAATTCTCATTTATAAACCCCCAACCCGCTTCATTTCCACCCCATTCCTTCCGCTCTCTCTCTCATCCCCTCCCCCCCCCCCCCCCTTTTCAACTTCCAAATATCATAATCCCTCTTTACAAACCATAATTTTCTCACAAACTCCCCAATTCAGAAGAAACTAAATTCACTATCTAACTAGGTGGATCTGCTGCTCGTGGGTCTCTACTTGTCACCAAGAGTACCTTTCTCTCTTGTTTTTTCCTCAATTTTTTCAGGTATGGTCTCTAATTTCTACTCATTTATAGTGAATTTTTGTTTATCAACTTAGTAGTATCCTAGTTCTTGTTCACTTCTTTATCACATTTGTGATCTGACCTAGTTAAATCCTCCAATATTGGCCTTTAAAACCTTCGAAATAGGTGCTTAGCATTGCTAGTTTACTAGGTATTTGGGTTAGACAAATGTAGGTTAAACCTACAATTTGATTATGGGTCGTAGAGCTGAAGGGGCATCCCCATTTTCTGTCACATAGTTTTTACTAAAACGCACCCTGATGACGTACCCATGACAGAAGTTTCATTGGGTCCAACCAACGCCCTAACACGCAACGTCCAATTTTTCTACAATTGTCCACCAACGGTCACTCGACAGTCCGTCGTTCCACGACGGTCGTCCTGCAGAAACCGTTATGGTGTTGCAGAGAACCCTTCTTCTAACGGTTCTCCTATTTTTCTAGTTGTCCTAAAAATGGACAACTACTACGAAGGACCTTCTACCCTCGCCATCCATCCTGCCTGACCGTCAGTTAACGGTCAGAGACCCCTCGCCTAAGGGCTCCACATTTTTTTCAAGTGTCCCTCTGACTGACACCCTGCGACGGACTGTCGTACCCTGTGACGGTCTGTCCTTCTTATACCTCATACTTTCAGAGCTCTCTTTCACAACATTCAATTCACACACGGTTCCTCGCATATAAAATAGTCCCAAGTAATCCAACCCGGACCCCATGACGGTCCATCAATACTCATGACGAGCCGGCACTGGTCTTGTGTTTAACTTTAACTTTAACAATAGCAATGTCATTTTATTTATATTTTTTTGTTATTTTCTTGTCTTGTTGCTCCCTTCTAGTACTAATATTGATTCTTTATAGGTACTATATATTATGGGCCCAAAACCAAGATCGATTGTTTATGCCACTCCGGGCGATCAATGTCTGTCGTCCCATCGTCTGCCCCCTGGTCATTAGCTCTATGATGAGCGTGACCCAAGTATGTGCCTACAGGCACTTCCAACACCATCCCGTACTGCCAGAGCCACACCAAAAAAGGTGGCGTCCGGGCGTAGTTCACTGCCTCCAACTCTGATGAGGAGCGCACAATTACCCCCGGCACAGCTTCGGGTTAGCCACTAATGAAACGGAGGCATATGCATCCTTATTATTTTTCGTGGTCAAGGAAGCCTCCGGATCTTCTGAGGTTCCCTCACCGCCACCGCTGCAGTGTCGCCTCGTCTGATTAGACTGACAGTTTCGAAATCCCAGCCCCACCCGATTCACCAGCTCCTGCTCTCCACCCCGGTCACTGTTCCGACTACCAGTGGTGTGTTGACGAAAGTTTCAAGTCTTTCCGATGTGCAAATTCCTGAATGACACGGAGTTATGCCTCGGAATGCTGACATTTGAGCGGCGGGTCCTTACGGAAGTCTCCCGAGGATGCCTGAGATGCAACAATCAATCACAGTTCCAACATCGCTAGAGTGGACATGCACGTACGTTGGGACGTTATAGTGAAGATCTGGTCCGAGAGTACTACGCATCCTACGTAGCGACTCTCCGATCACATATTGATAGGCGAGCTGTTCCAGCCAAACAGGCTCCATTGGAGCATGTCCAAGTACGTGGCGTTAAGGTTAATATCTCCCTGCCTGCCATCTGTCGATTTCTATACGGCGAGGATTTTAATGCTAATCGGAATCCTCTTACTGCCGAGTTTGACTAACGATGGCAGATTGTTAAAGATGACCAATTCCTGCATCAGCCATCGCTGAGAGAGACCACAAAGAGGTGGATGGCCCTGCATTGGGTGACCGAGCCGAAGGGGCCATCAGAAGGCCCAACCGACCTTTCACTACACGTTTTTTAGTTGATTGTCCGTCACTGCCTTTCCCCCTACAACCAAACAAAACCGTGATATCTATTTCACATGGGATCGAGCACTACTGATGGCGGCGATGATAGCCGGGTTTGAGGTGGATTTTGTGTGGCTTCTACAGGCGGTCAGGCACGAGAGGGCCCTGTGCATGATATTTTCCCGTGCATGATATTTTCTCAATGCAAGTCTGCTTGTGTGCCTATATGGCATGTTGATCAGCTCAAGACCCCGTTGGGCACAGTTTATATCAGCCTCATCAGTGATGAGGCCAATGAGTTTTCTCCACGAAGAGGGCCCCGTCCAGATTTGCCTC
The DNA here is from genome assembly GCA_027704765.1 of Solanum habrochaites. Lineage (NCBI taxonomy): Eukaryota > Viridiplantae > Streptophyta > Magnoliopsida > Solanales > Solanaceae > Solanum > Solanum habrochaites. Next base: position 32,603,419 of record JAKWJA010002499.1, on the reverse strand, counting down.
CTCTTGGTGACAATATGGCTGAGGCGATAGCACAAGCCCGCACGGCTACGCACGCGTCTTCCATTGACACTACCCCGGTTGAGTCTATCGCAGGTAGTAGCACTGCCCCAAGCTCCTCTCGCTCAACCCCTTTCTCCACTCTTGTCCCGCTTGCTAGGGTCCAGAAATTAGAGGCACAGATGGCCACACTTTTGCATCACATCTAGCCTTGGATGCAGAAGTCTATTGTTGAGACAGAAAAGCGCTTGGATCGGAGAACAGTCTAGCACACAAAGCGGAAGATCGGTGAGGTTCATCAGTGCTTGGACGCTTTTGAGTTGCGTGTGTTAGGTTGTCTAGGCCCTCCGGTGTATGTGTCGACCCTTAAGGTTGCAGTCAACAGTCTTCACGCAGATAATGATATGATCTTAGAGGCTAGGGTGCCTGAGCATGAGGCCCCTTTTGCAGAGCCTGCTGAAGACACAGTGATGGCGTCCCTATTCGCCACATCAGAGATTCAACCACCTCCCCCTCGAGAGCATTCCAAGAGGCGTAGGGGTCGCGAGGAGGATTAGGCGCGAGCACGGAAGAAGGAGCGGCGTGAGATGGAGGCTGCGAGGAGAGCCTCACTTGATGAGAAGGAGGCGCGCTAGATGAGAGAAGGAGAGTTAGCTTCGGGGGCGTCTAGCTCCAAAACTGTGGAGATAGCGGGAGGAACTGGTGATAGTGTTGTTGATGCTGAGGATACCACTGAGGGTGTCTAGATTACAGAGGTAGTGGGTTCCGGGGAACCGGACCTACTAGCTTGATGATCGTCGGCGCTTTGCTTCGCATGTTTGCTTCACCTACAACTCTAGTATTTCATTTTTTTATGCATTGGGGACAATTGCATGTCTTTTTTTTGAGGGTGGGGTAAATGGAAAGTGAGTACTAGGGTGAAGTCTGAGTAGCGCAATTCATTATCCTCTTTTGGGGTTTTCTTGCCTGTGTTCTTTTTATCTAAGAGACGAATTACTTTTTCTGTTGAACCGGCATGTCTATATCTTTTTTACATAATTTAATTTTGGAGTATGATGGCTAAAATGATATCCAGATAAAATGGAAAATGATGCATGACTAGGCAAAGTAATTGATAAATGTGTGGCTCTAAGCAAGACATAGAGGTACACCACAGCATGACCCAAAGTCTAAAATTCAAACTAGGTGTCTAATAATCTTGTATAGTAATTAGATGTCAAGTGAGTGTGAGGAAGATTTGAATAGTCCACTATTTGTACTGAGCTGGAACTTGCCTGGTTAGTCCTGCTAAAAGTAAGCAGTAATAGACAATTAGGAAAGGATCATAGACCCTTATTCAATATAGCCCATTGTTTAGCCTAAATAAAATAAAAACAATGACAATTTATCCTTCTTTAATCCAAATGATTTTGAGCTAAACTAGAACCTTTCTCTCGTTCTTTTTTCATCATTCATCCCCTAATTGGTTTCTTTTCTTCCCCCTCTGCTTCTTGAGAAAAATGGGTGGTTCTCCCCTCCCTGGTCCCTACGCCCTGATATGTGCATCTCAGTGCTTTCTCTTTCTTAACCAAAAGCATAAGTTGAGGGTGCCTAATTCAGTAACAATCCTTTTTATGGCCCTAACCCAACTTTAGGTTTGTGTACTTTGACTCATGGCCAAGCCATGAGTTGAGTGTTGGTATATAAAGGTATGCTCTAGAAAGTGGGGATGAATAAAAAGAGAGAGAAGAACAAATGTTATGGTTGCCTCAATAATAGTTGACGAAAAGTAAAGAAAAATAAAATATACAAGAAAATACAAAGCCAGAGAACAGAAGGAGAGTCACTTACCAAATGCAGAAAGAAAGGGAAAATAGCAAGGTGAAAGACTAATGAGAAACTGGGGCGAGATAAAATGATAGAAAATTTTATGTTTACACGATATGTCAAGAGGGCAAAAAGTCCTAAAGTAATACCTAAAGATAACCTACTGACCCCGAACCTAATGTTAACAACAAACTAAGAACGTCTATCTGATCCTAAGGGGATGGTTGTATAAGCTAACTTAAATTAGTTAAATACGGGCAAGCTTATTGCCTTAGGTATGAATGAGGTGGTAATTTGTTCTGCGAGTGAGTGTCAAAAAGTAATCCTTAGACTCAAACTGAATCATTGTGCGAAAATGAGGATTTTGTTTGAAGTGAGGACACTAGTTGCAATAAAAAAACGGAATATTACACCTCGGTGAGAAATTTACAAGATAGGTGTTAGTGCATGTGGTCTGTGTCATTGTCTGACTCCCACATACATTCAAGCTAATGTGATAGAATGCTAAAATATGATGAGTTAATCGAAATCGATAGCCAAATGATTGGCAAAGTACTAAAACCATGGCTACTATTGTAGAAAGATTTTGTATTCAGTCAAAGTGCGTCTCTGAGGACAAACAAACGAATTTAAGTTGAGGGGTGTTGATATAACCCGTGGTTTTCACGGTAATTATTAGTACTTTTACTTAAGTTAAGTTTTGTGTAGAAACACCAAAAAAAACATAAATTTTGTAGCTTTATTTTTATATAAGTTTTTCTCCTTATAAAAAATAAAAATAGATAGAAATCTGTCCAAAAGAATGATGCCGGAAATTTTTTGAGCGAAGAAAATAACCAAGAAGAGCACACCTATGAAAGCTTGTAGACGTGCGTCATGCTCGTGATGGTTCGTAGGTGTCAGCGTAGTGCAGTTGCTGAAGGAAATGGAAGTCCTGACAAAGTGTGGTGGGATTACAGAAAGCCATGACGGTCTGTCGTGCAGGTTCGTCAAGAAAATAATAGAAGTAGCCCCAATACCCAATATTCCAAGAGTTCAGTTTTTTTGGAACGTATACCCTCCAACGGACCCGTTGGCTCGGATGATCCGTCATAACCTCCTTGAGGGTAATGAAGGAAGCCTTAGAAACAATTGTGAAAAGTAATGGACGACGGAGTCCACGACGGCCCATCTCGACCAACAAATTCCCGTGGGGAAGGCCGTCGACCCGCCGCATTTTGGACATATTTCCAGCAAATAGTCCTTTGTTTAATTAGGTTTTTAGTTTCTTATAATAGATTTGAAAACCCTCATTTTTGAGGTTAGAACTCACTGAATAGACACTTGGTAGACTCTGAGTTTATTAGTGTTATGGAGGTCCTTGATTTTGGTGTATTCTTGATTATTTTGAGATTCTTATAAATTAATGTGGTGATTTTTGTTGAGTATCACGCGAACTTCGGATTTTACTCTTTCCTCATTGAAGTAAGTAACATGAATGCCTTATAACATATATTTTTTGAAAATATTGTAGTGTAATTATACCTATGGGTAACTAAAACCATAACTAGGGTTTGTGGAAACCATAGGGCGGAAAGATAATGAGTAAAATAAGTAACTAAAATAACAATTCTAGATGTGTTTCCCTTTTCCTTGCATGTATTGATAATATCTTTTAATTCTGTCGCTTAGAAGTCTTTTAACGGAACATATATCAGAAAGGCCACCAACGTTTGATACTCGCCTTAAGCTACTTGCCGGACCAGAAGTAGAAATTGGGGGGGGGGGGGGGGGGGGGACACGATGGGTTCGTCTATCCAACCAATAGAGGCGCCTCGTCCTACTCGTAATCTCTTGTCGTGGAACACTAGGGGGCGGTGATAGTTGGTTGTTGGTGGGGGGTCGGACGGTGGTTTTGGGATATAGGCGGGGTGGAGGAAGTAGGGTGCGGACGGTGATGGGGTAGCTGGGAGGGTACGGGTGTGGAGTAATGAGGGAATGTGTCTGGGTGTGAGGGTCGTTAGGCGTTGTGCGGGTGAGTCAAAGATCAAAGATCAAAGGCTTTAAGATGAGGTAAGAAATAGGGTTAGGTAGCACCACCATAGCCGGACCAGGTGCGGGTAAATTTTCTAGAGGCGGACCAAGGATGGAAAAGAAAGAACGTAGTAGCCCGGGGGCTGGGGTGTGTTTGGCCAGGAGAGGGCTAGGTCTGATTGGTGAGGCGGCCGGTAAGTGGGATGATAAGAGGCCTGTTGTGTTGTCGGGTGCCTGGTGGGAGTGCTGAGGAATTGTCCGGTGGGGGGGAGTGGGACATCACCTGGGTGTGAAGGCGGGGGGGGGGGGAGGGGGGGGTGGGGGGGGGTGGCGAGGAAGGGGGGCGAGGTCAATAGCTGAAAGTGGCAAGATAAAGACCTTTGGTGTTGGTGGAGACCGCCTTGTAGAGGACTATCCAAGTTACTAACCTGTGGCGAAGCAACGTAATCCCTAGTTACCTCAGGGTCCTAATTGATGGTTGCTTACGCCAAAATTGAAGTAGTTTAAGTGTCTCTTTCAATTTCGCCTAGTTTATTTTCAATTTATTTAGAAATAGAAACCCCCTTTTAATCAATTTGGTTGCTTTCGCAGGAGTAATATTGGGCGAGGGGCGAACGATAGTAATAATATTATTTAAGTTGAAGTCAAACTATTTTCCCTGTGTGGGAACGAGGTCGGCCCACCTCACTATTGATTATTTACTGACGGGGAGTATATCGAGATGTTGGGGGGGGAGACGTAGAAGCTGGTCTTTGTGGGGAGAGCTAGCAGGTGTGTGGGGTAGGGCTCTGTCGCATGGAGATGGGTGTTGGCTCGTGCTTCACTAGATAATGTGAGCCTTCACACCACACACTTTTTATCTCTTGTTGTTGGGGTCGGGTTCAAGGGACGTGGGGTCTGGTGGGTGGGGGGGGGAGAATCCAACTTGTGTATAGGGAACTGAGGTGGTAAGAGGGTAGGGCTGGAAAGTAGGCAGGGGGTAGAGTCGGAAGGTGGTTCCCTACGAAATAAGAATTATACTTTGTTGCCGGGATGATCTGTGAGTGGGGGCGGGTAGGAAGGTAAACCAGACAGGGGGTATAAACAAGTGTGTTGGTGAATGAGGACAAGATGTGATTGACACCTTTGGAACAGGATGAGTATGAGATTCTGACAGTTAAATGGCTGAGTTAAGGTCTGCAGTAGAATCAAAGACCCAAGTAACGATAGTTAAGAGATCGTGGGGGGAAGTGTGTTACGGGTGACTACTGCTCCAGGCGGATGAGGGGAGCACACGGCGGTTAAGGTGGGGTGGGGGTAGGCGAAGTGGCGTGGGGCAGGTGTACAATGAAATTTTGCTCAGGGGGGGAGGAGTAAGAGAAGGGTATACTAATGTGGGGTGATGTAGTGGCAAGGGTGCGAGTGGTCCGATAAAAGAGCAAGGGTCTGTTAATTTGTGTGGGGCGCCTCCACATAGTTGCTAATTTGGAAGAGGGGAGAACTGCCAACACTTTCTTACTTTTATGACGAGCGACAAAGACTTGGACCGGGATGGTAAATCCTGGAGATATCTCACTCGATGGATAAAAGAAACCACCCGAGATCTAGAAGTCCGGCGTGGGTATTTGGGTTGGTTCTTTTTGCGTGACGGATGGGGCCCTTTTTACTTTAAATTTATGACGGAGGGGCTTTGTTTCTTCTTCGGCTGTTCCTATCTTGGTGGGGGGGGGGTTGTGGGGGGTCGGACAATTAAAGCCACTAGTGGTCAAAGCCGGCTGCAGAAAACCCACCCAACCGGGGCCATAGACACAAGCTAGAACCTATCCGAATCAGTAAAGGGGTTATTTTTTGTTTCGTCATTGGCTAGAGGAGGGGTGTGGGGGGGTCTGTCGGGGGCCGAGGTTGGTGTTCCCAGCTTTTACAATGCAAATTTTGAATACTCTCATACGAGATAACTATTCCCCTACTCTTCATTCAATCCCAGTACAAACAATCGAAACCCATGCGTTTTTGCTAATTAAGAAAACCACAACCCACACAGCCCGGTTAACCCCTAGAATTGCCCGCGATTAATTTCCTATGTGCCGGTGTGCTTTAGAATGATTTTCTCTCACAATTCGTCGTGTAATGCCTCTATCGAATCTAGCAATGTTTGTTTTTTACTATGGGTTTTTAACGATACTCAAACATTTAAGACTCACATGACATCAATCAATTAGGCCATCATTGGCACTGTAAACGTTTATAGACAAGTTTTATAGTACAACAATCATCTTATCTCATCCGCACATACTCTACTAATTGCAGTTTTGATCAAACAGCAAAATCCATGCCTTTCACATTTATAAGATCACTAATAGTCAAGTACTAAATTATTTATAGTTCGTGGTCTGGATGAACCTGACCACTCATCCATGTGTTTACACCTCCCCTAGTGGCCAGATAGACCGATCAAAGCCTTCGAGGGCCAATTTACAACTCTGCTTGGTTCCTTTTTGTCACACCTCCCGCAAAAGACGTTTGGTTTTACTTCAATAGACATACCATTTGAATCATGAGATCACCAATGGAACTCACCCCATAAGCCACTTCACACAAAATAAAGAATGAGTGTACAATTTCCTAGAATTCATCCTGAATTCCCTGAAAAATAGATGTGAACAACAACAACCAAATCTGGGAGGAATCGTTTCTATATTATTTATCTTGTACCTGTAACTATAACACGTAGGATCTGAAATAAATTTTTTGGAACCCCACCTACTGGGACAGGACGGGAACCTATGTACTATCACCTAAGTAAACAAAAAATCGATATCCCAAAAACTACAAGAAAGGCAAAAAATTACAAATAAAACATAAAGAGTAGTAACGAATATTTTATGAAATAGAACTCCCTTATATAATTTTTTAATTAATATATATTATTAATTAATTAAACTCCAGATCTAGTTTAAATATGACCAGAATCTAAGTTTATTCACAAAGTCAAAGATGGTAATGAACAGACAAGCTTCTACCAGAAGGAAGGTCAAATAGAAATTTGGTTCGAGAATTCTTTAATCTTCACTTAAATTAATATCCCAACATGTAACTAGAAATAGGTAAAGAAAGAATATATAGAGTAGTGGTTTAGTACCAAACACATGTAGAAATTAAAATAACTAAAGTCAGACCCAAAAGCTTCCATAGACCTGCCCTGGCATTGTACTCAATGGGCTAACAATCGACGCCCCTTCGCTTTCACTTCAACACTTATATTGGTGATAACTCACAGTACCAAACAAGGATCTTCATTCACAAATGACAGAGCAGCAGGGTAAGCCGTCGTCCAATAATCCTCGACACCTCTGATCAAACTACCTCCGTCGATTGCAAAAGTGCGTCCAACCTCCTCCACCTCACTGTTGGCATTAAGGGTGAACTAGAAAATTCACCCCACATTCATAAATTACAATTTAAGTTTATTATAGGGTATTTTAGGTCTTCCCAATTGATTATTGCAAAAATAGACTTCCCTCTCAAAACAAAACCTCTTATAGAAACCTCCATTTATAGATGAATCTCCTCAAGAACTTGTAAGAATTTTTTCCAGCGATTCTTCATCAAGTTTTCATAGTCTATTATTGATAATTTATGGTGATCTTTCAACATTAGATAACTCAACTCTCTCATCTAAGAGGCCTGGTTCCAAAACATCAATATTTCCACAATCTAGAGCCATGAGTTTCTTTTCACAAATGGAAATGTGAAATCCATTCTAGGACAGCGTGAATTAGTTTTTATCTACTAATAACCAATGATTGTTTCCAAATCGATTTCATGATTAACTTATGGTTTATATAAATATCTCATTTAAGCCTATTGTTTGTTATTTGTGATCTTGTATTAGAATAATGTACTGGCGATTCGATTCTGATACAGTGATTATAGATACTGTATATACCTGTAAATTGATGATGAATTAAAGTGTAGTTTAATTCAATGATTGATAAGTTTAGAAATTTGGAAAGTCCAAACCTATATTCCTCCACCTTCTATAGATTGATTATGTTAGTGGTACGTAATGTAATCCTTGATCTTTATGATGATTGTTGACAAGCACGTTTTTGTTTTAAGGTTATTAATAATTTTAGATACTACCCGATATATTAATTATTAATGAATTATGAGTATTTATTAATGATACTTAAATCTTGGAGAATTGGTGAATGTTCCCTACTTTCTTTATTTTTTTGTAGAATTGCTAGTTAAATTGGACTTGTATGGCATTGTGTGGTATGATCCACTTATGGTGGCACTTATTACATTCTTGTCAATCTATATGTATGTTGTTCATGTCCTTGAATGAATGTTTGTGAATTATGAAGTGTTTTATGATGATCACACAATGTGAAGTATTATGCCTAGTCTCTAATGCTAATTCATTATCTAGGTTACTTTGATGATGTGATGTCAATTGAATGAAGTTGTTAGGGTTAGTCTTTGTCAATGTTATTCAATTTATTTATTAATAATGGTGAATCACCCCTATGTGTCTCATTATGTTATGATGATGTTAAAGTGTTTTCGTCCTCATGTGTTTAGGGTTTGCAGAAAGTATGTTCTCAATGCAATTCTATTTTAGTAAAGACTAGGACTATATAAGTTAGTAGTCTCCTATGACCTAACGATGTTATGATAATTTAAAGACATTTGAAAGGGTTATCTAGCTAGCACCACACCGATGAACTAGAAGTTTTTAGAAGTGTCCCGTCCACATGAGAGAGAAGGTTTTCACTATAACTACTCATTAGTTGAGACATATGCATGGCAACCTATGAGGGTCCCAAGTACCGTCCTCCTATTCTTGAACTATGTTTCCCCTATAGGAATATTAGCTAGTAGATCCACATAGATGCTATGTTCACATTTTTTGTACTACCATAAGAAGTAGTCCACTTTCTTTCGGTGTAGGGTTCCATGACATCGGACTAGACATTAGCTTATGTGTTCTATGTCGGTTAAGGCAAGCTGTTCCCAAAAGTAAAATGACGCAATAAAGTGATCTCTTACTAGGATGACCTAAGGGGGTCGACTTAAATTAGGTAGGGCTATGAGACTCTACCTAAAAATGGCACCAGTAAGCCTTGAGGGAAGTCATAGAAGGATATTCTTATGTCCTTGTTTGCTTCTAAGTGTAAATATATGCATATCTTGATCTTACATGTTGATGATACTATATTATATGGGTTTCACTTATGGATATGTTGTTGGTATCGATTGCTAAATATAATGATGACTACTTTTGATGTTATGGTATGTAAAGCTAGGTCATTGGTTATAGTCCTTGTTTGATCATACTTGTTTCGTCGTAAGTTTATGGTTCCATACTAAGTCATATGCTAGTTGATTAATACCGAGGTTTATATGATACAGGATCTTGCTTAGGTTCTGATGTTATGAACTCTAATGCATGCTTGTTGATGTTATAACTTTATGGGAATCACATATCAATCTCTTCACCATTAAATACATCTTTTATAATCCATGACCTACACTTTGTGTAAAAAGGTAGAGAAGAATGGAGTTAGTGCAAGAATGCACTAAGTATGGCCGCCATGATAAAACATGCACTTAAAAGAGACATTTTACTTGAAATCATGCACCATGCATTTTTGTGGAAACTTCATGAAACTTTGATTCATTAGAATTTATATCATTTACATATTTCATATAATCATATTCAATGACCATACATCATATAAAATCACACATTGAATTTAAGGCATTTTTGAGTCACATTACAGTAAGCATATTCCTTCTTTACAATAAGTTTTCTTCTCTTTACAGTGAGTTCTTTTCTTTAACACATTGTCCTCTCACGAATCCCTCTAGTAATACATGGTGCAATGCATCACCCTAAGACCATAAGGGAAACATATACAAAACATTCAAGTAAAGATCATAAGGATATTACAGTAAGTTCTAGTCATTATGCACGTATACCTATTTTACTTCACGTAGAACATTATAGAACCTTACTCACAATCCCAATCTAAGTTTATTAGTTCAATTACATTTAAATTCCCATAACCTCATACATACTTAATAAACTTATCATGAGACCATAACACTTAACATATCCTTGATATACCAAACACAATATTATAGTCAACTACATATAGTTCAAGTAGCTCCTTAGTCACAGTCATATTACAACATCATATCATGAATATCATCGCATTATGTAGACAATAATGCAATGTTAAGAAAAAAACCATAAACATATGAACATACATTAGACAACCTTCCTATCACTCCCTTAGATAGCTACTTGTGACATTTCTAGGTGTGTTCATTAGTTCCACCTATTCTAAGTATGTTCCATTAGGTTATCCTTTTTAGGGTCCCTTTACTTTATTTTAATTTCGTTGTACATTTTATATTAGGGAAACTATATCCTTAATCAACACTAAGACCATGGGTGATAACAAAGAATTTGGTCTTGTAGAGCCTTACACAAAAGGAAGGTGCTCCAGATAGCCAAAGTAGAACATTAACATATACGTTAGCATATTAGGTGAATTCACTTGCTACATCCTATTTGGCAAGCATAGTTATGGAACTATAAGATATATATAACACTCTACATTCTAATTAGCATTGGAGCCTCATTTCCTGCGATACTAGGGGTAAACATTCCTCAAGGGAAGTCAACACCTCATAGCGAACCATAGGTGAATTTTCATCCAAGGAAAGTCAACACGTTATGAAAACCAATGGTGAATCTGCCTCAAAGGGAAGCCGAAACCTCTCATTGTCAAGTTCACTCATTATTAAGCTAAGTTCCCTTTATTTAAAATACTTTATTACATTACTTTATAAAACATAGCCATAGGATATTGAGTCCTACATGCTTAGCTTATAGCATATTCAAACACCTATCTGGTTAAGGGTACTCTTGAGAAACACCATTCAACTGACCCTTTGTTGACTAGATCATCATTCATGTGTGTACATACATGTGAGTAACCATTTCACATAACACCTTTATACCACACATGTTATTATCATACTCATTCATGCATATTCATGCACATAGGAAACCAAACCTAAGAGCTATCCTCTCAAGGCACACATGTGCAATCTATAGAAAATATCCCATGCCCTTGCCCATTCTATTATACCTAACAAGTAATCCTAGTTAATGGAATACATCACATGCTTCACATACATATACCTTAAATGCATAGTAGTAGGCATTTAGTGAAAATTAGAAAACCTTTCATTAGTAAACATTTAGTTAAGATGAGCACAACCTTTCATTAGACACAATAAACCTTAACTACATTGTAAGCATACATAATGTGTGTGTTTATGTATATTGGTCAACATGATCACATAATTTCTATCAAGAACACATTGATGCAGCCACCCTCTTAATACAATAATGCACAACAAAACATAGACCAAACAACACATAATAGCCTAGGAGACAACCTAACTTCATACTTAAGACCTACCTTAGATTTCACCATCACCTTGGTTACATAGGTAAGGGTATATAAACCATCTCACTCATAATGACAGTACCTAAGACATCCCTAACATGTTAAATACACATTCATACAACATAGCCAACCACCTAGAATCACAACAAAGAATAAGGAACTAGGAAATGAGCTTCATATTGGGTGATCATCACCGACACATATTCGTAGATATAATTTCTTCAAGGACATTTCAAGTCACCATATATTTTAGACCTTAAAGTAAACGCTGGCCACCTAATGCCAACCATACCACCACAATGCTATACAACGCTTTTCACCTACATACTATAGGATTACAGGAGAGAGTAGACCTTACCCAACGTCATCAATATTTCGATCATCTTACTTTGATCCATTCACTTTCAAAAATCCATAAATGTTACCAATGTAGGGAAGTGAATAAAGGTATATAAACATAGAAAATATCATGCACAAGTCTCTACAAGATCATGATACCAACATGTACACTAGTTCACCAATTCGATAGAAGGAAAATAAGCATAGATCACTTACGAATCTCCCATGCTTAATAATTAATGACAAATACACTTAATTAATTACTACCATTCACATATGACAGTATCTACAATTATCTTTTCATAAACTAAATCCCCCATTTACACACTATAGCATTGAGTTTACACTGCACAACATCGATTACAATCGGTAGGTAGTAGAGATCAAGTCTTTAATTATCAATACACATTGGGAAAATAGAATATAATTCATCATCAAAATACATCTTAGGCAGTATCTAAAGTACAATTACCCTATGCAAAATCATGTATCAATTACAATAGAGTAGAGATACATTGAACTACATTCGCAATTTATAAAAGATAGGAGAACATGAATCCATATTACTTAATCTTCAAGAGTAGATGCATATTGAATCCATTAAATATAATTCACAATCTATATATATGATAGGCAGTATATAATAATCAACTTAACATAATTGAATCACATTATAATTATCGTAAAATCAAGATCATAATATCCAATACATGGCTTAAAAGAGAATTGGAATGAAGCATCCTTTCATCATGCAATTGAATTGATATTCACGTTACAATAAATACATCATCATTAAGATACTGATAAATACTTTGGAATGATTTGAGAAAGAACACATGAATAGATTGAAGAAGAAGAAATTTGATCATGAACTTGCATTGAAAACATTGAAGGAACTCTCTAGGTAGAATATTAACTAGAGATGAAGTATCACCATAATTTAATGTATAATAAAAGACGTCTAAAAATTTGTTAATAACCCATGGTAATTTAATATCCTGCTTTTCTTGAGCTTCACCTTCAATGGAGGTTGTAGAGACAATATGGGAGAGGGAAGTCTAATTTTTAATTAAGGATTTGGCATGGGGTGTTCACCTTATAAACAAAATTAAAATACCCAAAATCACCTGAAATAACCTATATAGTAATTTAGGTACGTGTGGTGAATTTCCTAATTCACCCTCTATCCATAGGCAGCGTGCATAGCTTCATTTTGCAAGACCGACCTAGCGGAGCTACCATCCACGGGGAGTCGAGTGGTGTGGACAACGGCCCTGTCCTGGTGCTCCATCGATGGTGAAGGAGGCTTCTTAATTGTGGCTTCAACTACAATGTCTAAGTGTCAAGATACGCCCCCACCAAATCAAGTCTGATAATGCGGTGGACCGGGGCACAGTTGCTGTCGTCTAGTGGTATGGGAGAGGTGTCGCGAGTCGAGGATACGGAAGTCCGGATCGCGTTTCCCTCGTCCGGGGATCGGGTAAGGGCGCGTAGGGTCAGTGATCCAAGACAATTGGTTCTTCTAGATTGACATGTCAAGGTATGCCGACAGCCTTTGGTCCACCTTGAGGGCCTTTTGTGGGGACCTCGGGGGGTTCTACCCTGATGTTTTCAATTAAAATATATACCTTAACTGACCCTCCACATCAGTTCACCCAAAATAAATATGTAAAATACATCAAAACATGCAAGGCACACTCATGACACACATGTATGTCTCAAGGTTTAACTTTGGAACGTCTTGGACGGTCTTGGACGTTGGACCTCCAAACATCATGAAACGTAATATAATGACTATAAATACCAATATAACTAATATAAGTACCTCATAATCTCATAACATAGAAATGTAAGCACGTAAACACACATTAGGCACATAAGTGACTAGTCATTGAATGTCTTAGTTGTCCATTAACGTTTAACTTCCAATTCACCTAAATTTTAGTCACTGCCTCAATACCGCATTATAAACCATATTAGGACCTTATAATTGTATGACAAACGTACTAGGCTCTAGACACCCTAACTCATTGTGGGGTCTTACATTGAATATGCATAAGGTCATGCCGTAGTGATTTTGTATGCTTTTGGACAAATATCCCTTTTTAAAATGATTTATACGTTGTATGTTCATATATTTCCATAATTAGTGCAACTGATGTGATAATCCCTACTTCTTCCATTTCTCTAACATTTTAGGTTTTGGTTGTTGAGGAGGTTGTGGTAATTTGCAAGGAAGGCTTGGAATCATTTTTCCAAATGTGGGTATGTCCTCAAGTTCTGAGGATGATGCCATTTCATAATATATATATGTTACATTTTATAGCCTATAGACAATCATTTCACTCTTGTTGTTTCAAAATATTGTTGTATGCCTTAGTGGCATTTATACATTGTGTAAGGGTTATGCCCATGTTGTTCTATTTCGCTTGGATAATTTTATATGAGACATCCTCTTAAGACTTTACTGTTTATATTATATATATATGTCATAAAAGTAGAATAGTATGTAATCTTTTTATACGAGGAGTCTAAGAAAACTCTCCATGAATACATTATATATATGAGATATGTCTAAGTAAAACTCATTAAGTAATTGTATTTGAAAAGTTTTAAATTTTCTCTATTTTTAACCTATGAATGTAATGATGAATTCTAAGAGGCTACTTCTAGTACACTCCATGTATTACGACCCAATTACATTTAGGGGGTGCTCCCAAGATGTGATAGGAATGAAGGTTTTGTGATTTATTTTGATGCTTCCAAAATAGGTTTGAGGAGTGTCCTTATACAACATTACAAGTTGATAGCTTATGCTTCTAGGCAACTCAAGATGCATGAGAAGAGTTATCCAACTCATGACCTCAAATAAGCGGTCATAGTGTTTTCTTTAAAAATACGGAGACATTACCTACATGGTGTTCATGTTGATGTATCTACCGACCACAAGACTATTCATTATGTGTTTATTCAAAAGGATTTGAATCTCCGACAAAAAAGGTTGTTGGAACTTTTCAAGGATATTGACATGAGTGTCCTATACCACCACGACAAGGCTAATGTGGTTTTGGATGCTTTAAGTCATAGGATTAATGGTACTGTATCTCATGTTGAGGAGTGGTTTTGCCCTGTTAGCTGTTCGACTAAAACATTCTCCAAAAAGGGGTATTATGGTACATCAAAACTCCAAGTCATCTTTAGAATTTTAGGTGAAGTGTAACCAACCCTTTGATTCTTTGTTGATGGAGTTGAAAGAGTCAGTACTTGGTAAGTTTAAGGAATCATTCTCCTTGGGTGATGGTGTTTTAAAGTACCAAGTGAGGTTGTGTGTGGCCAATGTTAATGATTTAAGGAATCAAATTATTGAAGAAGTCCATGGTTCCCATTACTCTTTCAATCTGGGGTCCACTAAGATGTACCATGACCTTAGAGAAGTTTATTTGGTGGGATGGTTTAAAAACGGGATTATCCACGGAATGTTTTGCTACAGGTAGACAAACTCTGTTCGACAGGTTGTAACAGCCCCCGAGCATCTTAAAAGTGGGTTGATATCCCCCATAATGATTGATCCAACTTGGAAGTGGGAAGACATTAATATGGATTTTGTTGGTAGGTTGCCTCGAAGCCGGAGGAAAATGACTCAATATTGGTTATTGTGGATAGGTTGACGAAACCTCCAAATGTCTCCCAAATAAGTTACGTATGCCCACCCCCCCGGCCCCGGAAGAGCCTGTGGAAGATCTATATAATGAGAATTTGCCAGTACTTCTGAATCACTTGTCCATCATGGTCGGATATAGAGGATGTAAATCCCTTCAAATTCTCTTTTTGGACGGTCTTTCGAAGGGTTTAGTACCCAAGTTGAAGATTAGCACGCTTTTTGACACACAAAATTGATTGTCAACGTCGAAGCGTACCACTGAACCCTAGTGGATATGGTAGAGCTTTAGATTTGATTTGAAGGAAATTGGGATGACCATGTCGTTTATTATTCTTCCCTACCTAGTAATAACTACCATTCGAGTATTGCTATAGCACATTTCGAGGCCCCCCCGGATTTAATTATAGATAAATGATAGATCTCTATTTCGGTGGTGTAAGTTGGTGTGGTTCATACTTGTCCCGGATAAAATCTAGTGAGACTTTCATAAAGTTTTATTGATAAGGGATAGGTTGAAGATAGCCTACAGTCGATAAAAATCTTATGTCGACAATAGAAGAAGAGACGTGAGTTGAGGGAGTAATTGGTGGTGTTAACCCTTACAAGATTTCACTACGAAAGGGCGGTGTTGGGGATGAGATTGATAAGAAGGGAACAGTTAAGGCCCTTTTACCTCGATGGTCCTATGACGTCGCCCTCCCTGCAAGGGTATAAAAAGTGACTTTGAGTTGAAACTACCTAGTGAACTAGAATTAGTTCATCCAATATTTCATGTTTCGATGATCAAGAAATGTATATGTGACCCAGTGTCTATTATCCTTGTTGAAGGTTTAGGGGTGGATGAGAACCTTTCTTATGAAAACGTTCTAGTTAAGATCTTAGATCGTCAAGTCCAAAAGTAGAGGAACAAAGTGGTGGCCTCCTTAAAAGTTCTATGGAGAAACTAATATGTTGAGAGGGAAACCACTAGGCACCCCGGCCGAGGTGCCAGAAGTCAGTTATCCTCGTACTTTTTCCTAATTAATTTGATAGTTCGTCTTTTACATAAAAATTGATGAATATAATGTTGACTTTGTCCTTGATTTTTAAGTCGGCGTATTTTGTTTCAATCATGAGTTTTCATCGGAAAAGGCTTTGTGTAAGTTGCATTATATAAAATGTGGAGTATATATGCTCTGTCATCTTGATATTTTGTTGTCTTGGTGGTTTTCTGTAGAATAAGAATACATCCCCGGGTAACTGTTTGAGTATTTTATGATTCAGGTTGAAGTGAGAATGGTAGCTTCACGTCATTACTTGTTATGAATGTCGAGATATGATATTGTTTGTGCAGTCATGAACTGTGATGCTATGTTTTTCAGGTTTGTCTCTCATGTGTTGAATGCGATCTTTGTAAATTATTCGCTATGAGTTGTTTCATGACTTTTTTTTATGTTGTTCTTTTTGTGGGGTGCTGCTAGTATTCATTCTATGCGTTCCCTTCAAAAAGACGTTTTTAGTGTCTTGACGGACGAGGTTCTTAAAGAGGGGTGAGTAGGCCCGCGGGATAACCCACTCTGCCCAGAATAAGTATCGTCATGAAAAAATCACTGTGTAATCTAGACGTGTAGCCTTTCCTATTAAATAATATTTAAAATTCTGTTTACAGACCTATGTTAATTTAATAAACTCCATTAGAAAAGGTTACAACCAAAACAACAAAGAAAGACCTTGACGTTTGGAAATTAGCAAAATTGAACTAGTAGACGTCCCTATGTTTGGTGAAGGTTTGGGAGTGTCATATGAAGTATAAAACATTTAAAAAGACTTTAACTAAGGAAAATTAGGTTTATAGGGTAAAAAGTCCAGCAAAATCTCCCCAAGACTACCCGAAGGTCCTTGAGGAGGACCCAAACATTGGCGAGGAGGCTGCCAAAGCAGCCTTGTAGCAGCGAAAGTAGTCTGCGAGCAGCCAAAATATGGAGGCTCCAACGCGTCGCATAGATGAAACTTTATGGTAAAATTTTCCTTGCGATGCTGGACTTCATGAGGTTCACTACCTCATACTGGATTCTTTTTTTTTTTTTTTTTTATTTGTGAGAAAAACCGAGTTGGAATTGACCCTTGCGCTACGCAACAACCGTTCCTGTTCTCACGTCGTTTTTAAGTCGATTTGACTTCACAAAAAGACCCAATTAGGTGGGGATATTTTGGGTAATTTAGTGCACAACCCCAACATTGGGTGTGAGTGTGTCAGCGTGGAATAGTGAATTTGAGTGTAGACGTTCACTAACAGCCCACCAAATGGAAAGGTCAAATATCTATCAACGTCTCTCCCCATTGTCCCTTTCCCAACGCCGTACATTAAAAGAAGAGAAGGTGAACCTAGGACACCACGTTTTATGTTAGTTCCCTGTTGCTTTTTTTTTGTTTGTACAGATTTTTTCAGTATAGTCCCCCCTGTGGGTCCAGACTCCATAGGAAGAATCGACTCGGGAATCACCGATACCACTTCTTACGGCAGTCCACGACACATAGAAACCAAACACCCGCCCTAATCGAACCAAAGCCAACTCCTTCACTCGGTGTTTCACTTCAAGCGCCACTCACACCCCCCCCTTACCAACCTTTGCAAGATTGATAGGGACCCACCATAACTGAGTACTCACCTTCCTTTCTTTCCAACTCTACCCCCACCACCCTTTGAATAGGTGACAATTTTGAAGTGCACCTTGCCCCTTCTTCAAACTTCACCTCCTTTTTGATCGACCTAAGATCACCTCACTTGGCCCCTATTATAGGCTGTTGCCACCCCTGGTTCCTTATGATCTCCCCCCCCCCCTTTCCCAACACCTAGAACTGTACTGATCCACGCGACACTCCCGAGCCCGGCTCCCCTCCTTCCCCCTGCCCTCGGCGCTCGCCCTCCTCCCCCGGCTTTGTCTAAGTGTTTTTATGTATAGCCTTCGCGATGCCGACCTAGTGACGAATCATCTTTTTTTTATTATTGCGATAGACACCCCCACCAAGGACCCTGCCCTATCCCCATTGTCCCCCACAATTTGACGTGTTTATCCTCTTTACTACCCCACCCCAGCCCCTACGCCCCAATCCTCATAGGGTTTCCCCCTTTGTTAACTCGTATGCTCCACTAGCCCATCCATTTGGGTTGATAAAAAGGCTTACCTAACTCACTTGTTCACACACATTCTTGATAAGACACTCCAACATCTAGATGTGATTGTTTTACTGACCACAGATCCGCTCTTATGGATAACGGAAATACATGTAGGCACCCCGCTTTTCTATGAGATACCTAGCGTGTGAAGTGTGCTGAAGGGTTTTTCTACTCGTGTAGGTTCTTGGACTGGCATCTATGGGATCGAGCCTCGTGGACACCACCCTACCCACCTTTACACCCACTCTATCGAGTCCTCTTCCCCTTTGCGTCCGGTACACGCCTCACCACCTACACTGTGATGTCTCCATCCCAAAAGTAGGAACTTGGTTTTTTCTATAAGACACCACCAAACTTTTGATTTCGACTTTAACTTATTGGTAATTTGGAAACTTAGAGACATAACTTTTTACTTTATGTCTTCTTATTCAACTTCCTGTTTCGAGTGGTTTTTCTGGGCCATGGATTAGAGGTAGTCCTTCTGCGACTCCTAATATTAGCAGGTCGACAGAAGTCTCCATCAATGAGACCCACCGAAAGGGCCATGGTCCCGATTTGTCTGTTGTTTTTTTTCGCCCCCCACACCCCCCCCCCCCTATACCCCCCCACGCGACTACCGAACTCCCCCCGGATCAGACCCTGGGTCTACCCCCCCTCGGATTGGCCCCCCTGTCTGGCAGTGATTGACCTCCAAGTGGGGTTCCTCCTCTAGGGTTCCTTTGTAATATATTGTGCAGTCAGTGTACACACCAAGATCGTGGTGTTCCCATTACACTTGAATACGTATGTAATCGGTCATACAGATTAATTACATTACCATGCGTTGTGTCCCCAAAAAAAAACATAAGATCTGGTTGATCGATAGCTTTATTGAAATAGACATCACGAGGTTCCGGTCTCAAAGCACCCTTGTCGAATGTCATGGACGTTCGTTAGACGTTTTACCTACAAACATCACGAAACTTGAAAAACTTCATATATACACTCTAATAACTCATTAAATAACATGATAACCTCATTAAATACACATAAACACGTAGAACAAAAAATTTGTTGGTGTGTGTGGCTTTGACTGTTTGGGGGGATGTGGTTGGATATTGTGCGTCCTATATCTCCTGACATTGGGAAGTCTAAGTACTGTGTTGTTTGTGAAGTTGTGGTCAAAAGTATGTTTAGGGTGCCAGATTACTCTAACTTTGATCTATACTGGCATTTGTGTGAATTTTTTTGTCCTTTTCCTGGTTAACATGTTGAGCACACAAAGATCGGGAAAGGCGCTGTCATCTATCAGTCGTGTAAGAGTCAAGATCTGCGGAATACCATTATTCCATGTTTGGCTATTTCCCACACATAGTCCCCCCCCCAAAAAGAGGACTAACTCAGTATTATAGGGCCAATGACTTCCATGTTACAGTCGCACGACGTTATTTAGGTTACCAAATTCTCATAATTCTCCCTGTGGTGCTATAGATGTTAAACTTTTTAGGGAGAGCGTCCCACACTTATGTGTGCTAGGAGACGAGTTGCCCCTCGGTTTTATCTTTCACGATCCATTGAGTGCCTGTAGTCTGGTAGGGGAGTTTCACCTCCGGGTTTCCCCCTCGCGTAACCAGTGTGGTCGTCTTTTTTGACTAGGCCTCTTCGTTTCCTCCTTCCTTCCTCGGCAACTTTGCCCTCCATCTCCCCCATGTATTTTTTAACCCAGTTCGTCTTTGATGTTTTTGGTATGGTTGCCCTCGCCCTCTACAAACAAAAAATCTCTATCGGCTGGCGTATGCACAGACCCTTCGTATTAGGCGTTTCCCTCGCTTCTCCTTTCTGTGTGACACTTATGCGATCTACCCCTATCCATTATACCTCCTAGTCTCTAGTTGTGTTTGTTTACCCTCTTCCCCCCTCTATAAGCGTGTACGCGGCCTTGGGCATATCCCATACTGCTGTATTTCGTCACCCTGCCTCCCAGGGAGGCTCTCCACTGCTTCTCCTCCCTGTTTGCAAGACGGCCTCCTCGAAGCCTTTAATACCCAGAACCATCACCGTTCGACCGTAGCTCGCCTCGCCCCTTAGGCCTCCCTTCCTTCATGCATTGGGAGATCCCACTCCGCTTCCGTGTCCGTCCCCATACCCCCCCCGCCAACCTCGCCCCCTGGACGGAAGCTAACAAATAATCGTGACGAACGGGAACACGGGAGTTTGCGTCCCCCGACACCATGTGTCTGTTGGTCCGCCCCATATGCATACGCCACACGATTAATAATGATAAATTGTGTACATTTATGCCCAACCCATCTTACTTTTCTTTGAAGACTATATGCGCCTCAGTGGAACAAATTAAACTCACGATACATATTGTCGTGTCAAGCAATTACCCTTTGTTCCCCACGATGCTGCTTACACCCCCCCATTCATATCCGTAAGCTATGCAGTACCTAACTCCTGTACCTCCATCATCAGGCATGGATCCGTGTCTGTTTTCCTTTAACGCCCGTCTGTAGTATGCCTCATAACGCCGTAACCCTTGGCAATTCCCCAGTGCACCTGTGTGGTGTGTCCTTTAATCAAGTCCACCCCTTACCCCGATCATGTACACTTACGCCTTTACATGAACCTTTAAGGCCACATCCCACAGCACACGACCTGTCACCACCACGACCTTCAATCATATTACGTGTCCAAGAGGACATGCATCACCATCTCGTTCATTTATGTCAAGTCTCACCACTATCATCTTTGGCAGGCCCATTAGATTTTTTACTATACACACCGCTGTCATCATACCTAATTATCCCCCTTCTACCGGTTGATATCCCGTTAACACGAGAACTAGTGCCGGTGTAATAGTAGAGTACAGGTTTCGACATAGTCTACGTCAACTCTCCATACCTTAGTTGAGTCTATTCCTTAACGGCGCTATTGTAATGTTAGGGTCAACAACTTCCGTTTAATGGAGTAAAGACCACTAGGGCTAGAAGTCGACCGAAAAATTTGGCACAGCACACCAAACCTGTACACCGATTTATTGAGGGTGAGCATCGACCTCGCAAACTGTAAACAAACATAAACAAGTTGTTTTGTTTGGGATTCTTGTTGGTTTAGTTGTCCCCCTTTTGTCCTCGACTACACTTTTTTTTTTTTGCCCCTCTTCTACGGTGATCCATAGCACGTGCTGAATGGGGGCCACTGTCAGCGAATCAGACGCTGGTGGTCTTTCCTTACCTCCGCGTGCGCCCTGGGGTGTTTTCTGGAGTCCTGCCCCCCTTGAGAGACCTCCCTGTCCTTGTTGGGCGTCACACAACTCTAGTGTGGGAGCCCCCGGACTGTTCGTTTAGTCTCTCCGTCCCTGTCAGGTTCTGGGCGCCTCCCGCCCGAGCCCTGTATTGGACCCTTTCTTTCCCTGTTTTCCTTACTCTCCTCGCCTCACATGTCGCTCCGGGTGGCACCCTTGTATCACTCCTCGCTCGCTTGCAACACGCAGCTTCTCTGCGTCCTCCCTTACTCCCCCTTCGCATATAAGGGTTCTGACTGCCCATTTCTCCTCCTCCGCCCCTTGGTAATTCAACCTCTTAATCAGTTCCTCGCATTAATCCCCTCATACTCTAATCCCGCCTTTCCCTTTCGCCAATTTTCATGTCCACCAAATGTTTCTCCTCTTCCTATGCACACTTGCCGCCCACGACATGGCACCCCATGTGAATACACCTCCCCCAGCATTGAAACGGACAACTGTTGTGCCCCCTATTTTTTGTTTGTGGTTGGGTCTTTGTCGAGATGCTATGACGGAGATTGCTACGGAGTCGGGATGGAAGTTGGTGGGTGTGTTTGTTCCGTCCAGCAATTGACAGAGAAAAGTGTCTCGCCCCGGTTTAACAAAAACCCGTACTCTCCCCCCCCCCCTCTTAGACGGAGACACCAATTTGGGTGTATACTCATAGTCAATAATAACACCAACGGGCCACACCCGATAAGCTAGAAAAATCACTATATCACAATTCAATACTAGATAATAGCTTATGTAAAGATACTTCGGTCAATTAAATTCCTAACCTTGATCATAGTCTCAAGAAATAGCATGAAAGACTACAAATAAATCTAATTTATTCATTATAAAAGTAACATAATCATCCAAGTCAATTGAAAAAACTACATCCTAATTCATATGAAGATCAAACCTAGGATTAATGATTAAGGGTAATCTTCTACAAACTATAGAAAACCATCAAGATATATCATAATTAGGTTAGTATACTTGTTAATAAATTCATATTGTCTAAAAGAAAACATAAACAACCTAATTCATAACATAATGTTTGAGATCGAGAAAGACCCACATGAATTTTCAACTTTTGAAAATACTTTAAAGGAACCCTTTGAAGAAAGAGGTATCAAAGGTGAATTACATCACATACCTCAATGTTTGTCGCATACCTCGATGATTTATGAAGAAGTTAGGTTGAACTCGTCCCTTTATATCCCCCAAATGTCTTTCCTAGATTGTCTTTTATGGTGTCTTCCAATAGACAGAGAAAGAAGAGAGATGCAACATAGTTTTATTTTGAGAGTTGTAATTAGACTAATGGGGTTTGGATATTTATATTGGGTATTATTTAAGTTAATTAGAAATCCCTTAATCCCATAGTAACAACCAAACCACTTAATTAATTAGTTAAGACCAACTTAAAAACGTGCAGGAAATTATTGTGTCACAGACGATACCACGATGGACGGATCGTGGGTAAGTCTACGGACCAGCCCTCCTCCGTGCTGAATCCGTTGTTCTGGTAAGAGGCTTGTGCAAGCGAGGGCTTCAACAATATGTCTATGTTTTCTTCAAAAATTGTCAACGACGCCTTGTTTAACCTTACACGAACTGTCGATTAAATCTCCTTGGTGCATACTGCCTAGGCAGTGTTGAATCCAACGTGCAAGGATCCTCCTCATGTTTTCCACCCTTCCAGAAATTTTCATTGATTTTGGATTCCTAATAGTTAGTCAAATAGGCTAAGGTACGCTAGTACCTCCATGAGCTAGTTTTCCGAACGTAATGGACGACTTGGATGTTTTGGTTTCTGGACTTCTAATATGACGTATATTCATTAAAATAATCCTTAAAAAACGTTTCTAAATCTTTATGAAACTTATGTTAGGCTATAGAACACGTCTTCAATTTTTTGAAGTGTAACATTATCCGCCCCTTAGGAACATTCGTCCCCGAATGACATTAAAAGTCTTTAGAATAAATGAATAGACTCAAGACTGGCAGCCCAACCAAAAAAAATACATAACAACTTCAATCATATAACTTACACAAGGCAATTCAAAACTTCAATTACCACACATAATACTCAATATTACATTATGAGGAATATACTTCTCACAACAACAAGAGCTCAACATAGCATTTATGAGTCAATTATCTCAAAGTTCAACTTACCAATATGCTACATATCATTTCATAGAGACTCAATATATATAAATTCACGACATAACTCAAAACAACCCAAAGAGAAAAAATTCAAGTTCAAATGCACAACCTCACTATAAGTCACTGTAAAGCTATTAAAAATGCATATTTTGCAAGACTTTACCAAAATCAAAGAAACTTCAATGTAAGTATAATTTTCATTATTAGTAAGAACTACTAACCTTAGTTATAAAATAGATGACGGTAACAATACTTCATGTCGGCCTCGGCCTCCCGTGTTGCACCCTCAAATAGGTGATTTTTCCATAACACCTTTATGGAAGCCACTTCTTTATTCCTTAACTTCTTTACTTTCCTATAAAGAATTTTAACCAGAAACTTTCTCATAAGAGAGGTTATTTTTCAGAACAAGACCCTCAATAGGAAGAATACACTTGGAATCACCGATACACTTCTTAAGCATAGAAACATAGAAAACCAAATGAACTGAAGCCAATTCAGTAAGAAGTTTAAATTCATAGGATTCCTTACAAACCCTTTGCAAGATTTCATTGGGACCCACATAATGAGGACTCAACTTTCCTTTTTTTCAAAATCTAACCACCCTTTTCATAGGTGAAATTTTTTATTACACCTTTTAACCTTCTTCAAATTTCAAATCCCTTCTCCTATGAATGACATAAGGCTTTTGTCGACTATAGGTTGTCTGATACTGGTTCCTTATGATATGAACTTTTTCCAAAGTCTTATAACTTAAATCGGGACCATAGAGCGAAGGCTCACCTACTTCAAACCATCCAATAGGAGATCGACACCTACTACAATACAAGGATTTATATGGAGCCATAGAGATTGATAAATGAAAACTATTATTATAAGAAAACTCTACCAATGGAAAATACTAATCACAATTTCCCTTGAAATCTACAATACACACCCTAAGCATATCATTAAGGGTTTAAATAGTATGATCCACTTTACCATCCATTTCGGGATGAAAAGCGATACTCAACCTCAAATTAGTTCCCAATCCTTCTTGAATGACCTACAGAACCTAGATATGAGTTGTTCACCCCGATCCAATATGATGGATAACGGAATACCATGGAGACACAATATGTTATCTATGAAGATTCTAGCATAATCTTCAGCCAAATAGGTAGACTTGATTGGAATAAAGTGAGTGAACTTGGTCAACCTATCCCCAACAATCCATATAAAGTGATATTACCTTTGAGTCAAAGGTAAACCCACTACAAAATACATTTGATGTCTTCAAATCCCAAGTAGGAACTTGGATTTCTTGTATTAAGCCACCCAACTTTTGATGTTCGGCTTTCACTTTTTGGTAATTTGGAAACTTAAATACAAATTCGCTATGTACTTCTTCAAATCTTCCCCTCGATGGGGGTCACATGGGTTGAACATGCAACTCCTAAACCTGCAGGTCAAATGTCTCCATTGACGAGATGCATCAACGGGCATTACCTTGTCGACCGACCGTCGTTTGGGTCATCGATTGGCACTATCTGGCAGTGTTGAGCTCCAAGTTGGGGTCCTCTTTTAGGGTTCCTTTGTGGATCCTATGTGGAGTCGTACCCGGACGTTTCCAATCCAAACATAATCGTTTATAGTTTAAGAACATACCCTATGAGTTTCATAAACAAAAAGACATAAAACTTGACGATACATACATAGACACACAAGGTCGTCTCAATGCAAGCATTTCGAATGTCATGGACGTTCTTGGAAGTTTGACCTCCAAACTTTACAAAACTTGAAAAACTTCCTATATAAAATATAATAACTCATTTAATAACCTTATAACCTCCTTAAATACACGTAAACACGTAGAACCACATATGACGCACATAGGTCACTTAGTCGTCAAACGTCTAGGTCGTCACTTAACGTTTAACTTCCGAAGCACCTAATATCTTAGACAATGCCTCAAACCCCTATGTTAAACCATTTTAAGACCTTAGACAATTACTAAAACCAATTTTATACTCTAGATTTACCTAAGTCATTTTTGGGGTCTTTCAATCTCCCCCACTTGGACAACATTCGTCCTCGAATGACACTTGCCACTATTTGAAAACTTCAAACAGTAGAAATTCAATTAGATACTCATTATCATACCATATAGGACATAGTAAAAAAGAAAACATCAATTTCACATAGTCAAGATATTCACAACAAAACAAGAAACTAGAAGACATTCTATAAATCATTATGCTATGAAACTCACATGCTTTATCTGAAAATAGAAAAAACTCATTTTATATTCAATAGTATACACATATACATCAGTTATAACCGCACTACAAAAATTTTTTGCCAAACAATAAATAGGTCAAATTTTCAAAAAATTTACAGTAAATAGACAGTAGGAAATTCATGATAGAAACTAGCTAATATGCAAGGTAATATTATATAAAAACATCATACTACATGTCATGGCTTCACAATCTAACAATGCAACACTTAAGAAATTATACAAATTCTAAGCAAATCATTCTCATATAACAACTTAGGCATGCTCAACCTTCAACTATATGAAAAAATTAGCAACCTACACTAGATGCACATGAATCACGAGAGAACATACCATACATGAAAACTCATTTTCTCATTCAACAAAACTTCAGTCAAATTATGCAAATTATAATAAGAATAATTGAAATTGATCTTCCACAAAAGACTCCTACTAAAACAAGTTACTAAGAACTCTTTCTTTAAGTCTTGAATAAAGACAAAAAGAAAAGTTAAGGGTACTTCACTCGAAAGAACAATACTCTTAACCAAACTTGTTCACTTAGGAGAAACCCATTCTAAGGTCAACATAACATTTATTATAAAGAACTACCTCAAGGCACCTTAAATATTACCAAAACATTCTTATTAAGGTCTATCTCACGATGATTAAGTACTCTCAAAGGTCTCATCTTCTAACCAATACACCCCTCTTACTAGGAGAACTCACCTTTAATCTTTCAAACTCATCACCTCCCTTCCTATGGTTGGGATCTAACAAACTTCAAACTATTTTAACAACAACTCCTTCACATTCTTAAACTATACCTTACCATTTTTCAAACTTAACTACCCTTCCCAAGGTAACAAAACCAATCTAGGCAAAACCACCTTCTATCATACATCATCCAATAAGTTAAATCTCTTTTTTTCTATCACTCAATCCAAACATCATAAAGTCCCCATTAATGGAAAAACACATAAGGGAAACAAGAGAAAGACACAATATACAAAACTCTTCGGCACGATTAGATGAATGAAAAAAGTGAAGCTTTTGCTATCACCTAATAGCCTCCTATATATAATGTGGCGCGCTTCACATTATAAACAAGACTCGACTAGATGTGGTTCATACGGCAACTAAGACACTCCCTAAACCTTATGCTCTGATACAAACTTTGTCATGACCTTCAAGTACACTCTAGAATTTAAGGCATGCTCGTGTCTCACAGGATAAATGAGACTTCAAGAATTCTCATATAATCCATTCGAATCATTCATTGCATAATAGACATACTAAAATAGGTAAGAATTTTAAATTTTCTTCAGAAACAAAAAGCTCTTTCATAAACATTACACAAGTGGAATACTTTCATTTAAAACAATAAATATTTACAACATTTACTTGAATAATCTAAACTTTAGAGTATACAATAGTTGGGAAGATCCCGTTCAAGAAAAAAAAATGTTTATGACATGAGGGACATGTGGATATTGTCCTAGAATCAATGAGGACTAAACAATACATCATCTCAAGCCTTAGAAACCTATCAATCCTCCATGGAACATAAAGATTGTCAATTCCCTATGCTTTAGTAAAAAAGGGAAAATAAGGGGTTAGCACATTAGATGTACTAGGTATGGAAGCCACGGAAAAACCATGAACAAGGGACGTTAAGTGAATAACATGCTTTTCATTAATTTCTATTGAAACATCATACTATTATTATTAAAGCAACATTTAACAACTTAGAAATATATAAGAAAACACTTAATCCAATAATCACATTTTTAGAAACTTTATAGTTAGTTTACTTCACTGTACAGTGAACTCAATTCACTATTACACTGAAGTTCCTTCACTTCACTTTATACACACTTTATCAAGTAATTTCCTCACTCAAAGTCATCCTATGATTCACATTAGTCACAAAAAGAGAGACTACCCATACACACTCTATAGAAGTTCCTAAATGACCCTCGAGATTACTTATAATGAGTCACTTACATACTTTTAAATCATCTTAAACATCAAGGTAAGATTATCCTACCAACAACTATTCTAAGTATCACTTGAGTAAGTTTTCAAGCAACCGCCCATACAATCGCTTTGTCACATCCGGGTTTACCCCGTGGAAGTTACCAACATTGTCAATCTTTTCAAGGACTAAGACTAGCCTCTTACTCTCATGTCATTACTTTCATAGGTTGAAAAATGCGGGAAATTTTTTTTTTTACACAATTACGATTTTTAGGTTTATTAAGACGTCCACATACACATAATACATATTCATACCGAGTACACATAGACCCTTCGAATAGGAAGGTTACATAGCCTTCTAGTTTTATTTCACACACAAATAAAAAAAATATAACAATAGTCTTCAACGATTGTCTCATCTCATACCATCTAATAGATTATCACAATATGGGCATAGCCCTTAGCTCAATATAACAAGACGACATATAGGTCAAACAAAAGTATAGTAGTCAATTGAAAAGGAAAGAAATGAAAGTGTTTAAGCTAATAACAAGTCTGTAAGCTAGATGATGGAATTTCCCTCGAAAGGTGAGGACCTACCATACATGGATGAAAGGAAGAATCAAAGAGTTAAAATTTTTTACTTCCAAACTCTTCAATGACCGGAACCTAAAATATTTGGGAAAAGGGAAGAAAATGGGGTTAGTACTCCACATGTACTAAGTATGAGACCTTATGCACATATATAAGAAAAACATGCTAAAAAGGGACTTTTGTCAGAACATGCATTTTACACCTTTAGTGAACTTGTGCAAAGCCAAACAAGACATATTAAACAACCAAACATGCTTTCTAACTCAACAAGTAATACCCATCCCAACATTCGTGAAAACAATGATATACTACAACCCTAAAAATAAGGAATAGAAAGACATGAATGAATAATAGTAGATCATATCAAGATAACCAAGACAACTTCCTGACACATCTTTCAAGGCAAACAAAGTCAATGACACGCAAAGCCCCATAACCTTAATCTAGTATCCTCAACAAGAAAACATGACCAATGTCGAACATGGCATTTAAGTTTACATTTTATCATATATTAATATCATAACCCAAGGCTTATTCATAAATGAACTAATCAACATATAATATCAACAATGTGCCATGTTCATCATATATACATCATATATTATCATAACATAAAATTATTTAAGAACATCCTCCTAAGACTCCCCTTAACGCTAACTAGTGCAAGGTTTAGGTAGAGTACTGTATCCCTAAGTAGACTAAGCTAGACCTCTAAGGTTATCAAAGTTATTGTTCATGTCCTTTAATTTGTTTTAACTTTTTTGAACAACTTGTCCTAACCGCATAGACCACATGAGCTAGTGTGGAATCTGTTGTAATAAAACCCTACACTGAAATAAGGCGGACTACTTGCAAAGGTACTACAAAAATTTGAAACATGGAAACTACGTGGATCCACTAGATAGTATTCCTATGTGGGAAACATAGTTCAAGAAGAAGGACATTTATTTGCGACACTCTTTATACGCCATGAATTATATTCTCCAATCTCAAGAGTAATGTAGTGTTCCTACCTTCCCTATGTTGGAAGTGATACTTATTAATCTAGTTCACTCTGTGCTAAGCTAGAGTCCCTTTTTGAAATATCTTTTAGATTTTAGATATCAGTCATAACTTAAAATAGGTCATAGGGTCTACCCCTTGTATAATTATCATCATCAATATCTTCATAAGTATTTTATGAGTATAATTATTCTCATCACAATCCTTATAAGTTAGTATAACACATTAGCATTTCATAGCATATCAAGACATATTGGTAGTTTTTACCATCCTTATATCACATGCACCTTAATCAACCTCACAACATAGTCAAGACATTTCAGTTAAACATCATATCACCCTATAATCCTAGAATAAACATAGAGATTGCAAGACATACAAAGTCTTCTTCATAGTCTATCATCAAAGTCTTACAATCAAGCCATAACTCAACACAATTTGGGAAGTAACGTCATCACAAAATGATATCCAATAAGATAACAAGACCAATTACATCTTTATAACAAAATTTAACACTAGACCACAACTTAAGACAAGATACATAAGCTAATTTCACCTTACAATTTATAACCTAGTGACATCTAAAGAACTAGCATGATAGGCCTGTAATTCATCTTAATTTAATCATAATAAAACCAAAGTATAATAATCTAAACTATAATCAAGTCAATTTAATGATCATAATATAATATATTTCAACATCACAACCTAGGGTTAGGGATTGAGGAACATTTTGTTAAAATTATACCAAAGCATGAACAATTACCATAAATAAGTTAATTACATGTTAATATGTTCAATATAACCTAAAAAATTCATCAACAACTCAATTCATAACTTGAATTTCGTAATTGGATGAAACCCATAAGAAAACTCAACTTTTCAAATCCATTTTTGAAAGAAAACCTTTGAGTAAAGAGTCTCAAAGGTTAATTATATCCCATACCTTAATGTTTAACAAAAATTTAATGGTTAATTTGTCACCTTCCATCCCCAAACCCTAATCCTTTCTACTCTTTATTAGTGAGTTCAAGCACAAAAAGAAATAAGCGAGAAGGAAGAGAGTTTATTTGTGAGTTGTCTTTCAGATTAAAATGAGAGGTTGGACACAAGTGTTTGGTTTTAAATCAACTTTTAAGCCTTGACCGAGGTAGAGTAAGTGAGTAGACTAAGTCAATCGATCCAACACCACCCATATAGAATCATCTCACTTTTAACTCTGAGGTAAACCTACTACAAAGTCAATATTTATATCTTCCCACTTCCAAATAGGAATTCAGACCTCTTTTAGTAAGCCACCCGACTTTTGGTGTTCAGCCTTTACTTGGAAATTCAGAAGCTTAGTAACAAACTCCGCTATGTCCCTTTTGTCACGAACGAAATCTAGACACCAGACGAGACTAGCGTCATTGACCTCTCATAGGTTGCAGACAAGCCTACATACGTCATTTTTACTTCATGTAGGTTAATTTTAGCGAAAAATTTTAACTTCATGTTACTGAACATTCATGTAAGTAATTTTACTTAAATTCGTAAACATTTACAATCAACCATCTAATATTAAGATTATAAAATGAAAGAAATAGTTCATAATTTCATTGAAAATGTTTTTTTGCCAAAACAACACTAATTGAAAGTCTGAAATAAAAGTGGAAATGAAACAATAGTGGAATATGCTCCACTAGATAAAGCCTATATCTATGCTAGAAAATAATAGTAGACATCCTCGAAACCATGAAGTTCTACCAAATCTGGATGAAAGCTCAACGTCCGGATAACTGCAACGTCTTCATGTAAGCTTTAATGTCCATGTGTGCCTGCAACTAAAAGTAGACATTGTATGGGGTTAGTACACACTTGCACTACGTATGGGTATATGCAAGCACACACCAAGGACATGCATGAGTAAGAATGGCTCTTTCCTAACAACATGATTTATGGAAAGTCAAGTCAGTAGACTTGCAAGATTTGTATTAGGAAAGTCAGTGGACTTGCTAGATTTATTTATGAAAGTCAGTGACTTGACGAATTTGGATTTAGGAATGTCATTAATGAGAGTAACATGCATTATCATACATATCATATTTCACACAACACATAATATATTACATATAGCATATAACATTTTGCATATAGCCCTTAACATATTTCATATTATTCGATCATATGCCATGTGACCTTGGAGTCATGGACTTGATATTAAGATTCCCAAAATGAGGGCTCAACATATGGGATGTCAACTAGGTAGCCTTCTTTAGCAAACACATAGTTTACTTATTTGATTCTTACGTAATTCATTTCATTCATTCATAAGCAACTGTAAACACCAGTTATACCTAGGATGTAGTTTAAGACTTACATCGGTATCACTATGCAATGACCAAGAGTAACCTAGTGTCATTACTTAAGTCTAGCTCAACTTATAATTATCCTATCCTAACACTTTTTTTATCATTCATTTATATGTGCCATCATTTAGGGCTGGCCTTTTCATTCTTCATTGGGAAATCTTTAACTTTAACGAGAGATATGTTAAGCATCCATAAAGCGAGTGTCGCCCACCATGCACAAGGGTAGAATTCACTTGCAAAAGGTGACCCAAAACATGCTACAAAATTTTGGGAATTTAACCCTGCTTACCTATATAGCAGTATAGGTTAAAATACAACGAGATACAAGAGACCCATACTGGCAGCGGAATTCTCATGTGTCTGCGAGTCGGTAACCTCCTGCCCTTCCTGAAAGAAGGCGATTCACCACTCATAACTAGCATATCGGGCCTAGTATAAGTTCCATTTCATTCATCTACATTTACGTCATTGAAGTGACTTCTAGTGAAGAGGAAATCATAGCTCCACAGATGATTTTCTCATATAATCAGTAAGTAGTAAGTATACATAATCTAAATAATTTTCATTAGAGTATTTCCTATAGACTGGTCCTTCATTTTACCTTTACACTTTATATGTCAGTACGTTTTAGGTACATTACTTAGGGCTCATTGAGATTACTCATCTGTCACATTAACTCTATAATGTTGTAGAAACATCTTTCTCTTTAGCAATGTTCTCTTCATAATTACTCACCCCTTTTTACATGAATATTCTTTTCATCATATACCATTGCAGTTTGACATTTAGTATTCACTCTTACATAGCCCTTCTAGGAGTTCATCATTTCGTTACATACATTTAGGTTCACTTACTTTTAAACGTATGCTAGACTTATGTGTCTTTACATAAAAGTCATGAGGCTTCATTCATAGTTCGTTTAACTGATTCCTATATTCCTATGATTTTGTGATACAAGACTTATGCATCTTGTATGTATGCTAAGATCATCGATTTTAATCTATGTAGGAAGCATTATATCAACATTTATACACGTATGACTTATGTATCAACAAGGAAATGGGTATGGGATCACAATTTCGAACCCCTTGGACAATACTTAAGTTTTTATTTTATTTATTTTGACCCAGACAACTTGGGACCCAAAATCAAGCCCCAACACGTTCTTTTATATTTCCCTTGAGTTCTCTCTTAATTTTTTCATAATTGGGACTGACGAGGAGCGTGCCGCGACCTCGAACCCCACACTCATCTGGTCCGTATTCAGAATGAGAATGAAAAGGGTACAGTTTATAGTGACGATTTGTGAAAAGAACGACAATTTTTCGAACATAAAGAGGAGATGGGCAATCGAAACTCCCTCACAATCCCCTCTTATTTGCCATTACATTATTAAAAAAAATTTATTATCCCTACAAGTCGTGGATCAATCCCACACGCCTCACCTTTTTTTATTTTTATTTATTCATTAAATCTGACGCCGAGGTGGTGGGTTCGAATTTAACTTCTCTTATTTCTTTAATTCTATTTTGTTTTAGGAGAATTGGCTAAGGGAACTCGGGCTTTAATCTTGTGTGCCTCAATCCTTTTTATTTTAATTAATTATAGCTTTCTTATAGTGAGATATTTGGTTCAATCCCTACTGACCTTACATGTTTTAAACACTGATGTTCAACCTCCCTAACTTCAAACATTAGCAGAAACTAAGCTCACACATGCTGTAATTTGTGATAAGGAATTTCCAACTCCTTTAATCACATTACACGTTAGTTTTCTTAGGATATTATGGATCCATTTGTACATATTTAGGTGGCATTTTAATGGGATTCATTTAGCTAATAGTTTTAACTCAAATCAGCCACATTAAACTTCATATTAACATCATGATTTACACACATTCTTGCACAAAAAATACAGGGATATAAACAATCCATTTTATGCTCTAATCCGTGACCAATAGTCAAAACAATTCACCCACACAATCCTATCACACATTTCCATAAAAAAATATTTCATTACTCACATAATTCTGAACATACATACATACACATAACATTCACGAAAACATGTTAAATACCTAAATTCTACAAGCAAGTATATCCAACCTACGAATGGATGGGAGCCAGTGACAGGGACATGAAACGAGGAACAATCCTAGTTTTCAAATTAGAATTGACTGAATCTTTAAGGTATCTTGGGAAAGGCACCAAGAGTAACAAAACACATACCTTATTTTTACGTTTATTCAACACACGACCTTCTGTCCAACCCCCTCTCCAAATAACGTTCATGTCTGGAAACACCAAAACCAACCGACGGAAAACTCCTCCCTTTGCCTAACATTTTTGCTTACCGTTTGTATATGTTTTGATTATATTTTTTTCGTGTGAGTTCTTCAATAGTGAAGAACTTTGGTTGTATTTTCTATTCTTAGAACTTTTTTAGGCAAAGAAAATGTGATATGAATGGAGAAATGTGAGAGACATGAGGTTGAGAGAATAGTTTAGGATTAGGAGTTTTAGGTTGGGAATTAGTAAAACGATTCCTTATTAATTTAATAATTTTTTTTATTTAATTAGCTTAGTCAATTGACCATAAATCCCTTAAAAATCATATTCTAAATCTCAATTTATATAAATTTATTGATGCTTCCGTTGAGGTTCGAAACTGGGTGGAGTTACCACTGCAAAATGAGTCATTTCAGGTTGAACCGACCGAAACCGTCTACTTAATTAAATAAATTTATTCAATAGGGTAATAATGATATTAACCTTGGCCTGGAAAAGACCATTTTACCCCTAGATCGGGTAAACTTAAGATTTCACCTTTTTAAGTCCGGTAAAGAATCATTCCAGTAAAACTTCATATTGTGAAGCCCTACATGGCTGGACACAATAATTCCTAGCTCAATTAACTCCCAAGTATTGGATGGAGTCGCAAGGGTTAGAGGTCTGTGTTAGACATCAATCGTGTGAAAACGTCAAATGTAGGCATTCTAGACACATTAAGCATTACTTAGCGTATCCATTTTTAGGGCTGTTACATTATCCCCCCTTAGGAACATTCGTCCCCGAATGACACTTATTATAATCTAGCACAACGCCAGATATTTCATAACATAATTACTATACACAATCAAGCGATAACTACAAAGAATGGAGAAACAAAGAAACTTAGACTTCAGAGTAGGAAGTCTAACCCCAAGAGCTGAAAAGATGAGGGTCGTGGGGTCTCATATCGGCCATGTAACATTAAGATCATCAAATGAAAGAAATAGTTCGTAGCTGCATTAAATGTGTACTTACCAAAATGACACCAATACAAAGTCTGAAATAAAATGGGAAATGAAACACTAGTTGAACATGATCCACTAGCTAAAGTCTACATCTAAGCTAGATAATAATAGTATATATCCTCGAAAGCATGAGGTCCTATCAAGTCCATATGAAAGCTCCACGTCCGGATAACTGCAACGTCAACCTGTAAGCTCTAGCATCCACATGTGTCTGCACCTAAAAATATAGGGTTGTATGGAATTAGCACACACTTGTACTAAGTATGGGTATATGCAACCACACACCAAGGACATGCATGATAAAGAATATCACATCCCTAGAAGCATGATTATAGAAGGTCAAGTCAGAGGACTTGCCAAATTGAGATTTGGAAGGTTAGTGAATATCCCAAATTTGGATTAGGAAATTTTATGAGCTTCCAAAATTTGGATTAGGAAAGTTATGCCATGCGAGTTATCATACTTAACATTTTGCGCACAACACACAGCACACAACGTACACATAGCACATATCATAATTCCTGTAACACATAATGTTGTTCATATTATTCATTCGTTTTACATGAGACCCTAGAATCATGTACTTGACATTATAACTTCCTAAAAATGAGGGTTCAATATATGGTACCTCAACTAGGGAGTGTGCTTTAGCAAACACTGAGTATGCTTCCTTCATTCATACATACATTATTTGATTTCATTCATGGGTCCAGTGTAAACACTTGGTATACCTAGGATGTAGTTTAAGATTAACGGGTTCGTTGTGACAAATGACCAAGCAGGACCGAATGTCATTTACATGAATCTAACTCATCTCTTGCTTATTCCTATCCAAACACCTTTGGTACATTCGTTTCATTAGTCCATCATTTGAGGTTGCCTCATTAATTCGTTGGTAACTTAAACCTTTAACGGACATAGATCTGTCAGCATCATGAAATACAGTGTCATGAAAAACCCCACACCAAAAGAGGTGGAATCACCGGCCAAAGTGACCCAAAACATGACAGCGACGTTGTCATGGAATTTGAAACTTAGCCAGTCTCTATATTAGGCAGTCCGATAGTTTTCGAGAAGGAGATTATAAGGAGACCTATTCTGGCATGTCGGATTGTTCATCTAATGAGAGTACGTGATCCTCCGCCTGCACGAAAGAAGGCATCATCTCTCATAGCTAGTCTATTGGTGCTTAGTATAAAAGCCATTACATTCAACTATACATTATGGAGTTGGCTTATAGTATTGAGGGACATTTAATATCTCAAAGATGATTTCCCATACTCATCATTAGTATAAGGGGTTATCTCAATACTTCATATTAGAGGTTCATAGAGACGGTCTCTTCATTACTTTACACTCTCACAGGTTAGTACGTTTTTGTAAATTTATTAGGCTCCATTGTTGAGATTGCACTCATATTTTTTTTTTTCAAACAAATTAGCCTCATATCATGTTGGTACCACATTAATTATATTAGTACATTGCTACATTGCACGCCCCTCCTAATACAATCTCTCTTTTTAGACCGTATTCTACCTACAAACCTACATCACAACTTCAATAAACACTCCTCAAAACCCTGATACGATCCTCAACCTTATAGTACCCCTCTCCTCGCAACTCCCACAGCAAATCAACGACACAGAAGCTAATCTTCATAGTTACTCACCCGTTTTACGGAATCTTGCATATTCATCACTATATGCCAAATGACACTCCTGGCCATTTGGTGTGTGTTAATACTCTATACTAACCAATCAAAGTTTGTCATCATTTCATTTGTTCAATATTCATAATTTCATTGGTTTCAATGTCATCATTTTATTGTTCATTTTAGTCATATGCCATGCCAATGTCCGAGAAATTAGATATTATTTTAAATCGTACTTAAACTTAGGAGGTTCATGATTTCAAAGTACAAAACATTTTTGTCATCACTTGTAAAACTATTGCTAGAATTATGGGATCCTTATACATACAAACCAATGGGGTTTCATCATAGTTGGTCTAAGTACTTCATATTACCACACCAGATTATGTGGTAAAAGACTTATGCATGAACTTGTACATATGCCAAGATTTGATTTCTGGATCTTTTGAAGCCAGCATTGTGATTAAATATTACTTACGTAGGAATTATGTGTCCAATACGAAATTGACAAGGGAACTCGATTTCAAATCCCTTGGACAACACATAATCTTATTGTAACTTTTTTCACATTTTTAGATTTGGGGGCCGCTAGTTCGATCCCATTAAAACCATAATATTTCTTCTCTTTTCTCCTCTTCCTTTTCATGAAGTCATGAGGTTGTGGGTTCAATCCCCCACACACTCAGTATTTTTATTTTAAGATATATCTTAATGTCTCACCTATCCAAGAGGTCGTGGTTCAATCCCCACTCTTCCACATATTTTCTACGTTACTTCTCTAACTCTCTAAATCAATTCAAGAGGTCTGTGGGTTCAATCCCGAACTCAACCACATCTATTTTCCTTGCATTTTTCACTATTTTTTTATGAAATTTTTAATTTAGTGATGTCATGGGTTCAAATCCAATGACTCACATTTTAAAAAAATTGAAACCAAGCTCATTTTTCAAAAGTGTGAACGGAGGGACGACAATTTCCAGCAGGCTTGAAATTTGGTCTCTTCCAATCCATTTTTTCGTAATCTTTTGTTGATTTTGTTTGTACCTTTCATGTAATATGTCTTGGGTTCTCATCCTTGTTATGTCACGTATTTTACATTCAGTCTTCATGCATTTTGTACAATTTTTTTTGACGCCGAAACCCAACCTACCTACCAATGCCTAGCAGAAATTTGTTCAACTATTATCAGTTCTTTTTATCATCATTATTACATTATTTCTTAAGTCATGTGGGAATCATTTGTGTGCATCTTTAAGTGTTAATAGTTTTATGATATATTCAGCCAAGAATGTACCATTCATTCAGCAACATTTATACCGATTTTGCAACCTAATTCATTACACAAACATTCACACATAAAATTCAATCAAAAAAACATATCATTATTTACATACTTTGGTTGGCATAACTTAACATGCTTACAATTCCAAAACACATAATCAAGAACACATTATCACGAAATAAAACTTCACACTTAAACTAACAGCAAACATGCCAACAATATGATATCTAACCTATTTCATATTGAGATCAAAGGGACACTAGAGACAAGGAGTTTATCAAGAACGGGAACAACCCTAGTTTTTCGTAGATTCACCATAGCCTTAAAGGTCTCTTGAAGAAGTTACCAAGAGTAAGAAAACTCATACCTTTTGTGACGATCAAACCTCGACTTTCTTCCCAAAAATATTTTCCAAAAATCACGACCAAATCCCCTCGAAGTCAACACCAACTCGACGTAGAAACCCTCTATTTTCCTAAAGTGTTTGATTAGTTGTTTGTTTATAATTTTCGTTTTGAGTTCTTCCAGTGTGAAGGACATTGGTTTACCTACTATAATTATACGTTATTTGGAAGAGAAAAACGTGAATGGGAGTGATAGAGACGTGTGAGAGAGAGATGAGCATGGGAGAGAAGAGTTTTCTTAGGCTTAGGAGTCTAATTTAGGACTTAGTCAAATATGTTTTATTAGTTGTGATAAGGATGCCTTTATTTTAAAATCAGATAATAAATAATAACTATAATTATTACAGGTAATTTACAACGTAAAATGATGAAAACCCCTGTATTCATTACTTCCACCTAGCTTCGAACACGGGTGGAGCAAGAATTCACTTCAACAGCCCAATTTCGAGGACAAGTATTCATCGACCCCCAATCCTTCCACCGATAGAATTGATGATGGATCACCTAGGCACTTGTTTAACATGGATAAATGAAAGACTGGATGGACAAAATCTAGATCCGTAGGCATTGCAAACTCATAGACCACCTCACCCACACGCTTTAAAATCTCACATGGCCCAATATACCTTGGACTCAACTTCCCCTTTCTGCCAAATCGCATCCACCCTTTAATAGTTGATATCTTCAAATAGACCAGGTAACCAACAGAAAACTCTAAGGTTCGTTCTCTGTTGTCTTCATAGCTTGTTACCTACTTTATGCCGTAACAAAACTTGTAACTAATACCTGACGTCGGTAAGGCCTCGTGAATGACTGCTGAGAACTAAAATGGATGACTGTCCAACCTCGGACCACCCAATAAGATACGTACACATCATACTATATTGTGATTCCATCCTAATGCTGGTGTGATAGCTGTTATTATATGATAACTCTATTAAAGGTAGAGGGTCGACCCAAGTTCCTCTAATGTCTATCACACACGCTCTCAACAATTCCTCCAATGTCTTAATGGTGCGCTTTGCCTGCCCATGAGTTTGAGGATGAAAGGTAGTACTAAGCTTTACCTGCGTTCCTAAGTTCTTCTAGAAGGGTTTCCAGAAATGTGAAGTGAACTGAGCTTCTCTATCTTAAATAATTGACAAACAAATCCCATGCCATCTCACAATCTAATCAATCTCACATAATCCTTGACACTTTAAGTAGAGTTTTACAGGATAACGGGGCAGGGACGTAATTCATTGTCCCAACAATAACCATATGGAGTCATGTTGTATCGAGTCTTGGAAAGAAGAACAACTATGAACTCCATATTAATTTCCTCCTACTTCCACGTCGGAACCTCGATAATTTGAATAAGTTTGCAAGGCTTAAGATGTGCTGCCATAACCTTTTGACAATTAGGAACGTTTACCATATATCCAGCAGCGCCTTTCTTCATGCCATCCCACCAATAGATCTATTTAAGATCATGATACAACTTGGTGGACCCTAGATATATGGATTATCTGGAACGAAGGTCCTCTGCAACAATCTTGGTCCGCAAATCATCCACATCTTGTACAAAAAGCCTTTCCTGGTAAATAAGTATGCCGTCACCTCCTAAAGGAAAAGACTTCCTTATCGTAACCAAAAAACTGAGTCGTTAGCTCATCAACAAAGGATACGATGTTACCCTTCTTGATCAAATACAAGGATGATTAAAACTAGGATGAAAACTGACAAATACTCTCTAGTAGAGTACAACTACAAGCTCACCCAGTCTTGCAAGTTTGTGCATATCTGTTCACAAAATCTTACTTCTCATGGCTTAACGTGGATTGGATTTACTTTCCAGGCTCTCCTACTTCAAAGATCATTACAAAATGAGCCTTTACTGGATAGTAGTGGACATTCATGTCATAGTCCTTCAAAAGCTCCATCCATCTCTACTAATGTTGATTTAACTCTCTTTGTGTGAACACATACTGAAGACTCTTGTTTTCTATGAATACATCCACATGCACCCCATACAAATAGTGCCTCCACATTTTCAGTGCAAGCAACCCAGATTCCAACTCTAGGTCATGAGTTGTATAATTCTTTTCATGAACCTTGAGCTGTTTAAAGCATAAGCTATTAACTTATCACCATGCATAGGAACACAACCCAAACAAACCCTACATGCATCACAATAAATCATGTAATTCTCTCCACACTTAGGAAAAGTAGCAACCGAGACGCGAAGTATGTCTGCACTTAGATCTCAAGAAACTTTTGAAAACTCTATAGTTCAAACTTGAGTTCTTCTTCGGCAACAAAGCAATGAGTGGGGCAGCAACGGAAGAAAAACTCCCCATGAACTTGAAATAATAACCAGCCAATCCCAAGAATCTACAAAAATTTGTGCCAATAAGAGGTTTTTGCCAGTTCTTACCAACCACACTCTTCCTGGGACCTACATCCACACCTTTGTCGGACACAACATGACCCAGGAAGGTCACTGATCTTAGCCAGAATTCATTATTGCTGAATTTAGCATACAACTGATGTTGTCTTAGTACCTGCAAGGTTAGTCTCAAATGATGTTGTTCTTCTTC
Source organism: Solanum habrochaites (assembly GCA_027704765.1). NCBI lineage: Eukaryota > Viridiplantae > Streptophyta > Magnoliopsida > Solanales > Solanaceae > Solanum > Solanum habrochaites. The sequence continues at coordinate 32,562,157 of JAKWJA010002499.1, read as the reverse complement.
CTTTATCTTAGAGTAGATGAGAATGTCATCAATGAATACTATAATGAAAGAGTCAAGGTAACACGAATGACTCTGTTCATGAGATCCATAAATGCAGCAGGTTCATTTGTGAGACCAATTTACATAACCAGGAACTCATAGTGACCATAACGGGTATGAAAGGTTTTCTTTGGGATATGTCCATCCCTAACCCTGAGCTGATGGTACCCTAAACGAAGATCAATCTTTAATAAGAAACTAGACCCTAAGAATCGGTAGAACAAGTCATCTATTAAGGGAAGTGGATACTTATTCTTGATAGTGACTTCGTTAAGCTGCCGATAATCGATACACATTCTAAGGGTTCCATATTTCTTTTTTTCACAAACATAATTAGAGCTCCCCAAAGGGGATATTCTCGGCTGAATGAAACCCTTATAAGTGAGATCTTTTAATTGCAACTTAAACTCTTTGAGTTCAGCTAGATCCATTCCGTAAGGAGGAATTTAAATTGGTTTAGTATCGTGTTCTAAGTAATTAAAAAATTCAATTTCTCAAGCTGTAGGAATTCCAGGCAAATAATCATGAAATACATCTTGAAACTCATTCAATACAGGCACTCAGTCTATGGAAGGAATGTCATGATCAAAGTCATAAACACTCACAATATAACACAATAACCCCTTGGACATCATTTTATTGGATTTAAGGTTCGAAATCAAGGGATTAGGAAAACTCGAGTGGTACCCCTCCTAGACCTGCTCTTCTTCATTAGGCAAACAAAATCTCACAACTCTTCTATGATAATCCATACTATCATAACAATTATGAAGCTTTTCCATGCCAAGAATAAAATCAAAATAACTCATTGGTAACTCAATAAAGTATGCACACATAGTCTTACCACATACAACTATTGGGAAATCCTTGTATACTCTATCAATTCTTACATTTTCTCTTAAAGATGTACTAACCACTATAGGATCATGCAGAACTTCAGGAAATGTCTCAAAAGTGAGAGCAAGTAAAGGAGTTACAAAGGAAAGTGTAGAAATTGGATAAAGTAAAGCATAACTGGAAGTTGACAATACCTGCAACATACATATGACCACATTAACGGACTTCTCTTTCTCCCCCTGCCCTTCAAGGCGTAGAACCTATTCATTTTAGGAGGCTTGACTATTGTCTGCACCCTATGGATTAGGCCTATGCTGAGCATTACCTCCATCCTGACCCCTGTTTTGTGGGCAGTCCTTAACCATGTGCCCACTCTTACCGCAACCTAAACATACATTAGTATCATGTCTGCACTCTCCACTGTGAGCACAGACCACACATAACACCATTCTTTTTGTGATGCTTCATGTCACCTCCATTGCCCTTCTTGGTCTTGGGTCTGCTTCTTCTAGGTGTTGTACTCCACTAAAAGTTAGAGTTACCTGAACTCTGTTGCGCCTTTTTTAATCTGGTTTCTCACAGACGTAAAAATTGTTTTTGTTGCCTCCATTGCTAGGACCTTCTTGATAATGAGGCATAAGACTCCTAGCATCACGGACGCCCCTCTTCTTCCAGATGTCCTCCTTTTGCTAGACATGCACCATCAACCTTGAGAGGTCCATGTTATCGTGGAGCTTCTCAACCGGACTCTGCTCTTGCAAATCTCCGGTGATTCCTATGAGGAACCTACTCTTCTAATCCATGATGTTAGATATATGGGATGTGGCATACCTAGATAGTTTTACAAACTTTAGGGAATACTCCCTTACTGTCATTGATCCCTGCTTAAGGTATATAAACTACTCAACCTTTGCCTCTTTCATATCCCTGTGGAAGAATCTCTCCAGGAAAGCGTTCGTAAACAACTCCCAAGTAACCGGAACTCCGACCAACACTTTCATATCCTAAGATGATAGCAAGCAAGCTCAACTTTCTGTATATCAATGGCCCCCATGGCCACCAAAATCTTATGTACCGTACCTACCCCCCTCGTCTACAACTCCCGGATCATTTTGAAAGTCTTTGATTGACCCTGGTGAAATAGCACCTGATTAATCCTCGTGAAGTCTCATATCCTACGAGCCATGCTACAAACTGGTGGGTTCTCCCTTTAAACATTTTGGTTGACCTGGTCAGTCATGAACTGGGCTTGCATAATGATGTGATGTGCCATCTGGGCTATATATGCCCGCACCTCCATATCCGTCAACCCAGCTGGGTTTATCGGCATAGCCAATCCTTCATCTTGAGCCTAGGGTGGAACCTGATTGTCCCCAACAGCTGATCCTCCTCTCCTCTGACAAACATTACTCCTAGTATTCATTCTCTTAAAACAATAAGAATTGATGTTAGACACACTTATAACACCAACAAATAAGAAATCAGGAAAAGGCACGATAAGATTAAAAGAAGAGAAATTCTCCTACGCATCATGCAGTCTTTAATGCAGGATAGTGGTGCTCTTCACTACCATGACTTAGAAACTAGTCAATATGGTTTATGTGAACGTATTATCCTCGTAATTTAACCTATTACTCTGATACAAACATTGTCACAACCAGAAATCTGTACCTCAGATGACACAAGCGTCATTGACCTCTCAGAGGTCGTAAACAAACCTACATACGTCATTGTTACTTCATCTATGCTAATTTCAGAGGAAAATTTGAACTTTTTGTTACTTAACATTCATGTAAGTAATTATACTTCAAGTTATAAACGTTCATAATCAATCATCTAATATTAAGATTATCAAATGAAAGAAATAGTTCATAATTTCATTAAACGTATTATTTTGCCATAAACACACCAATACAACGTCTAAAATGAAAGTCGAAATGAAAAACTAGTGGAATATGCCCCATTAGATAAATACTACATCTAATATAGAAAATAAAAGTATACATCCTCGAAATCATGCGGGCTTACCAAATCAAGATAAAAAATCCACGTTCGGATAGCTGCAATGTCGTACTGTAAGCTTTAATGTCCACTAGTGCCTACACCTAAAAGTAGATATTGTATGGGGTTAGTACACACTTGTTTTAAGTTTGGGTATATGAAAGCACACAACAAGGACATGCATGATTAAGAATAGATCTTTCGTAACAACATTATTTATGGAAAGTCAAGTTAGTGGACTTGCAAGATTTTGATAAGGAAATTGAGTGGACTTGCTAGATTTGGTTTGGGAAAGTCAGTGGACTTGATAAATTTTGATTTAGGAAAGTCACGCCACGAGATTAACATGCATCATCATATGTATCATATTTCACGAAAAACGCAAGAAAAAATACATATACAATTACCATAGGAAGTAAAATATGCATGGAAACCTTGAATCAAGGGACATGACATTAAGACTTCACAAAATTAGGTCTCAACATATGGGACCTCAACTAAGGAGACTTCTTTAGCAAACATAGAGTCTGCTTCATTAATTCATACGTACTTCATTTAATTCATTCATAAGCTAATTTAAACACCAGCTATACCATGGATGTAGTTTAAGATTTTCATCGGGTTTTCTATGCAATGGCCAAGAATGACCTAGTGTCATTACTTAAGTCTAGCTCTCATCATGATTTTCCTATCCTAACACCTTTGATATCATTCATTTCATTATGTGCCTCATTTAAGGTGGACCTCATTTTCATTATGAACTTTAACTTTAATCGACATAGATAATATGAGCATCCTGAAAATCAGTGTCTACCCCGCACCAAAAAGTGGTGGAATCACCGACTATAGTGACCCTAAACATGCTAGAGTATATAGGGAATTGAACCTTGCTAGATTAATATATTGGCAATATAGGTTCAAAGACTAGGAGATATTAGGAGACACATAGCTGTTATGCCGGACAGTCTCAACTTACGAGAGTTACGATAACCTCTGCCCTTCCCGAAAAAAGTCATCACAGATCATAGCTAGGCTATCGGTGTTACTATATAATGTTCATTTCATTCAACTCATACCTCATGGAACATGGCTTCTAGTATGAGTACATAATAGCTCAATAGATGATATCTCATATCATCATTAGTATGAAGTATACATTAATTTCGATATTTTCATTAGAGTATTCATAGAGAGTACTCTATATATTAACTTTACACTCTCATAGGTGAGTACGTTTTGGTAACATTTACTTAGGCTCATTTGAGATTGATCTCATCTTTCACGTTAAACTCTTATCATGTTGTAACCACATTCTCATTAGTTTTAGAACATTTTATCTTCATAATTACTCACCTCTTTTTATGTGATTGTTCATTTCATCATATGCAAATGCACTTGGCCATTTAATGTGTTCCACACTCTTAATTAACCCTTCTAGGAGTTCATCATTTTGTTACATACATATTAGGTTCACTTACTTAATTTTTAACGTATGCTAGATTTATGGGTCTATACATCATAGAAATGAGGCTTCATTCATAGTTCTTTTAAGTGATTCGTATCTTCCTACAATTTTTGTAAGACAAGACTATGCATAAATTTTATGTATGCCAAATCACGCTTTTTGATCTTTGTAGGCACCTTATTTGACAATTTATCATTTATTATTTATGAAATTATTTATGAATCAACACGGAAATAGTCAAGGAAATAAAATTTCGAACCCCTTAAACAACACTTAAGTTTTAATTTAATTTAGTTTGACCCACACGGCTTGGGATCCCAAAATTGAGCTCCAACTCCTTCTTTTGATTTACCCTTGATTTCTCTTTTTATTTTATTTTTCATTGGTAAAGAGAAGATGTAGGATCGAACACCACAACCTCATTTTCTTTTAATTTCCTTTTTCCTTAAACCCTTTTTGTTTTGACCAAGAGGGTGTGGGATCGAACCCCCAAAGCCCCACTTTAATTTTCTCATTAATTCCCTTTACTATGCCTATAGGTCGTTGGTTTGATTACCACACGCCTCAACCTTTAGTTTTTTTTTTAAATATTTTCATTGAACTGACCAAGATGTTGTGGGTTCGAATTCTACTCCTCTCATTTCTTTAATTCTATTTTAGTTTTTGGGGAATCGGCTAACGGCACTCGGGTTTGAATCCCTCGTGTCTAAATTATTTTTATTTCAATTAATCATAGCTTTCTTCTAGTGAGTTCTTGGGTTCAATCCCTACTGACCTTACATGTTTTAAACATTATTTTTAAACTCTCCTAACTTCAAACATTAGACGAAACTAAGCTAACACATTGCAGGAAATTTTATCATGATTTCCAGCTCCTTTTCATCTACATTTACACGTTAGCTCTTAGGATAATTCATGGATCATTTAGTACATCTTTAGGTGCATTTTTTATGGATTCATTTACCTAATAGTTTTCACTTAAACCAGCCACATTACACTTCATATGAACATCACTATTTCAACACGTTCTTGCACATAAAATACAATGATTTAAGCATGCCATTTCGTGATCTAATCCGTGACAAATAGTCACAACAATGCACCCACACAACCGTATCACACATTTACGAAAAAAATCTTTCATTACTCTCACAATTCGAACATACATACATACACATAATCATAACAATAACACGTTACATCACTAAATTCTACTAACGAACATATACAACCTACGAATCAATGGGAGCTAGTGAAAGGGACATTCAACGGGGAACAATCTTAGTTTTCGAATTAGAATTGACTTAATCTTTAGGGTCTCTTGGGAAAAGGACCAATACCAATAAAGCCCATATCTTATTTTGAAATTTATTCAACAGAAGACCTTCTGTCCAACCCCCTCTCCAAATCACGTTTATGTCTCAAAACTCCTACACCACCCGACATAAAACTCCTCCCTTTTACTGACATTTTTGCTTATCGTTTGTATATGTTTTGATTATATTTATTTCGTGAGTTCTTCAAGTGTGAAGAACTTTTGTTGTTGTTTTTGTTCTTGTAATTTTGTCAGGAAGAAAAAACGTGACAAGAGTGGAGAAATGTGAGAGAGATGAGCGTGAGAGAGTAGTTTAGGATTAGGAGTTTTAGATTTGGAATTAGTCAAACTAGGACTCCTTATTAATTTAATAAAATTTTGATTGAATTAGCTTAGTCAAATGAACATAAAGCCCTTAAAAATAAGTTTATAAACCTCAATTTAAATACATTTAATTGATGCTTCCGTTGAGGTTCGAATCCGGGTGGAGTGACCACCACGAAATGGGTCATTTTGTGTCGACCCAAACTGGAACGTCTTTTAATAAATTAATGAAGTTCTTATTCTTAATTACAATATTACACTTTTGCTGGAAAAGACCTTTTTACCCCTAAATCCTCCAAACATAATATTTCCCCATTTTAAGTAGGGTAAAGACTTGTCCAAGTAAATCTACATATTTGGAGGCCTACATGGGCTAGACCCAACCTCGTCCTGATCAATAAACTCCCCCAATGTAGTCTGCTATTGGATCAAGTTTCAGAGAAATTGTCTACGCGCATCAATCTGTGTGAACCTGCAAATCTATAGTGGGCATTTAGAGTATTAAAAGTTGACTTAGCATATCCTTTTTAGGGGTTACACTTTTAGACCTTTCCACAAGATATATCCCGATAGGCATGGATCATTTTTATCGAAGCCTCGCGATGAATTGAGTAGCGGGACCTATTTGCTTCTTCATATGTCCAATCCCCTCAACCCATCGACATCGGGAAAACACAATCTCCCTTGGTGGTACCTTAAAACACATCCACCATTAGGAATTGATTCATTCAACTTGCAGAGAACTGATCTTTCAACAGTATTAAAGTCTAGATCCAAGGGGTTTTTGGCACTTCATCTCAACCACTAAAGATGATTCAGAGTTATAATTAACTATAGCACCCCATCCAGAAAACTCTCCAACATAACCCCCAACCTAGCCAATGTATTTACTTCCCTTGTTAGGTCCTTCTCAGCTTCATCAAGATTGGATACACTACCCATAGTCATCTGATTTAGGGCATTTGCAACTACATTAGCCTTGCCGGGGTGACAAAAGACAGTCATGTCAAAATATTTCAACAACTCTAGCTATCTTCTTTGTCGGAGATTCAACTCTTTTTAAGTAAACACATTGGAGATTTTTATTGATGTACTGTGGTTTAACATTACATTCAATTGCTTTTACTTAAGTTTATTGTGTGTCTAAAGCCTTTTTGTAGTGATATTTGTTGTCTTTATCTATTTACTGTCCAAAGGAGAATGCAGAGATTTTGAGCTTAAATTGCAGAAGTGACAATCTATGGACCCCACGACGGTCCATCATAACTGTTATGGTTTGTAGGGGTCAACAGTCGTGAGAAGATAATGGATACAGAAGGAAGTTTGGGAAGTCTAACCAAGTGGGTGTCTAAGAAAGATCATAACGGAAGTTTTTGTCTTCCTTGTTTATGAGTTTGAGTGAGGGATTAGGGGTGTGTTGTAATTAAGAACTCAAGGGGTGGTGAATTCAATAATTGGTGCAACTTGGTGATCTTTGGTAAAGGATATATTATGTATGTGTTGGACATAGATTGAGGGTGTGGTGATGCACATTATGTTAAGGGCTGGATGGGTTCATTATTTGTCAAAGTTAGCTGCTATTTTACAAGGCTCATGGTGTGATACCTGCTAATTTTAGATTAGCATGACTTAAATTGAATATTAAAATAGAAAAGGGAAAGTTGAATCGAGATAGTAATATCGATCATAGGATAAGGTATGGAAGGCTATTCGATTCTATATCCCTTTAGGATGAAATCTAATAGTTGCGATTAATACCAATAAAGTAAATCTCATTTGTTTTATTCCTATAAAAGGAAACATAGTGGCAGCGTACTATCTCAAAATAGCTAACAATATTTCCCCCTCTCCATAGTACATAGAACTAAATCATTATATTTTCACTATTTTATACTTTTTTTAATTATCCCCCCATATGCTGGTATAGAAATTGTATTTGCAAAAGCAAGTCTGGTAAATCCTCCTCTATGTTGTTTGAAGTTAATTGTTTCACTAAGCTCTTAAAGTAATGTGTTGATTTTACATAGCTCTTTATGTCATTGTTATTACCTTAAAAGTATTATTTTCATGTCTTTTATTACTGGTCTGTATTTCCATATCTCCAAAATAATTATGACAACCAAAATAACTTCTTTAAAGAGTTAAGATTATCAAAACAATAATTCGAAAAGAGTTATGAACTGATAAACAACAATCTCAAAGATTAAAAAATCTATGTAAGGAATTCTATATAATTACGGGTGGCATCCCAGGGGCGAAGGCTTAGCAAGGGTCGATCCCAACTGTTAAATAAGTGTGGCAGCTCAGGGGCTAAATCCTGTCATGAGTCAATCCTTATTGGTGTAGAAGGGTGGTGGCTCAGGGAGAACTATTTTCATTAAAATAACGCCCTAATAAGTCCAATTTGAGGACTCATCAGTGGAACACCGAGTTACCTTGGCGATCCACAGGCTCTCCTTTCTTCATTTTAAGATCTTTTTGTTTCATTTTGTATGATAGTGTCCTTGCTTTGTTTTTCAATCCATATACCTGAAAATCTAGGATTTAGCATCAGCTCTGGCACAAATTATGAATTATAGGACACTAAATCTATGCAAACAAAGTTGTAAATGAGTTTTAATCTCGGACTCATCGAGTCTTTATCTCAAACCACATAAAAAATTATATTTCTAAACATATGCTAGATTCATTTTTGTTGTAGTATTGATCCTTGATTTTTTATCAAGCTTGAGTTTTAAAAATTTAGAGTCTCCATAGGTAGAAAAGGGTTATACTTTTTATATGATTAATTATTTTTTTAATCATAGACCAGTGTATCTCTTTTGTAGTTTGATTCTTTACCCCAAGAAAGGTATTAGACGACCTTGACAACATGAGGTTGTAATGCCCAAAATGAACAATGATTAATTGAAGCCTCGTGAGTGTTTCATGAGTTAATTGAAAGTTAAAATGATTTACTTTAGTGTTGTTAGTCAGTGTGTGAAGTTTGGAGGTCAAACGTCCAAGAACGTCCATGACTTTCAAAGGTGTGCCTCAAAAAGCGCTTGTGTGTTTTGATGTGTTTGAATGAGTTTTATGTGTTCATTTTAATCGAAATTTAGGTGGGATTTTTCTAATATCTAGATGAATTAGTTTACGGGTTTAACATCCGGTCACGATCAAACCTAGGACCCATAAGGGACCCTAGATGAAGGTCCAAAGACTAGGATCAAGCTGCAAAAACAATGACCAATAAACGACCATAAGGATGGCCTGTTGGTCCACTAACGGTCCATCGACCTAGGTAGTCAATTTTCCCGCATAGTAAGGAGGCCAGCTCAAATGAAATCTAATCTAAAAAACCATAACACACACGGGTCCGTCCATTGAGAAACTTCCCGTTGGTTGGTTTGTTGGTGGCGACTGCCTAAAATATATAAGTTTCCTGTAAATTCTTGGGGTGTTTGTTAAATGAAACTCAAGTATTTTATGACCCTAGGAAGCTAGTTATAGGGTTTTTTAGGCATATTGATGTGTTCTAAACCATAAGACCTAATTTTAGACTCCTCTTCCTAAAACCCCAAACCCTCTCTCTTAGAAAACTCTCTCAAGTTACCATGGAAGCTACGAGTCAAGAAGTTCTAAGAGGGCTTCTGGTGGTGTTTTCTCAAACAAAAATCTTTGGTATTTCTTCAATGTAAGGTATGTTATCCATATTTTAAACCTCTATCATTGAAGGAGTCATTTTCAAAAAAAATTCAAAAACGCTTTTCAAACTCTATTACGTTCTATCTTTCATTTTAAGTATGGGTCTTCTCGTAAAGGGGTTCTTATGATTTAACTATGTTAATTATTGAATGAATTTATCATTTTAATGTTAAAAACCTAATGAAATATTGTATATTCATATTTCAAATATTTAGCTTAAGAAATGGATTAAATGAGCCTAATAGGGTAAGGTATGAACTTTGGCTTTCTTATGTTGTTATTTTGGTTTCGCTACTGCCCTAAGGGACTTATTAGGATGAATATTGAGAATTTTATTACATTGGATGATGGCCTATATTGTATAATTCTTATTATAAATTTCTCGTGAGTGGTATGGTCCACCTTCTTGTGGGAGTATTTATTTGATGAACTTCATATTACTTAGTATTTTTTGTGAGTGTCGCTTTGAAGTCCTAGTACATAAAATAAAGTGATATCGACGATAGGTATTGTATTGTGTTTTGTGAAGTTTAATAACATGTTAGTCTTAGATTATGCCTCAGTAAAGTATATGACCTTGTGAAGCATGTAAATTGTGTAAATTGATAAATGTAGGTCTAAAGCATGTATAGAAAATAGTGTTAATGAAATGATGCTTATAGGTAATGTGTGATCACAAGTAAACACAAACACTTAAATGAATGTATAAACTTAAATTGAGCACTCTTTGTGAGTTGAGATGAAGTGTTTAGTGGCAACCTCACTACATTCTAAGAGCTTTCTAAGATAGGACGGAGGATGAATTCCCTTCTTGTGTTGAGATGTGGTGTTCACTAGATATCTTAAACCTATAGTTTAAAGTGTTATAACCATCGGCGGTTATGTCTAGCCACTGAGAGAATATGAAAGAGGGTGGTTTTTTTTTGTTTTTTTTTTTTTTCCCCCCACTCTTGTGAGTTGAGAAGTGTTGTTATTCCAATGTACCTATCTGAGATGATGTTAATCTCGTAGTAGATAATGGAGTTACTTAGAGTAGCAATCTCCTTGCCCTTAAGTATCTATGCCCCACATTGGTGTGTATAGCCTGGTACTATTGGGGGAAAGACATGTAAAAGCTTTAAAAAGAATGACCTTAATATAGGAATAAGGATCCTCATCTTGATAGAGGGTTAATGTCGGACTTCTATGTTCTAGTCCCATGGTCTATGTAGGTTAAGATAACCCTCCACAAAATAATTCATTGAACTAACTTTTCTAAAAGAACGTGCTACTTATTTTAGGTGGTGGTATAGGATGTTATCTACTTATTGCATTAGGTAGGACCTTTCGAAACGAAAGACATGGAGCCAAACCTTCTAAACAATGGTTACTTAGGTAGGTGGTAGTACTGGATGCTATCTACTCATTGCATTATGTGGGCATTCCGAAAGGGAAGACTTTGGTGGTCTATTGGGTGTCCTTTTAATGTCTTGTCCTTGAGTAAGGGACACGTTCTCCAGCGGTGAGTAAGCCGAAAGGGGTAGTCTTAAGGATTGCTTTGCTGTGTATTGAAGAAGTCATATGCATACTTTCTTTATGTCTTACTTTAGTGAGTCCTACAATAATCCCGAGGTAGGGAAACTCCTACGAAAATGAGTTTATTGTGATGGTTCAAATAGTTCAGTGTAATGTAAAATTTGAGTTCACTATAAGCTTTGGAAAGTTACTGTAAATTACCTCGTTCGTATAAAATGCTGGAAATTTTTCTTTGTGTTAAACGATGTTCCTTATGATATTTTACTAAAATCTCCCTTTTTGAATGTTTTTGCATATGCCATACTTAGTACATTATTTTTACTAACCCCATACTTTTCTATACTATCTAAGTATAGGTTGGAAGAAAGGTTCAAGTTTAGAAGGCAAAGCTTGGGAGTGTTCCTCTCAAGAAAAAGTTTGTCCTCATATATTCGAGGGCGTGATTCCTATCTTTTTAATTTCTTTATGTTGAGATTTATTACGTAACTCGTTTAAATGTAAAAGTTTGTGTCCCTAATTTAACATGTCTTGTCTTTATGTTTTGCTTGTGAATCATAAGATCACTTAAGTATTTATGATAGATTCCCTTTTTATTAAATTATTCGTGAAAAGTTTCAATTCTGCACTACTTTTTATGTCTTATGTAATGACCGATAGTTGAAAAGATTGTACATGTACTCAAGTACGCCCGGTCACAAAATGAGGGTTCCTCCTAACTTCTATGGGTGCTCTCGGATCTAGACAGACATAGGATCAGAGATTAGGGTTATGGGAAATAGTTTAGTGTCTAAAAGTCTCACAAGTCACGTTTAGTATTATGTAGGTCATTGGTGTGAGTCTCGACATATCATTGGACAAAAGGCTATAGGATACTACAATTTCACTTTCTTCATTACTCTTGAATTGTGTCGTAGAACATAACTCCATAAGGTCTCTCTCTATCTCTTATTTTCCCTTGTCTGGTGGTCTTCTAGGTGTGATCGCTTGGATGGGGAAACATTTCTACGTTTGAGGGAGAGAGAAGTTAAATTTTGATGTTTTGATGGTTTGGTTACTAGATTAGTAAAGGTGAAGGTTAGTTTTGAAGTTTTTTTTATGTGATGCCATTTATGGCTAGGTGTGAATTATGAGATTAGGAGTGTTGTGATGAGAAACTTTGTAGTTATGCAGTTCTAAGAATGGTAAGAATTATAATGATTGAATAGATTTCCTTTGAGAGAAAATGAGTTATATTGTGACTATGTTCAATGATGGTATAAATGCTTAAAAGTGTAAATTTGAGATATGTTGAGAGAATGTGGAAATTTTATAGAAGTTGAGAGAAACAACCTTGTGTGACTAATGTTTCATAGTTTTTCTGGTGATTTGTTATGTTGTCGTATAGTTTACACTAAGGAGGAAAGGTCGTATGAAATGCCAGTTAGGATCTTTTGTTCCATGATGAAAATTGAGTTAGTTAAGTGGTTCCTAAGGGTTGGATGAGGTGTTGTTTAAGGAAGTTTGTTTATTTTTAAATCCCGAGAGGAAAGTGTTATTCTTAACTTGTAAGGTTGATGCTTAATCTTGATATGCATGAGTTGAGGTAGTGTGAGTTCCTACATTGTGAGAGGCATTATGGTGCTTTGAAGTATGAGTCCTTGAAGATGGCTTTACCCTAAGTAGGGGAGAATGAGTTGAGTAGAATTGCTTGTAATGTACTTAGTCCAAGAGAATCTTCAATGGTCACTAAGTGGGAGTAGTAGTATGGGATACTATGCTCACATTGCACTTAGTGAAACATACCAAGTCTCTTTAGAGTAAGTTAGTGTGTTCTGGTCCCTCATAGTGCCATGCCATCTTGTTAAAGTTTCTTGAAAGGTGCATTATTGAAATTTTAAGCATGTGACACAACGAAGTTTTGAAGTCACTATAAAAGAGTCCAAATTTTGTGAAAATTGCTTTTTTCTTTAATTGTTTTTTCAATATGTTATGAAATTAATTTATATGGTTTTATAGTTCATATGATCATCCCTCTTGATGAATTGCTCATACAATGAAAACTGAAATTTTGTATGTTTGGCTATGTGTGTTCGTGATGTTAACTGTAAAATTTTGCCCAATTTGGGAAAATTCTACTTTACATAATGAATTTCCATTGTGTGAAAGGGTTGTACATGATCATCTTTAGTTTTGGAGAAGGTAGTTCATCCATAGGAGAAGGTTAAGGATGACTTTTGAACATTTTGAAGTTTGCACGAGTTGCCTAGGTTAATAAGTGTTTGAAAGTGTGAGGTAATTCTCCATGCTAGTTTATTCTTTTATTTTAAATGTTTGATCCTTTATTGTAATGTGTTATGTTATTCTAAATGAGTCCTTGTTGTACTTGAAGTTTTAGTACCATTCGAGAACGAATTTTATTATAAGTGGGGGAGAATGTAATGCCCCGAACCGAACAAAGGTGAACTAGATCATTGTGAGTGTTTCTTGAGTTAATTTGAATTTAAAATGAGTTATTTTAGTGTTCTTAGGCAGTGTGTGAAGTTTGGTTAAGTTTGGAGGTCAAACTTCCAAGAACGTCCATGACGATAGTGTGCCTTAGATAGCGCTTGTGTACCTTGATGTTTTAAAGTAATTTTTTAGTGTTCGTTTTGATAGAAATTGATGTGGGATGTTCCTAAGACCTCATTTGACTTAGCTTAGGAGCTTAACGTCCAGGAAAGACTCCACCTAGGACCCACAAGGTTCCCTAGATGAAGGGCCCAAGACTAGGATCAAGCTGCCAAAACAGTAACAAAAGACGACCCTAAGGATGGTCCCTTGGTCCACCAAAGGTCCGTAGACCGAGGGAGTCAATTTTCCCTGGAAGTGAGTATGACCAGGCTCTAAATGAGGCTAAGTATCTACCAACAAGACCCCACTAACGGTCCGTCCATTGACAAACGGTCCGTTGGTTGGTACGTTGGTGGAGACTGCCTAAAATCTGTAAGTTTCCTGTATAGTGTTTGGGTGTTTGATAAATTCACCCCATGTATTTTAAGACCCTAGGAAATTAGTTTTAAGGCTTATTAGGTATATTAAAGTGTTGTAAACCCTAAACCTAATTTAACACCCCTCTTTCTAAAACCCGAAACCCCTCTCTCTTAGAAGACTCTCTCAAGCCACCATGGAAGGTAGAAGTCAAGCAATGCTAGGAGGGAATCTTTGGTATTTATTCAATGTAAGGTATGGTTATACAATCTGAAATCTTCTCCATTCAAGGAGTCATTACAAAGATTCCAAAAGGGTTTCAAACTTTATTTGGCTTCTATCTTTGATTTTAAGTACGAGTTTTTGTAAGGATGTTCGAAGGATTTAGCCTAGTTTATTCATGTATGAATGACGATATTCATGTTTTTAAAAAACCAAATTAACTCTTGTATAATATATATTCAAAACTTAAGCTAAAGAAATGTAGTATAAATAGAGAATGTTGGGTAAGGTTTGATTTGTGTTCTAGGTTGTTATTTTGTTGGACCACTTACTAAGGGCCTTATAATTTGAAGATTAAGAAAACTGAAAAGGATGAGTATTGGTTAAATCGTGACTTGTCTATATTGTACATTTCTTGTTATAAATTGCCCTTGAGTTGTATGGTCCACCTTCTTGTTGGCAGTGTTTATTTAATGAACTTGGTATTAATTAGTATGTTTTGTGAGTGTAGGCTTGAAGGCCTAGTATATGAAATAAGGTGATATTGAAGATAAATATTTTATTGTGTTTTGTGAAGTTTCGTAGCATGTTTGGCTTAGATTATGCCTAAGTAAAGTATATGAGCTTGTGAAGCATGTAAAGTTTGTAAGTTGATGAATGTACGTCTAAAGCATGTATAGAAACTAATGTTAATGAAATGATGCTTATATGTAAGATAGGCTCACAAGTACACACACACTTAAATGAATGTATGAAATTAAATTGTGTAAATAGAGGAGTTTTGAGGTGAACACTCTTCGTGAGTTGATATGAAGTATTTGGTACAAACCTCACTACATCCTATGCTCTTTCTAATATAGGTCGGAGGATGAATTCCCTTCGTGAGTTGAGATGTCGTGTTCACCAGCTATCCTCAACCTATAGTTTAAATTGTTTAGAATCCCTCGGGGTTATGTGTAGCACCTACAGGATATGAAGAAGAGGTGGTTACACTTCGTGAGTTGAGATGTTGTATTCCAATGTTCCTCATGAGATGAGTACTCCTCATGAGTAGAGAATGAGTTACTTAGTAGCAATTTCCTTATCCCTTAACTATGCGCCCACATAAGTGCAGCTATTGGGGAAGCCATTTAAAAGCTAAAAATAATGACCTTACTCTAGGAATGTGAGGATCCCCCATTTGATAGGGGTTAATGTAGGAAATCCATGTCTAGCACTCAAGGTCTATATCTGTTAAGCTAACCCTACACAAACGAATTGATTGAACTAAGTCTTCTATAATAATGTTCTACGTAGGATAGGTTGTTGTAAGGAATGTTATGTACTCATTGCACTACGTAGAACCTTCCGAAAGGGATGACTTCGTGCCAAACCATCTAAAAGATAGTTCTACTTAGGATAGGTGGTTGTATGGGACGCTACTACTCATTGCACTATGTAGGCATTCCGAAAGGGAAGACTTTGGTGGTTTGTTGGGTGTCATTTTAAGTTCTTGTTCGTTGAGTGAGGGCTTGTTCTCCGAGGTGGGTAAGCAGAAAAGGGGTAGGCTTGAGAGTTCTTTGTGAGTATTGAGAAGGCAATGCTAGATTTATGGACTCTATAGCATTATACAGAGGCTTCATTCATAGTTCTTTTAAGTGATTCGTATCTTCCTACAATTTTGTAAGACAAGACTTATGCATCTTGTATATATGCCAAGATCATCGATTTTGATCTTTGTAGTCACCATTATTTGAAAATTTATTCATTTATTACTTATGAATCAACACGGAAATAGGTCAAGGAAACAAAATTTTGAACCCCTTAAACAACACTTAAGTTTTAATTTAATTTAGTTTGACCCACACGGCTTTGGGACCAAAAATTGAGCTCGAACTACTTCTTTTGATTTACCCTTGATTTCTCTTTTTATTTTTTTTGTTCATTGGTAAAGAGAGGATGTGGGATCGAACACCCACAACCTCATTTTCTTTTAATTTCCTTTTTCCTTAAACCCTTTTTGTTTAGACCAAGAGGGTGTGGGATCAAACCCCCAAAGCCCCACTTTAATTTTCTCATTAATTCCTTTTATTATGCCTATAGGTGGTTGGTTAGATTACCACACGCCTCAACCTTTTTTTTTTTAATATTTTCATTGAATCTGACCAAGAGGTTCTGGGTTCGTATTCTACTCCTCTCATTTCTTTAATTCTATTTTAGTTTTTGGGGAATCGGCTAACGGTATTCGGGTCTGAATCCTTTGTGTCTAAATTTTTTTTATTTCAATTAATTATAGCTTTCGTAAGTGAGTTTTGGGTTCAATCCCTACTGACTTAATGTTTTAAAACATATTTTAAACTCTCGTAACTTCAAACATTAGACGAAACTAAGATAAACACCATTGCAGGAAAATTTTGTTCATGATTTCAGCTCTTTTTCCCTACAGTACACGTTAGTTAGTAGAATAAATCATGGATCATTAGTACACTTTGGTGCATTTTTAGGGATTCATTTACCTAATGTTTCACTTAAACCAGCCACATTACACTTCATATGAGCATCACTATTTGAACACATTCTTGCACATAAAATACAAAGATTTAAGCATGCCATTTTGTGATTTAATCCGTGACAAATAATCACAACAATGCACCCACACAACCGTATCACACATTTACGAAAAAAATATTTCATTACTCACACAATTCGAACATACATACATACACATAATCATAACAATAACACGTTATATCACTAAATTCTACTAGCGAAGATATACAACCTACGAATCAATGGGAGCTAGTGAAAGGGACATTCAACGGGGAACAATCCTTGTTTTCGAATTAGAATTGAGTAAATCTTTCGGGTCTCTTGGAAAAGGGACCAATACCAATAAAACCCATATCTTATTTTGAAATTTATTCAACACAATAACTTCTGTCCAACCCCCTCTCCAAATCACGTTTAAGTCTCGAAACTCCTACACCACCCGACATAAAACTCCTCCTTTTTCCTGACATTTTTTCTTAGCGTTTGTATATGTTTTGATTATATTTTTTTGCATGAGTTCTTCAAGTGTGAAGAACTTTTGTTGTTTTTTCTTTTCTTGTAATTTTGTTAGGAAGAGAAAATGTGAAAAGAGTGGAGAAATGTGAGAGAGATGAGCGTGAGAGAGTAGTTCAGGATTAAGAGTTTTAGATTTGGAATTAGTCAAACTAGGACTCCTTATTAATTTCATAAAATTTTGATTGAATTAGCATAGTCAAATGAACATAAAGCCCTTAAAAATAAGTTTATAAACCTTAATTTAAATACATTTAATTGATGCTTCCGTTGAGGTTCGAACCCGGGTGGAGTGACCACAGCGAAATGGGTCATTTTGTGTCGACCCAACTTGAACTGTCCATTTAATTTAATTAATTAATTCCTTATGCTAATTACATTATTACCCTTTGCCTGGAAAAGACCTTTTTACCCCCAAACCCTCCAAACATAAGATTTCCCCTTTTTAAGTAGGGTAAAGACTTGTCCAAGTAAATCAACATATTTGGAGGCCCTACATGGCTAGACCCAACCTTTCCTAGCACAACTAAATCCCCAATTTAGTTGGCTTAGATCAAGGTTTCAGATGAATTGTTCTACGCGCATCAATCTGTGTGAACCTGATCTAAGCGTGGGCATTCTAGACATATTAAAAGTTACTTAGCATATCCATTATTAGGGTTGTTACACCTTTTTAGACCTTCCCACAAATATATATCCCTTAGGTCATGGATCATTTTTATCGAGCCCGGGTGAATTGAGTAGCGGGACCCATGTGCTTCTTCTATGATCCAATCCCTCAACCCATCTACATTGGGAACACATAATCTCCCTTGGTACCTTAACACACCATCCCCCCTTAGGAGATTGATTCATTCAACTTGCCGAGAACTGATTCTTTCAACAGTATTAAGTCTAGATCAAGGTGGTTTTTGGACTTCACCTCAACCACTAAAGATGATTCGGAGTTATGATTAACTATATATCCCCCATCCAGAAAACTCTCCAACATCACCCCCAACCTAGCCAATGTATTTACTTCCATTGTTAGGTCCTTCTCAGCTTCATCAAGATTGGATACACTATCCATAGTCATATGATTTAGGCATCCGCAACTACATTAGCCTTGCCGGGGTGACAAAAGACATTCATGTCATAAATATTTCAACAACTCTAGCTATCTTCGTTTGTTTTTTTTTTTTTTTTTTTTTTTTTTTTTTTTTGTTTTTTTGTTTGTTTGTTTTTTTTTTTTTTTTTTTTTACAGGAGAATAGATTCAATCTTTGTAAGTAAACAACAGATTAGAGATTTTTATTGATGTACGGATTGTTTAACATTCACATCCATGGCCTTTTACTTAAGTTTATTGTATGTCTAAAGCCTTTTTGTATTGATATTTGTTGTATTTATCTATTTACTGTCCAAAGGAGAATGCAGAGATTTTGAGCTTAAATTGCAGAAATGACAATCTACGGACCCCACGATGGTCCATCATGGTTGTTATGGTCTGTAGGGGTCAACCGTCGTGAGAAGATAATGGATACAAAAGGATGTTTGGGAATTCTAACCAAGTGTGTGTCTAAGAAAGATCATAACGGAAGTTTTTGTCTTCCTTGTTTATGAGTTTGAGTGAGGGATTAGGGGTGTGTTGTAATGAAGAACTCAAGGGGTGGTGAATTCAATAATTGGTGCAACTTGGTGATCTTTGAGTAAAGAATTTTTTCCACACTCACCCTCTCTCCTAATTAAATGTATGTGTGGACATGAGATTGAGGGTGTGTGGTGATGCAACATTAGTTAATGGTGGAAAATTTGGGGGGGGGGTTCATTATTTGTCAAAGTGAGCTGCTATTTTTACACGGCTCATGGTGTGATAGCTGCTAAATTTACATTACCATGACTTAAATTGTATATTAAAATAGAAAAGGGAAGGTTGAATCGAGATAGTAATATCGGTCATAGGATAAGGTATGGAAGGCTATTCGATTTATATCCCTTTGGGATAAAATCTAATAGTTGCGATTAATACCAATAAAGTGAATCTCATTTGTTTTATTCCTTTAAAAGGAAACATAGTGGCAGCGTTTTATCTCAAAATAGCTAACAATATTTCCCCCTCTCCATAGTACATAGAACTAAATCATTATATTTTCACTATTTTATACTTTTTTAATTATCCCCCCATATGCTGGTATAAAACTTGTATTTGCAAAAGCAAGTCTGGTAAATCCTCCTCTATGTTGTTTCAAGTTAATTGTTTCATTAAGCTCTTAAATTAATGTGTTGATTTTACATAGCTCTTTATGTCATTGTTATTGCCTTAAAACTATTATTTTCATGTCTTTTATTACTGGTTTGTATTTCCATATCTCCAAAATAATTATGACCACCAAAATAACTTCTTTAAAGAGTTAAGATTATCCAAACAATAATCAGAAAAGAGTTATGAACTGATAACAAAAATCTCAAAGAATAAAAAATCTAAGTAAGGAATTCTATATAATTACGGGTGGCATCCCAAGGGCGAAGGCCTAGCAAGGGTCGATCCCAACTGTTAAATAAGTGTGGCAGCTCAGGGGCTAAAGCCTATCATGAGCCAATCCTTATTGGTGTAGAAGGGTGGTGGCTCAGGGGAGAACTATTTTCATTAAAATAACGCCCTAATAAGACCAATTTGAGGACTCATCAGTGGAACACCGAGTTACCTTGGCGATCCCCAGTCTCTCCTTTCTTCATTTTAAGATCTTTTTGTTTCATTTTGTTATGTGTAGTGTCCTTGCTTTGTTTTTCAATCCAGATACTGAAAAATTAGGATTTGAGCATCAGCTTTTTTTTCTGGCCACAATTATGAATTATAGGACACTAAATCTATGCAAACAAAGTTGTAAATGAGTTTGAATCTCGGACACATCGAGTCTTTATCTCAAACCACATAAAAAATTATATTTCTAAACATATGCAAGATTCATTTTTGTTGTAGTATTGATCCTCGATTTTCGATCAAGCTTGAGTTTTTAAAATTTAGAGTCTCCATAGGTAGAAAAGGGTTATACTTTTTATATGATTATTTGTTTTTTTATCAAGACTTAGGTATTCTTTTGTATTTTGATTCTTTACCCAGAAAGGTATTAGACGCCTGACAACTGAAGTTTAATGCCCAAAATGAACAATGATTAAACTGAAGCCTCGTAAGTGTTTCATGAGTAATGAAAATTAAAATGATTACTTTTAGTGTTGTTAGTCAGGTGTGTGAAATTTGGGGTCAAAAGTCCAAAGAAAGGTCCATGACTTTCGATAACAAATGGTGTGCCTCAAAAAGCGCTTGTGTGTTTTGATATGTTTGAATGAGTTTTATGTGTTCATTTTAATCAAAATTTAGGTGGGATTTTTCTAATATCTAGATGAATTAGTTTACGGGTTTAATTTCCGGTCACGAGCAAACCTAGGACCCATAAGGGACCCTAGATAAAGGTCCAAAGAATAGGATCAAGCTGCAAAAACAATGACCAATAAACGACCATAAGGATGGCTTGTTGGTCCACCAACAGTCCATCGACTACGTAGTCAATTTTTTCCGCATGTAAGGATGGACAGGCTCAAAATGGATCTAATTAAAAAAAAACCAGACCCCACCACGGTCCGTCCATTGACAAACTTCCCGTTGGTTGGTTTGTTGGTGGAGACTGCCTAAAATCTATAAGTTTCCTGTAAAGTCTTGAGGTGTTTGTTAAGTGAAACTCAAGTATTTTATGACCATAGGAAGCTAGTTATAGGTTTTTTTTTAGGTATATGGATGTGTTCTAAACCCTAAGACCTAATTTTAGACTCCTGTTCCTAAAACCCCAAACCCTTTCTCTTAGAAAACTATCTCAAGTTACCATGAAAGCTACGAGTCAAGAAGTTCTAAGAGGGCTTCTGGTGGTGGTTTCTCAAACAAAAATCTTTGGTATTTCTTCAATGTAAGGTATGTTATCCATATTTGAAACCTCTTCCATTGAAGGAGTCATTTTCAAAAAAATTCAAAAAGGCTTTTAAAAATCTATTACGTTCTATCTTTCATTTTAAGTATGGATCTTCTCGTAAAGGGGTTCTTATGATTTAACTATGTTTATTATTGTATGAATTGATCATTTTAATGTTAAAAACCTAATTAAATCTTGTATAATCATATTTCAAACATTTAGCTTAAGAAATGGATTAAATGAGCATAATAGGGTAAGGTATGATCTTTGGCTTTCTTATGTTGTTATTTTGGTTGCGCTACTGCCCTAAGGGACTTATTATGATGAATATTGAGAATTTTATAACAGTGGATGATGGCCTATATTGTATAATTCTTGTTATAAATTGCTCGTGAGTGGTATGGTCCACCTTCTTGTGGGGGTATTTATTTGATGAACTTCATATTACTTAGTATTTTTTGTGAGTGTGGCTTTGAAGTCCTAGTACATAAAATAAAGTGATATCGACGATAGGTATTGTATTGTGTTTTGTGATGTTGAATAACATGTTAGGCTTAGATTATGCCTCTCTAAAGTATGTGACCTTGTGAAGCATGTAAATTGTGTAAATTGATAAATGTAGGTCTAAAGCATGTATAAAAAATAGTGTTAATGAAATGATGCTTATAGGTAATATGATATCACAAGTAAACACACACACTTAAATGAATGTATGAACTTTAATTGAGTAAATAGAGCAGTTTTGAGGTGAGCACTCTTTGTGAGTTGAGATGAAGTGTTTAGTGGCAAACCTCAATACATCCTTAGAGCTTTCTAAGGTAGGACGGAGGATGAATTCCCTTCTTGTGTTGAGATGTAGTGTTCACTAGATATCCTTAACCTATAGTTTAAAGTGTTTATAAACCATAGGGGTTATGTCTAGCACTGAGAGAATATGAAGAAGAGGTGGTTCCTCTTCGTGAGTTGAGATTTTGTATTCCAATGTACCTCTTGAGATGAGTACTCCTCGTTATTAGAGAATTAGTTACTTAGTAGAAATCTCCTTGTCCCTTAAGTATGCGCCCACATTGGTGTAGCTATTGGGAAAGCCATGTAATAGCTAAAAAGAATGACCTTACTATAGGAAAGTGAGGATCCCTCATCTGATAGAGGTTAATGATGGAATTCTATGTCTAGCTCTCATGGTTTATGTAGGTTAAGATAACCCTCCACAAAATAAATCATTGAACTAACTTCTCTAAAAGAACGTGCTACTTATGGTATGTGGTGGTATAGGATGTTATCTACTTATTGCATTAGGTAGGACCTTTCGAAAGGAAAGACATGGAGCCAAACCTTCTACTAAAAACAATGGTCAATGGTTATTACGGTAGGTGGTAGTATGGATTATATATACTCATTGCATTAGGTGGGCCATTCGAAGGGAGAGACCTTTGGTGGTCTGTTGGGTCTTTTAATGTTCTTGTCCATGAGTAAGGGACACGTTCTCCGCGTGAGTAAGCGAAAGGGGTATAGTCTTTAAAGATTGGTTTGGTGTGTATTAAAGAAGTCATATGCATACTTTCTTTATGTCTTACTTTACTGAGTCCTACAATAATCCCGAGGTAGGGAAACTCCTACGAAAATGAGTTTACTTTCTCTTTGCTTGGCCTTGGAACTTCACTAATTTAGAACAGGATAATTCATTGTTAATTCTTTAAATTATTTATTGTGATGGTTCAAATAGTTCAGTGTAATGTAAAATTTGAGTTCACTATAAGCTTTGGAAAGTTACTGTAAATTACCTCCTTCGTATAAAATGCTGGAAATTTTTCTCTGTGTTAAACGATGTTCCTTATGAAGTTTTTCTTATATATTCTTGAATATTTTACTTAAATTGCATGAAATGTTATTTTACTAAAATGTCCCTTTTTGAATGTTTTTGCATATGCCATACTTAGTACATTATTTGTACTAACCCCATACTTTTCTATACTATCCAAGTATAGGTTGGAAGCAAAGTTGAAGTTTAGAAGGCAAAGCTTGGGAGTGTTCCTCTCAGACAAAGTTGTCCTCATATATTCGAGGGAGTGATTCCTATCTTTTTAGTTTCTTTATGTTGAGATTTATTACATATCTCGTTTAAATGTAAAGGTTCGTGTCCCTAATTTAATATGTATTGTCTTTATGTTTTGCTTGTGATCATAAGATCACTTAAGTATTTATGATAGATTCCCTTTTTATTAAATTATTCGTGAAAAGTTTTAATTCTGCACTACTTTTTATGTCTTATGTAATGAACGATAGTTGAACGGCTTGTACATGAACCCTAAAGACTCAAGTACGCCCGGTCACAAAATGAGGGTTCCTCCTAACTTCTAAGGGTGCTCTCGGATCTAGACAGACATAGGATCAGAGATTAGGGTTATGGGAAATAGTTTAGAAAAGTCTCACAAGTCACGTTTAGTATTATCTTTGTCATTGTTGTGATTCGCGACACATCAATGGACAAAAGGCTATAGGATACTACAGTTTCACCTTTTTCATTACTCTTGAATTGTGTCATATAACATAACTCAATAAGATCCCTCTCTATCTCTTGTTTTCCCTTGTCTGGTGGTCTTCTAGGTGTGATCGCTTGGATGGGGAAACATTTCTATGTTTGAGGGAGAGAAAAGTTAAATTTTGATGTTTTGATGGTTTGGTTGCTAGATTAGTAGAGGTGAAGGTTAGTTTTGAAGTTTTTTTTATGTGATGCCATTTATGGCTAGGTGTGAACTATGAGATTAGGAGTGTTGTGATGAGAAACTTTGTAGTTATGCAATTCTAAGCATGGTAGTAATTATAATGATTGAATAGATTCCCTTTGAGAGAAAATGTGTTATATTGTGACTATGTTCAATGATGGTACAAATGCTTTAAAGTGTAAATTTGAGGAATGTTGAGAGAATGTGGAAATTTTTTAGAAGTTGAGGGAAACAACCTTGTGTGACTAATGTTTCATAGTTTTTCTGGTGATTTTGTTGAGGTTGTTGTATAGGCTTACACTAAGGAGGAAATGTGGTTTGAATGCCTAGTTAGGGATCTTTGTTCCATGAAATTGAGTTAAGTGGTTCCTAAGAGTTGAATGAGGTGTTGTTTAAGGAATTTTTTTTATTCTTAAATCCCAAGAGGAAAGTGTTATGCTTAACTTGTAAGGTTGATGCTTAATCTTGATATGCATGAGTTGAGGGTAGGGTAGTGTGAGTTCCGACATTGTGAGAGGCATATTGGTGCCTTTTTGATTTTTTTTGAATTTGGGAAAGTTGAGTCCTTTTGAAAAGATGTCTTGACCTACGTAGGGGAGAATGAGTTAAGTAGAATTGCATGAATGTATTATTCCAAGAAAATCCTCAATGGCATAAGTTGGGAGTGGTTTATGGGATTACTACGCTCACTTTAAATGAGTGAAACATACAAGGCTGTTTAGAGTAAGTTAAGTGTTAATGGTCCCTATAGTGTCATGCCATCTTTGTTTAAAGTTTCTTGAAATGGTGACATTATTAACTTGTAAGCAGTGACACAATGAAGTTTTGAAGTCACTATAAAGGAGTTCTCTTTAATTGTTTTTTCAATGTGTTATGAAATTAATTTTTATGGTTTTATAGTTCATATGATCATGCCCTCTCTTGATGAATTGCTCATACAATGAAAATCTGAAATTTTTGCTATGTTTGGCAGTGTTACAGTGAATGTTCACTGTAATAATTTTTCAATTTGGGAATAATATTACTTTCCATAATTGAATTTCAATGTGTGAAAGGGTTGTACATGATCGTTTTTAGTTTTGGAGAAGGTAGTTCCTCCATAGGAGAAGGCTAAGGATGACTTTTTAAAATTTTGAAGTTTGCATGAGTTGCCTAGGTTAATAAGTGTTTGAAAGTGTGAAGCAATTATCCATGCTAGTTTATTCTTTTATTTTGAATGTTTGATCCTTTATTTTAATGTGTTATGTGATTCTAAGTGAGTCCTTGTTGTACTTGAAGTTTTAGTACCATTCGAGAACGAATTTTATTATAAGTGGGGGAGAATGTAATGCACCAAACCGAACAAAGGTGAACTAGATCATTGTGAGTTTTTCTTGAGTTAACTTGAATTTAAAATGAGTTATTTTAGTGTTCTTAGGCAGTGTGTGAAGTTTGGAGGTCAAACTTCCAAGAACGTCCATGATGATAGTGTGCCTTAGATAGCGCTTGTGTGCCTTGATGTTTTTGAGTAATTTTTTAGTGTTTGTTTTGATAGAAATTGATGTGGGATGTTCCTAAGACCTATATGACTTATCTTAGGAGATTAACGTCTACGCAAGACCACACCTAGGACCCACAAGGTTCCCTAGATGAAGGGCCCAAGACTAGGATCAAACTGCCAAAATAATAAGCAAAAACGACCCTAAGGATGGTCCCTTTGTCCACCAAAGGTCCGTAGACCGAGGGAGTCGATTTTCCCTGGAATTCAGTATTACCAGGGCTCTAATGAAACAAGTATTACACAAGACCCCATAATTGTCCGTCCAATGAAAACGGTCCGGTTGGTGGTACGTTGGGGAGACTGCCTAATCTGGTAAGTTTCCTGTATAGGTGGGGGGTTGATAAATTCACACCATGTATTTTTGTCAAGACCCTAGGAAATTAGCTTACGGCTTATTAGGCTATTAAAGTGTTTTGTAACCCTCAAACCTAATTTTAACACCCCTCTCTAAAAACCCGAACCCCTCTCTTAGAGACTATCTCAAGCACCAGGGAAGGTAGTAGAGAAGTCAAGCCAATGGGCTAGAGGGAATCTTTGGTATTTATTCAATGTAAGGTATGGTATCCATCCTTGAAATCTCTTCCATTCAAGGAGTCATTCCAAAAGATTTCCAAAAGGGTTTTCAAACTTTATTTGCTTCTATCTTTGATTTTAAGTACGAGTCTTCTTGTAAGGATGTTCTAAGGATTTAGCTATGTTTATTCATGTATGAATTGACGATATTCATGTTAAAAACCAAATTAACTCTTGTATATATATATTTCAAACTTTAAGCTTAAGAAATGGATTAAATAGAGAATGTTTGGGTAAGGTTTGATCTTTGGTTTTCTTAGGTTGTTATTTTTGTTGAGCTACTTTCCTAAGGGCCTTATTATTTTGAAATATTAAGAAACTGATTATAATGGATGATGTGATTGGTTTTTTTTTTTAAAAAAAAAATGTGACTTGGCTATATTGTACATTTATTTGTTAAAATTGCCCGTGAGTGTATTGGTCCACCTTTTGTTGCAGTGTTATTAAGAACTTGGTATTAATTAGTATGTTTGTGAGTGTAGGCTTTGAAGGCCTTTAGTATATGAAATAAGGTTGATTTGAAGTAAATATTGTATTGTGTTTTGTGAGTTTCGTAGCAGTTTGGCTTAGATTATGCTAAGAAAAGTATAGAGCTTGTGAAGCAATGTAAAGTGTGTAAGTTGATTGAATGTAGGGTCTAAAGCATGCCATGAAAGAATGTAAGGAAATGAGGCTTATATGTAAGAGAAAGGTTAGAAAGTCTCCACAAGTACAAACACACTAAATGAATGTTGAAGTTAAATTCGTGGTAATAGAGGAATTTGACGGTGGGTGAAACACTCTTCGTGAGTTGAGATGAAGTATTTGGTAGCACATCACTTACATCCTCTGCTCTTTCTAATATAAGGTCAGAGGAATGAATTCCTTCTTGAGGGTGAAGGGATGCCGATGTTCACCAGTTATCCACAACCTATAGTTTAAATGGTTTAGAATCCGTCTGGGTTATGTCTAGCACCTACAAGATATGAAGAAGAGGTGGTTACACTTCGTGAGTTGATATGTTGTATTTCAATGTTCCTCATGAGATGAGTACTCCTAATGAGTAGAGAATGAGTTACTTAGTACCAATTTCCTTATCCCTTAACTATGCGCCCACATAAGTGTAGCTCTTGGGAAAGCCATTTAATAGCTAAGAATAATGACCTTACTCTAGGAATGCGAGGATCCCCCATCTGATAGGGGTTAATGTCGGAAATCCATGTCTAGCACTCAAGGTCTATATCTGTTAAGATAACCCTACACAAACGAATTGATTGAACTAAGCCTTCTATAATAATGTGCTACTTAGGGTAGGTTGTTGTAAGGGATGCTATGTACTCATTGCACTACGTACAACCATCCGAAAGGGATGACTTGGTGCCAAACCATCTAAAAAATTGTTCTACTTAGGATAGGAGGTTGTATGGGACGCTATTACTCATTGCACTATGTAGGCATTCCGAAAGGGAAGACTTTGGTGGTTTGTTGGGTGTCATTTTAATTTCTTGTCCTTGAGTGAGGGGCTTGTTCTCCCGAGGTGGGTTAGCAGAAAGGGGTAGTCTTGAGGATTTATTTGGTGAGTATTGAAGAAGGCATATGCATACTTTCTCCATGTCTTACTTTATTGGGACTTAGGATAATCCCGAGGTAGGGAAATTTCTACGGAAATGAGTTCACTTTCTCTTCGCTTGGCCTTGGAAGTTCACTAATTTAGAATAGAATAATGCATTGTTAATGCTTTAAATGATACACTGTTATTTGTTCAAATAGTTCAGTGTAATGTAAACTTTTTGTCTAATGTAATCTTTGGAAAGTTATTGTAAATTGCCTATTTTGTGTAAAATTATTGAAATTCTACTTTATGAGTTGAATGATGTCCCTTATGATGTTTTTCATTTATATTATTGAA
Source organism: Solanum habrochaites (assembly GCA_027704765.1). NCBI lineage: Eukaryota > Viridiplantae > Streptophyta > Magnoliopsida > Solanales > Solanaceae > Solanum > Solanum habrochaites. Next base: position 32,534,097 of record JAKWJA010002499.1, on the reverse strand, counting down.
TTTTTTACTTAAATTGCATGAAATGTTATTTTACTAAATGTCCCTTTTCACATGTTTTTGCATATTGCATAGTACATTATTTGTACTTTCCCCAAACATTTCTATACTAAGTATAGGTTTGAAGCAAGGCTGAAGTTTAGAAGGAAATGCATGGGATTACCTTTCAATACAAAGTGTGTCCTCGTATATTCAAGGGAATCATTACTATCTTATAAGTGTGATTATGTTAAGATTAATTATGTATCTCTTTCAATTGTAAAGGGTTGTGTCCCTAATTTAATTATGTCATGTCTTTATGTTTTGATTGCGACGATAAGTTCTCTTAAGTACTTATGAAAGATTTACTCTATATTTAATTGTTCCTGAAAGTTTTTAATTCCACACTACTTTTCATGTCTTATGTAATGAACTATAGTTGAAGGGCTTGTACAAGATCCCAAATGGTGAAGTATGCCCGGTTAGAAAACGAGGGTTCCTCATAACTTCTAGGGGGTGCTCTCTAGTCTTCATAGAGGCAAAATCATATATCATCACATAGCTCATAGTTATGGTTGTTGGATAGAAAATCTTCCACTAATATATTTTGTAATCTTATGTATATAGAGCATACTTTGTATTCATATACAATAGAATTTAATTGGTATCCTTGCACACAAATTTAGTTACTTTTGTACTTTTCAACACACATAGTTGTTATCCATATGTTTTATGAGATTTATTTATATTGTAGTTATAATAATACTTTATATTTAGTTGAGGCCGGCTATGTTATTTGATTTCACATTCGAGCTTATGCCTTATTTTAGAATTCCTCTTATATGCTCGTATGTTCAATGTACAAATGTCATTTTGGCCTGCATCTTTTTATGATACAGATAAAAGTAACCAGGATGAGGATCAAAAATATCGTTGATCAAATTGAGCTTTAAAGTTTTTGATCAGCCTCGTTGCTTCCAAATGACCCCTTTTTATTGTTTTCTCATATTACATCATTACGATATTGTGAGTCTTGTATCGAAGTCAATCTTAGTTGTTAGAGTCTTAGTAGACAATAAGATATTGTTAGTTTATGAGTCTTTCCATTTTCATTCAGTTAAGTTGAGACATGTTTTTCAACTTATGCTAGTTTAATGTTTATATCTAAATCATTCTAATTTATGTTTGAGTTACAATTTACTTTTAGAGGACTTCTATCATTATTTAGTATTACGGTGACTATCAACCAAAGGCAAGGGTTCGTTTATGGCCATAAATAATTCTCAAGTTTCAGTCTCCCCCCCCCCCAAGGGTGTAGACTCGGGGCGTGACTATTTTATGTAAAAAATTTGATGCTGAAAACACTCTCAAAACTGTCAATCTATAAAGCCTCTAATATACAAAGAGGAGTATTGAGATAAAACTAACTACTCCAAGAATCTTTGAAAACTTGATGCTCTATCATGACCAAAGGGTCCCCCTACAGGTAACATGACATTTGTGAACCAGAAGGGTTCTCATTCAAGCCTTTAGCATAATCATAAACATAAAATAATATAAATGATGCGGAATTAATTTTTTTTTACGATCAAACTATTTCATAAAAAAAAATAAGAGTCTACACCATATCTCGTTCACCATCTTATAAAATCAAATACAATAATATGGTCACAACTCTGTACAACATACTCTTTAAAATAGAAGGTACAAAAAGGAAACAATATATGAATTGGTCTTGTCCTCAAATCATGAGCTAGGAAAATAGTCAATACAAGCTTCACTAGAAAAGAGAAGTATATCACAACGACCATAACAACCACTTATAAGAAATCTACAAATCATGGGTTAGCACAATATATTACTAGGTATTAAAGCAATGTATTGCAATCCTTAAGACATGCTAAAAAGGGGATTTTTAGTTCAAACAATGCATTTATAAAGTTTAAAATCCATCATTAACATTTATGAAGGAACATAAGTCATACCAACACATATGAAACCCAAATATATACTAGTGTAATGCAAAGGTAAGATCCCATAAACTTACAAAATTCTAAGTACCACATTTAAGTCACCAATAACATACATGTTTTACTGTTGCCCCATTCATAAACAATATACATTAGTAAGGAAACATTCATGTTAATAACTTTTAATAAGTAAAGTAACTCTTTAAATCAACATAAATCATATATTAATAATTCACAAGTGATCATATCATAATAAAGGACCTCACCCCAAACACTCTTGATAACCTACATGTGCAATCGATAAGTGGAGTCCAATACCCCCCCCCCACTTACACTATGTAGTACAACATAAGATGTTGTAAGAAAAGTCCACGCACTTTTAATAATTCATGTTGTTATTATATAGAGAAATAAAGCCTCAGCAGATATAGTCCATTTGAGCTACATGGAATCCGTTGTCTTACAGCCACACCGAAGGGAGGTGTCCAACTTGCCTAAGTCATAAATAACATACTAGATTTAAGTTTAACCATCAAAATGAACAAGGTGAAACTAGATATTAACACGTGTTTCATGAGTTTTAAAGGTCCTAAAATTATCAAATTTGATATTAGTAGTCATTATATAGAGTTTGAGAGATTTTGGAGGTGAAACGTCCAAGAACGTGCGGTGACGTTTGAAGGTTAGCCTTAAGACGTGCTAGCACGCCTTAGTTGTGTTTATTAAGGTTTTATGTAGTGTTAGGAGCTCAAAATGATAGGTAGGCTTCATAAAATCGATAGAAACCACCCAGGGGGTCCTTCACGAGGACTCAAAAGATAGCAGCACACTGCCTTGGGCAATGACAATTGACACCTGCCAATCGACATCTCGTGTGTTAGTCGACACCCCATAGATGAGGAGAGTTGCTCAGGGCATAGTTTATTGATATTAATCCCTAAATTATTAATTTCTAACCAAGATTAGGGAGCTCCAGGATGAAATATCGGCCAACCTACGGTTTGTTGATGCCCCCTATCGATGGGCGTGCAACTTTCTCGCAGTTCACTGTTATGTGAAGGGGTAAATTGGGTAATTCACCCCATGTCCAAATAATTTTTTTGGAGTTTATTTAGGTATTTTTAGGTATTATATAAGTATTGAAACAATAATAAATCGTTTTATACCCTAGACTCTAAATAAAAACCTCTATCTCACATTAGAACTCTCATGAACACCATAGAAGAAGACGAGAAGTTTAGAGAAGCAGCTTAGGAAGAATTCTCCAACATTTAAAAATGGGTTTAGGGATATAATATAAGGTATTTAATTATTATTCAGTCATGTATTCCATCCGTCAACCCCCCCCCCCCCTATTTTTCCTACAATTGTTAATCCAAAGAACTCCAATCTAGAGAGGGTTGTGATTAAATTGGGGGTAAGGCTTGATTATGCTCCCAATATAGTTTTTATCATTAAATTATGTTTATATGATGATTACATGGTGTTTTTATTCATTTTTCATGGTTAATTGTAGTAATTTATGTTGGAGGTGATCATGGTTATTTTAGACCATTAAAGGCTAGATGAAGGTTTTATTTAGATCTTCTTAGTTTAACTGTATTCTACACTATTTTACCATGATTGAATCACCTACATATTAATTGAACTAGGTATAATTGATTAAGGATGATCTTTACCTAGGAAGTCGGAATTGAACCTATGTGATTATGAATGGACCAGAATTACCTTCTAATGATCTAATTAAATGGATTTACATGTAATTGAGTATGAATCGTGATATACTAAGATTATCTTGAAGATGTGTTTTATGGTCACTTCATGTGTAGTAGACTTGGTGAAACAAAATCAAGGGCATGGTAGCTTGAGTGAAATATTAATGATAACTCTAGATGGAAAGATCTCAAGGGTAGCTTGATATAGTAAATATTAAGTAGTTTTTAGTTGAAAACTCCTTGTATATGGAGATGTTGAATCTCATGGCAGATTTAGGTTATAAACTTCATGGTAGCTTGACTTGGTTTAAACAAAACCATTTCATGGTAGCTTAAGGAGAAACGTTGATACTCTCCTAATGGTATCTCAATTACATGTAAGGTGTATTTCATGGAATAACTTAAGATTGATTCTCATAGTAGCTTAGGGTTGAGGATTCATGCTTCCTTACGGTTATCTTTCATCAACATTATTGGTTGCATGGTGGTTAGAATGGTTATATCCTTCGTCTAGTAGCTTTGTCAGTATGTTGAGATTGTTCCCATGATAGTATGGGATGCCATCAATATATGGAACAAATATGAATTGAAGCTACCTATAACATGAACCGTACATGATGTATTCTTAGCGTTGATAGTGACTAAAGTTTCATTCCATTACACGGATTATATAAGATTATGGTTCATAGAAGGTATGAATTAGGCCTACTAGAGACTCCAATGATTACCTGAAACAAGATAGTGGCAACTTCAAGATATGATTAGTGTATGAGGTAGAATGGGATGTTTCACATGCATTGCACAAATGTGTTGTGAGGTGGCCTAGGGGAAAATTGCTCATATGTTAGGACAAACTTAGTCAGAATTGTGAAAGTGAATTATGAATAATAATGATCAAAGAGAGATACTTAGCTTTGGTAGGAGTATGTGATACTACCTTAGCATTGCGCAAATATGCTTAGAGTTGGCTTGTGATGTAGTTCACATAAATAAGAAAGACCATGAGTTAATTATGAACACTTATATGTTTTATGATTCTTTAATTTGCTTATGATATTCATGTTATGATTATGTAGAATCTATGTGATTATGTCTAATATTGTCTAACCCTTTTAGATATCTTATATTTTGTTTTATAGTTTCCATACTTAGGAAAAATCGTACTCACTCATATTTCCTACATGTTGTCCATGGAGGGTCTTGAGAAGATTGAGTTGCTTTGAAGGGTAGAGTTTCCATGAAGCTAAAATTGGTGAGTCCTCATAGCATCAGAGGACACCACCACTATGTTATCTTTATGTATTTCATCATGTTAGTCTTTTATAGGCTCTGAACCAAGAATCTTGTTATTCATGTTATCATAGATTATTTTGAGATATACTTTAGACGTTTTTTAAAATGACTTCCGCATTATGTTTTCTAAGAAAAAGTTTAAATTACATGCTACTTTTCATCTAGACGCAATTATTCATGTCTAAGGGCTTGTACAAGACCCCCAAGAGGTCAAGTACGCCATGTGACGACTCAAGAATGCCCTAACTTGTAGTGTGTACTTATGGGTCATACCAAACTTGCTTTCAGAGCATAAGGTAATGAAATAGTCTTAAGATGTCTTAAAACTGCGTCTTATAGTCTTATTCAGTGGTGTGAGTCGCGACACACCCATAAGTATGAGGTTATAGGATGCTTAGAAAATTTCCACTTCTTCATTCTTCTAGTTATGGAATATAGTTTGTCTGTAGTAGGCCCTTTTGTAATGATTGCCTATTGTTTTTGTTACGATATGGCTAACATTAGGTCTAATGCAACAAGGGAAGGAGATGGGAGTGGGAAGAAACATATTCTTCTTAAAGTGCAAAGGCAAGGATATTCCAATGCTTCTAGGTTTGAGTATGAGAGAGTTTAGAAAAAATAAAAAAATAAATTGAAGTAGGGTGTGTTAATTAACAAAAAGGTAGTGTTGCATGGTAGATATGGGTGTTTTTTTTTGTGGACGGGGGGGGGGGATCGGGGGGGGTGGGGGAGGGGGGGGGGGGGGGGGTGGGGGAGGGGCGGGGGGAGGGTTGGTGGTAGGGGGGTGGGTTGGTTGTAGGTAGGGTGGTTGGGGGGGGGGTGGGGGGAGGTGTGGGGGGGGGGGGGGGGGGGGGGGGGGGGGGAGGGAGAGGGTGGAGGGGGGGGGGGGGTGGGGGGGGGGGGGGGTGGGGGGAGGGGGGGGGGGGGGGTGGGGGGGGGGGGCGGGGAGTCATTGGGGGGGGGTGGGCGGGTGGGTGCGGGTGGGGGGGGGGGTGGCGGGTGAGCGGGGGATGCATAGGGTGAGTGAAGAGGCGGGCGGGGTGGCGGGAGAGTGGCGGGGGTGGGGGGGGGGCTGGGGGGGGTAGCCTACCAGAGCCTGGGGGCCTGTGGTACTCGCTACCCCGCTGATTGTGGTCTTAGACCTGCTTTGCTTTTCAAGCGATTCACATCTCGTCATTTGTGAACTCCCTAGGCGGCTTTGATCTCCTCGGAATGACCTACCGCGTTGTGCCCCCGGGTATCGGACCTACGTTATTTCGGAAGTCTATATTTAACCCTGAGGGCGGGTTTTGAGAGCACGTACAGGCGCCTTGGGCTAAGTATTGGAGGGCCACAAGCTTGCCTCGTCATTCACCACATGGGCGCCTGCTCTAGGGGGGGGGGCATTCGATTGCGGCTTCCCGGCGTTCGAGCTGCTTTTGACTATATGTACTTTTATGGGATTTGGAGAGAGTGGCCACATAGTGAGGGATTTCCCTAAGGCAAAAGCTAATGTGAGAGAAGGAAAGAAAGTTGCTACAAATAGTGAGGAAGGTGTTCCTAAAGCGAAGGGCAGGTTCTATGTTCTCCAATCCAATGGGATCAAGAATGATATCCTTATGTCCCTTTCACATATGAGTTGCTCTATTGATTAACGAGAATTTCCTGAATTTCCATGATTATTATTTGGTTTGTTTATTTTTGTGTTTCCTAATGATGAGGAATTTATATTAGAAAGACACGTGAAACTTATTCCCAAGTAGGGAATAAGGAGCCTTTATATGAGGTCTTTATGTGATAATGTATGGTTATGCTTAGCTTGGAATTGAATTGTCTCCTTTATTTGATAATGTTTATTTAGGCATAATGCATATACGATAGACTTCTAGCATAGAATAAAACCCATGAAGAAGTGTTTAAACTAGAGCCTAACACGTGTTCCAAATTAGGGGAGTGTTGTTACATCCTCAAAATTAACTAGGTTAAACTAGAGCCGAACACGTTTTTCATGAGGTTTTATGGTAGTAAAACGATTAAATATGATGTTATGATAAGTATTTACAACTTAGAGAGTTTTGAGGTTAAACGTCCAAGAATGTCCGGTGACGTTTGAAATTTAGCCTTAAGACGTGCTAGTGTGCCTTACTGTGTTTTTGCTGAGGTTTTATGTAATGTTTTGAGCTCAAATTTATAGAAAGGGTTCATAACATCTATACGGACAAATTTGAGGTGGAAACATTTTGGAAAGACTCCTCAAGGAACACACAAAGGGTCCTTGAGAGGACACAAAGAATGCAACACACTACCTTTGGAGTGTCAATCGACGTCTGCCAATCGACAACTCTTGGTGGTGGTTGACACCTCGTCGATGATGGGCGTAACTCATGACATAGTTTCTTGAGATCAATCCCCAAATTATTGCTCTCTTATCAAGATGACAGAGCTTCAGGATGGACCGTCGTCCAAACAACAGTCTATTAGGTGATGGGTTGAATTAGAAAATTCACCCCATGTGAAAATAAATGTATGGGCGGTTATTTTGGGTAGTTTTAGGTTATATATGATATAATACCCAATACTTAAAATCAAAACCTCTCTCACACAATAGAACTCTCAACAACGTAGAAAAAGAAGAGATGTTGAGGGCATGTTACACCCACAAAATGAACAAACATAGCTAGAGCCTCACATGTGCCTAAAAAGGATAATAACATGTTAATAAAGTGATATACAACTTTAATAATTAATTTTAAGAGGTTTGGAGGTCAAATGACAAAGACGATCGAAAGTTAGTCTTTAGATGTGCAAGTGTGTCCTTGTATGCTTCCTTGTTTTTGTTAGTTTTTTGGATTGTAGATATAGTAAGATGACCCTTTCTTCATATACATGATAAGGAACAAAATGTTCGGGTACGACTCCCCTAGGAAAACCTAAGGGTCCTTGAGGAAGACCCGAAGATGGACAAGGAAGCTGCCAAATGGCAACGTGCAGAACCAACAAGTGAAGCCAACCTAGCATCGCTCAATTGGAACTTGGTTGCCTGTGCGTCGATCCAATTATACTAGTCTCACTGCCTCAAATATTATGGGAGGAAGAATTACGACTTTCCTCCGCAACGCGCAACCACTTCCCAGATTTGGTTGTATAGTTCTAAAGTCAATTTGACATGTCCAAAAGTTCCCAATAAGCATGGAGGCGTTTTGGTAACTTTGGCAGATGTTTAAAAACTGCTTTTATTACCTATTTAACCCTTTTCCCAAGTAAAAATCCCAACAACCATTAAGAAATCAAAATCTCCAAAACTTTGTTCTATTCCAAAAAAAAAAAAACCCAAAACCTCCTTTAAAGACCAAGCTCAAGAAAAATCTATGAAGCAGGATTTTTTAGATTTCATCCAATATTTTCATGGGGTTTCTAATGTAAAAGGCATATATAGCTATTAATCTAAGGATCCTTTCAAAGCTATTCCAAACATGATGCTAAGTCAAAAATCCTATGCTTTCATCTAGCCATTGGTTCTTTCTCAAATTAATTTTAAAATATTCTAATGATTAAAATATGTTTAGTTACAGATTATATGATGAATTTCTCTTATTTGCATGGTCCTCCTAATTTTTATAATTGGCCTATAATGTGTCTCTTTTGATCTTCTTATCATGTTTATAGATTTGTGATTAGATTGTATTGAATATATTGTTTCTATTACTATCTATATCTATTTGATATGAATTGTGGAGGAATGATAAAAAATAATCATTAACTTGGATAGTTAGTAAGTTGCCCTATTTCCTCTAACTAGCTAGAATGAATATTTAATTGTCGCATTGGTGTGGTCCACTTATAGTGGATGTGTTTCTATTCCTTTACAATTTTTTGTGTGATTATCATGGCCTTTAAGTCATTAAATGCAGTGGATGTATATGATGATTTCTATATTTAGGAAGTTGAAGGATTTATCCTTGAGTCTAATATCATGTTCTAAGTGGATTGATGTTATGTAATGTATTTGAATCTCCCTCCAAACTAGTTTCATAACCTAAGTGTGGAGATGATGTCATATGTATATGGATAACGATGATAGATATTCTTGTAGCATGTCCCTTACCTATACGAAGCCTATACGAATGTGTAATCAAAGTACGCTAAGAGTTTTCTATATTATTGTTCTACTTTCCTTCTATGCGATAATGTGAGTGTGTGTAGTCAATAGTCTTTAATACTCTAGACGTGTTTGACTCAAAACTTGAAGAATGTTGTACATGTATTGTAATCTTTAAACGGTTGCTTCCTCAATACTATGTGATAGCTATTATGTGATCATGTTGACCAAAGTACATAGACACACTTCATGTATAACTATGAGTAGGATATATTCATGATGATTAAAAAAAGTATAGTTCTCATATGCATAATACCTATTTCTATGCATGTAAAGTACATGATTAATGAAGTTGTGAACATGTGCGTGTAAATTTGTGAACATTCTAATCTTATTAATGAACTTGTAAACATTCTAATCTTATTATCCCTTAATATATGTAAAAGTATAGAATTTGGGTCAATGCTCCTAAGTCTTGTGTATGAGGTAAATTACATTTAAAAGACTTAACATATTATTAATACGAAAGTTAGAACCTACACCCTATCGCAAACCTGACACATGCGAGTGGGACCTTCACGTTAGTAAGTCTGGATTCCCACATAGAGAACTTTCATGGTAGTAAGTCTGGGTTCCCAACCTATATGTTGTCTCATAAGATTGAAACCTTCACATTAGCAAGTGAAGGTTTCTAGAAGCAATATCTTTTTTCAATAATTACGTTGCCATGTAGGTTTTAGCCAATTGGATTCACTAGAATAGTAATTTTGTATAAAGGTACTACCTTGGAAAGTTGTACCCTTTCTTTTTGGTGTGGGAGTAGAACACAAGATTCTATGTATCTCATATGTTATATGTTGGTTATGACTATGTCTCCCAAAGTTAAGAAAAAACTAAAAAAAGAATATGAATTTTAATCAAATTCCTTGAGAATTGTACTTAGTATAGGGAGGACTATGGACCCTACCTATGCATTGAACTAGGTTACTTAAAGAAATATACGATTGGAGAATCTTATGAAGTAAAGACATATCTTATGTATGACTTGTATGAATGTGTGTTAAGTAACTTTGTTGTGAAAACACATGAATTATGACTATGCATGTGAATCACAGTAATGACTTCTACATAAGTTTACTTGGTTTATGTGGGTGTATGAAACTCCACGTCGACATTGCATAAGTAAGATTGTGAAGGGGTTATGAGGGTGGTTTACCTACATAATGATGAAAATGAGTTATGACTAAGGTTTTAGTAAAGGAAAGAGTCCTTATATGATTCTCGGATTAAGTATGTGCCTTGTGTTTATTTATGATTCAAATAGTTATGACGTTGAATATGATGGGACTAGTATAATGTGACTTCTTAGGAACAATCAGTAGGATTAGTAATACTACTCGTACATTGCACTACGTATTGATTAGGTCGTTTTTTTTAGATTGTTGAACTTCATATAGCTTATGTATGTTTTAATTAATATTATGCCTAAGACTTGTGAATATAGGTGATTGTGTTTTACATACGTGCATATCTTATGAAGACCTACTATTGTAAGGTGGTTGAGATTAAGGTGCAGTGCCTGGCATGAACTAAATTAACCTTGTGATATTACCTAAGGAATGAAGTAAAATAAAGAGAGGTAATGTATTGATATATGTTTGGATGTATGCCTTAATGTATGGTACATGGCTTTATGTGTATTATTAATGAGTGTATAAATCATGTTCTATATGATGCTAAGGTGAGCTTGTATCATTGAGATTATTGTCTCAATGTATCTAAGTTTATCTAAAAATGCATGATGCACTGATTTCTAACTACATGGTCCTCGTTAAAAATGCATGTTTTTATGGTTTATACTTAGTGCATTCTTGTCCTAATACCATTCTCGTTATATTTGTTACAAAAACAGTGTAAGGTGGCGATGGCTAGTTAGAATGTCCCCTAGTTGAGATTCTTTGGATAGATCTCCCTAGTTTCAACTAAGGGAAAACCGGCAATGATTCAAGGTTTACTTTTGAAGATTTGTCCTTAAAGTCGCCGTAATCTCTCTTAGACTTAATATTGTATTGTTTGTTAAGGGTCGTGTACCAATTATATTCTATTGAGTCGTGTCTTATGATGGAAAATAGTCTGAGAGTCTAACTACCGTCATTACTGACGTTCTTTCGATAATCATGAAGAATGTTATAGCATGCGTATGTTCGGTGCAAAACTTGTTAAATTTCTGCTTATTTTACGATTTAGGCCATGAATAAGTCTAAGGTCTTGTCTTACACCTCCGAGAGGACAACTATAACACCCTAAAATGAATTAACAGTAACTAGAGATTCGTAAATGTTTATTGAGTTTATATTAAGTAAAATGAGTTTTTTTATTTTTCTTTGGCAGTGTTTGATGTTTGGTTAAGTTTTGAGGTCAAACGTCTAAGAACGCTTCCCCAATACGTTCCAAGAATATGCCTTGAGGTTGGTACTTGTGTGTTCCTTCCATGGGTTTTAGTTAGTTTTTACCATAGTTCCTTTTGATTTCGAAATTGGGTGAAGATTATGTCGTCTAAGAGCTCTTAAAATAAATTATGTTTTGGCTGGTATAAAGTTGGGGTTACGACCCCACCTAGTTATCCAAAATTTATGTTTCACCAGTATGTCGGCCTTAGATGGTACTTGTGTGTTCTCAATGTTGGTTGTTGAGTTTTTACATGTTCTTTTGCTAAAAATTGGTGTGATATATTCCATGACATACAAGAATAAGTGTTTAATACGGTTAAACGTTCGGGGTGGCGACCGAACCACCTAGATACAAAAGGGGGGCCTAGGAACAGGACCACCCATCTCTTCGAACTAAGATGCAAAAAAGTAACCAAACGATGACCCAAGGGACGGTCCATTTGTCAACTAATAGTCCGTCGACCATAGAGTTTACTGGAACTGGAAGTCAGGATACCCTGATCTTGAATGGGGATAAGTACCAACCAGCAAAACCCCACCAACGGGCCATTGATGGACAAGCGGTCCATTAATTGGAGCCGCCTGTGAGCTGCCAAAAAGTTGGCAAAAAGGCTGCCTTGGCTTTGGGTGTTTGGTAAATACACCCCAAGACTTTTATGAACCTTGAGTGATATTTTAGGGTATTTTAGGGATATTAAAAAAAATTTAAATCCTAAGACCTAATTTCTAGACTCCAAATTATGAATGAGGCCTTGAAGGAATGTTTTGTGAAGTAAGATTGAAATGAAGTTATTCTTTTTAAATCTTATTTATGAATCTTATTATTTGAAGTAGGATAGAGAGTATACCTAAATTAATTACATGATTTTGTGAAGTATGTTAAATTGTGTGATGTGAAAAATGAAGGTCTAACCATGTATACCATTGAATGTAAATGAAATGATGCGATTTTGCAAGGTGTGTTAAGAGGTACACACACATACACACAGTTTGAATGAATGATTAAATGAATTTAAAAAATGTGAATGACAATGGAGTTTTGGGGTGAGCACTCTCCGTGATTTGAGATGCAGTGTTTTGTAGCAACCTTATTAAATTCCAAGAGACTTCTAAGATAGGTAGGACGATGGATACCCTTCTCGTATTGAGATGTTGTGTCAACTATTCTTACTTAATCTATAGTTTATAATGTTAAGAAACCCTGGGAAATTATGCCTAGCACCGATAGGATATGGAGGAGAGGTGGCTACACTTCGTGAGTTGAGATATTGTATTTCAATGTACCTATAGAGATGAGTACTCCTCGTTGGTAGAGAATGATTTACATAGTAGCAATATTTTTATACCTTAACTTAGCACTGTCATAGGTGTAGCTATTAGCAAAGCCATGTAAAATATAAAAGAAAAGACCTCACTCTATGCAGGAGGGTGGACCCTTCTCCGATAAGGGTCGTATTGGGATTCTATGTCTAGCTCTAATGGTCTATGTCGGTTAAGCTAACCCCCCAAAAAAGTAATGAAAGTTATAAGTCTTCTAAAATAGTGGACTACTAAGATTAGGTAGTCAAATTGGATGTTATCTATCCATTGCACTAGGTAGGCATTCCGAAAGGGGAGTCTTTGTGTGTCTTATATGAACTGAATTAGCTAAGTCTTCTAAAAGAGTGTACTACTTAGGGTAGCTAGTGGAATGGGACGCTATCTATCCGTTGAACTATAGGTAGGCATTCCGAAAGGGGAATCTTTGTGAGTCTTATATTAATTGAATGATCTAAGTCTTCTAAAAGAGTGTACTTCTTATGGTAGGTGGTGGAATGAGACACCATCTGCTGATTGCACTGAGTAAGCATTTCAAAAGGGAAGTCTTTATGGGTTTATATGCTCAAATTACACTTCCCTTAATAATGTTAAGCGGTCGTATCAAGTAAAGAACCCAACTATTAGGTTGGGGTCGATTCCACATAGAAAATGGGTTAGACTTAACTTCACTATACGATTACTTCTATTTAGTCAAGTCCTTTTCGAAAACTAGTAACTAAAGGGGGGTTTTTTTGAAACAAAAATATCATTATATTTATGTTTATCAAGTTGTGAGAGAAACTAGGGTGTAAGTGCTCCCCGTAGGATCATAACTCCATAATCCTAGCTATAACAATTCTTCCAAAGTGTAAAGCATGCAAAGTGACAAGTTATGTATCGATAAATCCTTAGTTTGGCGTTTAGAGAATTTCACCTCGTACCTTGGCCCTTCTACATGTGTCTAAGTTACTAACCCTTACCTTTGCTTCATATTAAGCATCATATTCAATGTATGGCTTAGTTACTACTTCTTAGCAATAGAAGTTAACCTATTCTATAGTATCCCACTAAATCTATGTTGATAATTCATTTCATATAAACTACCCCCTTGGTCCAACAAGTAGCAATAAGGAGATTAGTAATGAGTGCACTTGTTAAAAAGACTTCTAAATGAAAGATTTATCGATGAATGCAATAAATTATTTGAAAATTGTTATTAACCTAGGTTTATTTTGTTAATCACCCATGGTTCCTACTATCATGACCCACAAGTACACCCTCGAAGTTAGAGCATCCTTGTGTCGTCACATGGCAAATGGGACTTCAAGAAGTCTCATCCAAGACTCTCATATCATTTATTTCATGATAAATATCAAAAATTTCTGCACACAAGAAGAACTCTTTCATAAACATTACACAAGCGGAAGACTTTATTTTAAAACATTAAATCTTTACAACAACTACTTGAACCATCTAAACTTCAAAGTATACAACACTTTGGACTAATACCATACAAGACAATAAAATAAAGTCTATGACATTAGGGATATGTGGATATTGTCCTCAAATCAATGAGGACTCACAAATATATCATATTCAAAGCCTTAGAAACCTATCTATCCTCCATGGCACATCAAGACATCCAATTCCTTACACTTTATTCAAAAAGCAAAAAGAAGGGTTAGAATATTAGATGTACTAACTATAGAATCCATGCATAAACCATGAAAAAGGGACATTTAGTAAATAGCATGATTTTCATTAATTTGGATTAAAACATCATACTATAAGCATAAGAAAAATATTTAACAATTAAGAAACACATAAGAAATCACTTAAGCAAAAAATCACATATTTAGAAAACATTACAGTGAATTCACTTCACTCTATAGTGAAGTTCCTTCACTTCACTTTAGACATCTTCTAGCATATAATTATCCAACTTAAATATCAACTATAAGCATAAGAAAAATATTTAACAATTTAGAAACCACATAAGAAAATTTAAGCAAAAAAGTCACAGATTTAGGAACACATTACAGTGAATTTCACTTCAAGTGATAGTGAAGTTCCTTCATCCTTTAGAGATCTTCTCTAGCATGTAATTTCCCACCTAAACATCATACTACTTACGCATAAGAAAAAAATTTAACAATTTTAGAAACACATAAGAATCATTTAAGCAAAAATCACATATTAGAAAAATAGTATAGTGAATTCACTTAACGTTTCACTGTGACATCTTCTAGCAGTAATTATCCATTAAAGCTTCCTATGAATCACTTAAGAAAGACAAAGAGAGAAAGCCCTACAAACACTCCTAAGCATACATAAATTATCTTCAAGCCTACTGAATAATGATTCAACATACCACAATTACAATACATCAACATATCAAAAAATAGATAATATGACATTTTATCAAGTCTATCAAAAGACTTGCGTAATAAATCAAGAAGATAACGTACATGAGACCTCTTCAAGACTACCTAAATAATCCTTAGGAATTTCATATAGGTTTTGATAATGTCCAGGATAAACAAGGATCTTCTTAACTAGAGATTCTTAAAGACTTATCTAGAGATAATGAGTGACCATTCCCATGCCCCCTTACAGCTTACTAGACAATCATAATTACTCTAGATAAAGTAATTATTCAATAAAATATTTCTTATATAACTTAAAATAAGTTACCATTCAGTATATTTAAGACTAATTCATCACATAAAGGACATTCAAGTAACAGTCTTGGAAAAGTCCTACGGACTCCAACTAAAACCTTCAAAGCCTATTGTGCAGTGTATAGATAGAATCCCATACCACCACCTAAAATTCATAGAATTTATCTAATACTAGTAGGTATCTCATATGATAAGACTAGGTCATAACCAAAATAGACCATGGAAGCAAAACATGGAATCTAGAGTTTGAACGTACTACGATGAGAGTGTTCTACTTGACAATTATAGAACTTGTACACATCCGATATAGGCACATATCTAAGAATATGAAGGAAATGCTTTGTATTCTAGTCTCCTTCTTAACTAGGGACTTTTCTTCACCTATTCACTCCCGTTGAAGACCTTCATGTAAGGAACTTTCCCATTAAAGGTTCATGACAATTGTGTTCCATATTGTTTAGTTAAAACAATTTAAATATTTGACACTTACAAAGAGGTCCTCTTGGGATACTTTGCAATGGAGACAGAAGCTCAGGATTGACTTCACTAGGATCGTATGATGGCGTTCTAGCCAATTAACCTTAAGTCCATCTTTCCTTTGGATGATAGATACCATTACGACTCTGAACATAAAATCTTTTAACATAACCTCTAACACATTCATGACACTCTTAACATCCTCTAAGGTCTCACACATCATAATCTCATAATATCAAACATATATCATGTAAGGGACACAAGTCTACAAAACAAGACACGACATTCTTCTCCCTTATCACATATAGAATATCATTCTTTTAAGAACTTAATAATTCCCCTTATCATCTTTAATTATGTCATCCTATACATTAATATTTTAGAATCAATATAACCATCACAACTAATATAGACAAGTAAGAACAATCATGCATCAACATCTAAGACTACACATATAAGAACATAGTCATAGTCTACATGATTTCCTAATTAACATTGAAATAACAAATACTTTAACATTCCTTCACATATAGATATATATGCTCATATTTAACATAAATCAACTACAAAAATTATCATAATACTTCAAGTAGTGGCCATGATCATCATAGTGCATAAAGTAACGCCGACAAGGCTACATCAATTAACATAGCACCACTACAATAAGTGGACAATACCAATCAAAACTTAACATAAAAATGATAGAATTAGGGAAGCATACCCCCACTTAATCTTACCACTTTTATTTTAAAGCTAAATCATCCAATTAAACATCATAAGCCCCTTACCATCAGGCCATAAACAAACAATTCAACACAATTATAACTATATTAGTAAATTAGGTCAAAATACTATATATTCATCAATCTAATGTAACTTAGATATAAATTTAGCACAATCATTACGTCAATCAAATGTCTATATGAAACTACATTTGAATTCATAACCCTTAAGTAAATGTCAATTCAATAAGCTTAATATTCGATAGATCATAGAATGTACCATATTAAATTGATCAAATTGAAACATCATATAAAACAGTTAACCATAATGTATACATGAATCAAAAGCCTATAACGATCTACACATGAATTCATCAAAACAAAGCATGATCACATAACAATTATTTTAGTCAAATTGAAATTTAAAAAGGTCATGGGGATTCCATTGAAAACATCAACTAATATCAATACATAATATACTTATACGTTTGAAAAGCTATTTAGCAAGAACCCCCAGACGCTTAGAGTAGAAATTGGACTTTTCCTCTTTTTTGAAAAACCTTGAAAATCATATTTGAAATTGGCTCCTAAAGTTAGAAAGCCTTGAGGAAGAATCCCATAAACTTATTAGAAAAACCAATAAAACAAAATATTAACAATAACTCCATGACGAACACATCAAGATTTAAATTCACCTGAACTATTAAGAAGGTTTGGAAAGAACTTTTGAGGAATGTGTTTTTATTGAGGTGTTAGGGTTAGAAGGGAATTTAATGACTTATATATTCTTAAAATACCCATAAACACTCAAAAAAAAATTACTCACACTTTATAAGACTTTGAGTATATTTAAAAATTCACCCTTCAACTTAACAAAAAGCTGGTAGGAAAATACGAAGCACTATCGACGGCCATATCAAACGGTCCGTGGTCTCACCCACGCCAAATTGGTGGGGTCTCGTGGGTTTAACCTATAACTAATCAACCTTCAGTGCAAGTGGCTTCATGTACAAGACCCATCAATGGGTCGTCGCCTGGTCGACAGGCCGTCGTTGTGGTCAATAGATTTCCACTTCCTAGCAGTGTTGAGCTCCAAGTAGGGGTCCTCCTTTAGGGCTCCTTTTGGGTCCTAGTGGCGTCATACCTGGACATTTCAAACTCAAATATGTTTTTATACGTGTTTAGGACATATAACATGACTTTCATCTATAACGAACATGTAAAACTCGATGAAATATGCCTAGAAACACAAGGTCGTTTCAAAGCAAGCCTTTTGAATGTCACAGACGTTCCTGGACGTTCGACCTCCAAAATTCAAGAAACATGAGAAACTGACTATATACACTATAATAACTCATTGAATAAACTTATAAACTCATGAATCACACATAAACACATAAAATCACATATGACGCACGTAGGTCACTTAGTCATCGAACGTTTTGGTCGTCCCTTGACGTTTGACTACCAATGAAACTAAACTCTTTTACACTGCCTAAAACCCATATACCAAAAAAAAATTAGAACCTTATACCATAAGGACACCAATGTTACACTCTAGCTCACCTAAGTCATTTTTGGGGTCCTACACCTACAACCCTAGTTGTGGATTTAGTTACTTATGCACAAAAGAATACAATTCATGGTTGAACCACAAGAAATCATGAACTTTCTTGGTGTGAAGTTACTTTTGAAATTAAACTTGAATCCACAAATATCATTTGAAAACCAAACCCGGAAATTTTGGGTAATGCTAAAGTTGCGAAAACATATAGAATCCAACCCCAAAAATGATATTTTACACCATATATTTTTTTTAAAAATAGAATACTAAATTAAAAGGAATTCAAATAAAGAAAGTTTGTTCAAAATGCGATTTCAATCGACGATCCCCACAGACGGTCCGTCGGTCAAACGATGGACCGTCAAATGTCTCTGTAAGTCTAGACTTAACATTTTTTTCAGCTTCCAACTTGCATCTTCTGAGATCCAACTGAGGGACAAACAACATGGTCCATCGATTAACCTACGGTCCGTCGTTGCTTCTAGCCGTTCCATACATAGCTTTTCTTCAACGTCGGGCACTACCACTTTCTCTAATCTGATAAACGATTCAATTGGATGGTCCGTCAATCAATCAAAAAACCATTGATTCTTTCATATCCCCACAATTTGTCAAAATTCACCGAGTTGCTTCCAGATTATTGAACCTCCAATTGACGGTCACCACCTATGGTCCATCGATGGATGACAGGACGTCGATAGGCTTCTTGGGTCACCTCTGCACCAATTCTTCACAGCCTTCTGGGTTTTAGTTTTGGACAACATTCATGCAAAACAAAGATAAAAGAATTTTAAAATTACTACAAAAAAGACTCTAGACACCAACAAATCTTAATTAAAAAGAAATTTTAAGTACCGTAAACCATGGTAGATCAACACACTCAAATTAAATTCATTGTTTTTTCTAAAGCAACACACTATTACCCAATACAACACTTTGTACAAAATTATTCTCTTTTAAGCTT
This sequence comes from Solanum habrochaites, assembly GCA_027704765.1. Lineage (NCBI taxonomy): Eukaryota > Viridiplantae > Streptophyta > Magnoliopsida > Solanales > Solanaceae > Solanum > Solanum habrochaites. The sequence goes on along the minus strand of JAKWJA010002499.1, from coordinate 32,514,908 downwards.
TCGCAATCACATTGTTGTCAATCCCAACTTTCTCGTTGCTTTAGTGCATCTTAGGTTTGATAGTCATACTTATGTGGATCTGACCATGCTACAGACTCACATGAACTGACACCTCTACTCTTTCGTCTCTCACCAAAGTACCAAGTTTCTTATATTGCGACTAATGCCCTCACTTTAAAGATATCCTCCTTTTTCATAGAGTGATTTTTAAATTTGAGTATAAGGATCATTTTCAACAATAACTCTAAAAAAAAAATTCAAGACTAGTTGGTACTTATTTCTTTAGGATTGCCCTTATTTTCACTGCTTAAGTTATATTAGACTCTTAGGATCATGTTTCTTGACTTGTAAAGTAGGCTCAGGGTAAGGTATGATACATATGGGTACATTTTAGTTACTTGTTTCCTTCTTTGAAATAACGGCTAAGCGTCCTACCTCTTTCATTATCTATTACGCCCTACTTTTTCTTTTCATCTTTCCCTTATTTTCTCATTTCTTTCTCTTTTGTGGAAGTGACTCTTACTTTATTTTGTTCAACAGTCTCTCTTACTTTTTTGTTTTACATTCTTTATTCAACTGAAAATTTAGATAGAGTAACTTCTCTTGTTCATTGTGCCTTTTTTTTTCTACATTACTATTTTCATACCCACTTTTCAGGTCATCACTCATAATATCCACCCTCGACTTATGGCTTTTCCATGAGTCTAGGTACACAATGCCAAAGATTGGGTCAGGACAAGGACGAGGTCAGTTTCTATATTAGCCACCCTCAATTTATGCTTTTGTTCTAATTTAAGGTGATCATGCATAAGGATTTACCAGGGCCAACAAATTATACCCGGGAAGATGAATCGGTGAAGAAAAGAAAGGTTATTATAGGCTCAAAATATTTGGATAAAACATGGATAATAATTTCATTTTTTTCACTTTCCTTTAGTCTAGATGTTTGCTAATTTGAATAAGGGCATACTATCCTTACCTATTTGTCTAACACAGATTCTTTTTGAATGACCGAGCGTGCAAGTTCTAGATAGATACCAACAGGGGAATAATAAAATTTTATCACACTCTCTTGACACCTCATTACACGATCATATTAACATTAACCTAGTTTGAGAGTTAAATAGAGTGTCATGCAGTGGGTGCATCTCTATGTCATGATTAGAGCCAACACGTCCAACATTCATTATACCTATTCATGCAAGCCTTTGCTAGAATGGGACATCGTTTATTTTAGCAATCATGCTTCATCTTAAACTTTTATACTTTCTACCAGTTACGACAGAAGCGGTTAAATAGTAATGTAATCAATCTCTTGGGGCAAAAGAACATAGGCAAGAAAACCACCAAGGGAGGATCGTGAGTTGGACTACTCATACTTCACGCTAGCACTCACTTTCAATTTACCCCACCCCCAAACAAATATGCATTTCTCCGCAATTCATAATAAATATAAAGGTAGGGTAGTAGGTTAACCAAACCATAGGTTCATAATGTCAAAAAACAACAAGCAGGAGGGTCCGATTACCTATAACCCGCACCCTTAGTAGGGACACCCCAGTAGTTCCCATTGTAGTACTTGCACCCTCAGTTGTGCTACTCTCAAAAACCTCCACTCTGTAGCTAGACGCCCCAGCAGCCAACTCTCGAACCTCATCTACAGATTCTTTTCATCAACCGAAGAGGCTCTCCTCAGAGCCTCAAGATATGTACGCTCCTTCCACCTAGCGCGTGCCTCATCTCTCTCATTGGTATGGATGGAATGGTGCCACTTATCATGCTCACCAAGCTCATGTTGTTGATTAATAGGGGTAGTGAATAATTCACCCAACACTATGTCCTCCGCTATCTTAATTGGTCTAGTCTTATGTTCGTGTCCCCTCATCTCCAGTATGTTGTCCATATATGTCTGCAAACTCGCCACACCCTCTTAGAGAATAGTAAGATTAATGGTGGGGTCTGGGCATGCTAAAACTCGTAGATTGAATGCATCGAGGCACTGGTGGACTTCTTGAGTCTTCTCTCTTTCTACCTATCCACCTTCTTCTCAATCCGATCGTCAGCCTCGGTAATGGATTTTTGCATCCAAGATTGGAAATGATGTAGCAAGGTTGGTCATCTAGCCTCTAGCTTCTGGACCCTAGCAATCGGGACCAGTGTAGCTTAAGGTGGAATAGACTGGGAGGAACTGGGTTCCTACTAGTGGCAGAGTCAGACTCGACGGAGGTGGTATCCGTGGGCTCTGAAGAGGCATGATTAGCCTCTTGGTCTAACTCTACCGTCTCGTCCAAGTTCTCACTCAACGGATGCATATAAACTATGGGTCCACGTCGTGATACAGCCACATTGGACTCATCTCTTATGAGACCGATATCCATTGTCCCGTTTGAGTACGGAGGAAATCTCTATGCCAAATGGGCACTCCAGCATCCCTACATAGCATAAAAATCATACAGGCAAATGGGTAAATTGTAGAGGACTTAAAAGCCCTCTATTGGATCACATATATCATTCACTTCAGGAAGTTAATCTTAAACTCGTCTACTAGTGATCAAACCATGACTGATCTATCCCAAGTAAAGATGTAATTTGTTGTTGTGGGGGATAGGAGGTGTCAGAATAATAGACAGAAAAACATAGCTACAAAGGTGAGGTTGGTCTTCTTTATAAGGCCTTTGGGATCTAACACCCAGTCTTCTCCCTCACTGTCGACTGACAAATATTGCGAAAGCCACATCTTTGTAGACTCTTTTTACTCATGGGTCCTCTGAAATTTTCCACTCTTAGAGAAGCCCCATAGGTGATTGAACTCAAGAATAATGGGCTCATACATGGGGCCAATGGGCACTCTGTACAGAAAATGATAGATGGTTGTGGGAGAAATATCAACCAGGAAACCTCTAAACATAACCTTTTTGATTGGGTCGTGTTTGGCGGGGTTCAAGAGCCTATCGAAAGCACCGGGAAGAGTCACTATGTATGAGGCGTAGAACTCTCGCTCAATCTCCTCAGTATAGGACCCACACTCTTAGCCATCCACTCGAGCCAGTGGCAAGTAAACAAGTCATGAACGACAAGGACTGTGTGTAGACACCTTGTAATAACTCTCCGCTCAAGTTTCACCAACCAAGTCATCACCCCCTTATTATCAACAATTTTGCTTCCATGGAGATAAGGTACTTGCAATCTACGCACCACCGGTTGGGCTCATAAAAAACTGGTGAAGGGACCTCATTTTTAGGTGTCACAGCAAACTCCTAACTCTAAGATTCATAAGACGAGGAATTTCATGCAGGCACATCAGGGATAGTGTCTCTCTGTTATAAAGAACTTGAGGCTGTGGTCTTATTTGACCCCGTTGAGTGGACCGATTCTGAAACTGAAACCTCCTGAGAGCCATATATTTCTTCAGTAGCCAAGGAAGACCCAGAAAAGTGTGACAGTCAGTGTGCGCACATCATCAAACAGGTAGGCAGTGACTACGCCAGACGCCACTTTCTTAGAGTACACCTGCTGGTTGTAGCAGCTAGTGTAGGGGTCTAAGAGCCTGGTGGATCGTATTGTGGATCTTGCTCATCATCAGACATACCTATCAATTGGCGTGAAGATGACACAGACTTGTACCTACCCCTAGAATAAACGAGGTCTTGTTTTGGGGCCATAAATACCTGAAAAGCAAATTATTAGTCTCAATCTAATCAAACTATACAAGCAAAATGATCACAATAGAGAAAAGGTAAACAAGAACAAGGCTAGTGCACAGTTGTAGAATTGGGAGATGGGCACTATCTATGGTCCTGATATGCTCAAATTTACTACTCGAAAAGAAGTATAGGCGGTCGTATCAAGTAAAGAATCCAACTATGAGGTTGGGGTCGATCCCACGAGCAAAATGATTGACGCTTAACATTAACCTATTATTACTTCTATTTGTTCAAGTCCTTTCCAAAAACAAGTAACAAACAGGGTTTTCTTACGCAATACATGTAATTAGCTATTTCTAAATAAACAAGTGACAAGTTTAAAGATTTAATTTTTATCAAGCAATGAGAGTAACTATGGCTTAAGTGTTACCGCAGGTTCATAACGTGGTAATTCTAGTTGTAACAATCCTTTCCTAGTATCTTGCATGCAAAGTGATTAGTTATGTATTCCAAATTCCTTGGTTCGACAACTAGGAAACTTTACTCTGCACCTTGGTCCGGCTATGTGTGTATCCTTTATCAAACTTTAACTTTACCTCATATTAAGCATCATAATTGATGTTTGGTTAAATTATTACTTTGCACCAATCAACACTAGCCTAGTAGATAGTATATATTAAATCTATGCTGATAATTCTTTTCTTATTATCTACCTCCTTGGCCTAGCAAGTAGCAACAAGGCAAATTCTAATGTGTGTACTCGTTAAAAAGAATTCTAAAAGAAAGAATTATCAATACATGCAAGACACTATTCTGGAATAGTTATTTTAGCTAGTTTTTACCTTGTTAATTACCTATGGATTCTACAATCTTAGATATGGATTTAGTTAACCATGTTAATAATCACAAAATTAATATTTGTTTTGATAATAATTCATGTACTTACTTTGATCAGATTGAAGAAAACCCAGAAAATTACTTAAATTAATCAATAAGCTTGCAATAAATGATTTTCGGAAAATAAAATAATTTCCCAACATAAGAAGTTCATAACTAGAACAATAAAAGGCAAACCTATTTAAGGAAAATCTGCCCAAAGAATGTGTTTGAATTGACAATTGGACCGTCGAGGCCTTGACAGACCATCGAGGCCCTCCGTCATTCCACACTTAGATTCTTTTTTAGCTGCTTTCTTCTTCAACTAATTGTAACCATCGACGAACAAGGATGACGGTCCGCTGAGAGCACGACGGTCAATCGATGGCTTCTGTTTCTCCACACTTAGAATCTTTTCAAGTCGATTACTGGAGATACTTTCTATTAATAATGACGGCAGTGCAGTACGGTCCGTCATGGAGGTGAGGGTCCTATGAGAGACATAGTAGCCCCATACATAGTCAGAATTCCCCAATCTTACTTCGGGGTCACTTCCCTCATACGATGATGGCCACCTATGGACAGTCAAGAGGTCGACAGACCATCGATAGCTCCGTAGGTCGTCCCTTCTGCAATTTCAGCAAAATTCTTCCATGTTTACATCCATCAAAGATTTCCTTCAAACAAATAGAAAAGTACATTAAAAATATTACAAGAATGGCTTTAGACACATACTAAACTTATGGAAATATCATTGAAAGTACCGTTAAAGCATGGTATATTAACACTCTCAACTTAAATTCATTATTTGTCCCCAAGCGACGCACTATAACTTACCACAAAATCTTTGTACAAGAGTATTCTTATTTTAGCTTTCGCAATCATCTGGCTATCAATCCCGATTATTTTCATTATGTTTATGCATGCTATCACTATTTGGTTCACTCATGCGGATAAGACCATGACACAGACTCACCACACACCGACACCTATCTTCTTTAATATCTTACTAAGTTACCAATTTTCTTGTATTGAAACAAATGTCCTCACTTAAAAAGAACATCCTAATTTTTCACACAATGAATTTAGTTTGGGTATAATAATTAGTTTTCAATAGTTTCTCTCAGAAAAACTTCATACCCTATTTATACTTATTGCCATAGGCTTGCCCTTATTTTTACTGCATCAAGTTCAACTTAATAGACTCTTAGGATAATGATACAACTTTCTTGGCTTGTAACTTAGGCTCAAGATCAGGTAGGGTACATATAGATGTATTTTAGTGACTTATTGCCCTCCTTAAAATAATAGCTAAGCATCCTATCTTTTCATTATTTTATTTCGCCTTATTTCTTAATTTTCTTGTATTCTTTAACCTTACTATTCTCCCCTCTTTCTTCTTTTATGTAAGTGACACTTTTCTTTTCTTGCTTGTTTTTTCACATTTTAAAATATTTTTTTCACTTATCTTTCAACTTTTCTTGAGTCACTTTTCTTTTGTTCTTTCTCTCTCTTTGTTCATTCAACCCTATATTCTTGAGCAATCCGCATAGTAGCCACCCTACACTTATGATTTTACATGAGTCAAGGTACATAATACCCAAAGTGGGTCAAGGCCACGACAAGGTTTTTTTACTGCATTAGCCACTCTCGACTAATGCTTTTGGCAAAAGCTAAGGTGAACGTCTAAGGATGGACCAAGGCTAACAGATTGTTCCAAGAAAAAATTAGTTGGGTTGAAAAATAAAGGTCTATTTAAAGCTCAAATCATTTGGATCAAGAAGGAATTAATTTCATTCAGATTTCTATTACATAGGCTAAAAATAAGCTATATTAAACAAGGGATATGATCCTTTCGTAATTGTCCTTTACGGCTTACATTTAGTAGGATTGAGCAGGCAATTTCTAGCTCACTACCAACGGCGGAATATCTAGATTTTCCTCACACTAACTTGAAATCTCATTACTCTACAAAATTATAAGAAACCTAGTTCGAGTTTTAGATTTAGGGTCATTCAGTGGTGTATATCAATGTCATACTTAGAGCAACGCATTTATCATTTACTATGCCTAGTTATGCAACATTTTCTTTAAATCATGATATAGTTTTGTTTAGTCATCATGCTTCAGAGACTATTTCTATACTATGTACTAAATATACCAATATGTCGGTTAAACAATAAAGTAACCTGTCTCCTGGAGAAAAAAAACACAGGCAAAAAAACTCTAAAAGAGGATAGTGAGTTGGGAAAATCTGACTTCACCCTAGCACTCACTTTCCATTTACCCCACCAAAAAAACAACATGCAATTGTCCCCAATGCATAAAAGTATATAAGAAAGAGTGATAGGTGAAGATAACATGAGGCACAAAGCGCCGGTGATCAACAAGCTGGTAAGTTCAGTTTCTTAGAACCCGCTCCTTGTGAAGTAGGGACACCATCACTAGTGTCCTCAGCAATGACAACACCATCACTAGTGCTCCTCTCAGCCTCTGCAACTCTAGAACTATATAAAAAAAAATACACCTTGATAACCCTCAACTGGCAGGACTTCTCATCATTCAACGAGGCTCTCATCGCAGCCTCCGAATCATTGCTCTCCTTCTTCCGATCGTGGGACTCATCCTCATATATAGTCTAGTGCCTCTTCACATTCTCTCGTGGTGGATTTTGTAGTACATCAGTAGTGGTGAACAGGGAAGCCATCATCGTGTCCTCAGAAGGATCTGTAGAAGGGGCCTTAGAGTAAGGCACTAGAGCCTCAGGTATAGTTCAAAGCTGGCTCTTAGACTCTCCAAAACAGCCTGGTGAGTCGTCACATCCACTGTAGGGGCTGGCCGAGCAAGAACCCACAACTCAAATGAGTCCAAACGCTGGTGGACCTCCATGATCTTCCTCTTAGTAAGTTGAGCCATAATCCACTCTATACGCTTTTACACCTCAGCAATGGATCTTGGCATCAAAGGCTTGGGTGTGATACAGAAGTGTTGCCATTTGCGCCTATAGTTTCTGAAATCTAGCAAGTGGGACCAGTTTAGTAGATGGGATAGAGCGGGGGGAAATCGGAGGGGTGCTACTATCCGAGATAAACTCGATCAAAGTTGTGTCGATAGGCTCAGATGTAGCCAGATTAGCCCCTTGGGCCTGCTCTATCGTGGGCGCCAGTTTTTAACCTAGAAGTTGCACCTCTATTAGGAGACGTCTATTGGAAGCAAACTCATTGCCTTATCTTCGATGATACCAATATCAACCTGGCCAGGCGGGGTCTTTATCACATCAATGTTCCATACGGGCACTTCTGTAGACCTGCACCATCCAAAAAGCATGCACTGGAATAGGTAAGTAGTAGTGGCCATAAAGTCCCTCTCGTGCATCACCTCTTGTAATAGACATGCAAAGTCCACCATGAACCCCGCAATCATGGAATCCATCAGCGCTGCACGATCTCAGAAGACACTATTAGAAGAAACAGCGGGGGAAGCAGTGTAAGACCAATACCCATAGGAACTTGGTTTTGAAGGTGAGGTTGGACTTCTTGATACTCTCCTTTGTCTCCCACACAAAATAGACAACCTCACCATCTACAAAGAGGTACTGTGAATCCATCGTTTGGTGGTATCTTTCACCTCTAGCTCACGTTTAAATCGGCCTTCTTTGATAAATTTCCACCGATAGTCAAACTCGACGGTTAGAGGAGTCTTGCTTACATCAATATTTGTGCAACAAAGAAATCGTCGATGGCCTACAAGGAAATGTAAACCCGCTTATTGTAGACTCGAATGTACTCTAACGTTGCATGCTTGGCAGGGGCTTCCCGCCTAACTAGTTGAGATAGAAGATTCACCGCATATGTGGAGTAAAATCACAGACCGTCTCCTGTCTATAATTGCCTACATATAAGGACATCCACTCCTGCCGATATCGGGTGAATAACTCATGAATGACCGCCATGGTGGGAAGACTCCTCTTGAGAAACTTCTGCTCAAGTGTCTGGGTACGGGTCATGACCCCCTTATAATTGGGCATCTTACCATCAACGTAGATTTGGTACTGCCCCTCGACACTCGACCGGTTAGGCTGATAAGAAACCGGAGCGGGGATGCCAGTCTGGGTGCTGGAGTCGAGTAAGCACAAAAAGCCTCATCATAAGAGGAAGAAGCTAAAACCTCATCCGATCCGGATGACACCACCGAGCTAGAAGCTTCCTAAGAACCTAATGCCTCCACGAATCCAGACTCTCCCTCGGACTATGCAGCTGGCCTAGAAGGTGTACTAGTTAGTATGTGCTCCTCGTCAGACAAGGAGGGAGTTTCTATGCCGGGTGCCACCCTCGTGGTCGTGTCTCTAGTGGGGTGGGTAGCATATGTAAGAGTACGGGTGCTTGGTGGCACGTGCTCTGGGTCACGCTTATCATCAGAGCCGATGATAATCTGGTTTGATGGGGCGACTGACTTTGAACGCCCTGGTGAGTAGAAACAGTCTGTTTAGGTGCCATTTGTACCTGTAGAGAGAAGTAGTTAGTACCAGTGGAAGCAGCAAAACATTGAAAAGGGATGACAATGAAGGAACATAGTGCAGGACGGACCCATCGACGGTCCGTAATGAAGGTCCTTCGAGGGACACTTGGAAACTATTTTTAAAACATCCGGAGCAAAGGTTCTGATAGTGTCGACGGTTGGGCATGATGACCCATCAAATGCAAGACGGTTCGTCATCAGGGTCCGTCGCGGTAAACTTCAAAGAAATTATAAAAACATTTGAAATTAAGATTCTGACAGCCTCAATAATGTTGCAGGTTGGACCTTTGAAGGGACCACATTACGTCATAATGGTCCGTCAACGGACACTTAGATTAATTATATAACAAATCAGAATCAATGGTTCTAACAACATTGACGGTATTGCAGAACGGACCGTCGAAGGGACGACAATCAATTACAAAGGTCCATCGACGGATATTTAGAGTAAACTAGGGATGTTGGTGCTGACGAACCCAACGACAGTCCATAGCGGGATTGATGGTCCGTCGATGAGGTCTCGTACTATCCTTTAGGGAACAGAGTTTTGCAGCCAATTCGGTACCCTATCACACTAATTTGAAGTATCCTTACAAGCCTAAGTTTACTAAGCATTTATCAAGCATCCCATCACTCGTAGGACATGAATTTTCCTAATTTTAACATGCATTTTGGACAGCCTATCAAAACATAGGTCAGTAACACAACCATGCAAACACACACTATTTTTTTAACAATACACCCCCATCCCTCGAAATTTTCGTGTTCTAAGGGACATAGTAATTTTGTGTGTATGTTTTAGCATTCGAAATGGTCCAAAATTAAGTACCCAAATAGTTAGACATCATGGTAACCAAGAATATTAACAAAAGTTAATCTTGCAATTCAGAAAGTTACATGACAACTTTAGTAAAGGAGAAAGAGTATGAACTCTAGTAGTTGAAAAGAAACAACAACCACTATGAAAATTGATCGGCAAATGAACTGAACAAAAATTGGAGATTTTGGGAGAGAATGGGTTTTGTGGAAGGGGGATGTATTAGAATCTGATGATGGAATGGGAGTTAATGGGTAAGGAAGTGGGGAAAATTAGAGAAAATAGGGAGTGAAAAAGTTCTGGGGGTTATGTGATGATGTGGGTAACTAAATAGTTTAAAAACTTTTAATATGTATCCGGACGGTTGGGGTCGGGTTTGGTGGATGAGGGATCAACGACTCCCTATCGAGGACCGTAAGCTGATAGAAGGTCCGTCGACCCCTCCGTGGACAGTTCCCTAACTTAGAAAAATTTAAAGATCATACCTGGCAACAATGGATCGTACCAATGGTCCGTCGAAGGGACGACGGTCCGTCGAAGGGACGACGGTCCGTCGATGGGTGCACTAGAGCAATTTTCTGCATATTTCTGGTTATTTGGTACCTGCACATTTAATACCCATTACGCTTATATTTTTTTAAAATGTTATTTGGACACTTTTTGGACGCAAACCCTACTCTTCACTCTAACCAACACTTATAAAGAAAAATAAAGGAAAATTCATATGTGACACAAGTAATAAAAGCAAAAAATATAGAAACTATACCTAGAAAATCATGAAAAATCTATAGATGGCTAAAAGATACATATTGGGTTGCTTTCCAATCAGCACTTGATTTAACATCGCAGCACGACGAAGGACTCTTAATTACTCAGACTTCATGAAGATGGTATGCCTCTCTCAATTCCTTCGCCATTTCAGCATTCCCTAATAGATTTTAATTCGCTGCCCGTTCACCTTGAACTTCACCCCCTCCTTGTTCTCCAACTCAACCGCACCATGATATATAGTTGGGTGATCAAATAGGGACCAGTCTATTTGGACTTGAGTTTGCCCGGAAACAAACGCAACCTAGAATTGAACAAAAGCACCAAATCCGCAACCAAAAGATCGCGCTTCTCACTCTTTTTGTCATGGTACTTCTTCATATTTTCTTTGTAGAGGGCTGAACTTTCATATGCCTTAAAACGAAGTTCATTAAGCACATTCAACCCATTTAACCTCTGTTCTGCAGGCTCATTCCAATCCATTTTCAACTTCTTCATTGCCTACATGGCCTTATGCTCTAATTCAATAAGTAAGTGACAAGCCTTCCCAGATACAAATTTGTATAAGAACATACCTATGAGAGTCTTGTATGCTGTAAGGTAGGACCAAAGAGCATCATCAATTCTCCTTTACAAATTCATTCTACAAGCATTCATTGTTTTTGTCACAATCTGCTTAATCTCCCTGTTTGACACCTCAACTTGCCCATTAGTTTAAATATGGTAAGGAAAAACCACATTATGGCAAACCCCATATTTTTCCAATAATTTCTTAAACAACTTGTTGCAAAAGCTGGATCCCTCATCACTGATAATAGCCCTTGGGATTCCAAATCTAGAAAATATGTTCTTTTTCAAGAATGTGGTGACACTTTTCCCTTCATTATTCCAAAGTGTGATAGCTTCTACCCATTTTTACACATAATCAACTGCCACAAAAAAAAATTATACCATGAGAATTCATAAAAGGGCCCATAAAAGGGCCCATAAAAGCAATGCCTCACACATCAAATAATTCAATCACAAGAATGGGATTTAAAGGGAGCTCTGTCTTTCTCAAAATGCCACCATCTCTTTAGCATCTATCATATGCCTTGGTGAACTCATAAGCATTTGGCCGGATGGTTGGACAATAGTAGCCACATTGCAAGGTCTTGAGAGCAGTCCAGATACTTCTTTGATTCCCACCTACATGTGAGGAATTGAATGTCTCCAAAACACTCAACATCTCATATTCTGAAAAACTCCGAGTAAACCCATTTGAACAACACCTATATAAGTATGGCTCATCCCAAAAGAACTTTTTCACATCATGCCTGAAATTTTTCCTTTGATGAAAGGACAAGTCTGGTAAAATGATATCACTAGATAGATAATTTGCAAAAATCTGCGAAACATGGAATGAAGTTTTGGGAGGCAGCCAATACATGCTCTTCAGGTAAAGTATAAGAAATTTTAGCCTTTTTAGCTAATTCCCTCATTGCTTCATCTTCTAATCAGGACAATTTATCAGCAACTTGATTTTTGATTCCTTCTCTAACTTTCACCTCAAAGTCAAATTCTTGCAATAGTAATACCCAACGAATCAACCTCGATTTCACATCCTTCTTTACCATAAAATATCTCAGAATGATTAGTGTACATCATAACCGTCGTTCAAAGACAATAGGAGTGAAATTTCTCGAAAGCAATGACTACTAGAAGGAGCACTTATTCAGTCACGGTGTAGTTCTTTTGGGCATCATTAAGGGCTTTACTAGCATAGTAAATGGGATGAAAGATTTTGTCCCTTGTTTGTCCCAATACCAAACAAAGATCAAATTTACTCGCATCACGCATTACCTCCAAAGAGTTGGTCTAATCGGGAGAAACGATGATAGGTGGAGACACCAACTTTTCATTCAACTCATTAAATTCCTTAAGACATGAATCATCAAATAAAACTTACACTCTTTCTCGAGAAACTTGCACAAAGAATGTGCAATCTTTGAAAAATAATTGATGAACCTCTGGTAAAAGTCTGCCTGCCCAAGAAAACTTCTCACACCTTTTACAAAAATAGATGGAGGAAGTCCCTCTATCACCTCAACTTTAGCTCGATCAACCTCTATACCCTTGTCTTAAATGTGATGACCCAATACAATACCTTCTTTTACTATGAAGTGACATTTTTTCAAATTTAGCACAAGGTTAATATCTTAACAAATCTTAAGAACCTCGTACAAATGACTCAAACACCGCTCAAATGAGTCACCAACCACTGAAAAATTATCCATAAACAACTTAATAGTGTCGTCCACCATATGGGAGAATATTGACATCATACATCTCTGAAATGTGGCTGGTGCATTACATAACACAAAAGAAATTCTCTTGAATACGAAGGTCCCATAAGGACAAGTAAAGGAGGTTTTCTATTGATCATCCTGTGCAATAGAAATCTGATTATAACCCGAATAACCATTAAGAAAATAGTACCACCCCTTTCATGCAAGTCTATCGAAAACCTTATCCAAGAAGGACACAAGAAAATTGTCTTCTCGGTCCATTCATTTAAATTTCGATAATCCATACAAACCCTCCATCCAGTCAACAACCTCATTGGAACAAGCTCATTTTTCTTATTAGGGACCACAATCATTACCCCTTTCTTAGGGAATCAATGAACAGGGCATAACCAACTACTATAGGAGATTAAATATACCATTCCACCATCAAACAAATTAACGATTTCTTCCTTTACCACCTCTTTCATAGGTGTATTAAAACGTCTCTATAATCAATACTTTTCTTGTGATCGGGCATGAGTTAGATTTTTGTGTGAACAAATCTCGGGAGGGATCCAAATAATTTCTGCAATAGTCCACCCAATAGCTTTTTTGAACCTTTTTAACACATCCACTAAACTCTCAACTCGATGCACATTTAAATCTGATGCAATAATAATCGTCAAAATTTCACATTTTCCGAAGAATACATACCTCAAATGAGGTGGTAGAGCCTTAAATTCTACTTTTGGAACCTCCTCTATGGATGATTTTGCGGGTGGAGACTTGCGATGCTTCATATATAACCCCAACTTTTTTGGTTTAAATCAAACATCACCTCGATCAAGTGCGGCGACTAATGACTCATTACCTTCAATGCAATCACTATCGAAATTCAGGATCACTTCCTCTAGTGCTTCTACACCCAAACGCTCCTCTATTTGTACCTCATTATTCAACCAAAATTACATTTGCCTTTTCTCCAAATCAACACAGTCTCAACCCGTAGAAAAGAATGGTCTCCCAAAAATAATAGGCCCCTCATAATCAATCTCACAATCCAAAATCACAAAATCCGCCAGAAATATGAGTGATTCTACATTTACTAACATATCGTGCAGTATCCTTATAGGGCTTTTCACCATTCGATCGACTATCAGTAGCCGCATCACAGTGGGCTTTTTTTCACCCAAACTCAATATCTTGCAAATAGGGAGAGGCATGAGATTTATGCTTGCGCCAAGATCACATAATGCTTTCGCAAAATGTAATAACCCTATTGCCCATGGAATAGTGAAGGCACCTAGATTTTCTTTATTTTCCACTAGAGACCTTGTAGCAATAGTACTACAATGCTGCATTTTATCATTATCCTCAAAACCGACTGTTCTTTTCTTAATAACCATATCTTTCATGAACTTGGCATATCCGGGAATTTGTTCAAGAGCTTCTATCAAATGTACATTGATGAAAAGTTGTTTGAGCATATTGATAAAACAGTAATATTTACCATACTCGGTATTTTTCACTAACCTCTCCGGGAATGGAGTGGTGGTCTAGGCATCGGGTCACATTCTGGTGTACCTCAGCTTTATTCCCCGTTTTGTCTTCCAACTCACCACTAACCTCCGCTACCTCTTTAGGTGCCTCTTATCACATTTTCTACACCATACGACATAGGTGGGTCAATGGTTTGCTTACCACCTTGACTTGTGACTTACATACAATGTCCATCATTTTTTTGATTTTGGAAAGTATTGCTAGGAAGAGTGTCGGGTTTTCATGGGTTCACAGTCGAAGACAATTGAGAGATTCACAACTCAAGATGCTTCATAGAGATTGCATGTGTATCAACTTCTTGCCCAATAATCGCTATGTCAATCCTCAACTCTTTAGTCTTATCATCACTAGCATCAAACATCCTCATCATTTTCTTCAACGTATCCTCAACTCGCGCCATACTACCTCCTCCATCCCTAGGAGCAACTTTACTATTTTGAGGTAGAATATATCGTCCACTGCTATCAAATATGTTACCATAGTCACCCCAATTGAAGTTGTTGTCGCGGTTGTAATTTTCAGCTCGGACATAATGACCCCCTCTCGTTTGTAATATCTATACCGACGCTATATTTTCGGTTACCATGGCAACCATTCTCCTGATTAAGCCTTGGGGTGTTTTGTCGGACATCCCCCGTCTCTCATTAACCACATAACAGTCCTCCTCATAATAATAATCATCAGTCGGCGGTGGTGGTTGAGACAAGTAGTTTACCGCATTTACCTTTTTTGCTTCCCTCGAAACATTTTTTAACACTAACCCGAGCTCAGTTCTCATTTGAGCCAGTTTTTTTCACTAATCTCATTTGTGGCTGGTTTGTGTGTAGATTGCACTACAAAAGTATTTCTCCCAATATATGAATTTCTAGTGCTAGAAGCTATATTATTTTGGGAGATTATCTCCAACTTCTCAGCAATCTCAACATAAGGACACTCACCAAAAGGAACGCCCACTATCATATCGAGTACCCTTTGATTGTTATCATCTTGTCCCCGAAAGAAGTATTCTTTCAGTGGTTCATCATCGATGCGGTGATTTGGGACACTTCTTAACAACAAAGCGAACATGTCCCACAAGTACTGACTGATTCTTCCGGTATTGCCACAAGTTGTTCACCCTATCTTTGTGGTTTAGCTTCTTAGAGCCTTGGTAAAAACATGGTAAGAACACATTCCTCGATTGATTCCAAGTGTAGATTGACTTATAGGGGAGTTCGGTAAACCATATAGCATCCTCTCCCATCAGTGATAGAGGAAATACTCTCTACCCAATAACGTCCATATTCAAATAAGGCTTCCCTACACAACTCTTACATAACGACCTAACCTTGGCGATGTGAGCATGTGCATCAGACTACTAAGTTACAAACCACCTCGCTCTATGGTCCGTGGGAGGTAGGAAATATTAAGTGGTCCTGTCAATGTACGTAATAATTATCATATCCTTATAAACTCCTCAGGGGGTGGACGGGAGGTTGCCCCGATTTCACCTTCTCTAATGATTTTTTAAGGTACAATTGCTCATGAAGCATCAATCGGTGGTGGAAATATCATGGTTTAGATCAATCATCGAGAAATACCCACATTTCGTTCATTCTGCCGTGTATGATTCAGTTTCGGGGTTATATGCTCTAATTTACTTCTCGAAATTAAGTATAAGCGGTCGTATCAACTAAAGAACCCAACTATGAGGATGGGGTCGATCCCACGAGGAAAATTATTTAGAATTTAATTTAAACTTTTATGACTTCCAATTAGTCAAGTCCTTTCAAAAAAGAACTAACAAACAAGGGATTTCTAAGCAATAAGTATAATTAGCTATTTCTAAATAAACAAGTAACAGGTTTAAAGATTTGATTTTTATCAAGTAATGAGAGTAATTACGGCTTAAGTGTTTCTTGTAGGTTCATAACGCGGTAATTCTAGTTATAAGAACCCTTTCCTAATATCTAACATGCAAAATGGTAAGTTATGTATCCCAAATTCCTTAGTTTGGCAACTAGGAAATTTCACTCTGCATCTTTGACCGACTCCGCGTGTATGCTTTACTATTTACCTTTACCTCATATTAAGCATCATAATAGATGTTTGTCATAGTTATTACTTCGCACCAATCGACACTGTCCTTTTAGATAGTATATTATAAATTTATGTTTATAATTCTTTTCTTATTATCTACCTCCTTGGTCCGACAAATAGCAACAAGGTAACCTCTAACACATGCACTCGTTAAAAAGACTTCTAAAGGAAAAAATTATAAATATGTTCACGACACTATTCTAGAATTCTTATTTTAGCTAGTTTTTACCTTGTTAATTACCCATGATTCCTAAAACCCTAGCTATGGAATTAGTTAATCATGTTAATAATGAAAAAATACATATTAGTTCGATAAGAATTCATGTACTTACTTTGATGAGATTCAAGAAAACATAGAAAATTACTGGAATTACTCAACAGCTTGTAATAAATGATTTTCCAAAACTAGAATAATTTTTCCGAAATAACATTTCACCACTAGAATTGTAAAATCTTAAAATTCTACTTGTCTAACCTAAAAATGAGGTTTTAGAAGTATTTAAATAAATAAGATCCGAACAAAATAGGGAAATCTATTTAAAGAAAAATTGCCCCCACCACGCATCAGATATTTAAACGACCGACCCAATGGACCGGCCGAGTGGCGAGCCACGATGGACCATCGACGACCCCCATCATTCCATGCTTAGCTTCTTTATCAGCTGCTTTTTTCTCCAACTCACTGTTACCATCGACGGACAAGGATGACGTTCCGTTTAGAGAAGAACGATTCATTATTTGCTTTTGTTTCTCCAAACTTAGAATCTTTTCAAGTCGGGTAATGGAGATACATTCTGTTAACAATGACGTATGTGCAGGACGATCCATAACGGAGGTGATGGTCCGACAGGAGCCTCCGTATCCTTACACCCCGATCTTCGTTCATCGGTATTTCTTTCATGCGATGGTGGCCACCTAGGGATCGTAGAGGGGTCGACGGACCGTTGATGGCTCCGTTGGTCGTCACTTTTTCAATTTCACCACAATTCTTCCACGTTTTAATCCTACACTAATTTCCTGCGAACAAAGACAAAAATACATTAAAATTAATATAAAAAGGCCTTATACGCACACTAAACCTAAGAAAAAAAATACATAGTACCAAGAAACCACGGTACATAAGGCCCATAGATTAATCGATGGTCCATCAATAATGACCGTTAGTGGATACATTGCAAATTTTAGAAGTCTACATTTCATAGGCCTCTTAGATAGAAACAACGAACATACAGAACGGCCCGTTGATCTGACGAACCATAGTCCACTTTCGTCGTCAGACCCTTATAATAATTAAAAATTTCTCAAGAATCATAATTTATGTTAGAAACGATGGTCATGAAGAATGGGCCGTCGATCAATCAACGGGCCATAGTCCACTTCCGTTGTTTTTAGTTAAGCAGATTTAGAGGTTCACCATCAACTAACCCCATCCACGGTCCGTCGATCGACCGACGGTCGTAGATACGGTCTCGTTAGGCTGCTTTGTGAAATTTTTTTAGGATTTGGTTTTAACCCCACATATGGAAAATTTTAAGAACATCACAAGTTAACCCAACACATAATAACAAGTATAAGACCAATTCGTCATCCTTAGGTCTTCAATTTTGTATATTTTGATCACAAATTCTACGAAACCATCAAGAAAAATAGTTGGAAACTCAACAAGCATATTAAAGTGACACAGATTGCACCCCACAACCATTTACTTTCTATCATTATAAGGGACATAGAACCAAGATTTAACAATTTTAACAAAAAAATTTGTCCCTAATTCAAGACCCACATACAAGTTGGGTTATTTCAACAGTAAATGAACGAGAATTCATTAAGCTGAGTGAATCGAAACACCTGACATCAGTAGTTGAGTGATGGAGTGGGTGATTTTCTTAACAATCAACCTACGTGCCTGCCTTTGAACATTAATCGGAGAATACAAAGTAGACGAAGTTGAAATTTAGGGGATTTTAGGGTTTTTGTGCTTCTGTTTGTTTAGGAGTTTGGGGGAGAGTTTCAAGGAATGGAAAGAAGTAGTTTTGGTGGTTAATGGAGAATGAGAAGATTAATGGGACGAAAATTGTTAGGGGGAATTTAAAAGGTGTGGAAAGGTAATTGAATAGTTTTAACTTAATATAGCTAGTTGGGTGGGGTCGGGTCATTGGTTTTTGTAAACTCATCATACCCCGTGCACGGTATGTAAGTCAGTCGACAAATTGACCACTAGATCATCAATTTTGTATAGATTCTTACCAATGATTAGTATATACCAGGGATCTACAAATAGTATCGACGGTATGTTGATTGAACAACGACCCTTCTTTTTGTCCGTAGATCTGTGCACAAAATAAATATGTTCAAAATTCATGGGTTTGGTCCCTTTACATTGAACACCCATTATGATATTCTTTGTAAGTTTTTCTGGACACTTTTGAGCCATGGACCCTAAACTACTCTCTAGCCAAAATACGAAAAAAATAACATATGAATATGATTCAACAAAAAACGACACAGGAGAATGCAAATGATCTAAAAAGAAAAAAAATATGTTGTTGGATAGAGGATAAAACATGGGTTGCCTCCCAAGAAATGCTTGATCTAACATCGCAGAATGACACAAGAGCCTTGATTACTCTATCTTCATCAAGGTTATATGCATCAAACACTTCATGGGAACTCTCCGCATACCCAAGGTAGATCTTGATTCTTTGCCCATTGACCGTGAACTTTGCACCCTCCTAGTTCTCCAACTAGATCGTCTCCATGTAGAAACACTTTAGTAATAAGGAATTGCCCAGTCCACTTCGATTTGAGTTTGTGCGGGAATAAGCATAGCCTATAGTTGAATAGAAGCACCAAGTCCTCAACATTAATTCTCGCTTTCCAATCTTTTGGTTATAGTACTTATTCATGTTCTCTTTGTAGAAGGATGAACTTTCATATGCTTTTAGTAGAAACTCATCAAGCTCATTCGACCAGCTAACTCTCTATTCCACTGCTTCATTCCTAACCATTTTTAGTTTCTTTATCACCCACACGGATTTGTGATCTAACTCAACCTACAAGTTACAAGCGTCTCCATATACAAGTTTGTATAGAGATATACTTATGGGGGTCATGTATGCAGTCTGGTAAGCCCAACTAGCATCATCAAGCCTTCTTGACCAATACGTTCTTTTAGCATTCACCATTTTTGATAGGATATGCTTGATTTATTTGTTAGACACCTCATTTTGCTTACTAGTTTGTAAATGGTACGGAGTCTATATATTGTGGAAAACCCCATATTTCTCCAATAACCCTCTGAAAAACATTTTGCAAAAATTGAATCCCCCATCACTAGTAATGGTCCTAGGTGTCCCAAATCTGGAGAAAATGTTTTTTTTAAGAAAGCAATGACACTTTTCACTTCATTGGTGGCAAGTGTTATGGCTTCCACCCATTTGACTATATAACCACTGCCACAAAGGAATAAAGTCATCCCATGATACACTCACAAAAGGGCCCCTAGAAACAATGCCCCATACATCAAAAACAACTTCATACTAGAAATGATTTAAAGGCAGTTCGTGCCTCTTAGAATTCCTACCTCACTGTTGTGCCCTATCAACATAACTTGGCGAAACTCATGACATCTTTGGTGTATTGTTGGGCAATAGTACAGACATTGCAAATCGTATGGGCAGTCCCCCGCTACCCATTATGATTGACAACCCACAAGCGAGGAATGTATTCCGCCAAACACGTAGCATCTACACTTCCAACACACAACGACGAGTAATCCAATCAGCACAACTTCCGATAATAAAGTAACGCTCATCCCAAAAGATCTTTTTCAAGTCATGCATGAATTGTTTCCTCTGATGGAAGGACAATTCCGATGGTACTATATCACTAGCTAGATAATTCACAAAATTGGAAAACCATGGAATAAAGTCATGAGAATTTAGCAATACATGCTCATCAGGAAAGGTATCATCAATTTCATCCTTTTCACCCAACTCTCGCATAGCTTCATCCTCTAATCTGGACAAGTTATTGGCAACTTGAATTTAAGTCCCTATTCTATCTTCCACTGTAAAATAAACTCTTGCAATAGTAGCACCCATCTAATAAACCTTGCTCTGTATTCTTCTTTTCCATAAAATATCTTAAAGTGGAGTGGTTAGTATGCACTATAACTCTCCTGTAAAATAATTTGTAGTAAGAATTTTCAAAAGTAAATACGACTGCATGAAGCTCTTGTTCACTCAAAGTGTTGCTCTTTTGCACTTCATTTAGGGCCTTACAAGAATAATAGATCTGGTGAAGGATTTTATTCTTTCTTTGTACCAATACCACATAAAGATCAACCCCTCTAGCATCACAGATCACCTCGGATGGTCTATTCCAATCTGGGGAAATAATTATGGGCACAGATATAACCTTCTCCTTCAACTCTCCAAATGACTTCAGACAAGATTCATCAATGTAGAATTTACATTCCTTCTCAAGTAACTTGCATAGAGGATGTACAATTTTTGAGAAATTCTTATTAAACCTCGGGTAGAAGCCCGCTGCCCACCAAAACTTCTCAGACCTTTTATAGAGATAGGTGGAGGAAGTCTCTCTTTAACTTGAAATTTTGCTCAATAAACCTCAATCCCCTTCTCTGAGATATGATGTCCCAATACAATACCTTTTTTGACCATGAACTGACATTCTTCTCTTTTTAACACAAGGTTTACAATCTTCACATCTTTTGAGAACCTCGGCGAAGTTACTCAAAAAATGATCAAAAGAGTCGCCAAAACTGAAAAGTCATCCATATACACCTAAATAACGTCCTCCACAATACTTTATAATATTGACATTATAAATCTCTCTAAAGTAGCCGGTTCATTACACAACTAAAAGGTGTCCTCTTGAATTAAATTGTCCCTTAGGTGAACGTATAGGTGGTTTTCTCTTGATCCTCTGGTGCAATAGAAATTTGATTGTACCCTAAATAACAACAAAGTAAATAGTACCATCCTTATCCTCTGAGTCTATATAACATTTGTTCAATGCAGGGCATAGGGAAATGGTCCTTCTCAGACCATGAATTCAACTTTCGATAATCCATCAACTCTCCAATCCCTGTCCCAACCGCCAATTGGACAAGTTTTTTTTTCCTCTCATTGGGTACTAACCTTCTTCCCCCCTTTTTTGGGCACACACTGAACTGGAAATATCTTACTTTATCATAATAGGATAATATGGACATCTGGCATCTAACCACTTATATCTCTTCTTCACACCTCCTTATATAGGGTGGATCAAATATCTTCGTTCTCAATACTTGGCTTGTGATGGATGAGTTTGATTTTGTGTGAACAAATACCGTGGGATACCAATAATGTCCGGAATAGTAAACCCAATGTCCCATTTAAACCTCTTTAAAACTTCCACCAAACATTCTACTTGTTGCACATTAAAATCTATTGCTACGATTAAAGGCAAAATGTATCCTCTTCTCAAGAATAAATACATCTGATGAGGTTGTAGAGACTTAAGGTATAATTTTGGGGCCTCCTCAATAGATGGTTTCGCGGGTGGATACTTGCGATGCTTCATATCTAACTCCAATTTCTCTAGTTTTCAGACAAATTCCCCACATTCAAGTTTTGCAACCAACGACCCATACTCTTCAATGCCATCACTCTTAATATTGATGATCACTACCGCTAGTGCCTAAACATAACGGCGCTCTTCCATTTGTACCTCAGATGTACTCTCAACCTTGTAGGATAAGAAGATACCATTTGGAGCTCACCACTCTGCTTCATGGACCTACGAATGTTGAAAGTTGTTTTTTCATTGTTCAACCTAAACTTCATCTATTATTTTCCATATCAACCAAGGCGTGACCAGTAGCAAGGAACGACATCCCAAGAATAATTGGCACCTAAAAATCGAACTCATAGTCAAGAATTACAATATTGGCCAAAAATATAAATGACTCCACCTTCACGAGCATATCATGTTGTTTCTAATAGGCCACTTCACCGTTTTATCGGCCATAAATAACCGCATCGCAGTGGGCTTGGGATCACCCAAAAAAAATTTATTTTAAATGGAGAGCGGCATGAGATTTAAGCTTGCACTGAGATAATATAGTACTTTAGAAAAGTGTAACAGCTCGATGGTACATGCAATAGTGAAAGCGCCCAGATCTTCTTTCTTTTGCACAAGAGACCTTTTAGTAATAGCACTACAATGCTGCATTCAGAAATCATCCTCAAAACTTAACGGTCTCTTCGTTGTAACCATATCTTTGATAAACTTGACATTACCGGGCATTTATTCTAGAGCTTCTATAAAAGGGATATTGATGGAATATTGTTTCAAGATAGTAATAAAACGACAGTATTTACCATTCTCAGTCTTCTTCACCAATCTCTGAGGGACTGGTTGTGGTGTTCTAGGAATGGGGATCACTTTTTGGGGTACCTCTGCTTCTTTGACCATTTTGTCCACAAAGTAATCACTACTTTTAACTAACTCTTCATCTTTTATCATCTCATCCTTTACTACAAATGGCATAGGTGGATCAATAGTTTGCTTACCCACTTGAGTATTGACTGCCATGTAATGCCTATTATTTTTTGGATTTTGTATTGCTAGGGACAGTTCTTGGTTGACGTAGGTTTACAGTAGTAGAAAATTGGGCCATTTGTAACTCAAGATCTTTGATGGAGACCGCATGTGCATCTACCTTTTGTCTGATATTAGCTAATTCAACTCTCAATTCCTTAGCATGCTCATCACTAGCATCAAACCTCCTCATCATCTTCTGCAACGTATCTTTT
The DNA here is from genome assembly GCA_027704765.1 of Solanum habrochaites. Classification (NCBI taxonomy): domain Eukaryota; kingdom Viridiplantae; phylum Streptophyta; class Magnoliopsida; order Solanales; family Solanaceae; genus Solanum; species Solanum habrochaites. The sequence goes on along the minus strand of JAKWJA010002499.1, from coordinate 32,491,555 downwards.
AAACCGCGACATACTACCTCCATCATCCCAACAAGAAACTTCCCAATTTTGAGGTTGAACATAGGGCCCATTTCGATTGTTTTTGTTACCATAGTTACCCTAGTTGAAGATGTTGTCGCGTTTCTACTTTCAATCTCTAACATAACAACCTGCACTGTTGTAATTACCATACTCCTACCTTTATTTCCTTGACTTTGGCACTAATTCTCGTAATTGGAGCCCTAGGCATTCGGTCGGAAAGCCCCCATTTGATCATTCACTGCCTCAGGATCCTCTTTAAAATAGTATTCATCCGTTGACGTGGTGGTTTAGTCAAGTAATTCACAGTTTCTACTTTATCTGCACCTCCAGCGACCTGTTACAATATCAACCCAAGTCCAGTTCTCATTTGAGGTATCTCTTGATGACTTCCTACTGCTTCAAGCCTTATCGTTGTGAGAGATTTTCTCCAACTTCATTGTGATCTTTGCATATGTGCACTCACCATAAGAAAAACCTGCAATAGTATAAAGCACTGGCTTACTATTATCATCTTTCCCCCCATAGAAGTAATCTTTCAATAATTTATCATCAATACGGTGGTTTGGGACACATCTCTAGAATGTGGTTAATCTATCCCAAGAGCTACTCACCAACTCTTGGGGAAATGCCACAAAGTTGTCCACTCTATCTTTGTGGTTGAGCTTTTTAGACACCGGGTAGTAGCGTGCTAGGAATACATCTCTCAACTGCTCCTAAGTATATATTCAGTGAAAGGGAATCACAGTAAAACTTATTACACCCTCTCCAATTAGTGAGAGAGGAAACACACTTAACCCGATGACGTCCATGTCTATGTTCGCCATCCGCTAGTAACTCTTGCACACCGGCCTTAGTTTAGCGATGTGAGCATGTGGATCCTCAGATTGTATCCTTGAAAAAGAATCTACAGCGGTGAGCATCTACATCAATATACTATTTACCACGGATCAAAATTAGTGATTTTAATGTTTCCCCTATAAAACTCATGAGGGCGTGGAATGGGATGTTGCTTCCTCAAAGCATCAAAACCAATGTTTTCCATAATAACTTTGTTCTGAGCATTAATCGATGGAGGAAGCTGACAGTTGATCCCATCACCTAGATTTGTGGGATTCTTTTGATCATTCATTCTACTGAGTGTCAAGTTAAGTTAAGGATTAATTTGAAGTGTTGATTTCCTCAGCTCCGTGTACTTGCTATACACCAGACTTAGACTTTAGATAAACAAAAACAAAATAAAAAAGTAAAATTAGGTAATTGTTGACTAAAATTCAGTAATTGTTATTAAAGATAATATAAAAGACACTTTCCCTGATTGCAGTGCCAATATTTGATACACTCAAAGTACACTTCCCTTAAGATGTATAAGCAGTCGTATCAAGTAAATAACCCAAATATTAGGTTGGGGTCAATCCCACAAGGAAAATAGTTTAGACTTAACTTCAATATACGATTAGTTCTATTTAGTCAAGTCCTTTAAGAAAACTAGTAATTAAAAGGGGGTTTTGTGAAACAAAAGAATTAAAATATTGCGAAATTAGACAAGTAGCAATAGTGAATTATTGATGCTTATCAAGTTGTGAGATAAACTAGGGTGTACATGTTCCCCATAGGTTCATAATGCCATAATCCTAGCTATAACAATTTTTCCATAGTATTTTGCATTAAGAGTAATAAGTTATTTATCTCTAAATCCTTGGTCTTGCATTTAGATAATTTCACCCCGTACCTTGGTCCGGCTAAGTGTGTCTGAGTTACTTAACCTTACCTTTACTTCATATTAAGCGTTATATTCTATGTATGGCTTAGTTACTTCTTACCACCAATCAAAACTAGCCTATTAGATACTATCCAAAATATATGTCGATAATTTTTTTCCTATTAACTACCACCTTGGTCCGATAAGTAGCAAGCAGGAGAGTTCTAACCCATTTACTCATTAAAAAGACTTCTAAACTACAGAATTATTTATGCATGCAATAACCTTTTTAGAATTGTTATTAAGCTAGGTTTATTTTGTTAATCACAGACGTTTCCTTTAATCCTAGTTGTGGATTTAATTACCCATTCTTAGAAGAATAATAAATCATGAACTTACTTTGACAAATTCAAAGATAATCTAGAAATTTGAGTTGAATCAACAAATATCACTTGAAACCCAAATCCGGAAATTTTTATTAACGCAAAAGTTGCAAAAACAAATCTTCAAGAACAAAACTAAGAACAAAGTAATAGACTCCAAACCCAAAAACAAGGTTTTACACCCTATTTAAAAAAAACATAGTCCTAAGTTAAAAGACATTCAAATAATGTAAGTATGTTAAAAATGCGACATAAATCGATGACCCCACAGATCTGTCCGTCAAGCGACGGACCGTCGACTTCCTCCATAAGTTCAGACTTAGAATTTTTTTCAACTCCCAACTTGCATATTCTCTTATCAAATCGACGGACCAACAACACAGTCCGTCAATGTTTCTACTCATTCGATAATTACCTTTTTTTCAACATCAAGTATTGGGACTTTCTAAGATCTGATCCATAATTCTACAACATGTTACGCCGATCAATAGACGGACTGTTGATTCGTCCATAACCCCAAGATTTGTCAGAATTCCATGAGTTGTTTCAAAATGCCTGAACCTCCAATGGACAGCTACAACCTACGGTCCATCGATGGGATGAAGGGCCGTCTAAGGCCTTCGTGGATCACCTCTGTGATAATTCTTCACAACTTATACATTTTGGATGTAGAAAAATTTTCTACCAAACAAAGATAAAAACATATTAAAATTACTATTAAAAGGCACTAGACACACACCAATCTTAAGGAAAAAGCATTGGAAGTACCGTGACACCACGGTACATGATATGATTATTAAATGTTCTTCTAATGTCTAGTAAAAAAGTAGGGACTTTTTCTCTCAAGGTGAGTAAGCGTAGATGAGGTAGTCTTGGGGATCACCTAGGTGTGTATTGAAGGATTTTTATGGGTGTTCCCTTCATATATTACCTTGGTGATTTTTTGGATAACCTTTTCTAGGGAAACTCCAATAGAAATGAGTTCACTTTCTCTTGGCAATACCTTGGAAGTTCACTGTTTTTAGAATGAGTTAGTTTACTGTAAAATCAAATTAAATACACTGACTATTTGGGAAGAGTACTATAAAATGATCCTTTTTACTAAAATGGTGGGATATCTCTCTAAGTGTGAAATGATGTTTCTTAAGTTGTTTTACTCTTACTCTTGTATCGTTCCATAGAAACTCCATAAGATCTCTCTCTTGTTCTCTATTCCAGTGGTTTTTCTAGGTGTGATTGTTTGTAAAGGGAGATGTTTCTATGTGAGGGAGATAAAGGATGAGTTGGGTGGGGGGGAATGCTTATGATTGTTTGTTGTGGCTATAAGGGTAATGGTGCAAATTTAGTTTTGATATTGTTATGTAAGCCAGTAAATGGCTATATGTGACCTTAGTTAGTTGGAAGTGTCAGTATGGAGGAACTTTATGTGATGTAGTTTCTAAGCATGGCTGACTTTGATATCAAATGAATTTATTTTGTGATTATGTTCATTGACGATAGGATGCTTAAGGTTTAAATTTAGATGTTGAGGGATGTGGAGTTGTGTAAGTAAGGGAAACCCTCTTGTGTGTTTTATGTTTCCTAGTTGTTCTTTTGATTTGGTTGAGATTCTTTTGTAGGAAAATTCTAATTAGGGGAAAATGTGGTATGGTTTACCTTGAAATGGTTTTTTTGGGATTTTATCTAGAAAAATTGTGGAGTTTATATAGTAAGATTTTTTATTTCGATATGAATATACATTAATTGGTTGAAAAGGAAAGGAGGTATTTTGTACCATTACGTTGAGTTAAGTGTTTCCTAAGAGTTGAATTAGGTTATGTCTAAGAGATTTTATCTAAGGTTCAATCCTATGAAGAAAGTGTTATGCTTGACTAGTTGAATTGATGTTTAATCTTTATGATCATGTGTTAAGTAGTAGTATGAGTTCCTATCTTGCGAAAAGCATATTGGGACTTTGCTATATGATGCCTTGAAGATGGCTTTACACTAAGTGTGGGAGAATGAGTGAGTATAAAGGTTGTTGATATCCTTATCTTTCATTTTCGTTCTTATTAAGGCTTGAAACCAAATCCTTTGTACTTTGCTAATGACAAATATTATTGCATAATAGTATGAGTTATCGTGTGTTGTATATAAATTTAGATAACTTAAGATCTAATGTTATCGAAGCAATTTAAAGATAAGTTTTCACATGATGAATGCTAGGTAGGATTGCATGTAGTGTACTTAGTCCAAAAGAATCCTAAAGGGTCACTATGTGGGAGTGGTAGTATGAGATGGTACTCTCACATTGCACTTAGTGTAACTTACCAAGTGTCTTTGAAGTGAGTTAGTATGGTCTTGTCTCTCATATTGTCATTCCATCTTGTTAAAGTTGCTTGAAAAGTGCATTATAGAATTTTTAACAAAGTTACACAGTGAAGTTTTTATTTCACGGTAAAGAAGTTTAATTTTTTTACAAATTCCATTTTTCCACAAGAAGTGGTTTTCAATGTGTAGGGATATGTAATTTGTTAATAAGCATTAAATGTTTGGATAATGTAGTTTTCCGTCCATATTAAAGAAATGAAAATGAGATTGAATTTGTAAAGTTTTGCAAAGTTGCCAGTGTAAGTGTGATGCATACTGTGAAAATCATCAATTTTGAAAAAAAAAAATTTTTGTCTTGCATACTAGTAGCTATGTGTGTAAAAGTGTTGTATATTCACATGTTTAAACTAATTATGGTTTGAGCAGGGGAAAAAAAAAAAAAAAAAAATTTTTTTTTTGTGAATGTCTAAGTGATTCCTTGATGGTCTTACAGTTTTTAGTGTCATTCGAGGACGAATTTTATTCCAAGTGGGGGAGAATGTAACACCCTAAAACAAACTTAGGTCAACTAGATCTTCTTGAATGTCTCTTGAGTTAATTTTAAGTTAAAATAAGTCATATTAGTTTCCTAAGGCAGTGTTTTATGTTTGGATGTCAAATGTCCAAGAACGTCCATGATGTTCAGAAGATATGCCTTAGATAGTGCTTGTAAGTTCTCATTTTTTTAGTGAGTTATACGTGTTCCTTTTGCTTGAAAATGGTGTGTGATTTTCCTAAAACCTAGACTACTATGTTTAGGGGTTTAACATTCAGGTAAGACCATTCCTACGACCCACAAGGGGCCCTAGAAGAGAGCCCATCTCTTGGCAAGAAGCTTCCAAGTAATAACCAAACGACGACCCAACGGACGGTCAGTTTATCAACAAACGTTCCGTTGACCATGCGAGTTGACTGGAACTGCAAGTCAGTCTAGACTGATCTTTAATTAGGCTAAATTCCAACAAACGACCCAGAACCAATGGACCGCTGATTGATAAACGCTCTGTTGGTTGGGGCCGTCTGTGAGCTGCAAATAAGCTGCCTTGGCTTGGGTTTTTTGGTAAATTCACCCCATGTCTTTTATAAACTTTGAGTTATATGTTTAGGGTATCTTAGGTATATTAATATGTTTTTAACCCTAAGACCTAATTTAGACTCCATTTCCTAAAACCGAAAACCCCTCTCTCTTAGAAGACTCTCTTAAACCTCCATAGAAGCTAGAACTCAGAAGGAGCTTGGAGGGCTGTTGGTGGACGTCTTTTCATTAAAAATCAATGGTATTTATTATATATTAGGTACGGTAGTCATCCTTGAACACTTTTCCATTAAGGATCCCCTTCCTAAGTGATTTTAAGAAAAAATAAGTTTTCCAACCCGAACTTCTTCTATCTTTGACTCTAAGTATTGGTCTTGCATGAAGACATTCAAATAATGTTCCTAATCTTACGTGGTGATCTTAATTCTAAAACTCAATTAAATCATGTTAAATATATGTATCAAATTTTGGCTTAAAAAATTGGTTGAATGAGCGTGATATAGTAGTCTTTGAGCTTTGGTTTCCTTTTATTGATATTGTTGTTTAGCTACTGCCTAAGAGCTATATTATTATTAATGTTGAAGTTATTATTATGGGTGATGAAAGCTTTTATTTAAGGGTAAGTTGTTTATCTTTTTTATCTTTAATTATGAAATGCTCTTGAGTGGTAAGGTCAACCTTTGGTGGTGATGTTTACTTTGTATATATGTTAATGTGAAGCTACATGTTAATTGTGAAGGAAGCCTTGAACGCATTTTCTGTGATGTAAGATAAAACTGAAGTTATTTTTGATAAATGTTCTTCATGAAGCTTATTGTGTGAGGTAGTCTAGAGAGTAGGATTAATTGAATTACATGATTATCTGAAGCATGTTAAGGTGTATGATACGATAAATGAAGGTCTAACCATGTTAAGAATTGAATGTAAATGAAATGATGCTATTTTTCAAGGTCTTTTCACATGTACACACATACACATACTTTGAATGAATGAATTTAAAGAATGTGAATGAAAATGGGAGTTTTTGGGTGAACACTCTTCGTGAGATGAGATGAAGTGTTTAGTAGCAACCTCATTAACTTCCAAGAGATTTCTAAGATAGATAGGAGGATCGATACCCTTCATGAGTTGAGATGTGGTGTCCACTAGGTATCCTTAACATATAGTTTATAATGTTGAGAATCTGTGGGGAGTTATGCCTACCACCGAGAGGATATGAAAGAGAGGTGGTTACACTTTGTGAGGTGAGATGTTGTACTCCAATGTACCTCTAGAGATGAGTACTCCTCATTACTAGAGAATGATTTACTTAGTTGCAATCTCCTTATACTTTAACTATGCGCCAGTGCATAGGTGTAGCTATTGATAAATCCATGTTAAAGTTAAAAGAAAAGACCTAACTCGAGGATATGGATGGAACCACTCATCTCCAATAAGCCCATTTAATCTTGATATGCCTGGTCTGGCTCTCTGGTTATGTGTTAAGCTAACTCCACAAAGTAATACAAGGTCTAGTCTTCTAATAAGTGGTTCTAACTTGGTATTAGGTAGTTGGATGAGAGTTTCTATCAATTGCATAGTAGGCATTACGAAAAGAGAGACTTCATGAGTCTTATATGAACTAATTGAGCAAAGTCTTCTAAAGGAGTATACTACTTAAGGTAGTGGAATGGGACGCTATCTATGCATTCCACTAGGTAGGTATTCGAAAGAGGAGTCTTGGTGAGTCATATATTAATTTAATGAGCTAAGTCTTCTAAAAAAGTGCACTACTTAGGATAGGTGGTTGAATGGGATACTATCTACTGATTGCACTAGATAGGCATTCTGAAATGGAAGTGTTGATGTGTTTCCACTAATTGTTCTCGAATGTCTATCACAGTGAGGACTTTTTCTTTTGTAGCAGTAATGCCTAGATGGGCGTAGTCATGTGACAATAGGTGTTTTAAAGGAGTGTATGGGTCCTTTCCTTCATAATGTACCGTTGTTAAAGTGTTTTGGTAACCTTACTATGTAACTCGCTTATTGTGGAAATGATTTCACTTCCTCTTTGCAATACCTTTGGTTTCACTATTTTGAATGTGTTACTTTACTGTAAGGCGGGAAAGTTAATGTCACTGTAACTTTGGGAATTTTTACTGTAAATGCTCCCCTTTTGCTACAATTTGGGATTTTGTTCTTTAAGGGTTAAATGATGTTTCTTATGTTGTGTTCGGCTCCCTATATTCCAAATGGAAGCTTTAATTCGCATGAAAATTTATTTTGACTAGAAATGTACCTTGATGGATTTTTTTTTTGGAATTGCCATAATTAGTAATAATTTTTAATTACTAACTCCATACTATTGGCAAGACTAATAGAATAGGTCCGATGGAAGCAAGTTGAAATCTAACACTAGAAGCCTTGGAATATTCGATCATGCGGAAAAGTATGTCCTCATATCTCGAGCATAGGTCTTTAAATCTTTTTAGTTTGTATAAGCTCTTTTATGTATTTCTTTTCAATTTAAGGATTGTTTCCGTATGATTTTTTGATGTCTGTCTTAAATAGATTGTGACGATTATACTTTCTTAGTATTATTAAAAACATTTTATAGTAAATGTCATCAAATTTTTGTAATTCCCACTACTGTTCATGTCTTATCAATGAATGATAGTTAAAGGGCTTGTACAAGACCCTAAATGGTCAAGTCACCATCCGGCCGACTCAAGGGTTCCTCTCTAACTTTCTAGGGGGTGCTTACGGATTATGACGAGATATGGATAGGAGCACAAACATTGATGGGAAATATGTAAGCCTAAAACTCCAAAAGCCACGTCTATTAGATTATGGTTCATTGGTGCATACTGAGACCATCATGAACAAGAACTAGAGAAGATAAGTTTCACTGGAGTTAGTACTCATGTTGACGAGTGCCAGGGAACTTAAAAAAATCTAAGATATCGATTTGGTTCTTCTTATGAATGGTCTGTCTAGGTGTGAATGCTTGGAAAGGTGGAGATGTTTCTAGGTTGCAGGGACGAACAAGTAGTTTTGATGCTGGTAATGATGTTTGTGCCTAAAAGGAGTAAAGGTGAAAGCTAGTTTAAAATTGTGATTGAAGCATTATGGAAATGGGATAATGTGTTACTTTGTGAGTTTGGAAGTGCTTGATGAGGAACTTCTTGTGATGTAGTGCGACGCAATCTGTATGAAGAATATCATGAATAGCGGACTTGGATAGACAATGATTTATCTTGTTGATTATGTTTCAATGATGGGTCGGAATGCTTAAGGGTTAAATTTGAGTGGTAATATTGAGAGATGTGAGATTTTGTTTGTGCGTAAAGGGGTTAAACGCTCGTGTGGTTGTTATTGTTTGCAAATAGGTCTTGAATTATTTTCGTAATAGTTGACTAATGTCTGCCGAAGAGTGTTTATTTAGGTTTAATTCTAAGAGGAAAAGTGTTAGCTTGACTAGTATAAGTTGGTGTGTAGCCTCGTCTGGTCATCGTGTTCGAAGTCTGTGAGTTCCTATACTTGTGAGAAGCATAGTGGGAACCACTTGAAGTATCCCCCTGAGATGGGATTTACCCGAGTGGTGAAAACACATGAGTAGAAAAGGTAGTTGGATATCCTCATCTTTCCTTTTGTTTCTTATTAAAGGCTTAGCCCAAGCCGTTAGGTATTTTATAGTATAACGAAGATTCTTGAATAATATAAGTGTTATCGATGTGTTATCATATGAATTAACATACTTCAGTCTCATGTAAAGACTCCAGTTAAAGTCTAAGTTTTCACCTAATCAATCTAGCTGAGGAATTGCATTATAGTACTTAGTCAATAGAATCCTCAAGGTCACTAAGTGGTTTAGTAGTATGGGATGCTACCTCATATTACACTTAGTGTAACTTAAACAAGTTATTTTTGGGGTGGTTATTATGGACTTGTCCTCTCATTTGTCATGCCATCGTGTTAATTTTCGTGAAAGTTCATTTATATTATTAAGAAGTTACATATGAAGGTTTGAGTTCACTGTAACGAAGTTACAATTTTGACAATCCATTTTTCATGGATTGTGGTGTCAATGAGGTTGAAAAATTATGTTTATAAGTATTTTTAAATGTTGGAGAAGGTAGTTCCTCCAGAATGAAGACAGAAAGTGGAGATTGAAGTTGGAATTTGGTAAAGTTTTCATATTTTTTCGATGATGCTAACTTGAAACTCGTGATTTTTGAAACAAAATTGAATTGTTTAAATTATATAACAGTGTGTTTAAAAGGATGTATTTAAGTCATGTTTACTTTTGAGAAGGTCGTTTCATGTATAGATTGAAAGGAATCGAGTGGATTTTAATGTGAGTATGTTTAAAAGTGCTTTATTGGTAAGTGGTTTGAAAGTGGAAATGTGGTCTACCTGTTAGTTGGGTCCTCGAATATGAATGTGTGTGATCATATGGTAATGTTTTATGTGTTTCTATGATTCCTACTTTCTTAAATTGTGAGTTCATTCGAAGACGAATATTTATTCTAAGTGGGGGAGAAGTAACACCTAGAAACGCGACTTAGTTCACTATCTTCGTGAATGTTTCTTGTGTTAAATTTAAGTTTAAATGAGTTATATTAGTTTCCTTATGCAGTGTGTGAAGTTTGGAGGTAAAATCTCCAAAAACGTCCATGACGTTCCAAAGATATTCCTTAGATAGTGCTTGTAAGTTCTCATGTGATTTAGTGAGTTTTACGTGTTCCTTTTTCTTGAAATTGGTGTGAGATGTTCCTAAGACCTAGAATACTATGTTTAGGGGTTTAAAATTTGGGTAAGACCCCTCCCAGGACCCCCAAGGGGACCTAGAAAAGGACCCTATCTTTTGGAAATAAGCGGCCAAGTAGTGACCAAATGATTAGCTAAGGTACAGTCCATTTGTCAACAAATAGTCCATCGACCATGGACATCGATTGGACCTGCAAGGATGGCTAGCACTCTCTTCAATGAATCTAAGTCCCAACAAACGACCCCCACCAATAGGCTGTTGATGGAAAAAATTTCCGTTGGTTGGAGCCATCTGTGAACTAACAAAAAGCTATCAAAAAGGCTGCCTTGGCTTGGGGTGTGTTGTAAATTCACCCTAAGTATTTTATGAGAATTGAGTAATACTTTTAAGGAAAGGTTCCCTTTAGATGATATTAAATATGTTTTAAATACCCGAATTTCCTATTTTAGAAAGTTCCCCCCCCCCCCCCCCCCCCAATTTCCTAAAACCCAGAACCCCTCTCTCTTAAAAGACACCCTCTAAACTCCATAGAAGCTAGAACTCATGAGAATAGGAGACTGTGGGGTGGTTTTCTTGCATCTAAAATCATTTATTCATCCTGTAACTTTTTTTCTTCAAGGATCCCCTTTCTATGAAATTTCAATAAAAAGAGTTTTGCATCATAATATTTGTAATGATTCAAATATGATGTTTCTAACATTATTTGGTGATTTTAATGTTGAAAAAGATTTTAAGTGTGGAACTACGGGAATCACTCTACGTTCCATTCGGTGCGGTATCGACTCAGACGGTGTTTGGAAGGATTTTCCCTAAATAGATTACCTTTTTATTTTTTTAGGACTTCTTTATTATAATACTTGGTCAAAACTCATGTTCGAGGTTATAATCTCGGTTATTTTTCTGATTTGTAATATGTGTTTGTTGATATTGGATGTTTTGAAATACTACTTTATTTTTCGAATCGTTTTTGTTGCCTTTTTTTCTCTAATTCAAGTGATTTTCAGAGTTTTCTTCAATTTCATCACATTAGTACAATGAGGCTTGTCTAATCATTATTAATTGTTAATTAATTACATGGTAACGAAATTCTATTATTCAGGGTTTGTGGAACGCATGGATAAATATTAATGTAAAACGAGCTTAACATACCAAATCTAGAATTTTTGTCTTGCATGTATTGATAATTTTATCTTTCGTTTAAAGTCTTTTTCATGATGCAACGCGATAAACCTTGCCTTGGTTGCCTCACTTGCATATCCAGGAAGGTAGATAATTACAAAGGAATTAGTAACGTAGATTAGTAAAGGCACTCATCTAATAGGGTAGTGTCGATTGGTGGCGAAGTAACAATTAAGTCCTCATACATTGATTATTATTCTTAATATGAAGGAAGTTTAGTAAGCATACACACGTTATATGACCAAGGTGCGGAGTGAACTTCCCTAGTTTGTTGGACTAATGAACTTATCACAACTTACCACTTCACATGCAAGAATACTAGGAAATGATTATTATAGCTAGAATTTACCCTGGTTATGAATCCTGTGGCGAACAGCTTATTCCCTAGTTTACTCTAAGCTGTAAGTCAATCTCAAGTATACTCCAACGAAAGTTGAAGAATGAGTTCCTGAGTTAATATGTTAAAAAAAAAGAATGACTTCACCCTATATGCTAGTAGAAGTGAGACAGCTGCATCTATGCCTATCTCAATGTCACGAAATGAATGACTAAGAGAGTACATTTAATGCTAAACGATGAACAGCCAGAAAGAGTGTCTACATGAAGAGAGAACCCTGAGAGGAGCTTGTCTCTACGTCTAGAATCAATGTCCCCTCAAATGGAACTCAAATAGCTCATATGTATGTTATGCGATGAACAAAAAATAAAATGTTAGTAATGATGAAATCAAAAGATGTTAAAAAAGAACAGTGTGGCATCACAATATGAGCTTACTGCAAGTGAGACAAGTTTTACCTATGCTAAATATAAAGTCATCAAAAGTACTCACTTAAGAGAGTGTTCAAAAAGAGGCAAGTTGAAATCAAACTCTACGTGTAAGTGAATGGACAATTCACACTTAATATGTAATGATAAGATGAGAAACTATCTAATGAGCTATCATGCCTCATTCTAGAAACCAGCTTCTATGATGTATGAGATGAATATTATGGAACTTTGTACTAAGCACCGATTGGCTAGCTATGAGTCGCGGTTCCTTTTTTCTTATTTGGGTCTCCTTATAACTCTATCTTTCAACATATACTTTCAATATAGGGTTCTAGCAGGGTTCGAGTCCCTACATACTCTAGAATGTTTTGGTTCACTTTTATGGTGATTCTACCTCTTTCCGGTTTGTGGTTAAACACTAGATTTCATAATTCTCACATGATCTATGTCGGTTAAGGTTAAAGTTCCCAAAGAAAGAATGAGTATCCTCAATAACTTAACATAATTAAATTAACGATACCAAAGATGTTAGGATAGGATAATAAAGAGTTTACCTAGACTTAAGTAATGGCATTAGGTTATTCTTGGTCATTGCACATCGAACCCGATGAAAGTCTTAAACTACATCCTATGTAAAGCTGGTGGTTACACTAGTATATGAATGAATTAAAATTAAGTACGTATGAATGGATAAAGTAGACTATGTTCGCTAAAGGAGGCTCCGTAGTTGAGGTCCCATATATTGAGCCCTCATTTTGGGAAGTCTTAATGTCATGTCCATGATTCCAAGGTCTCATGGAATATGAAGAAATGTTATGAAGTATGTCATATAATATGTGCAATATGTTATGTGATGTTTATAAAATTATATGTATGATGATACATGTTACTATCATAGCATGACTTTCCTAATCCGATTTGGCAAGTCCATTGACTAGACATTCCATAACTTATATCGTTAGGAAAGAATTCTTCTTAATAAGGCATGTCCTTTGTGTGTGCCTACATATACCCATACTTAGTACAAGTGTTTCCTAATCCCATACAACTCTCTACTTTTAGGAGCAGGTGCAGGTGAACGCTAGATCATTATGATACCACGTTGAAGTTACCCTGACCTGGAGCATTTATCCGGACTTGGTAGTACCTCTTGATTTCAAGGATGCCTTTATTTTATATTCTACAGTAGATGTAGGAATGAGCAAGTGGAGGATGTTCCACTAGGGTTTATTTCTCACTTGTTTCGAACATTGAATTGGTGCCATTTTTTAAAGTATACATTTAATGATGTTATGTACTATTTTATTCATTTGAGTACCTTTATATTAGTTGGTTGTTGTGATCGATTATGAAATTATTTAAATGATCTTTTTGGATAAGAGTTTCCTATTATGAAGTCTAAGTATAATTCAACTAAACTAAAACTTCAAATTTTCCGCTAAAGTTTCTCTAGATGATATAACGATGACGTATCTAGGCTTGTCTACGACTTATGAGAGGTCAACGACACCGATTTAGGGTAGGGTCTAGACTCCAGTCGTGACAAAGTTGGTATCAGAGTGTAAGGTTAAATTCTGAGGATAATAAGTTCACGTCAACCACATAGAGTAGTTTCTAAGTCATAGTAGGGAAGTGCACCACTATCCTTATTAATAGACTACATGATGCTTAGGAAAATTCCCTTCTTATGATCTTATCATACATTATGTAACGTATGATTTATTTGTGTTAAGAGTGTATATAACAATCACCTCTTGATAATTCAGCAAGATGGACTCCATGGAGACCGCAAGCGGATGGATCTTGGAGAGCAAGTGCTGTGAAATTAAGTTCTCCCAGGCTCCAGCTGCTAGAATGGAGATGCTTTTTAACCCTACTGGGTTGACAAATGGATAATTGAGGACAGACATGGTACAAATGGCCAAAGACATCACTTTACAAACTCAGTCTATGACATCCCAAGCGGAGCAACAAGTTGTTCCCTAGGGAGAAAAAACATGCCAACACCATGGATAACAAGTTAAGGGACTTCATGAGGATTAATCCTCCCGTTTACACTGGATATAAGATTGCTGCGAATATCGAAGAGGACTGTAGGGAAGTTTTTCTTTGTGATAGCATGGACATTTCCACGCTTATGGTACATGTCCAGCAAGTGGAGAAAAAGTAGGAACAGGAAGCACACTACGGAAGGGAACAAGTCAAGGCATGTTGAGGAGAATTTTTCAAAGAAGAGTAGAACATAAATAAGAGATAAGCCCAAGATTATAAAGGGACTCTCCCCACAAAGGGAGTCATGTTCATTCGAGGTTCACTATGACAGGGATTCAGAGCATAGAGTTAAGGGAAATAGTGAAGTAGATACACATCAGGAGAGGCCACCTTCTAGGAAGTGTGGCAAACTTCATGGAGGAGAGTGTAGGAGGGTCTCTAACACTTCTTACAGTTGTAGCAAATCGGGTCACAGAAGAACGATTCTCCACATACGAGATGTAGAGAAAAAGGGAAGGAGAAAGTTAAACCAAATGGTGCAAGTGAGAGGCTTCAAAGGCCAACGATTCTTAGCACTCATGTCTAGGGTGGGTAGGGTTAAGACACCTCTAATGATGTTCTTAGGTGCTAGCCTACACATTAGTTTTCAGTGTATGGTTTTATGCACTAGTATGAAGATTTAATATGTTGGAGTCAGAATGTGTGAGATTATGCTTTCGCTCGTCACTTATGTGTTTATTCCTGTTGTATGCGTGAGAGACTAGTTGAAAAAGGAGTTCCTCTATCTATTAATGTTAAGCTGCTAGTAGGTGGTTTCAAGGATGGCACCAACCTTACTAATATGTAATAAGTATTCAACACAATAAAAAAAAACATTGAATAGCTTAGGTAGGATTCTCCAAAATATTATCCTACCATAGATTATTAAACAAGCGTAGTGAGGTTTCAGCTGGCAAATGAGATAGAGTATAAATGGTAAGGGCATGGATCATTCAAAAAAATCCATATAAATTCACATCTTAAGGCCAACAAGATGTTATCTAAGAATTTAGATATACTCCTCCTAAGGCTGGTTTTATTAGGAAACTCTATGTTTTATACAATAATAACATTGGTGTTGTAAGTCCAAAATCGTCTGTGAATAAGTCTTACTAGTGTGAAGGTTAAAATGGAATCCAATTGTATGTCATGTTGTATTTTTGATAGTGTGGACATGATTTGTGTGTGCATAAGTGTTAGGTGCTCAAGTTAATGTGCGATTGAGAAGGAAATTAAATCTCAAACATTAATCTTCAGATGAGCTTGATTAATCTTACATTATACAGAGGTAGTGTGAAACAGAAAGAAATTACACAAAGAGCACAGTGTAAGTATTTAAAACATTTTTAAACTCCTCTTTATTTAAAATGATCTGAATTATCATTCGGGAACGAATTTCATAAGGGGGGGGGAGACTGAAAACCCTAAAATGGACATGTTATGTAAGCTTAAGGATATCGTGAATTTCTACGATTAGACAGGGTACCACGGATTAATAACGCGTAGAACCAAAAATTGAATTCTTGCCAAAAACTTGGTGAGTTATTTTTGAGCTAATAAAGGAGGGTGCCTAGCCCATGTTAGGGCACCCGAATATGAAGATTTATCGGATGTGAGTCTTAACGGACGTGAAATGGTTAATCTTATGTTGGAGGGTATAGGGGTAAAATGGTCTTCTCCGGGAGAAGTAGAGTAGTATTGGAAATTACTCTAGTAATAAATTGAATGTTTAATATGTGTGGAGGTAGCATGGCCCAAATTGACCCTTTCAGCAAATTCTGCTTCCACTTGGGTTGCACAATGGTGAAAGACAATGGTTTAATGAATTTATGTACTGGGGAATTAGTAAAATTAATTAATATTGAATTTGTTGATTTAATTAAGGACAAGAACATTTGAATGAAATAATAATAATAATAATAATAGTAACAATAGAAATAATAATATAGTAATAATACTAATGTCACAATTGGATTCTAGACCCCAGATGAGACCGGCGTCGTTTTCCTCTTAGAGGTCGTATACAAGACTACTTTCATCATTCTTACTTTATCTAGGTTAGCAAAAAAATTGAAACTTTTTGTTTCTTAACATACTTACTAATCATTATATTTGAATCATAATTGTTCCCCATAAACCATCTAATATTATGATCATCAAATGAAATAAATAGTTTAATATAGAATTAAATTTAGACTTGCGAAAATTGCACCAATACAATGTCTAAACAAAAGTGAAAGGAAACGCTAGTAAAACATACTCCACTAGCTGAATCCCATAAATAAGCTAGAATATAATTGGAAAGCATCCTCGAAATAATGAGGGCCTACCAAGTTCGGATGAACGCTCCACGTTTGGATAGTTTCAACGTCAACCTGTAGCTCTAGCTTCCACCTGTGCCTGCACCAAAAATTATAGAGTTGTATGAGATTAGTACACACTTGTACTAAGTATGGGTATATGCAAGCACACACCAAGGATATGAATGAGAAAGAAATACATCTTTCCTAACAATATGATTTATGAAATGTCAAGTCAATGGACTTCCAAATTTTGATCGGGAAAGTCAGTGGACCTACAAAATTTAGATTTGGAAAGTCATGCCATGAGTGTAACAAGGATCATCAAACTTATAATTTTTAAAAAAGCATATAACATATTTTAGATAGAACATATCATAAGTCATATAATACATAACGTTGTTCATATTATTCATTCGTATGCGATAGGATCTTGGAATCATTCACTTGACATTAAGACTTACCAAAAATGAGGGCTCAACATATGGGACCTTAACTATGGAGTATGCTTTAGAAAACATAGAGTCTTTTTCATTCTTTCATACGTACTTCATTTCATTTCATTCATGGTCCTGTAAACACAATCTTTACCTATGATGTACTTTATGACTTCCATCGTTTTCGCTGTAAAAGGATCAAGAATGACCTAGTGTCATTACTCAAGTCTAGCTCAACTCCTATTATCCTGTCTTAACACCTTTGGTATCATTTATTTCATTACGTGCATCGAAATAGATCATGTGAGCATAATGAAATCCATTTTCATGAAATCCCCCACCGAAAAAAGGTAGAGTCACCGGCCAGAGTGACCCAAAACATGCTAGCATACATGGGAGTTGAACCCCGCTAGATCCCTATATTGGTAGTATAGGTTCGAAGACTAAGGTATATAAAGACACCCATACCCGGCATGCCGGATAGTTTCATCTCATGAGAGTTACGTGAACCTTCGCCCTTCCCGAAAGAAGGAATGATGGCTCATAGCTATTTTATTGGTGCTCTGTATAACGTTCCATAACATTACACTCATACGTCATGGAAGTTGGCTTCTATTATAGGACATCATATCTCAATATATGATTTCTTATCTCCTCATTAGTATTAAGTGTGTTAATCTCAATACATTCATTAGATTGTTCATAGAGACGGGTCTCTTCGTTATCTTTACATTCTCATATGTGAGTACGCTTTGGTTAAATTTACATAGGCTCATTTGAGATTGTTCTCATCTTTTACATTAGCCTCATATCATGTTATAACCACATTCATTAGTATTATCACATTTGATCTTCGTAATTAATCACCCCATTTTACATGAATGTTCATAGATCATATGCCAATGCACCTGGAAATTCAGTATGTTTCACTCTCTTACTTAACCCTTCTACGGTTTCGTCATTTCATTATTCATTTCATCATATCTTTGTTCATTCAATAATTTCATTGTTCATTTCATCATTACATTTTCATTTCATTATTTGTGAATGCACTTGGACATTTAGTTTGTTTTACCCTCTTACTTAACCTTTCTCGGGTTACATCATTTCATTACATACATCTTAGGTTAACTTGTTTTTAAAAGTATGTTTGACTTATTGGTATATACATACAATCCATGAGGCTTCATTCATCGTTCGTTTAAATGATTCATATCTTCCTAAGATTAAGTAGTACAAGACTTATACATCTTGTATGTATGCCAAGATCTCGATTTAAATTAAGTATGAACATATTCAATGAATATGTAATTCACTTAGACCTATGTATCATACGGATTTGGTGTAAGGAACCCGGTTTTAAAATCCTTGGACACCAATTACATGGTATTTTTATTTAATTCCATTCTATAAGACATTGGTACCCTAGATCAAGCCCCAACATAACCATTTCCTTTTTAGTTCTATCCTTTAAAAATTCTCTTTCTTTGACGAGGGGTTGTGGGATCAAACCCCCACAACAACTTTTTTTTTTATCTGTTTCTCCTTGTTTATTTCGAGTTTACTATGATGTTGCGGAATCAAACCTCCATAGCCTCTCTTTGTTTTTGTTTTATTCTCCTTTTTAAATCTACCTAAGAGATCGTGGTTTCGATTTCCACACGCCTCCCCCTTCATTTTTGTTTTATTCTACTCCTTACAATCTGCCAAAGAGGTCATGGGTTCGATTCCCACAAGCTTACCCCTTTATTCATCTTTTAGTTTCCTCCTTATTCTACCTAAGAGGTCTTGGGTTGATTTCACTCCCCCCCCTTTAGTTTTATTTTATTTTATCATCCTTAATCTTGCAAAGAGGTCGGTGTTCGATTCACACAGCCTCCCTTTATTTTTTCTTGTATTCTCTCTTAAATCTCTGATTGAGAGTGGTGGGTTCGAAAATTCCACTCCTCTTTATTTTTTTTCTTTTAAGTTACATTTTTTAGCCCAATACCATGGTTGGAATCCCCTTCACCACACATTTCTTTTTACTTCTTATTTCATGTGGTTTTTAACCGGGTGACGGTCATGGGTTCAATCCTCCATGAACTCAGTTGTTTTAATTAATTGTTTTAAAACAACCCTCTTTGCATACAAAAATTCATCACTAAAAGCGGGAAATTTTCTTTTAATTTTTCAGCACACTTTCATCAAATTACACCTTAGTTCTTAGGGGAATTTCATAGTGCATTTAGAACGTTTGAGGTGCGTTTTCATGAGATCGTTTAGACAAGAGATTCTCCCTCAAATCGGCCACATTAAACTCATATGAACATCACATTTACATCAACATGTGTACATAAAATATAAAGAACTATCATGCCATTACAAGTCCTAAACCATGAAAAATAGCCACGGAAATACACAGATAAACACGTTATTACATTTTCGGAAACATCAACATAAGTCACTTTATTCCAAACATACAATAAACACATAATCATCACGAAAACATGTTTTATGCGTAGTATTCTACCAGAAAACATAACCAACCTATGATTCAAAGGGATCTAGTGACAGGGACATGCAACGGGGAACAATTCTAATTTTTGGAATAGATTCGTTTGAACCTTAGGGGGATCTTGTTAAAGGGACCAAGAGAGAAGAGAACCCATAACTTTTTTGACGTTCAAACCTCGACTTTCTGCAAAAAAAATATTCTCCAAAAAGCACGTCCAAATCTCCTTAAAGTCAACACCAACTCTACGGAGAAACTTCTCTTTGCCTACGTAATTTATTTTGTTTGTTTTCTTATATTTTTGTTGTGAGTTCTTCAAGTGTGAAAACTTTAACTTTACCTCACTTTTCTGTAGTTTCTTTTGGCTGATTGATCAAACGATTGAATGAGAGTGATCGAGAAGTGAGAGGATGAGCGTGGGAGAGAAGAGTTGTTATTTAGGGGTCCTTAGACAGTCTATTTTTGATAATGAAAAAGGTTTTTGTAATTATAAAAACAGATTTCCTTTTTATTTTATTCAGTATAAAACTAATAAATATAATAAATTACAGTAATTTACCAACTTAAATTAAAACATTTAATTTATGTTTCCACTAGGTTCGAACCCGGATGGAGCAAGACTTCACTTCAAGAGGCCAAATTCGGGCTCTCTCTCCAAATTGCCCCTAACCGTATTAACTAAATAATTAATTATTAAGATTGAGGGTAATTACATACTACCCTTAGACTTGAGAAAGAGCATTTATACCCCTTACCCTCCAAACCTAGATTTTCCTTTTAAGTCTGGTAAAGGGACTATTCAATATAATACCTCATATTCGAGAACCTACATCGTTGGACCTAACCTTTCCAAGCTCAACTAACTTTCAAATTTAGTTGCCTTTGAAGTAGCAAGGGTTCTGAGGTCTGGTTCTACGCGCATCAATCAGTGCGAACCCTGGCCTAATAATAAGCGTTCTGACACATAAAGCATTTTTATCTTAACCATTTTTATGGTTGTACATTATCCCCCCCCCCTTGGAAACATTTGGTCCATTGAATGACACTACTCTTTACTAATAATAAGTAAGTAATCTATAGAAAACGTACACCCATGTATAGGTAAGCTAATACTCCATTGGGAAGACTGATTTCATATTATTAACAGAATGGTTGAAATCTTGAAACTTACTAGTAGTTTTTACATTATAGACACTAAGGAAAACCTCCTTTACTAAACTAGTCTCATCAAAGCATACAAACATTACTAAACATGATAAATCAACAAATCAGCAACCACATGATGTCTAAAAACATATTAACCTCATACTATGTATACACCATCATACACTTTTCAAATAGGAAGGACTAATTAAGGCTAGTCACCCGAGACTTCACCAGAGGTGTTTTTCCCTGCACCCCCAGACATGTGTGCGATGAATTGTTGCCTCATTGAACCCTCTTCACTTGGACCATTAGACTAGCTCTCTCCTTCCCTTGTTATTTACTTCTCCTAATCGGAAATGCTTCACCATGTGACCTTGTTTTCCACAACTATAACAAGCTTTAGTGCCTATCATAGACTCTCATAGGTAGTTTGACACACTTCCTACAAGGTTGTCTATCCTGAATTGTAAAGTCTTAAAAACTTCATGGAGAAATCCATGATGAACACCATTCCCTGCTTAAGGCTAATAAGTTCCTTAACCGTACCTTCCTTCACTTATATAAGAAATAACCGCACTAGAAAAACCATCTTGAAAAGATACCAAGTAATAGGACCTCGTTCTAAGGCCCTTCTATCCTGCCACACTTTATACCAACAATGAGCTAGATCTCTTAGCTTGTAGGGTGCCAACTCAGACTTCTCCACATCAATCAAACCCAATAGTCTGGGCTTGTAAAGTTCTAGCTTGGGCCATATATACCAACGTTGTCCTTAGTTCTCCATCTGTCAACCCAGCTTTCTTAACAGGCATCTCTATTCCAGCAGTTGGAGCATGGGGAGGAACCTTAATTACCCAAAAAGCTGCTTCACCAATCTTTCCGTCTGCTTTTCTCCTTGTATTCATCTTTCACAAACATCCTGAGTTGATGTTAGATACACTCTTAACAACAAAAAATCCGACATTACATGAGGCACAAAAAGATTAGAAAAAGGGAAATTTTTCTTACTCATCATGTAGTCTGTAATCAAGGATAGTGGAGCACTTCATTACTATGACTTAGATACTACTCAATGTTTGTTGATGTGAACTTATTATCCTTGGAATTTTATCTATCTCTATGATACCAATTTTTTCACGACAGGAGTCTAGACCTCAGACGAGACCGACGTCGTTGACCTCTTAGAGGTCGCAAGCAAGCATACATACGTCATTCTTACTTCTTCTAGGTTAATTTTAGCGAAAAATTTGAAACTCTTTATTTCTTAATACACATACTAATCATTCTATTGATTCATTATTGTTCACCATCAACCATGTAATATTAAGATCATCAAATGAAAGAAATAGTTTAATATAGAATTAAATGTATATTTTTCAAAAATGGAACAAATACATTGTATAAACAAAAGCGTAAGGAAACGCTAGTGGAAAATACTCCACTATCTAAATCCTATATATAAGCTAGAATATTAAGGGCAAGCATCCTTGAATTCAGGAGGGACTACCGATTCCGAATGAATGATCCATGTGCCGATATTTTCATCGTCAATCAGTATATCTAGCGTGAACCTGTGCCTGCACCTAAAATTGTATAGTTGTATGGGATTAGTACACAATTGTACTAAGTATTTGTATATGCAAGCACACACCAAGGACATGAATGAGAAAGAATACCTCTTTCCTAACAATATGATTTATGGAAAGTCAAGTCAGTGGACTTCAAAATTTTGATCGGGAAAGTCAATGGACCTGCAAAATTTAGATTTGGAAAGTCATGCCATGAGTGTAACATTCATCATCAAACTTATCATTTTGAAAAAATAATATAACATGTTTTACATAGAAAATATCATTTAATTTGTATAATACATAACTTGGCTCAGATTATTTCATTCGTATGCGAAGAGGACCTTGGAATAATGGGGAACTTGACATTAAGACTTACCAAAAATGAGGATCAACATATGGACTCAACTATGATCGCTTAGCAAACAAAACGTCCTATATTCATCATTCATACGTACTTATTTAGATTTTATTCAGGGCCAGTTTTTTAAAACACCATTCTATCCAGAGGATATAGTTAATAATTCTTGTTTTCGTTGTATGATAGTCAAGAATGACTTAGTGTCATTACTCAAGTCTAGCTCACCCCCTGCTTATCTTGTCCTAAGACCTTTGGTATCATTCATGTCATTATGTGCATCGACATAGATCATGTGACCATTATTAACTCCAATTTCATGAAACTCCACAACGAAAAGAGGTAGAATCACCGGCCAAAGTGACCAAAAATATGCTAGAGTACATGGGTATTGAACCCCTCCAGATCCCTATATTTGACGTATAGGTTCGAAGACTAGGGTATATAAGGATAACCATACCCGGTATGCCGTACAGTCTCATGTCATGAGAATTATGTGAACCTTCTCCCTTCCCGAAAAAAGGCATCACGACTCATACATCATGGAAGTTGGCTTCTAGTATAGGACATCATTATATCAATATATGATTTATCATCTCCTCATTAGTATTAAGTGTCTTTATCTCCAATCTCAATAGAGTGTTTCATAGAGAACTTATCTCGTCTGAACTTTACATTTCTCATAGTTGAGTACGCTGTCGAAAAAAAAAAAAAAAATTTTTACCCTTTGAGGCT
Organism: Solanum habrochaites; assembly: GCA_027704765.1. Taxonomy (NCBI): domain Eukaryota; kingdom Viridiplantae; phylum Streptophyta; class Magnoliopsida; order Solanales; family Solanaceae; genus Solanum; species Solanum habrochaites. The sequence continues at coordinate 32,468,301 of JAKWJA010002499.1, read as the reverse complement.
CAGTTTCAGACTTCCCTCTCATCTTTACATTAGCCTCATATAATGTTGTCACAAATTCATTAGTATATCACATTTTGCTTTCATAATTACTAACCCCATTTTATGTGAAGGTTCATTGTATTCATATGCAATGCACATAGTAATTCAGGTGTGCCATCAAACTTTACTTAAAACCATCTATTAGTTCATCTTTTAATTGTTAATTTTAATTAATATTGACATATTAATCATTTCATTGTTAATTTACATCATTTCAATGTTCATTTCATTATGTGTCAATGAATTGTCCATGATTATATTTTACCCTCTTACTTACCTTTCTAGGGTTAAATATCATTACAACATCTTAGGTTCAACTTATTTATAAACATATGATAGATTTATGGGTCGGAATAAAATCCACGAGGGCTTCATTTTATCGTGGATAAGTGATGATATCTTCTTAAGATAGGAAGTACCAGACTTAGCATTTGTATGTATGCCAAGATCTGATTGATCTAAGTAGGCAAACATTATTCTTTAATAGTAATTCCACGTATGACCTATGTATCAACTATGATTTGTGGTAATGGAACCCTGTTTAAAATCCCTTGAACACCACTTCACATTTTTGTTTTTATTTAATTCCACTCCATGTGACATTGGGACCCTAGATCAAGCCCCAACATCACCATTTCCTTATTAGTTATATTTCTAGTTGACTATGAGGTTTTGGGATCAAACCCCCACAGCCTCTCTTTATTTTACTTTTATTCGCCTCCTTAAATCTACCTAAGAGGTCGTGGGTTCGATTTCCACACGCTTTCCCCTTTATTTTTGTTTTATACTTCTCCTTAAAATCTGCCTAAGAGGTCATGGGTTTGATTCCCACAAGACTCCCCCTTTATTTTTCTTTTATTCTCCTCCTTAATCTTACTAAGTGGTCATAGGTTTGATTCGCACATGCCTCCCCCTTTATTTTTCTTTTATTCTCCTCCTTAAATATGATTGAGAGGTGGGAATTGAACCCACAACCTCTTGGATATGGTGAGAAAGTAATTAGGAAATTATTAAGATAAAAATAAGCGCTTGTAGGGGATGATCCACAACTTTTTGTCTTAAAACGCGGAAAGAGAGAAGAAAGAAAGAGAGAATGGAAAAGCAAAAAAACTATTATGTGGGTGATGCGGATCGACATAGGGTACCCCAAATATTAAAAAGCAAAATACCAAGTTGAATATCATATTAAGTGTGACAAGGGATGTGACATCGATCCCTTGCACAATTCCGTATGAAATACAAGTCGTATGAGAAAAAAAATAATTAGTTATGCTTCCTCTAGGATCGAAAATCAAGATCTTGGGCAGTTACCAACAAGATGATAAGTCTTGTACCACATAATTTGGGTAAGTATGAGTAGCTTAGACGAATATGAGTGAGCCTAGGCTTGTACGTAGGATCTATTAGTCCAGCGTACGTTAAAAGTTAGCGACCTAAGATGTATGTAATGAAATAATGTGAAACATAAGAATTTTAAGTTAATACTGTGAAACATACAAGTGCATTGGCACTATGATGAAATTGAAACTTCATTAAGGGGAGTGTAGAATGATGTAAAGTCAATCTCAAGCATCTCCAAAAAGAAAGTGTTAAGAATGAAATTCATAGTTAAATGTAATGAAAAGAGACTCACATGTCTATAGTCTAGTGCAAGGAAAAAATCTTATCTATGCCTAAAATTCAATGTCACTAAATGAAATGGACAAACATAGTATGTTTATGCTAAAGAATGAACAAGCAAAAAAAGAGTGGCTACATGAGGATAGGCTAGTACAAGTTAGATAAGTTGTATCTATGTCTAGAATCAATGTCCCTCAATGTGAACCCTAAGAAAGCATATGTATTTTATATGATAAACCTTTGTTTCAGATTTTCTAAAAAAAAAATTAAGTGTCCATCGAGGTACCCCACTGATGGACCGTCCTCCCTCCGACTGTCCGTACTGTACAACAGTTAACATCATCAGAACCTTTATTTTTTATTTTCTAAAAAAATATCTTCTAAGGGTCCCTCAACGGACCTTCATGACGGAACGTCGTCCCATCAACATACCATCAACGACATCGTCAACCAATGTTACACTTCTGTACAACCATTCCATTCTGTGTTTTACTCTCATGTTAAATGCTTTTGAATGTGTTACAGGCTTTAAGTGGTACTAATTACTTCATTTTCCAGGTACATAAGGAACTCAAGCAAGACCGTTTCTACTCGAGAGGGCGTTTTAAGTCTGTCGCCCTATCAAACCGGATGGTCATAGACTCAGACGAGGAATGTGACCCGAAGTACATGCCACAAGGCACCATCACTCCTATCTGTGCTGCCCGCATCACCAGATCCATTCCCACAAATGTGGGGCCTAGCGGAGTCCCTTCCTCCCAGTCTGAAGAGGAGCGAATACTGATCGCCACACATTCTGGGTTGGCTGCACATTCTGAGGTAGCGTCTGTATCCGAGGTGGCTTCTGCTTCTCCTAATTCCAATGCTCCAGATTCTTTGGTCTAGTCTGCCTCATCTGAGAGGTTGATAATGTTGATTCTACTACAGCACCACACACTGTTGTCACCGCTCCAATAGTTGATCAGCCCAACCTGTGGTGTGTCGAGGGCCAACATCAAATATATATTTATGCCAAGGTGCCCAATGAAAAGGAAATCATCCATGCGATATTCACTAGACATCGGATGGAATGGACGACTTAGACTATGGGCTTCTATAGAGAAAAAATGGTTTGAGAGTTCTACTCCTCGTATGTGGCAACTCTTCGGTCTCAGTTGGACATGCGGACCAATCTTTCCAAACATACACATCTAGATTACGTCCTATTCCAAGACAAGCGAGTTGATATTTCTTTCCTGGCCATTCAAAAGTTTATCTATGGTGCGAACGTTGATGCCACCAGGACCCCTTTTACTGTCGAGTTTGACTATCGTTGAAAGTTGATCAAGGACGGCTGGTTCCAGCAAGGGCTGGATGCACTAAGCGGTGGATATCATAGAACCTCTCTGTGGATGATGAGGGTGTTGATTGGCTGTTGGATACTAAAGGGATCATCAAGAAGGATAACCTCTCCTTCATAACAAAATTCTTATGGGTACTGGTCCGACACTAGCTTACCCTCACTACTAGTTATAAAATTGTAACTTGGGATCATGTAGTGCTGATTGTTGCCATGGTTGCGACGGTCGAAGTGGACTTCGTGTGATTGTTTCATGCGGTGATGCATGAGAGGTCCTTTAAGTCCACTACTACTTACCTTTTCCCGTGCATAGTCTTTGAGTTGTGCAGGTCTACAAGAGTGCTTGTGTGGCACATTGATGTAATAAAGACTCCGCCAAATAGAGTTGATATTGGCCTCATTCAGGATGAGTCCAATGAGTTGGTTTCCCATAGAAGGCCTATTTTAGAGGTTCAGCCGCTCGGTGAGAACCTACCGTCCACAGAAGAGCAAGCCCAAGCAGCTAATCCGGCTACATCCGAGCATACCAAAACAACCCTGGTTAAGTCCTTCCCAAGTACTAACACTACTTTGAGCTCCTCCCACTCGACTCTTTTCTTATACACTGGTGTCGCTTGCTAGGGGCATAAATTAGAGGCCCAATTTGCCCACCACTTTCTGCATCACTCCCCCAGGCTTGGAGTAGAAGTCCATTATTGAGGCGGCAGGAGCGAAAGAGCGGGAAGATGGCCCAGTAATTAAGAGGCTGCAGATCATGGAAGGTACACCATCACTTGGAGGCATTTGAGTTGAGGGTTTTCTTCCCGGCAGCCATCCAGTGGATTTGATGACTTCTAGGATGCTGAGGAGAGTCTGAGAAGCAGACTTGGATACCAATACTAGAGCTCTGGTGCCGGAGTCTGAAGGCCTATTCTATAGAGTCTGCTAAGGACATGGTGTTGTCTTCTCTCTTCTCCACAATAGTTGTGCCACAATCTCCCCAACAAGATCGTTCCAAGAGGCACTGAGTTAGAGATGAGGATGAATCTTTGGAACGAAAAAAGGAGCGCAATGAGTTGGAGGCCGTGAGGAGAGCCTCACTGATTGATGAGGAGGCCTGCCAGTTGAGATTTCTAGAAGTGCTTGCTGGGGAGTCTAGCTCAAGAGTTTTTGAGGCTGAGAGGAGAACTATTGATGGTATTGTTATTGCTGAGGATAACACGATGATGTCCCTAATATAGAGGGAGCGGGTTACAGTAAACAGAACCCGTGATCATGTTGATCACCGGAGCTTTGGTCCTTAGGTTTGCATCACTTACTATACCATTTTACTATACTTTATGGCATTGGGGGACACTACATGTATTTTTGAGGGGGGGGGGTAAATGAAAGTGAGTTCTAGGGTGGAAGTATGAGTCGCCAAAACTCACGATTCGCTTTGGGGGTTTAATCTGTTTCTTTTTCCACTAGGGAATGGTTTTTTATTGTTGAAAAACCGTTATGTTTGATGCTTTTGTACGTGTATCGCAGTGGATTATGAGCATTGATGTATAAAAAAAGTTTATCCGGTAGAAGAAAATTATGCATTACTAGGCATGGTAACTGATGAATGTGTGGTTCTAAGCATGACGTAGAGATACACCACATCATGACCCTGATTCTAAAACTCGAACTAGGTATTTGATAATCTAGTAGAGTAATGAGAGGTAAAGTGAGTGTGAGGAAAAGTTGAGTGGTCCACCATTGTTACTAAGGTAAAAAACATAAATGGTAGTTCAGGTTAAAAAGTAAGATATGATAGACAATTAGGAAAGGATCATTGGCCCTTGTACAAGATATCCAATCTTTAGCCTAGATAAAAAAATGAATGAAATTAATCCCTTCTTGATCCAAATGAATTTAGCTTAAAATAGATCTTTCCTTTTCACTCCAACTGATCTTTTCTGGGCACAACGTTTTGTCCCTTGTCCGTCCATTGACATGTGCCCCTCATCTTATGCCAAAAGCATAATTTGAGGGTGGCTAATTAAGAGTACAACCTTGTTGTGGCCCTGAACCAAACTTGTCGTGGCCCTGAACCAACCATTAGTTGAGGGTGTCTAGTTGAGGAATTCTCTGAAAAGTGGGTTAAAAGAATAAAGAAAGAGAAAGAACAAAAGAAAAGTGACTCAAGAAAAGATGAAACCAAAGTGAAATTTATAAAATGTCACTTACAAAAAGGAGAAATAAAGGAGAAAAGTAAGGCAAATGAATATAAAAAAATTAAGAAATAGGGCGGAATAAGATGATCAAAAGGTAGAACGCTTAGCCATTATTTTAAAAAGGGAAATAAGTCACTAAAATACATCCAAATTTACCCTACGTCTGACCTTGAGCCAATGTTATAAGCTAAGAAAGTCCTACCGTGATCCTAAGTGTCTATTATGGTATATTTAAAGCAGTGAAAATAAGGACAAGCCTTTGGAACCAATTATAAATTAAGGTGATGAAGTGATCTTGGAGAGGGCGAGGTTGAAAAAAAATAATCTTTATACTCAAACAGAAATCATTGTGTAAAAAATGAGGATGTTTTTATTGAAGTGAGGACACTATTTGCAATACCGGAAAATTGTTACCTTGGTGAGTGATCAAAGAGGATAGGTGTCGGTGTGAGGTTAGTTTGTGTGATGGTCTGATCCACATAAGCGAGCTTAATAGTGATAGCATGCATAAACATACTGAAAATAATCGGGACTGAAAGCCAGATTATTGCGAAAACTAAAATAAGAATACTCCTGTACAAACGTCTAGTGGTAAGATATACTGTGTCGCTTGAGGACAAAAAACGATTTTAAGTTGAGGATGTTGATGTATCGTGGTTTCACATTACTTTCAATGCTTTTCCTTATGTTTAGTATGTGTCTAAGGCCTTTTTGTAGTAGTTTTAATGTATTTTGTCTTTGTTTTAAGGAAAACAATCAAGAATGAAAATGCGGAAGAACTGTGTTGAAATTGCAGAAATGATGACCTACAGAGCAATTGACGGTTCGTCGATCCCATAATGGTCCGTAGGTGGCAATCGTCATCTGAAGAAAAATTTTGTTGAAGGATGATCAGGGATTTCAGACCAAGTGTTTGTCTACGGATGTTATTGACGGACCGTCATAACCACGACCGTCTTCCGCATCCATCATTACTAAAAGAGAGTAGCCTTAATATCCATCTTGAAAAGATTCTAAGTATGGAGAAATGGAAGCCATCAACGGACCGTCTTTCACTCAACGGACAATAATCTTGGTCCGTCGATGATAACAGTGAGTTGGAGAAGAAAGAAGCTGGAAAAGATTTTTTAAGTGTGGAAAAACGAGAGACCTCGACTGTTCGTCAGTCTGATCGTCGATATAGACGCTTGTTTGCGCAGATTTTCCTTAAATAGATTTCCTTTTTATGTTAGGACTTCTTTATTATTAATACTGGTAAACACCTCATTTTTGAGGTTAGACTCTTTGTTATTTTTATTATTTGTAATATTTGTTTTTGATTATTGGGTTTTGGAAAATACTTCATTTTCCGTAATCGTTTATTGCATTATTTTGTCGAATTTAGGTGATTTTCTGGATTTTCTTCAATCTCATCAAAGTAAGTACATGAATTCTTGTCTAATCAATATGAATTGTGTAATTTTGAACATGGCTAACTAATTCGATAGCTAGGTTTGTGGGAACTATGGGTAAATAAACAAAGGTATTAAACTAGCTAAAATACAAATCATAATAGGTTAGCATTATGATAAATCTTTCATTTAGAAGTCGGTTTTTAAACTAGGCACGCGTTAGACTGAGTCCTTGTTACTACTTGTTAGACCAAGGGAGGCAGATAACAGAAAAGACTTATCAAAGTAGATTAGTATACACTATCTAATAAGCTATTGTCATGGTGGAAAGTAATCCACTAAGTCATACATCGAATGTGATGCTTATTGAGGTAAAGGTTAAGGTTTAGTAAAGGCCATAACACCACATAGCTGACCTAGGTTGCAACCTAAAATTTCCAATGACGGACCAAGGGATTAGGGATACATAACTTACCCACTTTGCATGCAAGAGACTATGAAGGACGGTTTAAAGCTAGAAGTACGCGTATGAACCTTTGGGGAACACTATGCCCCAGCAGCTAGTTACTATCATCACTTGATAAAAATCTCAATATTCATACTTTTACTGGTTTCATAGAAAATTTGATTCCTTTTTGATTTAAAACCCCACTTTTAGAATATTTTTTGAAAAGGACAGATTAAATTAGAGGTAATTGTAGGTGAAAGTTAAGTCTAAATCGTTTTCTTTTTGGATTCCACCCCGACCTTATAGTTAGGTTCTTTACTTGATACGACCGCTTATACTTCTTCTCGAGAAGTAAATTTGATCTTATTAAATGTTCATAGACGTTTAAAATGAAAAATACATACTTAATGAAATTCCCCTTTTCTCAGTTTTAAAAGTATGTGTGCATATGGTCTCATACATAGTACAAGTGTCGTACTAACCCCATTTGTTCCTTTTTCCGAACATTTTAGGTTTCGATCATTGATGTTTTTTTGAAGGCGATTTGAAGTAGTCTTTTTCCAAGTATGTGTGCATATGGTCTCAAACTTAGTACAAAGTGGCTTCCTTACATAACACCATTCTTCCTTTTACCCCCAAATTTTGGTTTCGATCGTTGGTGAAGTTGTTTTTAGAAGGCAAAATAGCAGGAAGTCTGGATCTCTAGTCATTAAGAAGACTAGGTTCTTATTGTTGAGGGCGGATGCCACTATCTTCTATGGAGTTTCTTTTTAGTGAAAGACCTTTATGGTTTTTTATCGCCAGTTATGGTGAAATAGGAATAGTCGGAACATGTGAGACCTCTTTACTTTGATGTATGGGTTAGCCAAGTTCATACAATATTATTAGAGGTTATGAATGATTTTTTTGATGACTATTATGGACTATTATTGTATATGTTATTTTTAATAATTATGTGCAATAAAAGTTATTAAACTAAGTTATCTTATTATACAAAGGGTATATATACTCGATATATATATATATACATACATATATAAATATAAATATATATATATATATGTATGTATGTGTGTGTGTGTGTTATGTGTATATAGAGGTCTATGTAAACCACCAAGTAGCACTAATGAGAAATTTTAAATTTTCCGCTAAATTTTACCTATGAATGTAATGATTTAAATTAAGAGATAGTCTTAGTCCTCAAAGAAAACGACGATGCTGGTTACATCTAGGGGGTAAACTCAGAGTGATAACCATGGTATCAGAGCATGAGGTTTAATTATCTTCGAGTCAATGTCTCTCTCAACCATTACTATGTAAGTTTTTTATTAATAATTGTGAAGTGCGCCACACTTATGGAGAGGAACCTACGTAATGCCTAGGAAACTCTCACTTTATTTGAATAAAATACTTTCCAATAGGGTATACTATGGTGTGCTTTTGCATTATAAATCCTATGTGGGTAGGAAATGAAACACTGAAGGAATGGGCAAAAGTTCTTCAAGAGGAGGGGTACCAATGGGGAGCTCTTCCTTGGGTGATAAGTCTCCTCTGAAGACAATGTAAAGTTGAACAAGCTCCGAGTCAATCCTCCACCTTTCATGATGGAGACCATAAGGGTCTGACCGATCCAATTTGACCCAAGAACATACTACACACGACTATAAGCTATGACGACCCAGGCTAGTCGAGAAGTTGTACCCTATCCAAATCAACAACTTGCTACTATTTCCTCCCGTTTAAGGGACTTCACTTGGATGAACCCTCCTACTTTTAATTGATCTAAGGTTGAAGAAACCCCCAAGAGTTTATTAATAACGTATATAAGATACTCTTTGCTATGGGGTTGTCTAGTAGTGAGATGGCCGAGTTAGCCACTTATCAACACAAGGAGATGGCTCAAGAATGTATGTCCAATGGAGGTATAATAGGACATTAAGAGGTGGTCGAGTGACTTGGGAGATCTTTAAGAAGTCTTTTCTTTATCAGTTCGTTATTAGACAGATAAGGGAATCTAAAGTTTTGGAGTTCAGCAAACTTTGCCCAGGAGGTATGAGTGTTCATGAATACTCCTTGAAATTCACAATATTGTCCAAATATGCTCCTTCTTTGGTTTACGTTCCTAGAGATGAAATGAGCTTCTTTCTGACGGGAGTGTTGGATGATTTGAAATAGTAGTGTAATTCATATATGCTACATGACAACATGAACATGTACCTTGTTATGGTGCATTCCAAACATGTGAAGTGGCAAGGGTTAAGAATAAGAGTAGAGAGGCTAAGAGGTCAAGATCTTTTAATTGACTTTTATCATGGAACAGGCTTGAGATACAAGAGATGCCTGGATTTATGAAGTGGGTTTGTAATCAAGTTCCTTCAAAGTGATCTCCCCCCCTAGCATATTCTGATTCCTATCCTCTCTTCCCATTCCTCTTCTCTCACCTCTCTCCTCGCCCTCTCCACTTTCCCACCCCCTTTCCCCTAAGGAAAGTGGTGATAGGGTGGATAACCCTAAGCCTATGAAGGGAAAACGAACTAGTTCACCAACTGAAATGACAACTTGTGGAAAGTGTGGCAAGAAGCACTATGGTGATTGTATTAAGGGGACGAGCAATTGTTTTTGTTGTGGCAAAATTGTGCACAAGGTTTGGGATTTCCCTAATGTGAGGGGTCAAGATAGGTGAAGTGGTCAAACTCAACGAAGTGGTAGAAATGAGGCTCCAAAGAAGAACCGCTTTTAAGCTCTCCACTCTAGGGGTGAGCAACAAACTTCTCCCACATGGTTACCGGTATGGTGAAAGTATTATCTATAGATATTCATTCCTTACTTGACCCCGGTGCTACTTTATAATTTGTTACCCCTCTAGTACCCAAAAAGGTTTATATTTTTCATGAACCTTTTATATTGTCTCTTCCAAAGGTTAAGTCAATTTTTTCAAAGAGGGTGTATAGAAATTGTCCTATAATATTGCCCAATAGAGTTTTTTATGTCGAACTAATAGAACTTGATATTCTTGATTTTCATATTATATTTGGTATGGATTAGTTGCATGCCTTCTTTGCCTCTATTGATTGTAGGTTAATAATGGTGAAGTTTAACTTTCAAAATGAACCTGTTGTAGATTGGAATGAGGGAAATTCTATTCCTAGAGTTCGTATCATCTCTTGTGTAAAAGCATGCAAAATCATTTCTAAAGGTTTTCTAAACCATATTGTAATAGTACATACCATATTGTAAGAGTCCAAGATCTAGACTCAAAAATTCCTCCTATTGAGTTGGACCCCATTGTGGGTGAATTTCCATAGTTATTTCCTACTGATCTTCCCGTTATTCCTCCTGAACGGGGAATTGATTTTGCTATTGACTTATTACCGGATACAAATCCTATTTGAATTCCACCTTATCGGATGGCTCCAGCCGAATAGAAAGCGTTAAAGGCTCAACTCAAAGAATTACTATAAAAAGTCTTCATTAGACCTAGTATTACTCCATGGGATGATCCGGTTTTGTTTGTGAAGAAAAAGGATGGGTCCTTAAGAATGTGTATTTATTACCGTCAACACAAAAAAGTCACAATCAAGAACAAGTATCCTCTCCCTCGGATTGACTACTTGTTTGATCAACTCCAAAGAGCAAGCTACTTTTCTAAGATTTAATTGAGGTTGGGGTTATCACAAACTTAGGTTAAAGGGTTAGGATATACCAAAGACGTTATTTCGGACTATATATGGTCACTATGAGTGCATAGTAATGTCCTTTGGTATCGCAAATTCCTCGGCGACATTTATTGACCTCATGACTAGGGTGTTTTGATATTACCTATATTAATTTTTCATTGTCATCATTGAGGATATTATGGTAAATTAAAAAAATGAGAATGATCACATGAACCATTTAAGGGTGGTGTTACAAGTACTTAAAGAACATTAATTGTTTGCCAAGTACATTATATTTGAGATTGTTTAGGTTGGTGACATTTCTTATTCATATCATCTCTAGTGATAGAGTTGAGGTTTATCCAAGGAGAATGGAGGCGGTGAAAAAATTGGCCTAGACTATTGACTCCAACTGACACTAAGAGGTTTTTAGGTTTGCGGGTTATTATCGGAGGTTTGTGGATGGTTTTGCACCGATTCCATTTCCTGGACTACTTTTACCCAAAAGTATAAGAAATATGAGTGGTAAGAGGCACGTGAGAGAACTTTTAAAATTTTAAAAGATAGGCTCACTTATACTTTTGTGTTGGGTTTACTGGAGGGTACAAAGAGTTTTTTTATGTCTGGTGAACATCCGAGTTGGGCTTTAGGTATGTGCTTATACAGCATGGGTAGGTGAGAGCCTACGCTTCTAGCCATGATAAGGTGCATGAGAGAAACTATACAACTCATGACCCTGAATTAGCGGACGTGTTATTTTCCTTGAAAATATAGAGGCATTACTTGTATTATATCCATGTCTATATGTATATTGACCATAACAGACTTCAATATGTGTTTACCCGAAAAGTGTTGAATTGCCGACAAGGTGGTTACAATTGTTTAAAGATTACGACGTGATTGTTCTTTATCACCCCGGCAAGGCCAATATGGTTTTGAATGCTATACGTCATATGACTATAGGCACTGTGTCTCACATATATGAATAAAAGAAATACCTAGTGAAGGATGTTCATGGGTTGGATAGGTTGGGTGTGTGGTTGGAAGATTCTCCAAATGGTGGATTCATATTCAATCAGAACTCCTAGTTATGATTAGTAGTTGAGGTGAAATCCAAACAATACCTTGACAAACCATTGATGTAGTTGAAGGAATCAGTCCTTGGTAAGCTTAATGAGTCATTTTCATTGGATGGGGTGATGGTTTTTTGAGGTACCAAGGAAAATTGTGTGTTCCCAATGTATTTGGGTTGAGGAACGACATCCTTGAGGAAACCCATGGGTCCCTCTACTCCATTCATCCGGGATCGACACAAATGTACCTTGACCTTACAGAAGTATTTTGGTGGGAAGGTTTGAAAAAGTACATAGCGGAGTTTGTTGCTAATTGTCAAAATATCCAACAAGTCAAGGCTGAACACCAAAAGACCTGTGTCTTACTACAAGAAATCAAAGTTCCTACTTGGATGTGGGAAGACATCAAAAAAGATTTTGTAGTAGGGTTGCCTTAGACACAAAAGCAATATACCTCTATATGTGTGGTTGTAGATAGGCTGATCAACTCAAGTCATTTTATTCCCATCAAGTATACTTATTCGGTGGAATATTATGCAAGGATCTTCATAGATTAGATAGGGGTGCACAATTTTCATCTAGGTTTTGAAGGTCATTATAAGAATGTTTGGGTACTAAGGTGAAGTTGAGTACCTCTTTTCATCCCCAAATTGATGGTAAACTGGAGTGTACTATTAATACCCTTAAAGATATGCTTAGGGAAATTATTGATTTCAAGGGATGTTGGGACAAACATTTGCCTTTTTTAGTGTTTGCTTACAATTATAATTTTCATTCATCCATATCCATTTTTCCTTATGAAGAATTGTATGGTAGGAGGTGTAGGTTCTCGATTGGGAGATTTGAAGTGTGTGAGCCTTTGCTTTTTGTCCAGAGTTTGGATTATATACCTTAGAATAACGTCCTATTATAACACTTTATCACTTGCAAATGGCCTATTCTAGAGATAGGAGAAGGGCACTGGAAGTTTTCACGAAGTTATAAGTGTATTTTCGTTAAAACTTCCCAATGACAGGGTGGTTTATTTGGAAAGAAGGAAAAGTGAGTCCTCGTATGTGGGTCCATCTGAAAACTTACAAATTGTTGTAAAGTTGCTTATGAATTGAAACTTCCTAGTAAATTGGATTCGATTCTCCAATTTTCTATGTTTCCATGCTTAAGAAGTTTATCGGTGATCCTGAGACAAATTCATCATATTGAGGGTCTTAGTTTAATGGATAAACTCTCTTATTAAGAAGTTCCGGTTCAAATCCTTGATTTCCAAGTAATGAAATTGAGGAACAAGGAGTTGGCTTCAATAAAGGTGGTATGGAAGAATCTCCTAGTTTAGGCGAGGCCGACATGAAGTTAGTTTACTCTCAATTATTAGATAACTATGGTTAGTAGTTGTTACTAATAACAAAAATAATGATTAAAATGTAAGTTGCTTTAACTTTTAGTGAAGTTTTGGAAAAATTCTTTTTTATATAGTTACGGTGAATTACCGTGATAATGTGCATTTAGACTTGAAATTTTTTCTCGTTGGCTTGATTTGAGTAATGTTGTCCATTTTTAAATGGTGAATCTTCATGTAATAATATGTGGCATTTTGGTAAGTTGATATTTGATTTAATTTACTCATAAATGCTATGTTCAGCTCTTGTTGTTGTGAGAAGGATATTCCTCATAATGTAATGTTGATCCTTATATGAGGTAATTGAAGTTTTAAGTTGCCTTGTGTAAGTGATATGATTTATGTTGTTATGTATTGTTTTTGGTTGGGCTGCTAGTTTTGAGTCTATTCCTTCCTTCTAAAGATTTTTAGTGCCATTCGGGGCTGAATATTCTTAAGGGGGGGATAAAGAAAAACTTCGAAAATCCAAGAAGTGTTCTAGAGCCTAACATAATGTTTAATAAGGTCTAGACCCTATTTTAAGGTTTATAAGTCATTTACGAAGTCTAGAAACCAAAACATCCAAGAAACATCCATGACGTCTGGAAAGTAGTTTAAGGAGGTACTAGCGTGCCTTAACCTATTTGACAGTTTTTTAGGAGTTGGATTATGCTGAAAATTGGGAAAAAGGTGTCTACCTTTTTTTTATGTCTATTCAAGTTTAAAACTTCCGGGTACAACTCCTCAAGGACCAACCAAGGGCCCTTGAGGAGGACCCTTGCATGTGGAGTCAACACTGCCTTGGCAATATGCACCCACGAATGGGAAAAGACGTGAAGTGTGTTGATCGATTGGGCATTGATGCAAACAGTATACCAACATTAGAAAATTCATTGAAGGGTATAGTTTTCATACTCTCTAAACTCATCGACCGACATGCATCATTGAATGGGGGTCGGTCCGTCGATTAAGGCACGAGCGTCGACGGGGTTCCCTCTATGAGTGGCATGGAATTCCTGCACGTTTTTAAGTTAGTATAACTAATTATTTAATGGGTTTGGTTTTTTGTTAGGGATTAAGGGAAGTCTAATTATCTTAATTAACCCCCCCCCCCCCATATGAAGACTCCAACCCTATTAGTCTAATTTAAACTCTCAAAACAAAACTCTCTTCCGTCTCTCTTCTTTCTCTATCTATTGTTAGACACCATTGTAGACAAGCTAGGGGAGGTATATAGGGGATTTAAGGGTATGATTTTATCATCAATTATTCATCAAACATTGAGGTATGTGATCCGATTCACCTTTGAGATCTCTTTCCTCAAAGGGTTCCTTCAAACTATTGTAAAAAGTTGAAATATCATGTGGGTCTTTCTCAATCTCGAAAATTATTATATGAAATTCTTTTTTTTATTGGATAATATGAATTTATTAACATTTATTCTAACCTAATTATGATATATCTAAATGTTTTGGTCTACATTGTAGAAGATGACTCTTAACCCTTAACCCTATGTTTGATCTTGACATTGGTTGTATTTGGTTCAATTATCTTGGTTATTGTTTTAATAAACTTAAATTATGTTGTTCTATTAATCGTGAACATTAGAGTGATTTGTAGTCTTCATTCTAATTTCTTGAGAAGTGATTTCAATTAGGAAGTATGTTGTAAATTGACCTATTATCTGAATCCTAAATATAATCTAGTAGTGAATTGGTGATGTATGTTCTCCCTACCTTGTTATCATATTGATTATTGACTTATGATTATGTCCACAAATTGGGTTTTAATGGAGGTTTATAGTAGGGATCTTGATGAATGAACTATGAAGAAAACTGGGGTAAGTCCTGATGATCTCTATCCATTTCTTCAAATTGTGGTTAATTGTTAGTAAGTCATGATTTGTATTGGCGTATGCGTTTTTATTAGGATTTCTAGGATGTTAGTAATGGTTGAATTGAACAATGGGCTTGATTATGTTTTGTGAGTTGTTGCCTTAAATTTAATTTATTAGGAGGGTGAATGATATACCTATGTGGTCGTATCATGATGTGGATATGTAATGATTCTAACCTCGCCTATTAATGTACAGAAAGATTATACTCATGAATTATTATTGAGCTATTATTCTGATGATTATCCGGAGTACAAACTTTGACCGAAACAAGCTATGATTGATAATAATGCTTAAAGACATTTCAAAAAAAGCACTTCTGCTTAGGCACAAAGTGACCTAAGTGGGGGTGTCCCCCTTCCTATATAGGGATGTAGGGATCACTAATGTACTCTTGAGATTGGAAACTATAATGCAATTAGCATAAAGAGGTTTCAAATTATATATCCTAGTTCTTGAACTAGGTATCCTTCACATGAATACTAGTTAGTTGATCCACGTAGTTTATATGTTTCATATCCCAATTCATGCTTATTGTTAATATGAGTTGATGATAGAGTTACTTGAGTATGTATCTACTTATATGATATGAATGGTTGACTTGACTAGAATTGATGTTGTAGTTCTTGTGATATACATGCTTTTGACTTAATAAAAAATGCATTATTTATTAGTATGATCTGTTGAATGTGCACAGAGGTTTTAATTAAAAATGCATACTTTATGAAATGTCCCGTTCATAGCATGATTTCAAAGTATCTTTACTTAGTAAAAGTGGCGTACTAATACCATTTATGAGTTTTTTCCCCAACATTGACTCGAAGAAGGCTTGGTTCTCTTATTCATTCAAGTAGGATAGGTACTCATTTTCAAAGGGCGATTCCACGCATCTAAGCTTCTGGAGTTGCTTTTTTAGTTAAATCTTGTAACTACCTGATTTAGTCGTTTATGAGCAACAAATTTTATTCATGGAAAAACTGTGGCAGATGTGACGGAGGCCACGACGGACCGTCAAGGGCACGACGGCCCGTCGTGGAGGGTGTCCGTTTCAAAACACTTTAGAAATCTGAAATTGTGGTACTGAAAAAATCGACTCTCTACGTCCTGATGAATGGCAGGACGGGACCGTCGCGCTCGCGGCCCTCCCAGGCCCATCCACTTAAACAAGTTCTCTGTTGCATACGACGGACAAGCATGACGGACCGTCGCAGGCGCGACGGCCCGTCACGGGCTACGCATCCCAGTTCGGGTCGGATTTCTTTACAGACGTTTTAAGGGACGTTTTTTGACTATTCCCTGCTTTTATTATAATTAATGGTTAATTTAATAGTCTAATTACTTGGGGGTAAAAAAAGAGGTACCTTAAGTAATTAGTGGGTTTATTATTGCATCTTTTTTATTCTTAATTATATATTATTGGGTAAAGAAAGAGGGTTTGAATAAAGGAAAATAGAAAGAACAGCAAGAGCTAAGAGAGAATCGTCAAGAGAGAGAGCCGAAAGTTAGCACGGATTTTGAGAAGACTAGCTTGTTGATTTCAATTCCTTCGGTGGAGGTAGGTTATGGTTTATTTACGATATTCGAGTGACTCTTAATAGTGAATATTATTGTTGATAATATTGTAAACCTGCTATGTTCTTCAAGTGGTATGCTTGCATTATATGATTATAAAACTTGTGATATTAACAAGTCAATGATGAAGTTAGTGAATCCCAATCCTTAGAAAGAACGCCTAATGCACAGATTGATATATATTATATAATGAGAAATGATGAATGCCTTAGTATGAAGAAGGCTTGATAAATTATGATATGAGAATAAATGATGGTGCCTTAGTGTAAAAGATGCTTATGAATTAGGGGATCGATTGCACGTTTCCGGTACCAGTATAGAATGAATTAATGAGGTCGGAGTGTCACGTTCCTACACAGGATAGAACTATTGATCTGGTGCCACGTTCCGGTACCAGTATAGAATCATGAGGATCGGGTGCACGTTCCGGTACACCAGGAAGTAACAAAATTTCAAACAAAGGATAGAAATGAGGATCGGAGTGGTCACGGTCCTACACCAGGATAGATAAATGATCGGGTGCCACGTCCTGTACCCAGGATAGAATATGAGGATCGGAGTGTCCACGTTTCGACACCAGGATAATACATGGATCGGGTGCCACGTTCCGCGTACCAGGTATAGAATGAGGATCGGAGTGCCCCGTTCCGGCACCATGAGAAGAAATAGAGGCTCAAGTGTCCGTACCGACACAGAGGAAGAAGAAATGAATTCTTGAAAGATAATGATATACTCCAATCTAATGAACTTAATTCCCAAATGAGTATGGTATTGAGGTCTTTGAGTCCCTAAAAAAAAAAATTGTGACTCGGTGTATTTTATTGTGAATTCATTTGTTTATTTGCTACATGTTGAGTATTGTAGTTGATTTACATTATTATTGATATATATTGTTCCCTATTTTGAGTTGGCGTATATCTCCTCAGTAACGGTGTGGTTTACTGACCCCCTACTTAGGTTTTCCTCTTTGTTATTTGTGTATGCAGCAAACGTTCTGTCAATTCAACATCAACAGCAGATCTACCATTCTTCACTTCAATCGGAAATTCAGGTGAGCTAATGCGCTAGCTTGGACTGGGCTTCTTCTTCAAGTCTTGATGCCTTGAACCCCGGCATGGACTAGCTTAGCTTTTTTAGTTTTTTTGTTCTTGACATTCCTAGTTACATAAATTGAGGATAGATGTTCCTTGTATGAATGACTTCCAGATTTTTGGGGATAATAATAATATATGAATTGTTTTAATTACATAGTTTAAGTCTTCTTCGCATTATTTTCTGTTGATATATCTTGAAATTTTAAGGTTTTAGATGGTTGGTTCGCTCAACAACTATGAGGGTAACTGTGGGTGTGGGTGCCCAGTCTCGTCCCTGAGTTTGGGTCGTGACAAACTGGTATCACTAGCATTAGGTTCAATTGGTCCTCATCACACAAGAACAGGTCTAGTAGAGTCTTAAGGAACGGTAAGGGGACGCCTTTACTTTTCCTTGAGAGGCTCTAAACTTTAGGAAAATTTCACCTTTCCATTCATCTTTCGTGCTACTATACTTGAGTCCAATTGGTATCTGGGTCGATACGAATTGGTATCTGACCATCCTTCAACTCTATTTCTCAGATGGTTAGAACTAGAGCAACGACCGCACCCAGCAAACCACAACTGAAAGAACAAGAAACGCCTGAGCCATCCACTGGGGCTGTCCGCTCGCGGAAGAAGCAACGGCAAAGAGCCGTGGGAGAGGTCGAGGGAGGACGTCTCTAGAGGAAGAGGAACAACCCTACCCATCTGATACTAGTGCGGTGACTCCTCCACCGACCGGGAGGTGAATAAGAGAGGGGGCGGAAGGGAGAATGACAAGGGCAGAATGGAGAATCACCCCAACCTCCCCAGAGATGATCAACCAAGTACTTGCTTTCTTAGTGGGTTATCAATCAGGGTCAGGCACTCAGTGGTTTCTACACCAACCCCTCCGTTTCGAGGTACGACATGCGCTACTATGGCTCCCCGCATGTATGCTCATTGGAATAGCATACTTTCCACTTCTTACTACTGGGCCTATTATGACAAATGATCAGCATGAACTTTTCACAGTAAGTTCCTTGAATTGAAACCTCCCAGTCGTTAGGCGCAGAATCAAGATGCCTACTCTTTTCTGGTTGATTGTCATGAGCTACTACACAATAGAGGTATAGAGAAAAGAACGGTTTGGCGTTGATCGTGAGCTATAGTTTCAGGTAACCCAACATGTGGTGGCGTCACTGTTGAGTGTCAACCAACAAGGCACCCAGACCTATGACTTGGATCATTCTCTACTCTGTTTTAATGGAGAAGTATATCCAAGGACTATTGAGAGATGAAAAAGGACAAGTTTCTTTAGTCTAGAGCAAAGGGAGGATGACATTTAAAACGCGTATGAGTCTAAATTTCCGCACTACTCGATTACGCCACCCAACTTTGTTTCAGTCCACAAGACGCGAATTCGCCGTTTTGTGAAGGGGTTTAGGTCAGAGTTGCGGATTTCAGCCTTACAGGTAGCGGCTACGGCAACATCCTTCCAAAGGTGGGGTAGACTTTTGTAAATTAGAGTGGAATGAGTGAAGCCAGACGACCTTCACCACGACTCGACATCAAAAAGTTTCGAAGGGAGGCGAGTTTTAATGTTTCTCACTCTAGATGACAAGCTCCTAGGTTTACTCAATCGACCAATTCAGTCTTTCACTACAGATGTGTTGGGGTCCAACCCAAACGTGTCAACACACTACTCCGAGAGACCTATGCATTAACCGCGAGAGTGTTTATGGATGTTGGGGGAGGTTTGGACACATCAAGAGTATGGTCCAAACCAAGTTTTACAGAACCCCACTAGCTAGAGGTTAGAGGTGGTCATGGTAAGGCCGCTTTCTCTGAGGACGTGGTGTCTGTATGGTGGTCATCACAACGGCAAGGTGATGGGAAAAATGGAGCACTACTACGCAACATGTAGGGGCATGGACAACAATATAGGGCCCCATGTTAGTACGCTTTCCGGGAGATCTGAAGCGGAGGCGTCTGTGCTGTTAATCAAGGTAATCTTTTGGTTGTGATGCATGGCATCGTAATTATTTGACCCTGTCTCACTTTTCAATGTATCTTCATCATTTGCTAATGGTCACTAAATATGCATTGTGATTAATTGACATGCCTATTCGGTTTCTACACCCGGTGGGTGAGTCGGTGGTAGTTGAAAAGTGCAATAGTCTTGTTTGGTGGACTTGTGGGGAGTAACACTTATGTAGATTTGGTTTTCTTAGAGATGGTTGGATTTTGATGTGATTTGGGTCATGACTACTGGCTTTCTCTCCGCAATTTGCGATCTTGGATTGTAATGCTAAAACGAGTGACGTTGCCAAGCCTGGGACAGAAATCCTTAGTGTGGTGGTGACTACCCTTCCAAATCCGGTCGTATCAGCCTTCCGTTCCTGCGTGCTAAGAAATGTCGTAAGGGTGTTTACTTTCTTGGCAATCTCAATGACGACCCCCCAATACTTCGATTGAGTCGGTTTCGGTGGTCACGTGAAGTTTCTTGATGTATTCCTGCATATCTTCCTGGTATGCCACCAGATGGGATATTGACTTCTGTATCGATCTTGAACCGGGCACACGCCCATTTCTATACCCCCCGTATAGAATGGCTCCCCCCAGGAGTAAGAAGTTAAAGGCTCAACTTCAAGAGTTGTGTGAGCAAGGCTTTTAGACCAAGTGCATCTCCTGGGGTGCTCTGTTTTGTTTGTGAAGAAGAAGGATGGAGTTTTTTCGGATGTGCATAGACTACGGACGTTGACAAGGTAACATTAGAACAAGTATCTCTTCCCCCATTGATTACTTATGTCGTCATTACAATGTGCTTGTGTCTTCTCTCAGATTGACTTGAGATCCGGTTACCATCAATTTGAAAATACGAGCAGGCTTGATGTGCCAAAACTGCTTTTAGAACCAGGTAGGCATTAGAATTTGTAGTGATGTATTTTGGTCTTACCGACCTCCCTTTCTGCCGTTCATGAGCTTGATGAACGGGATATTTAAGCCATATTTAGATCTCTTGTGATCGTATTTAATTGATGATATACTAATATCCTCCAGGGGAGAGTAATGAACATGAGAAGCATTTGCGAATGTGTATTGGAAATGTTGAGGAGAAAAAGCCTATGCCAATTTTCTCTAAGGTGAGTTTTGGCTAGATGCGTGTCCTTCTTAGGCACGTGTTTCTAAGGATGGAGTGATGGTGGATCCTTCTAAGATCGAAGTAGTGAAGAATTGGTAAGCCCTACTAAATGTGTCAGAAATAAGGAGCTTTGTTTGGGTTAGCTAGCTACTAACCCGCCGATTTTGTCAGATTCTCTCTATTGCTTCCCACTGACGAACTTGAACTAGCAAATGTTCCATTTGTATGTCGAAATGGTGTGAGGAAAGCTTGCTCAAAAAGCTCAGACGCCTGTTGAACTACTGCACCAATTCTCACCTGCCAGTGGAAGGTAAGAACTTCATTGTTTATTTGATGCCTTCCTATTCGGGTTTGGGTGCCAGTGCTATGCCGAAAGAATGTGGATTGCTTATGCTTCAAGACAATTAAAAGTGCATGAACGTACACTATCCCACTCAATGATTTGGAATTTGCCGCGGTAAGTGTTTTGCACTAAAGCAATGGGACCTATTTATAATGGGGGTTAAGTGTGAGGTCTATACGGATCATGTATCCCTAGAGTAGTCCTTCCTCAGAGAGATTTAATTTGAGACAGATGAGATGATGGAACTACGAAGGACTACGACTCACTTTTTGTATCATCCGGGGAAGGCGAATGTGTTGTAGCGGATGCTTTAAGAATTAGAAAGGCGGAAGCATGGAAGTCCTAGCTCAACTTGCAACCTCTAGACTCCCATTGGCTAAGAGGTTCAGTACATCTGGGCTAACGACTTGATGAGTTGGAAATAAAGGATAGGGAGGATTTGTTGGCTAAGTGTGGTCAGATCTTCGTTTCTTGACCAGATTAAGGAAAACAGTTTGATGATGAAAACTAAGGCGACTCCGAGATAAAGTGTGCGAGGAGAGGCTAAATAACCAACAATCGCGAGGAAGGTGTGTTGAGGAATGAAGGAAGGGTAATGTGTACCCCGCTTGATGATTTGATCAACCTGTTCTGGCAGAGCCCATAGTTCCAGGTACTTCTATAATCCTGGTGCCCCAGATGTACCGCGACCAAAACAACACTTATGTGAGTATGAATGAAGGCGTGATATTGTGTCTTTTATTGTCCAATGTCCCAAATTGGTCAACAGTAAAGTATGAACAACCAGAGGCCCGAGAACACTTTCAAGAAGGCCCATTCGGACTGGAAATGAGAAAACGCAATGGACTTTCGTGGTTGGTCTTCCAAAGACATTGGGCAATATGACTCTATTTTTGGGGTTATTGTTGATAGGTTAACTCGTCTCTCATTTCATTCCGGTTAAGGTGACTTCATGCAGAGAAGTTGCCAAAATCTACTCTCAAAATCGTTCGATTGCATTGGGTCCACTATCCATTATATCAGATCAGAGTACCAATTTAACTTCTAAGTTTTGGAAACATTGCATGCAGAATTGGTACTAGGTTGGACCTTTAGTACCCAGCGTTCCATCCTCAGACCGGATGGTCAGGCTGAGCGAACGAATTCAGTGTTGGACTGATATGCGTTCGCGCATTGCGTAATGAGTTGGTGGCCATTTGGGATAGCTTCCTTAACCTTTGGCAGGTTTCGTACAGTAATAGCTACCACTCCCATAATTGATATGGCTCCGTTTGAAGCTTGTATGGGAGGAGGTGTAGATTCTCCCATTGTTGGTTTGATGCATTCTCGGTTAGACCTTGGGTAACCGATCTCTTGAGGGATTCGTTAGAAAGGTGAAGGGCATTCAGAAAAACTCTAGCGGCGCAAAGTAAAGACAAAGGATTAATGCGACCGTGAAGGTTAGAGACTTGAGTTCATGGGGAAGGTGAACAAGTCGTGTTGAAGGTTCACCCAATGAAGGGTGATGCGGTTTGGCAAAAGAGGTAAGCTAAGTCCAAGGTTATTGGACCATTTGAGGTACTAAAGCGAATAGGGAGGTGCTTATGATAGCCTGCCCCCAGGGCTGTCCGAGTGCATCCGGTATTTCAATGTGTCCATGTTGAAAGATACGCCGGGGGGATGGAAATTAACTTAGCCGTTGGGATTCAGTTTTGCTTGATGAGAATTTGTCTTTGATGAGGACCTGTTTGCTATTTTAGATAGAGACGTTCGCATTTGAAGGTCAAGAGGAGATGCATCCATCAAGGTGGCAATGGAAGAATCGACCGGTTGAAGAAGGCCACTTGGGAGAAGGAGGCATAATTGCGGAAGATACCACATCTGTTTACGGATTCAGGTATTCCTTTTCGCACTTGTTTTCCTTTCTTGTGATCGTTCGGAAGGACGAACGATGGGTAAATTGGTATCTATTGTAACGACCTGTTTATCGTTTTGAGCAACCGATTTTTAATTGCTGGAAAAACGGCAGATGTGACGGAGGCCACGACGGACCGTCAGGGCATGCGGCCGTCGTGGGGGTGTCGTGTCAAACACTTGAAAATCTGAAATTGGGGTACTGAAATCGACTCTTGAACGTCATGACGGAATGGCAGGACGGACCTTCGCATGCTCGACGGCCCTCCAGGCCATCCACTTAAACAAGTCTCTGTTTGCATACTACGACGGACAGCAAGGGATACGGACCGTCCGCAGGCCTACGACGGCCCGCCACGGGCTACGCATCCCAGTTCGGGTCGGATTTCTTTACACTTTTAAATGGACTTTTTGACTATTCCCTGCTTTCTTATAAAGTTATAGGTAATGTAATAAGTCAATTACTTGGGGGTTAAAAGAGGTAACCTTGTTACTTCGTGCGGAGTATTATTGCATCTTTTATTCTTAATTATATATTATTAGGGTCAAAAGAGGGTTTGAATAAAGAAAAAATAGAAAGAACAGCAAAGAGAGAGAGAATCGAATCAGAGAGAGAGACAAGAGGATAGCAAGGATTTTGACAGATAGATTGAAGCTTGGTTGATTCACATTCTTCGTGGAGGTAGGTTATGGTTTATGTTACGATATTCGTATGAACTCTTAATAGTGAATATTATTGTTGATAATATTGTAAACCCTACTTGTGCTTAAGTGTATGCTTCATGATTATGATTATTAAAATTGTGATGAAATTAACACAGCATGATGAAGTTATTGAATCCCCAATCTTGAAAGAACCCTAATTCAACTTGATATATTATATAATGAGAATGATGATGCCTTAAGTATGAAGAAGGCTTGATAAATTATATATGATATATGATGCCTTTAGTGTAAAGAAGCGTGAATGAATTAGGGGTCGGTTGCCACGTTCCGGTACCAGGATAAATGAATATGAGGATCGGTAGTGTCACGTTTCCATACCCATAGAATATGGATCGGGTGCCACATTCGGTACCAAGGATAGAATATAAGGATCGTGTGTCATCCGTTTCCGGTACCCCAGGATAGAATATGAGGACGAGTGTCACTTCCTACACCCAGGATAGATAAATGGATCGGGTGCCACGTTTCCGTTACGCACAGGATAATATGAGGAATCGGAGTGTCACGTTCCTACACCAGGATGATAAATGGATCGGGTGGCCACGTTCCGGTACCAGTATAGAATGAGGATCTGATTGCCACGTTCCGGCCCAGGATAGAAATAGAAGGATCGGGTGTCACGTCGACACCAGAGGAAGAAAGATATGAATCTTGAAGATAATGAATATACTCAATCTAAGGAAGCTTAATTCCCAAAGAGTTATGTTATGAGGCTTGAGTCCTCATGTGTGAACTCGGTTGTAGTTATGATGATTCATGTTGTTTTTAATTGCTACATTGAGTAGTGTGTGTTTACATTATTTATTGATACTACGTTCCCTATTTTTTTTGATTGGCGATGAATATCTACTCAGTACGTGTGGTTGTACTGACCGCCCCTACTTTTAGGTTTTCCTCTTTGTTATTGTGTAATGCAGCAAACGTTCTGTCCACTTCACTCCCCAGCAGATCCTAGCCAGTTTCTTCACTTCATCGGAAATATCAGGTGAGCCTAATGCGTCTAGCTTGGACTGGGTTTCTTCTTCAAGTCTTGATTGCTTGAACTCCGGCAAAGGACTAGTTAGCTTTTGGGGGGGTGGTTTTGTTTTTTGTTCGTGACATTCCTAGTTAAGTAATTTGAGATAAGTTCTTGGATGATACCTTCCATATTTTGGGATAATAATAATATATTGATTGTTTTTATTAATGAGTTTAAGTCTTTCCACATTATTTCGTTGATATATCTTGAAATTTTAAGGTTATGATGGGTTGTTCGCATCACATGAGGTAAATGTGGGTGCCAGTCGCTTCCCTGATTTTTGGTCGTGACAACTACTTCTATGGTTCCTTTCATTCTTTCGTATGAAACATTGTATAGCTCATCTGAGGACTTTTACTTTAATTGTTGCGTTATTAACATCCTCTTTTATCTTAATAGATTGTTATGAGATTATACGACATTAGGTCTATGTATGTTTATATAAATTATGGTGGCAATCACAGTAGAAGACTTACGTTATCCTTCCTATACGAAGGTCTATGTATAATATATAATATATATTTATATTATTTGTATGTAGAGGTCTATGTAAACCTCCAAGTAGAATACTGGTGAAAGTTTTAAATTTTTCCGCTAATGTTGACCTATATGTAAGAGGTAAAGTTAAGGCTAGTCCCTTAGTCCTCCAACAGGACGACGCCGGAGGTAACGTCTATGGGTTAAACCCCGATGTGACAGTATGTTTTCCTTAAAATAGCTTATTTTTAGCCCTAAAAATACCCAAAATGACATCAATTTAATTGGACTTCGGGAGGAAAATTACTTAATTGACCCTTTGTTAATTGACTCGTCAAGGCATCATGAGCCCCTTCACGAGTCGTGATGAATGACCACGGTCTGTGGTTCTTCTTGTGAAGGTTGGGCATAATCTAGGAGAGTGGGGCATGACGCTCACTAGTCGAAGGAAATCCCATGAGGGACTCCACAAATCATGGTCAAGACCATGATCTGTGGTACTTGAGGCAATAACTAGTCTTCTTGTGTTACTTGCACTCTCTGCCTAAGGCATCTTCACGAAGGGTTGCATGAGTCATGGTCCCTGCTCGTGAAGATTTAGGTATGCTTAGAGGGAATTTGTAGCTTCGTCCTTTAGGAAGACACTGCTGTCGTGCCATCTCCCGGGGGAGCCTACAGCCGGAGGGTTATCTTAACCACTGTGCGGAGAAGTGGCGTCTGTTAAGGTGGGTGAGCCTAATTTTTAGCAGATTTGGGAGGCAGGCACTTCCCAGGCAAACGCACGAGATAGAGCAATGGCGTTTTGGGTTCTTCCCATGATAAGAGGTGGGGTGGTCAAGGTCTCTAGGGAAATGTCGATGAAGTAGACGTTTTTAGGGGTCTCTATCCATGTCCCCTTTGTGAGCGCTTGAGTCATCATATAAACCCTCAGTTTTAGGTTCTAGTTTACCCCTACGGGCCTTGTTCGAGTGTTACGGGTTAACCACCTCCCCTTTGGGAACACTCGTCCTTGAATTTAGATGGAGTCACGTTACATAATCAAACACTCAATACTAGCATTTCATAAGGTATGCAACATAAAAATAATGCACAATTCAAAAGAGGAAACATCAACTCCATCTCAAAACATAATAAATGCAACACAAAGAAGTAGGAACTTAATCCAAAATCCATTATGCAGAAAACATATCATTTAACCTAATAATTGGAGAAACTACCTTAATCAACTAAAATAATCTCATCACAGCATTATGGAGACAATATGCAATATCATCACAAGCATTGCAAAACATATCCATCATATGACCTCATTAAGTAAAATATGCATTCATCATACCAAAATGCAGATCAACAGGAGGAACATATATAGCATGAAGACTCAAAATATGAATTATTTCATGAACATGCATATTATAAAAGATTCATAAAAAGCACTAATAGAACATATGACTTCCAAAACCCCAAACTCAAGAAAACTACTTACCTCAAGATTTGATAGGAGTAGAAGGAAAAACATGAGGATAATGGGACTTCTTATCGAGTTGACCTCCCATGTATCACACTCAACTGAGTCATTCCTCCATAAAACTTTTACTGAAACTACTTTCTTTTTTCTCAATCTCCTAAATTACCGGTCTAAAATCTCTGTTGCAACCTCTTCATTAGAAACACACTCATCAACTCCCAAACCCTCTATAGGAATTATGGATACCGAATCACTAATATACTTATTAAGTATAGAAACATGAAATACAAGATGAACCGGAGTCAATTCATTTGGAATGTCTAATTCATAGTCACTATCCAAACATGTTTCAAGATTTTATATGGGCCCATATAGTGATAACTAAGCTTCCCCTTCATTCCAAAATTCATCACACCCTTCATAAGTTAGTTTCTTAAGTAGTCCAAATCACTATCTGCAAATTCTTGATCAATTCTTCTTATATCGACATAAGACTATTGCTGATTTAGGGCCGTCGTCAACCTTTCTCTAATCAGTCAAACTTTTTCAATGTCCTCAAAACTAGTTTGCGACAAACTAAAGAAATTTTATCAACTTTAAACAAACAAATTGGAGATCGACACCTCCTACCATATAATGCTTCAAAAGGAGCCATGGAAATATTTGAATGCTAACTATTATTGTAAGCAAGCCGTATCAAGGGATGTGGTCATCACAATTACCCTTGAAGTTTATAGATGTCACGACCCAAGAGCACCCCCTTGTCGTGAAAAGGCGTACCAGACTTCAAATAGCCTTATACAAGCCGCATAACATTTCATTGCATCAAATATAGAAATAGTGCGGAATGAAAGCTCATTTAATTCCAAATAATAAAAATTCATTTAAAAGAAAACCTGAAATACAACGAAAGTGTAAGTTTCACGTCGCCATCTTTGACACAATCTTAAACACACTTTGGATAGAGCCCTCTACAAACGCAAAAAATACTAAATATCTATTACATGAATAAAAGAAACATAAAGTATTGTCCTCGAATCATAAGGACATAACAAGTTTTAGGGGGAAAAGCAATCCAACATTTCAAACTATCGAAGAGGAATCACTAGCTAGAACATTATAAGTTAGTACGCATAAATTTACTAAATATTATGACCATGCAAAAACATTCTTTAAAGGGAACATATTTATTAGTAACCATTCAATATGCTACTTTTTGAAATATCATTAACAATACCATAAAATAGATCATATACAGGCATTAATAACATATAAGTCATAACATCACAATTCAAAAATTTCATGTTGAGACCGTTACCTTTACCTTGGACTGTCACCTTATGTTAAGCCATGTGAAATGTATGGAAAGTTTCACGATTGGGGAGCACACCCTACAAGTAACGGGTGTCGTTGACATCTCGGAGTTCTTACACAAGCCTCTCAGAATTCATTCGCATTGTCATAAAATTTAGTGGAAAGATTAAAAAAATTTCATAGAATAACAAAATGATAAAACATCACTACATTTATAATATCATGAGTACATAGTTTATACACTAAGTCCTTTCTTACAATCTTAGATCTGACATCAATAGAATAGATTAGGGCATGACCCTTAACAACTTAAAAGAAAAATCTAGAATATCACATAAACTAAATAACATCTTTACATTAAGATACCTTAATCATAAGGAGCCTTTTGAAAATGGGAATAACTATCTAAGCTCTTTATTTAGGAAAGGTTCTCTAGCCATCACCACCTACAGTTTGTGTAAAAAGATGAAGAAGAATCGTATAAGTACAAAAACGTGCTAAGTATGATAACCTTGCCAACATATACATTTAAAGAAGACAATTTAGTTAAAAACCATGCATCAGTTCTTTCTTAAAATCTTATGAACATTTCCTACAATAAGAACAATATAGTTCACTATCATTATACTAGAACATATATACTATTCATAACATCAAGAAAAGACATTTATCACATTTAAGACACATTTTTTATTTTGATAATATTAACTTTCTATTACCTTAACTGATTACCTAAGAAACCCTTAAGTAACACCTAGTGCATTGCATGAATTGTGTCCCATTCCACTATCCACACTCAAGTATCACGTTGAGGTCACAAAACTAACCATTCTTTAAACCTACATCTACTCAAGCATATACATTCATAAAGACATAGCATATCATGAAACACATTCTTCACGTAGAACCATCATGTAAGACAATCCTAAGTAACAGTAGTGCAATGTAAAAGTAGCATCCCATAATACTACTCCTACCAAGTGTTCCTATGAAGTCACCCTAGACTTAGGCACATCACATTCAACAAGTTACATCACATGCATTAAAACTTAGACAACAAACAAACATACTTCATAGACCTCATATTAGGAATTCTTCTTTCGTTACATCATGCTAATGCCCCATTTAGTATTTATGGACATGTCATGACGACATGCAAGACCATACAATAAAAGTCACCACAATGACACCATAATCAACATTACACATTTAGGGTTCATTTCATCATAAGACCTTACTCATAACAAAAATCTAATTCCACTAGTAGACATTTACCATGTATTTAGGAGGAACATCCTTCCACTAATCATGACATGATATTTACTTTTAATTTTACCAAAAGGATCAATATACATTAATCTTTAAATCACACATAGACATGTTCCACATTGTAACTCATGAGGCAAATAAGTAACTAATACTAAATGTAAATAGATCATGAGTAATGTTGATCAAATATTTTTTTATCATTTAAGCATAATACCATCAAGTATATACATCTCATTACCATGTTTAGTTATGCTCAAGGAGGAATTTCCTTCTTCTCAACATACTCACATGTCATTATAAAGATCATATACAAGAATTTCACAAAGGTCATCTCATTTTAAGGCAATTTAACCCTCTTTTTACTAAAGCATGATGATACTACCCTCCTCATAAAGTAAAAAATGGTAGATCACACAAAACACATCACAATATAAGGAAGTTATTTCACTAAATTTCAATTTCTAGCATACCACTAGGTTTAATGAACATGCCTAATTTAGGAAAGTTATTACAATTCATAGGCACACTTTAATGAAATTGGCTAGACATACCATCGCTTCTCAAGAGTGAGACTATATTATCACTTCCAAAATCATGAAATCGCATACTCATGGAGGAGACTCACGTTTTCTTACTTAAAGAAGACTTAAAACCTCATTGTGGGGAAAAGATACCATCACATAAAAAGGGTTATCAAGCATGTTCATTAAGCCATCTCATGATGTAAAATGCACATGAGAAACATGTTATGCAATAAGAATCTTTCAAATCATGCATAACATAGTGTCATCTAAGGCATGCATGACATATGGAGAACATGAAATTTATGCTCATATGAAAGACTCCATTACATGGACATAGTACTAAGAACTCTTTGTTTCAAGCTTTAGTAAGAAATAAGAAAAAAATAGGGATATCAACAATCTTACTACTCAAATTGAAATTCTGCACTTCAGTTAACCCCATTTAAGAGCAACTTATCTCAATCAAGAAGACTTCAAATTACCATCCTTTCTATCAAGAACCATCATTCTTCGCCCTTTGGGATTAAGTTAAGAAAAACACTTTTAAGCATTACCTCATTCAACCTCAAGCTGAACATTTTTTTACTAACTCATCCTCCCACTCATTAGGTGAGAATTTGAAAGAGTCAAAAATGAGATTCAAGCCCTCTACTTTAATATCGATCACCTCAAAGTGATTTGCAACATAGAGAAATTCAAGGAAGCTCAAGGTAGGAACATTAAGGACATTTAAAACCTTACAATCTAGGCACACAATCCCCCACTTGGGGTAAGCCTAATAAAATTTTCATTACATCATGCCCTTACTAACCAAGGTCAAGGCAATTCAAGACTAAACATCCAAGCTACTACACCATTGAGGATTTCACGTCTACTCTCACAAAAAAAATTAGTCACTCAACATCATTAGTTACCACTCAAGGACAACTATTTCTCTCGGTCAAACATCTAAATAGAACTCATAAAAATTAATTTAGGTCATACTACCCAACAACATGTGGCCTTAACTACTCCATGAATATCAAGGGTACCTCCATATTTCATCACATCCTACCATTAAGTCATAACAAGGTAACAAGTTTCATATTTAATCGTACAAGGTTTATAACCTTAGGTAGTTTGTCTATGACTTTTAGAGAAACTCCCTCAAACAGTGAACTATTGAAATCCCGGTTTCTAAAACAAAACCCAATGACATGTTAAGGATTTCTTAATACACTACCACATTTTGAAGAGATTTAATGGTAACCATCATTTCTATTTTCTTCTTCTTCTTCCTTAGGTGAAAATAGGATTTTACAAAAGAGGCCTTTTTCTTTTTTCATCCCAATAACTAGAGACATATGCTTCTACAACCCATTCAATTCAAACCCATATAATCACCTTTGGTGGAATTTCCAACCAACCATACCTATGTAGCATCTAATAACTCTTTTCAAATGACCATACTGAAGAACCAATCTTAAAAGACAACTAACAACTTTTAAAGTAGCTCAACATAAATTTGGTTCCTCTCCCCATGAAATAAGGGGTAGTTGAATCCCTCCTTGTCAACCATAAAGTAAGACACAATCCCAACATATGGAATAAATCCCTTATTACCCTTTTCCCTAACTTTTAGGATAGGTTGATAAGGGAATAATCAAATAGTCATATGGATTCTCCCATTAACTAGCATACTTCACTACAACCTTACAAGTTCACCACATTATCTGCCCTTCATTAGAGTCAGCGTATAGCGAATCCTATAATCCCACAAGCTAAATATTACCACTTTTCTCGAAAACCTTTCAAGCCAATACCATAATATTATACAATCATTGCAACACATCTAAAGAACTCAGTAACCAAAAACATTTTATATTAATCTGAAAACCTTTAAGTAATAGACTAACATTTACAAACATAACCTTTCAATATAACATCTCAAGCCTCGCAGGTCACGTATAGCCATAAATGGCATCACATCAAAATAATTTAAATTCATCTTCATATATACTAATATAGTCATAATAACCATAATAGGAATCAAATACCTCTTCTTCCCTAAGGCTTGAGACATCACCCTTCCAGAAAATTACATCTAGAAGACTACTGAACAAGACAAAATAAGAGATAGATCATATAAACATAATCTCTATAGCACGACAGAAGAGTAATGAAGAAAGTGAAACTTCTATTGTCTTAGAATCTCTTGCTCATAGATGTGTCGCGACTCACAATGCTCGACAATAATCTACTAGACGTGGCATTCTGTGATTTTGGACCCTAAACCCTTTATTCATAACCACATGCTCGGATACAAAGATTGTAAGGACTAGTGAATACCCCCTAGAAGTAACCGACATTGTTGACCTCTCAGATGTCTTAAAAAAGCCCCTTAGCATTAATTTATTACTTTGTCATAAAACTTAGTAAAAAGTTGAAAATTTTCATACCATAACATAATGCTAGAACATCACTTCATTTACAATATCATAAGTAAATTAGTTTAGACACAAAGTGTTTTCTTGTCATCTTAGAATTGACATCAATAGAATAAATTAGGGACATAACATCTTAACACATCAAGATTACTCTACCCTAATTATACAACTTAAAACTAACTTTTTGATAATGAATATCTTGAATAATAAGGACCTTTTGAACTGGGAAAGCTATCCAACTCTTCAACTTTAGGAGATAATTTACCCATCACCATCTCCAACTTTGTGTAAAACGATAGAAGAATGGTTATCCACAAGTGACAAGACATTCCCTATGTATATAACCATGCAAAACTACATTAAAGATAGTATTTGTTATAACAATGCATCATCCCTTGTAGTAAAACCTCATGTACATTTGATACAATAAGCATAATATAGTTCATATACATTATATAGACATGGATACTATTTATAACATCATATAAATCCATTTATTACATTTATGACACATTCATTACCTTCATAATGTTAATCTTTTTTTTTTACCTTAACTCATTACCTAAGCAACCCTTAATAAACACCTAGTTCAATGCATTAATACTATCCCATTCAACCATCTACATTGAAGTATCACCTTAAGGTCACCAAATTTAACATTTGTCCAACTTTCATCAAGTTAAGCATATACATTCATAAAGACATAGAATATCATGTAACACATTCTTCACATAGAACCATAAGCTAAGACAACCCCAAGTCACACTAGTGCAATGTACGAATAGCATCCGATAATACTACTCCTACCAAATGTTCCTATGAACTTAACCTAGACTTAGGCACACAACATTCAATAAGTCACATCACATGCATTAAACCGTAGGCATAAAAACAACATATTTCATAGACCTCATATAAGGACTCCTTCTTTCAATACATCGTGTTTAGGAAACCTTTAGTCTTTCTACACATCTCAAACAACATCCAAGACCATACCATAAAGTGACCAGAATGACACAATTGTAAACATTACACATTTAGGTTTCATTTTATCATAAGACTTTACTCTTAACCCCAATCTAAGTCTACTTATGCAATGTATATGTGAAGCCCCATAACCTCATGCATACTAGCTAAACCAATCAAGTAGATCATATAATTTTTCTTTACTTCATATATGTCCATAACAAGTATATAGAACAACATGCATACTAAGTGAGACCTTCATCATCTAGACACAATAAGACCAACTTCATTCATATCATTATGAATAGTAGGTTAATATCATAATGTCATGCTTAAGAGACATATACATATAAATATATAACTATCCTTATAATTCCTTTCAATAGATAATTGTCCAATGTTTACTAAAGTAAAATTCTCTCACCTACACTATGAAATATTCCTTAGGTAGTCCTTTTAAGGTTTCTTCATCTTACTTCCATTGTTCATTTTACTTTCGGTAAACAATGACATAACAGACATTAGACCATGTGAGGTAAACATGGAAGCTGATGTAATCCCCCACCATTTAAAGAGGGAATCTTTACTTGGCAGTAAGACATTCATTTCCATATATAAATCTAAGATTTTCGAATCCAACTTGCTAAATTCCAATGGGGCCCATAGGTTAATGAACCAGATGCTTTTAATAGCAACCCTCTTTTAAGCTAAGTAGATTGTCGTTTCATCAACCTCATTAAACATTGGGTGAACAAACTTTTACTTTGGGACAACCTCTTCCTTTGGGAAGGGACCCTCCCTTCTGGTTTTCCAAGTTTCACTGCTGCTAACTAACTTTCCCTTTGCGAAAAGCCTTAAGTCTTTTTTCGAAATCATTGATAAATAATAATTAAAGAGATTAAACCCTTATATAGATATACATATTTCATAGGTTAATGATAAGAATGTCCTTTCATCAAAGCCTACATCATTTGAGAATATCCTTTCACAAATGATAACATAGTCTAGCATAGATCACAATTAATGAATCCATCCAAGAATTTTACTAGATAATCGTAAACATGGTTCATTCATACATTCTTATGTGTGTTGTATACATATATGAGAAATTGTTTCATATAAACACATTAAGACAACACATGTTCACACGTCATCATTCATATTCTCTTCATGCACAATAACATATAAAGGTGCATATGAGAATCATTCTTTCAATAGACACCATAACATATTGTTAACATATTTATACATGGATTGTATGTGATATTGGTCATCATCATTACGTAATTGAAATAACATAGTTGCTTAGGAAACCACTATTCATAGGATGTTCTAGATATATATCATATCCCTTAAGTCATGAAAAACTCAAACATAGAACATTTAGGAACTACAAATGACACACTAACAATAAAATATAGGAGAGAAGAAAAAATTTAAAATTTGAATAAAAGACTCCAAACATTCATAAGATCACACATTCACAAAGGGTTACATAGGTTGGGGTCATTCTATGATGGTATTCATCACATCTAAGCATCTAGACCACACATTACAGTGACATCATTATTCACTTACTCTTAACTTTATCAATACAGCTATATCATGATATTTAAGTTGAATAATACACATATAAACTTCATAGTAATGATTACAATCATATTGAATCACTTTACATCTATTTCCCTTATGGCCATGATCAGAACATGTGTACATGAAGGAAATGTACACTGTCAACTAAGTGGACGCATACCATACAACATCAACTCATCTAAAGGAATAGGAATTAGATCAAATTAAACCATACTTCCAAGCCATGATCATAATAGACCAATACTCATAAATTATATCAATTTATATATATATATATATAGATATATACACTAAATAAAACATTAAAACTTAATGACAATTGAATTAACATCTACTCAACTCTGAGACCCCCTTATAGAATAAATTTAGAGATTAAGGAGATCATTGTTCAGCAAGTAGTTCCATCGAATCAATTTAATACCATTAATTAAGCATAGATTGATCATTAGAAGAACTTTGAAAACCATTTTACAATGAACCCATGTTTAGATTGAAACTTAGAAATTTTTTAACATGATCACATTGGCAGTCCTTTGATGAACTCCTTAGATGGAAGGTTAATTAAAGATCAAGGGTTATCATAACTTAATAGGAGAAAAGATAGGAAATTTGGAGAATAAATACTGGAATCATCCCCCTAGCTGTTCTTGAGCTTTGGTCTCTACTAAAGAGGTGTTGAGGATATCATATTTGGGAGGAGGTTTAATATTTGAAGATGAATTCTAATTTTGGGTTTTTAATGATAATCGACTAACTTAAAATACACTAAATAACCTAAAATAACCGACCATCCTATCTAAGTTAGTTTTGCAGGTGCCATTTGACGATAGCAAAAGAAGGGTCATCGCCTAGTAAATTGACCGTCCTGTTTCTCTACCATTTGTAAATGAGGGTCCCTAAATTGAAACGAAGTTACAGAGACAAAGGGTTGAACCAGGCCCCCATTTGACGGGGCGATTAGTTTACTCGGCGTCGATCATGGGTGTAGTATGACACTGCCATGGCAGCTTTTTGCCAGCCTTTTTGTCATACTCAAGGACCCTTAGAGTGATCCTTGGGGAGTCTTAACAAGTTATTTAAATCAAAAAAAGACCATATACATCTACTGTACATCAACTTATTTAGAACAACACAACACTCCACACAAGCAAACATTCAAAGGCACCTAGACAAAAACACTAGTTTTGTGTCTTGCTTCATACTTCGGTTTGATGTTTGTTGACCTCCTATCAAACTAACAGTTAAAAGTTGTGTCACACCTTATATACATGTCATAAACTCTTGAGGAACATCTGAGCCTCTACATTATCGTAGTTCATTTTTAGGATCCTAACAAATAGCATCCTATACCACAATATAAACTAAAACAATACATTATTTAACCTAACGTTAACTTACCATTAAATTCTTAAAACAAGACAACGGAAAATAACTCATAATCTAGACCACTTAAAAAATGCATATTACATTAAGCATTTATGAGTCAACATTATGCCATTACTTCATCAAGGTCACATTCATATCATAGCCATTACGATTAAGAGGTTCTCATTATAAACCATACTTGTGCTATGCATTTATAGCATTTCATACTACTACCTACTCTATGGAGAACCTATCAAGAAATAATAATGACATCACACATAATGGGAATAATTATTTAACTGACATTGACCATTATTTAACTAACATACACCATGAGCGTTTGTCATTGAATCTTGCGTACAATATCTTCACACCATAAAGAGGAGGTCTACTTGCATATGGAATAACCATTAAATATAGTTTACGTTGATGCACTATCTACACCTATGCGAGAACATAGTTTATGGGATAAGGTAGACGATCATTGAAATTCATGCCTAATTTTGGGGGAGTTTCGATCTAACTAAATCCACCCGATGCTTAGCCTTCATTTCCATAGTACAATTAATTACTTTGAATTTACAATAAATGAGACAAGACATTGGCCTATGAACTCCAATTACATTTGTTCACACGTTAAAGGGTAATTTAATCCAACCGATTCAAGGTCTATTTAGAAAAGTTCATTAATTCCTTGAAAGAGTGAAATAGGCCTATAGGTTAAAGGATCGTCATTAACCTTCAAGGAATAGTGTCATAAGCCTACTGATTCCAATGTTCATCACCATCATTAATGGAATCGTACCGTAAGCCTACCGATACAAATATTCATTATAAGCGTTTGTGGAAGGATGCCACTATCCTACCGATCAAAGGATTCAACAATTAACAATATAGTCCTTCATAAAACAAAAGGATGCATAATTCATACCAATTTGATTTATACAATATATCAAAAAATCCATCATAT
Source organism: Solanum habrochaites (assembly GCA_027704765.1). Lineage (NCBI taxonomy): Eukaryota > Viridiplantae > Streptophyta > Magnoliopsida > Solanales > Solanaceae > Solanum > Solanum habrochaites. Next base: position 32,431,171 of record JAKWJA010002499.1, on the reverse strand, counting down.
TTTATCCTCAACATACATAAGTGTCAAACTGAGAAAGCGCCTTTCAATAATAACACATTTACATTCAATACATGATCACATTAGCTTCATTGAATTCTCATTCATACAATATCATAATAAAAGATCAATTTCTCACACTATGCCTTCAATGCTATGGTGATAATGTACACAAATAGTAAACACATCCTCTTTCAGATGGATAAACATTACTTTATTGATTATCATAGGATTTTTTCGCGATCTTACTTTAATTCATAAATCTTAAATACCAATTCACCAACAGTTCACTATAAATAAGCCTAGGCAATGACATACCACAATAATCTAAAACAATTTAAACAATTTTTATTTCTCAAACATTCATTATCAAACAACCCACTTCAGAAAGGGATATATTAGGAATAGAGAGAAATCATGGGTTCATGGAGTATTTTCATCTTAAATCATCTTTTTGATAACAAAATAAACATAATATGAGGCCATATTTGCTTTAAAACCATTTTGGTGGCAAGACCATGAGATTGAGTTAAAACCATACTTTTTATGAACATTAAATCATTTGAAAAAGTTACTTTAAAAATTACCCTCTAGGGTGAAATGTTACACATGTCAGACAAGATATACACCCAGACGAGAACAACTTCGTTTATCTCTCAAAGTTTTGCAGATCCATGCCTACATCATCATTCTTACTTCATCTATTTTAATTTAGCGGAAAATTTGGTTGTTTTCTTATTCATAGATAAAAATTTTGAACGTAACCTCACTGGCTTCACAAATAATCCCTCTAATATAGAATGATCAAATTTAAAGAAACTTCATAGTTGCAATTAAAAGTATTTTTGCCAAAACGATACAATACAAAGTCTGAAATGAAATGTGAAATATAACACTAGTGGAACATACTCCACTATCTAAAACCTACATGTAAGCTAGATAATAACATTAGACAGCCTCAAAATCATGCGGGCCTACCAAGTCCAGATTAAAGCTCCTCGTCCGAATAGCTGCAGCGTCAACCTATAAGCTCTAGCATCCACCTGTGCCTGCACCTTAAAAATATAGAGTTTTATGGAATTAGTACACACTTGTAATATGTATGGGTATATTCAAGCACACACCAAGGACATGCATTATAAATGATAGATATTTCCTTACAACATGATTGTGGAAAGTCAAGTTAGTGTAATTGCCAAATTGAGATTAGGAAAATTAGTGATCTTTCACAAATTTGTATTAGGAAAGTCAGTGAGCTTTCCAAGTTTGGATTATGAAAATCATTCTATGAGAGTAACATGCATCATCATACTTTTCATATTGCACACATCACATAACATCTTACACATAGCACATATCATGTAGGCATATATCCCATTACACTCATTTATAACCCTTATTCATAATCCATGATCCCTTGGACATCATGTAATTGACATTAAGACTTTAAAAAATGAGGGCTCAACTTGGAACCGCAACAAGGAGGTCTTCATTACAAAACCAGAGTTTTGATTCATTTCTTCATATGTATCTCTTGTCATTCATTTCCGTTCATAGGCTAGTGTGAACACCAACTATACCTAGGATGTAGCTTAAGACTTTCATTGGTTGGTTTTGCAATGATCAAGGATAACCTAGTGTCAATAATTGAGTCTAGATCACCTCTTAATTATCCAGTCCTAACACCTTTGGTATCGTTCATTTTGTTATGTGCATCATTTGAGGATGGCCTCATTTATCAATTGGGAACTATAACTTTAGCCGACATAGATCATGTGAGAATAATGAAATCCATTGTCTCCCCACACCGGGGGGGAAAAGAGGTGGTATCCCCTGCCCCAACATGACCCAAAACATGCAGCATACATGGAATTTAACCCGCCAGATCCCTATATGGTGTATAGTTCGAATACTAGAGATATAAGGAACACATACCCCGGCATGCCGGAAAGTCTCATCGATGAGAGTAACTTGAACCTGGGCCCTTTCCCGAAGAAGGCAATCACCGTTCTTTAGCTAGTCACAGTGCTTCAGTATAGTGTTCCATAGTTCAACTCATACGTCAGGGAAGCTCACTTTTAGTTTAGGAAATCATAGCTCAAAAGATGGTTTCCATCTCATCATTAGTAATTAATTGTGTTAATCTCAATACTTTCATTAGAGTGTTCATAGAGACTGTCTCTTCATTAACCTTACACTCTCATGAGGTGAGTACTTATAAAACATTTACTCAGGCTCATGTGAGATTTTCTCTCATCTTTATTATATTAGCCTCTATCCTGTTCGCATCACTTATTAACATTAGCACCTTTTCTCTTCTAATATTCACCCTTTTTATGTGAATGTTCTTTCATCTTTGCGAATGCAATGGCCTTAGTGGTGTTTCACACTCTTCACTTAATCCCCCCGCTAGGGTTTTCATCACTTTGTTGTTCATTCATTGTTCATATTCCTTCGTATGACAAAGCCCTTGGCTATTTAGTTATTTACACTCATAATAACTCCTTCTAAGGTTCAATCATTCATTATATACATCTTATGTTCCCTTAATTTTTTAATCATAGCCAGACTTATGGTCTATACATCAAGCCATGAGCTTCATTCATAGTTTTGTTTTAGTGACTGATATCTTCATAAATTATTTAGTACAGAATTTGTAATCTTGTTATGTATGCAAAAATCTTGGATTTCGATCTAAAGTAGATGGCATTATTCTTGAAAACATTTAGTTCACGTAGGTTTTATGTATAAATACTAAAAATTTGGATAAGGAAACCCAAGTTTCTAACCAATTGACAATAGTGATATTTTTTCCTTGGACCTGATTTTAGTCTTCATGAAAAAAAATAATTTATAAAAAAGAACCCTAGATGCGAGCCTTAACATCACATTCTATCTTGGTTTTCTCCTTGGATTTTCCGTTATTTGGCCAAAGGGTTGTGGATCGAACCCCCTAACCCCTTTTTATTCATTTGTTTTTGAATTTATATGGTCAACTTCTCCTATACCAAAAGGTTGTGTGATCACACCCCCACAGCCTCTGTATTTTATCATTATTTCGCTGAAGTGTAGGTGTGGTACGAATCCCCACAACCTCCTTATTTTATTTTTAATTTCGCCAAGAATTTGAGTTTTGTGGGTTCGAACCCCCACAACCTCCTTGTTTTTTTTAGTTAAAATTTTCTTACCTAGGCGTTTGGCAGTGATGTTGTGGGATCGAGCCCCCACAACCTCACTTTATTTTGTAATTTATTTGGCCCCTTTTGCTTTCAAGCATTGAAGTCGTGGGTTCAATTCCCACTCCTCCCATTTTATTTATTAAAAATTTTTCATACACCTTACTATCCTATACACCCCATATCGAATCCCCCAGCCCCATTTCTTTATTTCTTGTGAGATTAAGGTTCCACACGGGTGAGGTCACAGGTTCGAATCTTGGTGGCCTCACCCCTTTAAATTAATTTAATTTTCCAGATTTCCCTTCAATATTTTAGCCTAAATTAATCATATATTTATGGTTGTACACGTAATCATTATCTTAACTTATTTTCAGCAATATTTTCACTTGAAAACTTGGTAAGATTCATGGATCGTTTAACAATTTTGGTGTGTATTTTTTTTTGATTCTTTAAGATAAATTAATGGCGGCTCAAACACATCACTCCACTTAATTTTATGAACATCACAATTACATAGGTTTATGTAACGTAAAATGTAAACCAAACAATATTAAACAACTTGAAGACTTAACTTGGACCCATTCCCAGTGAAATTTTTTTTCACATACACCGTCACAAACTTTCGAGTACACAGTTGCATTTTATACAATTACAAGTACACAACATAATAATAGTCATCAAAAAAATATGACATACACCTACATCTACCAGCAATCATACCGAACCTACGATTCATTGGGAGCTAGTGACATGGGCATGCAAAAGAAGAAACAATCCAATTTTTAATGACTTATACGAACATTATGGGGTCTCTTGCGAAACGGAGCACGAGAGAATAAAACCCACAACTTATTTTGACGTTAAAACCTTGAATTTTCTTCCCAAAAACTCCACCCAAGAACGAGTCTAAGCCTCCTCAATATTGACTCCATTCTATTGAAAACCTCGCTTAGCCTAATGTGTGATTAACGTTCTTTTTGTTGTGATTTCTTTTGAGTTATTCAATTGGGAAGAACTTGGTTTATTTTTATATTTTTGTATCTTATTTTGGAGGAGAAATATCGTGTTAAAGAATCATAGAGATTGAGCGTGAGTGTTGAGAGTTAAACGTGAGAGAGTGGGAGTTATATTATGCTTCAGAGTCTTGTTTAGGACCTTAGTCAAATAAGTTTTATTTAATGTATTAACATCTGATTTTTATTTATTTAGCAAATCGATCATGAATATAACATTGATTAATTATATTAATTAAGAACTTAATAAAATTACATTAATTCATTGCTTCCACCTAGTTCGTATCCGGGAAAGTCAAGACTTCACTTCAAAAGCTCAATTTCGACTATCTCTCCTCAAATTGCACCTAAAACTTATTAATTTAATTATTAATTATATATTTAGGATAATTATCATATCACCCTTTGCCTTTAAAAAGACCATTTTACCACTAGATCCTCCAAACCTAAGATTTTCTCTTTTTAAGTTTGGTAAAGTCTCCTATGAGTAAATCTTCCTATTCAAGAGCCCTACATAGTTGCACCCAACCTTTCCTTGCTCAAATAACTCCGCAAGTTAGTTGACTTGGATTTATAAAGGGTTCCGAAGTCTGGCTTCTATCGCGCATCATCGTGTTAAAACCCTTTTCTATCATAGCATTCTTGACACATTAAGTATCCTCATCTATATCCATTTTTTAGGGTTGGTTACAAATAAAAAATAACCCTAGATTAAGGATCACCGTATATTAAATTATAGAATCCCACCCAAATTGACAAGAAAAAACTTAAATTTCCCAAGCCCAGCTTGAACTTAAAACCTTGGTCTACAATGGCGTTTTCTAAGAAAATTGTTTTTGAGCGATAGTGTTTTGGATTTAGGAAAATATAAATACTGAAATCTAAATAGGATTTTTTTTATGAGTTTATCTCTGTACAAAATACATAAATCCACAACTACCAATAGTCCTCCCAACCCAAAACAAAATAATTAGTGAATTTTACAAATTTAACAAACCTAGACTTTGCCAACCCACAAAACTTTGTTTTGTCCAATGAATTTGACCCCATCCTGTACCATGATGGGGTCTGAACATGCTATTTAAGTTTGGTTCATGATTGAAGGTTTTTGGGATCCTTGACCTACGGTGGCCATCCACGAAGTGTCACGAGACCCAAATTCGGAATCGCGACTGGCACCCACAACTTATGCCTTCTATGTGATCGAACCACCAATCTAACCTTAACTTTCAATGTAATATCAAACAAATGTAATGCGGAGACTTAAACTCATTAATAAAACCAATTTAATAACTTCTAAAGTCAACAATCTATTATTATCCCAAAATCTTGAAGTCATGACCACCATAACATCTATGATCAAATTACTACTAAGAGTATCTAGAGAAACTAAAATAAACAAAAGCTCGTCCATTCCGGAACTTCAAAGGAATCAGACCTGAGGAAGAATCCAGTCAAGCAGAAGCGTAGCTCACACCTGAAATCCGGGTATGAAAGACTGGCTAGAGTGTGCGGTTGAGTTGAAGAACGACGGTACTATTGGGATGCAACTCCACAATAACAAAGAATAAAACATAAAGTAGGGGGTCAGTACGAACACAAGTAACTGAGTAGGTATCATCGGCCAACTCAAAATCGCAACAGTATTATCAGTAACATCATAAATGCAACTATACCTTTAGCTGCAGCCTTTACAATTACCATATCCTTGGTACAACAACACCAAGCACATCATGAGAATCACCCTCCCTGATCATACTCATTTGGGAATTAGTGTTCATTAGATGGAGTATAGTAACCATCTTTCAAGAGTCATTATATTATTTACTTCTCGTGTTGGTACGTGAACACTCTCCTCTCCGCTCTCATATTCTATCCTTTACCGGACCGTGGCACCCGATCCATAGACTATCCTGGTGTCCTAACGTGACACTTTGATCCTCATATTCTATCCTGTAACGGAACGTGGCAGCCCCGGATCCATAACTATCCTAGTGTCGAACGTGACACTCCGATCCTCATATTTTTACCAGTACCAAACGTGGCACACGATCCATATACTATCCTGGTGTCGGAACGGACACGCCGAGCCTCAGATTCCTATCCTGGTACCTGGAACGTGGCACCCACTCCATATACTATTTTCCCCTGGTGTCGAATGTGACCCTCCATCCTCATAGTCTATATCCTGGTACCCGGAACGTGCACCCGATCCCCTAATCTCCACTACTTTCGTTACTTAAGCCTTCCTTAGACCAACATTATCATTAACAAAGTAATTAGGGTTTCCCTCAAGATTTACATTCAATAGCTTTCATCATGCTTTATTTATCACAATCATATATATATATATATAATCAATCATGCATACACATTAAGCATATAGAAACTTATAAATACTACCCATACCCAATATCATTCGCTATTACGAGTTTCTTACAGAATAGTGGAAAACCAGAACCTACCTCCACCGAAGATTGTGATCAAGCAAGCAAATTTCCTCAATTCTTGTTGCCTTCGTTCGCTCTCTCTCTTGCTACGATTTCCTCTCTTGTTCTTTCTGTTTTTCTTATTCAAACCCTCTTTTCTTTTACCCTAATAACCATCTAATTTAAGGTATAAAAGATGGCACTAATAACCCACGAATTTACTTAAGTTCCTCAGTTTAACCCCCATGTAATTAGACTTATTAACATTAACCCCCACTTTAAATAATAGTGCAGGACATAGTCCAAACGCCCCTTAAATAAATTAACAGTAATCAGACCAGCCTTGATTGCGCAACCGTGACGGCCCTTCGTGCCTGTGCCTGCTACGGTTCTCGTCCTGCAGGTCATCAACCAAGGTTTAGATACAATTTCCAACCAGGGTTGTGCGGCCCTCAATCCTGTGACTGCCCTTCAGCGTAACGTCCGTCCTGCCATATCCGTCACAAAGTTCGAGAGTCATTTTCAATACCCAATTCGAATTTCTAAGTGTTTTGAAATGAGACCCCTCCCTCGACGGTCATCGTGCCCATGACGGTCGTCCTTGGGGTCTGTTGTTCTCAGCCCGTTTTCTCCAGAAATAAAATCTGCGTGCTCAAAACACTAAACAGTGTTTTACAATAGATCCCACAATTTACCCATCGTTCGTCCTCGAACTATCACAAGAAGAACAACAAGGGCGAGAAGGAGTACCCCTGATTCTTTAAATCAATGTGGGTATCTTTCTTTTGCATATCTGCCTTCCTTCTCCCAAGTGGCTTCTTCACCGGTCGATTCTTCCATTGCACCTTGATGCTGCGTCTCCCTGTCTCAACTTGCGATTCTCTATCTAAAATAGCAACAGGCTCCTCCCATAAGAAACAATCTCATCAAGCCAACCTGAAATCCCAACGGATAATGTAGTTTCCATCCCCATGGTATCTTTTCACCACATCGACACAAGTGGAATACCGGATGTACTCCGGAGAGTGCTGGAGGCAAGGCTAATTCATAATCCACCTCCCCTACTTTCTTCATACTTCAATGGACCAATATACCTTGGACTAACTTTCCTCTTTTCCAAATCACAATCACGCCCTTCTGGGTGAACCTTCAGCAAAACCTGTTCACCTTCATGAACTCCAAATCCTAACCTTTCGATCTGCATACTCCTTTTGCCTACTTTGAGCCGCTAAAGCTTTTCTTAATTGCCTTTCACTTTTTCTAACGAGTCCTCAAAAGGTCATGACCCCCAAGTTCTAACCTCGAAAGCATCAAACCACCAATGGTGACCTACATCTCCGACCATACAGCTTCAAATGGGCCATTTCAATACTTGAGTTAATAGCTATTATTGTATGAAAATCTTCTAAGGGTAATTAAACTATCCCAATGTCCACCAAATTCTATCACGCATGCACGAAGCATATCCCCCCACACTGAATCGTTCGCTCAGACTGACCCGTTGGTCTGGTGGTGGAAATGCATAACTAAGGTCCACCTAGTACCTAATTCACATCCTCAGCAGGCAATGTTCTCTTCAAAACTTAGAAGTAAACTGCGTACCTCTATCTGATATGATGGACAGTGGAACCCCATGCAATCGACCAACTTCGGAGATGTAAAGTTTTGGCTAATTTCTGCATTATCAGTCACCTTGACCTGGAATGAAGAGCAGACTAGTTTAATCTGCCCACATCACCCAAATGGAGTCGAACTTTGCCCAAGTGTCTTTTGGGAAGACCAACTACGAATCCATTGCATTCTCTCCCATGTCCATTCCGGACTGGGCATTCTCTGAAGTGTTTTCCTCCTCCGTCGCCTTTGGTGTTCATACTTTACTTGTTGAACAGTTTGGACATTTGGCAACAAACTCACAACGTATCGTGCTTCATTCTCTCCAAACCAAAGTGTTTTCCTTAGGGCAACGGTACATCTTGGTTGCACCCGGATGTATCCGAATACCTTGACTATGACCCTGTCGAGAATATTGTTTATCAATCACAATCAACGCTGGTACACATACCTTCCTTAATTAATCCTCAAAAACCTTCCTCATCGATTTCGCTTCTTTAGCCTCTCCTTGCAAACACGTTATCTCGGATCCTCCGATCAATTTTCATTCATCATTAAACGCTTTCCTTAATCTTGTCAAGGAAGGAAGACCTTGCCTTCCACACAATCTAAAAATCCTACCTTCTCATTTCTTCTAATCTCATAGGTCTTAGCCCGAATCTGAACTCTCTCCAATGGGCGCTAGAAGCTTGCAAGTGAGCTAGACTTCCCCATGCTTCCCTCCGCCTTTTCTACTTAAAGAGTAAAGCAATCCGCTACACATTCGCACTCCCCCGATTGATACAAATAGTGAGTCGTAGTCCTTCAGTAGTCTCCATCCATCTCCTCTGTCCTCAAGTTCAAATCTCTCTAGTAAAGACATACTATAGGGGCTACGATTATCCGTATAGACCTCACACTTAAACAACCCATATAAATATGTTCTCCATTGCTTTAATGCAAACACTACGCGGCCCAATTCCAAATCATATTTGGATAGTTACGTTCCATTCACTTTTATTGTCTTGAAGCATAAGCAATCACATTCTTCTCTTGTGCATTAGCACTGCCCCCAAACAATAGGATGCATCACAATAAATATGAAATTCTACCCTTCCCACTCGCCAAGGTTGAAGAATGTGCAGTCGTCAACAGAGTCTTGAGATCTGAAAGCTTTTCCGCATACTCATCCGACCATACAATGGAACATTCTGCTTAGTCAAGTTTTGTCAATTGGGAAGCAATAGAGAGAATCTCTTGCCCAAATCGGCGGTAGTAGCTAGCTTAACCCAACCCAGCTCCTTATTTCTGACACAATTAGTGGGTCTTACCAATTCTTCACTACTTCGATCTTAGAAGGATCCACGCATCACTCCCTCCTTAGAAACCACGTGCCCCAAGAAGGACAACTGCATCTAGCCAAAACTCACACTTAGAGAACTTGGCATAAACCTTTTCGCCCTCAACATTTCAACACAAGTCTCAATGCTCACTCGTGTTTCTTCTTACTCTTGTAGTATATCAGTATATCATAAATAAATCATCACAAAGAGGTCAGATATGGCTTAAAAACCCCCTTTCATCAACTCATGAACGCAGCAGGGCATTCGTAGACCAAGACATCACTTACAAATTCGTAATGGCCCATACCTGTTCTAAAAGCATCCTTTGTCACAATCCGGTGCCCGTATTTTCAATTGATGATAACCGGATCTCAAGTCAATCTTAGATAACCAGCAACCAACCTTGTAACTGATCGAAAAGTCCATCAATGCGAGGAAGAGGATACTTGTCTTATGGTCACCTTGTTCAACTGTCGGTAGTCTATCCACATCCGAAAACTCCCATCCGTCTTCTTCACAACAAAACCAAGCACCTCAAGGAATCACTTGTCTAAATGAAGCCTTGCTCAACAACTCTTGAAGTTGGCTTTAACTCTCTTACTCCGCGAGAGCCATTCTATAAGGGGGTATAGAATGGGGTGAGTACCCGTTTCAAGATCAATACAGAGACAATATCCCCTATCTGTGGCATACCAGAATACTTCAGGGAACCAATCACGATACTCACGGACAAAAAACCGAAACCGACTCAATCGAAGGACTTGTTATGTCATCCTTGAGATTGGCAAAGAAAGATAACACTTTTTAACTAACCATCTTCTCTTATTCAACGAAAAAAGGAGATTATAACGCACCGATTGGTAAGTGTAGTCACCCTCCACACTAACCGGATCGTCCCATGCTTGGCTAACGCACGTTTTGCATTACAATCAAGATCGTAAATTGCGGAGAAAGCCAAGTCATACCCAGAATTACAATCAAAATCAACCATTTCTAGGATAACCAATCTACATAAGTGTTGCTCCCCACAAATTCCACCAAACAAGACCTATATACCTTTTCAACTACCATAGACTCACCGCACCGGAGTAGAAACACGAATAGGCATATCAAGTAATTCACAATGTAAATTTAGACCCATTAGCAAATGAGGAAGATACATACGAAAAACGTGGATCCAGGAACAACATACATAGCATGCATCACAACAAGAAGATTACCTGTGATGACAACATCAGATTGTCTCCTGCCTCCGATCTCCCAGGGAAAGCATAACAATGGGCCCCGTTAACTTGTGCTTCCGTTGCCCCTACCTTTTGTTGTAGTGGCTCCATTTTTCCCATCCACCCCGCCGTGTTTGGTGACCACCATTACCTCAGCCCCCACGCCCTCCAGCTAACGGCCTCGGCCATGACAAACCTCTACTCTACCTCTAGCTTATTGGGGGTCTATTACTCTGTTTGGACAATTCCTCCTAATATGTCCAGTCTCCCACATCCAAACACTCTCTAGATTCCGCATGGGTCTCTCTCAAGAATGTTGACCGTCTGAGTTGGACCCCCACTACAGTCTGTAGTGAAGACGATGGGTCGACTGTATTACCTCCGGAACCCTTTTCCCCTCTGAGTAAGACCTTAAACTCACCCCCCCCTTTCGAACCCTCTTTGATGTCGATGCCATGTTGAATTTCATCTGGCTTCACTCTCCTTCCACCTCTACTACGAAGTCGAACTACCTCTTGAAAAGATTTCTCTGTGGCCGCTACTGTAAGCTGAAATTCGCAACTCTGATCTCATCTCAACCCCTCACAAAACGGCGCATCCCTCTTGTTAACTGAAACAAATTTGGGTTGCGTATCTGGTGTGCACGAAACTTAGCCTCATAGCGTTGAACCGACATCCTCCTTTATCTTGATCAAGAACTCATCCCTTTTTTTCCGATCCCTCAAGTCTGAGTGTCTATACTTCCTCCATAAACAAGCTAGGAATGAGGCCGCAAGTCATAGGTGGGGTGCCTCTGTTGGTTTGACACTCAACAATGACCGCCACCCACATCTTGGCGTTCCCATTGAACCTGATAACTCACGAGACTCACACCAGCCGTTCTACTATACCCATCTTGTGTAGTAGCTCGTGGACAGTCAACTAGAAATTCGTAAGCAATCCTTTAGATTCTGCACCCTTGAAGACGGGAGTTTCAATTTCAAGAACTTCCTGAAAAGTTATGCTGATCATTGTCCATTATAGCCCCATAGTTCAGGCGTGGAAACGTGCCTATGTCCAATGAGGCAATCCATACGAGGGGCCTAGTGGCTGCATGTTGTACCTCTGAAACCGGAGGTGTTGGGCGAAAACACTGGGGGTGCATGACCCGATCAGACAACCCACTAAGATAACGAGAACCTTATTGAATCATCTATGGGTAGTTGGGGTGGCATTCTCATTCTGTCTTGTTCATTCTCCCCATCCCTCCCCTTCTCTTATTACTTCCTAGTCTGGTGGAGGAAGTCACCGCCCTAGTAACCTAAGATGGGCTAGGTTCTCGTCCTCTTCCCCTAGAGGACGCCTCCCACACTTCACCACGGCCTCTTGTTGTCGTGTTCTCCTCGAGCTACAGCCCAGCGGCTGGCTCGAAGCACCCTGTCCACCGGTGCTGGTGTGTGCTAGTCGTTGCCCTAGTTCTACAATCTGCGAAATGAGTGAAGATGGGTCAGATACCATTTGTTCACCTAGATACCAATGGGATTCAGTAATAGCACTAAAGAACGAAAGAGAATGGAATTTCTAAAGTCTTTAGCCTTCAAGGCAAGAGTAAAGGCGTCCCATAATAACCGTTCCTTAAGACTCTACTCGCTGTTCTTGTGTGATTAGACCACGAACCTAATGCTTTGATACCAAGTTTGTCACACCCAAATCGGATCGGCGACTTACACCCACCCCTTTATCCTTCTATATGTGAGCGAACCAACCAATTAAACCTTAACATTTCAATGTAATATCACACAGAAAGTAATGCGGAAGACTTAAACTCATTAATAAAAACAATTTTAATAACTTCCTAAAGTTCAACATCTATAATTATCCCCAAATCTGGAAGTCATCACCACAAAACATCTAATATCAAATTACTAACTAAGAGTATTCAAGAACCTAAAATAACCAAAGCTATCCATGCCGGAACTTCAAGGCATCAGACATGAGAAGAAGAACAGTCCAATCTGAAGGTTAGCTCACCCTGAATCCGGTGTAATGATACAAGCTAAGAGTTAAGCGGTTTAGTTGAAGACGACGGACGTTTGCTGCACGCCCACAATAACAAAGAAGAAACATAAAGAGTAGGGGTCGTACAACACAAGTACTGAGTAGGATCAAATCGGCCAACTCAAAATAGAAACCATATATATCAAGTAGACATCATAACTCAACTAATATCCTTAGCATGGCAGCTTTACAGTGTACATAATCCTTGGTTACAACCCAAGCACATCAATGATACTCACGCCTCCTCATCAGACTCATTTGGAATATGTCATTATTTGGTAGATAACATCTTTAACAAGATTTCATATATTATTTACTCTCGTGTCGTTAGGTGACACTCCGCTCCCATATTCTAGCCTGGTACCCGGAACTGGCCACCCGATCCTATACTATCCTGGGGCCGTAACGTGACACTCTCCGATCCTCATATTCATCCTGGTACCGGAACGTGCACCCGATCCATATACATCCTGGTGTCAGAACGTGACCTCTCCGATCCTCATATTCTATCCTGGGGGTACCGTAAGTGGAACCCCCGATCCATATACTATCCTGGTGGGCCGGAACGTGGACACTCTTATCCTCATCTTCTATCCCTGGTACCAAACGTGGCACCCGATCCATAGAACTACCCCGGTGTTCGGAACGGGCACTCTCCGATCCTCATATTCTATCCGTGTACCGCTGTGTATGTCAAAACTCTTTCCCCCCCTCTCCCCTAATATCACTACTTTCGTTCATTAGCCTTCTTTATACCAAGGCATTAATCATAACAAGTCGATTAGGGTTCTCTCAGATTGTAGATTCATAGCTTCATCATGCTTTATTTTATCACAATCATATATTATATATATAAAATCAATCATGCATACACCAATTAAGCATATATAAGACTAAATAATCTACACCAACACATATCATTCGCTATTACGCGTTTTACGAGAATAGTGGTGAAACCATAACCTACCTCCACCGAAGATTTCGTGATCAAGCAGCAAATTCCTACAACTCTTTTTGTCCCTTCGTTCTCTCTCTATCTTGCTTCGATTTCCCCTCTTGTTCTTTCTGTTTTTCTTATTCAACCCCTCTTTCTTTTACCGTAATAACCATATAATTAAGTATAAAAGATGGCACTAAACCCCACTATGCTAATTAACTTAAGGTTAACCTCTTTTGAACCTCCACGTAATTAGACTTATTTAACATTAACCCAAAAACCCACCACTTTATAATTAGAGCAGAAATAGTCCAAAACGCCCCTAAATAAATTAACAGAAATCCGACCCAGCCTGGATTGCGGCACCTGTGACGGCCCTCAAAGCCTGTGATGGTCCTCCTGCCATTTCCTTCACGAACCCAGAGAGGTCGATTTTTCAAGTCCCCCATTTCATATTTCTAAGTGTTTTGAAGATACCCCTCCCTCTACGGTCCGTCTGCCCCTGACGGTCCGTCTGGGTCCGTTGTCTCAGCCCGATTTCCAGAAAACAAATCTTCTTCCAAACGACTAACAGGTAACATTACATGAAGTGTGATTGACCTACTAGGCATGTCTTTTTTTATAGGTCACTCACTTTTTGCAGTCTTGGTTTCCTTGGTCGGTCTTGAAAGTTATTTTAGGAACCTTCTTAAGGAACCTTAGGGTGGTACTTGCATATTTTTACCTTGGCGTTTCACTGGTAAGACCCTCGACAATAACTCGGGATAACATGAAACTCAACATGAACACAAGTTAAGTTACGTTAGGCTCTACTTTTACTATTTCACTCTTAGTGTCGTGAAATTGTTCCCAGTTGGGAATATTCATCCTCAAATAACACTTTAAACATATCAAGGGGCAAAGACTCAAGAAAAACAGTACACAATCAAGCATGCAACATCATAAGAAATTCACAAACTAGGGGAACATGAACTCCACATCATAGACTCAAAACACAACAAGAAGGTATTTACTACATCTGAAAGTTCATTATGCATCAAGACTTCACATTCTTCATTTAATTGGAGAAATTTTATCCTCCAAATCACAACATGCTGATCATATCAACATTTGTCAATATATGCAGCTCTTCCAAGAACACGTTCAAGATATTTTACTTATAAAAGTACCTAATGCAACTTCTTCATAAAAAACAGTTAGGCATGTTTAACATGAAATATCAATAATCCATTTGGAAAATAATGATAGATTCAGATCATTAAATTAACAATTAATTTTCACATTTATGCAAGATATCATCAAGATCGTGCATATGATAAGGATTCCATGCAAAACTCCATAAAATTCATTATTTCAAAACACGAGATAGGCTATAAGGAACTCTAGGTCTCATGCTTGAATAATAACCGAAAGAAAAGAAAAATACTCTCATGACCTTAATCTTTAACGTAATATATCCCACACATGAGAAAAAACTATCTAAGGAACACATGTAAATAACGTAGAAAACCTCATTACAACAAAAAAAAGTATAACTTACAGGTATATTCATTTATATTAGATACCTTTTCCTTGTTAGCGTAAAGAGAATATAAATGACCATTATTAGGAGGGATATGAATAGTACAATTATTAGAAACGTACTTGGACTCCCTTCCTCTAGCAATAAGTGTGGGACACTCTCATACCTTCTTATCATTCTTCCCACAACTATAGCGCCCATTAGTACAAGCTAGGCATTTCCCTTAGTGAATCTTGCCACAAGTTCTATAAGTAGGTATAAAAAATTGAGATCCACTGCTTTTATCTTGGTTAACCTTCGGAGAACTTGAAAAATTATAGTTTGGAACCCTTTTCTTGAACCTAGGTTTACGTTTCTCCTATGATCTACCCCTCTTCACATACCTATTTACCCTCTCAAGTTTGTACTCCTAAATAGAATGAGAATACACCATGCACCTAAAAATTTTCTTCTTATGATGGAGCATTTACATACTTAGAAAATAGGTTAAACATTAAAGAATATTCTTCCACAGATATGCTACCTTTCCTAAGGTTTATAAACTCCTAAACCTTACACTCCCTTTGATAACGAGGAAAGTACCTAGAAAGGAAATCATCCTTACACTCATCCCATTCTATAGGATCCGCTCCTACCGTCCTATTAGCCTTCAATTGATTGAACAAGTAACGCCCTTAAAACTAACTAGGATACACTATATCCTAACATGTGTGTCATGTGGTTTTAGAGTCCTTAGATAGTTAATAGTGTTTTTAGATACTGTCTAAAGTTTGTTTTAGCTTAGAGGTCAAACGTCTAAGACCGTCATTGACATTCAAACGATAGACTAGAGGCATGTTTGTAATTTGTGGCATGCCATTGTATGTATTACGTGTTTGTTTTGGTTCTTATTTATGTGAAAGATTCTTAATATCTATACAAAGGTAATTTGGTTGGAAATGTCTGGATAAAACTTTATAAGGACCAACCAAAGGATCCTAGAGGAGGACCCAACTTGTGAGCCAAGAATTCCTAAAAAAGTCTCACACAACAGAGAAAATTGACTCCCCTTAGTCCAACCGATGCCCCTTAGGCAAATCCACACCCCATATTTTAAGACGTAGGTTGACACTTCTCCTTGGGATCTTACGCCTTGTTTTATGAGTCTCTGACCCAATTGATGATGTAAAAACCCAAAATGAGATAAGGTTTCAAGATCCTAACATGTTAGTCTTAAGGTTCAATCTATTATTATATGACATAGAGTTAGTGTGCTATGTTTGAAGTGATTTGGAAGTCGAACGTCAAGGGACAACCAAGACATCTGAGGACTAGTTGCTTATATACCTCATGTGTCTATGCATGCTTAAATTAGGAGGGAAAGGCTTAACACATGTGGTTTTATTTTAGAATGAGTTGATCACGTGTTTGATGACTCATATACATCCAAAATCACTTAAATAACCCCTTAATAATCAGGTTAAGACGTGGAGTTAATTTCCCATTCACCCCTTTAATTAGCAGTAGACCTGCGCAGGAGGCAGTTGCGCGACGGATGGGCCATGACGAGGCGTCACAGCAACGACGGGTTGTCACAGGCCTCTGTCATTGGCTACAGTGGTTGAACAAGGTTCCTCTATTCACCTTTATCTAAGTCCTTCACGACGGGATCCTTTCACAGGGCGTCACAGCCATGAGTTGCCGTTGACTGCTCCGTCGCTAGGGTCTTCCTAGGACAACTTGCACACTTGTTTTGGGTCCTTCTTTTGGGGCCTCTTTTGGGGCTCTTTAGAAGTCGTATTAAGACGTTTACAACGTTATTATGAAATTTAGAAAGTAATAGACCTTCCACATAAATATCATCAAAAACAAACACATATATGACATCCAAAAAGCCTTAGCCCCAACATGACATACGATGAACGTCTTAGGGACTATCTTTCGAACGCCTTGGACGTTCTTGGTCATTTGACCTCCAAACTTCACGAAACTTCATATTAAAACATTAAACATAATTTTAACCATTTTGGACTAATGAGTCTCATTTCATACAGATTTACGCATGCATGCATATATGAGGCACATAAGCAACTAGTCGTCGAAATAAGTTTTTACGTAAGTCAGGTTGAGTTTGAAGTCAATCATAAAGGACCACCAATACGTTCGAATACTAGTCACCTATGTGTTTGTGTTGGTTCTAGTGTGCCTTCGATTGTTTCGTGAGTTATTTGGTGCATAAATTGATTTTAGGGGACCCTAAGACCTAGATGATTGTGTTTAAGGGTTTAACTTCTAGTATGACTCCACCTAGGACCCCTCGGACCCTATCTCAAAGCCTAGATGTTGCAAGGTAGTGTCAAACAACAACCACAATGAAAGGTCAATCATTCAAAAAACATCCCCTCGACCTTGGTCATCAATTCAACCTGAAAAGCCAGCAAGGCTTGCACATTGTTGGGTCTTTTACCCAAACAACAGTCCCTATCGAAGGGGCGTCGATCAAAGTATGGTCAGTCATTTGGTTTGCGTCGTTTGTCTTAGCAAAAGCTATTAAGACCTTGGGGCCGCTTAAGATATGATAACTTCACCCAAATCTTTTAAAGTGTGTGGACCATTTTTTTGGTATATTTGGATTTAAGATATGAAAGTTATTAAAAAAAACCCTCTTTTAGACCCTAAAACACCTAAATCAAAACCCTTCCCCTCCCAAATTTCTTGTCAAAAAACCTTCATGGAAGATCAAGGTCAGATGGAGTCTAGGATGTGTGGATTTCTTTCACCATAAGGTAATGGTATTTCTTTATCTAAGTTCTCTATCACCTTAGAGCCATCTCAAGTGTTTCGATGTGGGATTTCAAAGTTATGAAAAAGTCTCAATTTAACACTCTAACTCAAGAGTTATTGCATGAAGCCAATTTTCAAATTTTAAGATTTGATACTTTGATGTTGACTTGATTTTTCCATGCAAAATATCCTTGAACCCTTGATCGTCTAAAATCTCTAAATTTATTATGAATTGGTATCTATTTGCTTTATTAATGATTATTGAATGGAGCTTAGATTATGTTTGTATGTTTATTTATTTGTACAGTTAATTATTCTAATATATTGTGAATTGTTGAAGATTTCAAGATGGGTGATTTGGTTTGGCTATTAGAATATGTAAGTTTGACATAATTCCCTAGTTAATGTACAATTGATAAAAATGCTATTGGTTGGTTATGGTCCACTAATGGTGGTGGTGCTATTGTTGAATAAGATGATTATCGTGTCTTTATATGCATTATTATATGAATATTAGTAGTATCATGTTAGGGTTCAAGTGAAGGTATAATTTAGAGTTGATTATGTGAAGTAATGTGGCTATGTATGAGGTTTCATGTCTTAAATGTAAGTGTACAGTGAAGGATGATGTAATGTATTTGTGTCATCTTGTATAAGGTTAATGTATATAGTTATGGTACTCAATGATGTCCATATGATATTTTATGGTTTTTAATCTTATGATTCTTTTCTACGTGATGGTATATGGTGATGAAGAGCCAATAAAGTGTGTATGATAATGTTGATCTTGTATGGTACACTTAGTTGTCCCTACTTGGTACTTAAATGATATTGAATAAATAATATGGTGAATATTGTGTGTTGATTGATAGACATAAGACCTCCTTCTTGATACATGAAAGTTATGTGAAGGTCATCTCTTGACTTGGTAGGCTTAGGCACCCTTGACACGTACTTAAATGAATTAGTGGATAAACTCTAGGATCGTAAACCTAAGATTGTGCCCTTCTAAGAATGACTAATATGGGAGCTTGAATATGAAAAGAAGGTCAAGAATGTGAAACCTTTAATATGAAAAGAAGGTTGATTTGGAAGACTGGATCGGTAGACCGTAATGGTGACCTTCTTGATTGGAGTGATTGACATAGAGGTAGGTTTGATGGAATAGCATGAAACCATCTCTAACAAAGTCATACGAGGTATCCTTATAGATCTTGATTGGCAGCCCTAGTGGACACATTCTTAATAGTGGTATTGTAACATTTCGAAAGTTTATGACTTAATTGTAACAACCCTAATAATAGTTATGTTAAATAATGCTTAATGTGTTTAGAATGCCTAGGATTACAGCGGGTTCACACGGATTGATGCGCGTAGAACCATACGTCTGAACCCTTGTGACTGATAAGCCAACTAACTTAGGGAGATAGTTGAGCTAGGAAAGGTTGGGTCCAGTCATGTAGGGCTCCTGAATATGAAGATTTTTCTGAATGAGTCTTTATCGGTTTTAAAAGGGGGAAATAATAATTTTAGAGGGTCTAGGGGTAGAATGGTCTTTTTCCAGGCTAAGCGTAGGATCATAATTTCCCTAAATATGTAATAAATTATTAAATTATTAAGGTAGAGGGGTATTTTGGGGAGAGAGGGCCGAAAAATTTTCCTTTTAAGTTAAGTCTTGCTCCACCTGGGTTCGAACATAGGTGGAAGCAAAGATTTAAATTGTTTTTATTGAAATTGGTAATTAATTTAATTAATATATTTATTGGTTGATTTAAAATAAAAGGGAAATCAAATTTTATCATTTAACTAAACCTTATTTGAATAAATCCTAAGCTAAACTCCTAATCCTAAGAAAACTCTCCTTACTCTCGTCTATATCTCAAGACACAATCATTTCTCTCTTCTCTCATTCACGTTATCTCTGCCTAAAAAACTACAAGAAAAGAAAAATTACTAAAGTTCTTCACACTTGAAGAACTTACACGAAAAATATACACAAACAAGCTAATCAAAACCGTTAGGAAAAAAATAGAATGTGTTCAGTCAAATTTGGTGTTGAGCTTTCTGTTTGGACGTGTGTTTGGAGGAGTTCTTTGGGCAGTAAGTCGAATTTTGAATGTTAAAAAGGTATGGGTTCTCTTCTATCTCGGTCCCTTTCCCAAGATACCCCTAAGGTTCAGATGAATTTATTCCGAAAACTAGAGTTGTTCCCTATTACATGTCCTTGTCACTAGATCCCATCGAATCATAGGTTGGGTATACTTGCTGGTAGAAATTAGGGAAGTAATGTGTTTTGGTGATGATTATGATTATGTGTGTATGTTCGGAATTATGTGACTATTGAGCATGTTGTCCGAAATTAAGTGAAAAATGATGTGTGTGCAATGTGTACACTATTGGATTCAAGTTTGAAAAATTACATGTTTCTGGTTGTATTTCATGTGCACAAACTTGATTAAATCGTTATATTCATAAGTGATGTAAAAACGCTGATTTGAGTGCAAACTATCAGTCAAATTAATCCATGAAAATGCACCTAAAGAACTCTCTAAAAACTACTTAAAACATCTAAACATTTAATGTGAAAGAGGTGAGAAACTAGCCTGCAAGAAATTCCAGCAACATATTGATGTGTTTCGACCACGCTAACGGATTATCATGCTATGTAAAAATGAATTAAAATATGTGAGGCAACTGGGTATCGAACACGTTACCTCACCATGCTAAAACACATTGAAATAATGTGAGAAAAAGAGAATGTGGAATATGGGATTCGAACCCATGTGCCTTGATCCGAAAATGAAATAAAAAAATATGAAATGAGAGGAGTGGAATTCTAACCGACCACCTCTCAATCCGATTTAAGGAGGAGTAAAAAATAAAATTAAAAGGTTGAGGTGTGTGGGAATCAAACCCACGACCTCTAGGCAGAACTAAGAAAAATTAAGGAGAAAAAAATTAAATAGGGGATTTAGGTGTTCGAACCCACACCCCCTCGGCCAAAAAGAGAGGAATTAAAGAGAAGTAAATAAAAATAAAATGAGTTTATGGGGGTTCGATCCCACATCCTCTCAGTCTCAATGAGCGTAATCTGAACAGAGAAATTTTGGGAAAAAATAAAATAGAGGCGTTGGGGCTCGATCTTGGGTTCCTAAGTCGTGTTGATTAAACAAAAATAAATAAAAATGAAAGTGTTGTCCAAGGGATTTGAAATAAGGTTCCCTTGCCTAAATTCCGTATTGATACATGAGTCGTTCGTGAATATGTGTTCAATTAATGCTGTCTACATAGATAGAAATCAATGATCTTGGCACACATATAAAATGCATAAGTCTTGTACCACATAATCTAAGGAAGATATGAATCACTTAAACGAACTATGAATGAAGCCTCATGGCTATTATGTATAGACCTTTAAGTCTAGCATACGTTTAAAATAAAGTGAACCTAAGATGTATGTAAAGAAATAATGAAACCCTATATGGGTTATGTAAGATTGTGAAACACACTAAATGGCCAAGTACGTTGACAATTGATGAAATGAACAATGAAATGATGAAACGCTTGGAGGGTTAACTAAGAGTGTGAAAAACGCTAAATGTCCAAGTGCATTGGCATATGATTAAATGAACATTCACGTAATAAGGGGTGAGTAATTATGAAGAGAAAATGTGCTAAAGTTAATGAATATGGGGACTTAATGGGCTAATTTAAAAGATGAGTGAAATCTCAAATGGGCCTAAGTGAATGTTTACCAAAAACAGTACTCACCATGAGAGTGTAAAGTTAAGGAAGAGCACAAGTCCTATGAACACTTTATGAAAAGTTATTGAGAATAATATACTTCATAATAATGATGAGATAAGAAATATAATCTATTGAGCAGATGCCTCAGACTATGTAGCCACTTCCATGACGGATGAGTGGATGTAATGGAACTTGTTACTGAGCATGCTAGACTAGGCTATGAAGGGGTGATGCCTTTTTTGGGAGTTTAGAGGTTTCACGAACTCTCATGAGATGAGATGTCGACATTCTCTGTATGGTCTCATTTGATGTCCTCGTCTTCGAACTATACTGCAAAAAAACATTGATTTGGCGGGGTTCAATTCCCATGTACGCTAACATGATTGGGTCACTTGGACAAGTGATTCACCTCTTTTCGGTGTGGGAGACGACACTAGATTTCATGGATGCTCAATGATATATGCGGTTAAAGTTTAAAATTCCCCAAGAATGATGCGGCCAGCCTAAATGATGTTACACAATGAAATGAATGATATCAAAGAGTGTTAGTATAGGATAATGAAGAGGTGATCTAGACATAAGTAAGACACTTAGGTCATCTTGATCATGCAAAGGGACCATGAAAGTCTTAAACTACATACTTAGGTCTAGCTGTGTTTACACTAGCCTATAAACTAAATGAGTGAAGGATGTATGAAGGGAATGAGCACGATCTATGTTTACTAAAGAAGGCTCATAGTTGGGTCCTAGTTGAGCCCTCATCATGGGAAAGTCTTAATGTCAAGACCATGATGCCAAGGTCTCATGGCATATGTATGAATGTTATGAAAGATGTTATGTGCTATATGCAATATGTTATGTCTTATGTGCAAGATTTTATGTGTTGTGTGCAATACAATAAGTATAATGATGCATGTTACTCTCATGGTATGACTTTTCTAATCCAAATTTGGAAAGATCACTAACTTTCCTAATCCCATTTTGGCAAATCCACATAATTGACTTTCCATAACCATGTTGTTAGGAAGAAGTTGTTTTTTACTCATGCATATCATTGGTGTGTTTTTTAATATACCCATATATAGTACAAGTGTGTACTAATCCCATACGATTCTACAGATTAGGTACAGACACAGGTAGATGCTAGATCTTACAGGTTGACGTTGTAGTTATACGGACGTGGAGCTTTCATCCGGACTTTGTAGGGCCTTATGGTTTCGAGGATGTTTATCGTTATTATTATATATCTTAGATGTAGGCTATAGATTATGGAACATGTTCCACCAGTATTTCTTTTCACTTTTATTTAGACTTTTTATTTGTGCCATTTTGGCAAAAATATGTTTCATAAAATTATGAACTGATTCTTTCATTTCATTACTCTTTATTAGATGGATGATTTGTGAACGCCTATGATGTTAAGTAGTATGTATACATGTATGTTAAGAAAACAAAAATTTTCAAATTTTCTGCAAAAATTAACCTAGATGAAGTAAGGAAGACGTATGCAGTCTTGTATGCGACCTCTGAGAGGTCAACAACGCCGGTCTCGTCTGGGGTCTAGTTTCCGATCGTGACATTATTGTAGAGACTAATATGATCAACCAAGACTTTGACACTGTTTCTAAGACTAATTTTATGTATTGAAACTAATTAGTAAGTGTTAGAATCAAAACGTCAAGAAATTACAAAGACGTCCGGAGACTAATACAATTGATGCTAGTTTGACTTGGCATGTTTGAATGGGTTTTAAGAATCCAAATTTAGTCAAAATTTGGAAAATGTGTTAATCATGTATAAGAATGTGTTTAGGGTAGAAACTTCAGGTTACGACTCCCCAAGGATAACCCTAAGAGTTCAAGGAGAGGATCTTTTATTTTGACCCAAAATTGTCAAGTTAATAGTGGCCAAACGACAGACCCAATATTGAGTCGTTCATGGGTCAACGGCCCATCGATAGTGGTCATAGGTCCATAATTATCCATTCTCAAAAATAGTCCAAAAACCCAGTATCTTTTGCAAATGACACTCGTGCCGGACAGGTTATCGTTGGAGTTATGGGCCGTTAATGGGGGTTCGTGGTTTTGAGGGTTGACTGGACTACCTAACTTTCTAATTAGTAGGGTTAGTTTTTTAGTTTGTTAAGTAATTAATTAAGGGTTAAGGGTGGTTAATTGAGTTATTTGAGGGACTATATAAATACTAACCCTCATTAAACTAACCCAACACCTAATAATTTCCATACCAAATTTCTCTCTTACTTCTTTCTACTTTCACCAGCCCAAAGAGCCCCCATTAAAGACCAAGCTTCAAGGTTCACTAGGTATTCAAGTATTCATCTTTTATACATCAATCTTAAAGGAATTCAAAGGTATGGAATATATTCACTCTCACTACACCATGGTAGGCCTACGACCACACCTATTCTGGACTACACTTGTAAAGGTTGCTAAAGTAGTCTTGGGAACGCTTTTTTTTAGGCGTAGCCAAAAATTTTAAACTTAGCTACATAATTTGGCCAACACTTCAAAGTGTTACTTTAATAATATAAGCTACACTTTATACGTGTTGTTAAAATATGATATATTGGCAAATCCTATTAACATATATGACCACACTCTAATTGCTCCCATTTTTATAATTGAAAAAACAAACACTTATAAATGTTGCCTTAAAATTTTTACTAAAATATTATATTCTCCTCCAATATTTTTAAACACTCCCAGCCCATTTTATTAGCCAAAAACATGAAACATTAAAAAAACATGTTGACTTCACTTTCCTCTTCAGGGACTTTACTGTCACGTTTCTCTTTTTAGCAAAACGAATTGCGGAAGAACAAAGGTTCTGATACAAGTGATGAAGAACTAAAGGTTCGAGGTGAAGATAGCCGAAGAAGTCGTTCTCTTTGTGATAACACAGCTAAAGATTTCAAAAGATACTGAGCTGAAGAGTGAACAATTTCCTTGAAGAGTAAAAGATGTCTTTAAGATAAGAACGATTCTGGTTTTCCGAAACTTATTGATTAGCTGACGTGTTTGATTTTAGCTGAATGGTACATCTAAAACAGTCTTCTTTGTTATCTGAAGTGTTGATTATTTTTTTGGTATAGAGATATGAAGATTGTGGGTGTTGACCCATGATGATGAATGAAGCATAACTAGTCTCTCCGTCCAACGTTTCTCTCAAGTGTCTCACTTGAAGAAAACGATTCAAAGAGATTTTGATGGATTTGGGTTTATTCAGGTAAGAAATTTCATTTTGGAAATTCTAAATTTTAACTTTAGGTTTCTATATTCTGTGTTTTTATGCATGTTTGGGAGTTGACTTTATTTTAGTTTCATTAGTTGATTTTTGGAGGCGAGCTGTAAACATTTAGATTTTCCTTTAATTTTATGTGAATTCTGTTGATGCTTAAGATTTTCCTTGTTCTTATTCTGATTGTTGCTACGGTGCTTGTCCATGTTTAAGATCTTTCTGCGATAATGTTTGTTTTAATCTGTGGTGAATGCTTTTTTTTTATTGTGCTCGCCTAAATCTTTGTTTTGCTATTTGTTAATCACAATGATGTTGTCTTGTCTCTGTTTGCTGAACAATTTTTTTTTGTTGTCGAATGTATGTCTGAAGAGTGAAGAAGTCATTTGTGTTTCGCTAGTGCATTTTCAAGTATAGTAGATAGTAACTTTAGCAATTCAGTCGTGTTGGCCATAAGACAAAAGGACATCTTACTAGGCATGGTGAGTTGACTGCCTATTTACTCAAAGGTTATTCTCTTAGTCCGTGTTTAATCAACTTAAAGATGACATTCTCGATCTTTTCTTCTGTGGTTTTAATGTATCGCGCTATGGCCCAATATTGAGATATAAAAGTTTAAAGTCATGTTTAGTTTTGTGAGATTTTTATCCTGTTTGGACAGTGGTTGAGCATGCTATTATGAATTTGACCTTTCATTTATTTGCCCTCGAATGTTGTGATCACTAATATGATACCTTGTGTCAAGTAGAAGTCATGTTCAATTCTGTTTGAGTATTCCCAAATAATGATAAACTCATTTACGTGATAAATTTCCTCTAGTTTTCATTTATTTTTGTACAAGTTTCCTTAGTTGTAGTCCTTGTTTTATATTTTAGAAAGTTGTATTGTTGTCTTTTCGCTATATCAACAAACCAAATAAAGAATGTCCCCTAAAGGAGTTTGCTCACTTGTTTCCACCTCCTCACAGGTTATGACCATCAAAAATCTGTATTGTTAGTATATTTATAAGAATATATCTAAGAGTTTAAACCTCCATCTTTATGTACTGTTTAAGCTGTTTGGGCATAATTATTTTCAGTTTGCTGGGAATTTATTTATGTTTCGTAGTGTAATCTTAATAAACTGCAATTTGCTGGCAGTGCCATTTTTTTATGTTTAGATAATGCTTTTAGTCAATATTAACTTTGTTGCCAGTAAGATCATTGCTTATGCCTTATGCTATCGTTAGGCTGTAATTATGTAGAGCTTAGTGAGTAAATTAGGTTTTGGTCAGCCGAACAAACTTGGTAGGAAAACTTAAATAGGGCTTGTAAGTGTGGATGACCGGTATTGCAGTTTGAAACGACAATGGTCCACTTGAGTGGAAGGACGTTAAGGATTCATTTAGTTTACCAACTAGATTGTTCTGGTTGAGGTTGAATGCTGTTCTGGTTGAGATAAGGCAGTGTCACTTTTCACTACCCGATTTGTGACAATCTGGCCTAGTTGCGTGCCTCAAATGAGAAAATTTCGAGAGTAGGCAGCATCTGATGGCGCAGTTTCTAGCAATTAATTGTATTATGATTCAATATTAACTTTCTGTGGCTTTTCTCTCTCTTTCTATCTTCTGGAATCTCTCGACTGTATGTTCTCGATTTTTTTTTTATAGTTGTTCTTATTCATAATCATTCTTTATGGTTTGTTGATGTATTTCCTATTGAGCTATCCAATTGTGAGGTGATTGTGGGTCTGTTGTTATGAGTTTGTATCATGAAAAAAAAGTCACAAATCGTATTATGAGTAGAAGTTGTAAGAGTAAGTGTCTTACTGATATTTTTCCAAGTGTGGCGGTCTCGCCTGAGTTCTATTTCAACTTGCATTACTTCACTCATAGATCATTGGCCTTCGCCATATCTGGTGCTGATTTGGGTGTTGTAGTTGTTGCTTAGCGGCAGTGCTTGTTTGTAGATGATATAGTAGTCGGCAGTCAATAGGACGATTCATTTTGAGCCTGATTTTTATTAATCAAGAAGAAAATGATTGGCTAACTAGTGTAGGAAGATATTCACCCTTGGGAGTAGAAATGATCATTATTTTTCTGATGTTGTTTGTAACTTTGGAGACTTTAATCAATGGTGTACATCTTCCCCTTTTTTCCACAGTGAGATTGGAGATATAATGAGACTAACGAACTGAAAAAGTTATATGCTTAATATATTTCAGCTTTTTTATGTCTAAGCATACTGTCTCTTATTTAGAAAGAAACTCCTTATTGTGTTATCCTTGATCAAATCAATTTATAGGCTTTATTATATTTCTCGTTTTTATGTTCCAAAGAATATGCAAATTGTAAGAACAATGGAATTTTTAAAATTGCATATTTAGTGTTTGTTTTACATATGTTTCTTTTACATAGCCAACATTATAATTAATAGAAGGAACAAGCGGCGGTGATGACTGGATTAGTGTGGCTTGAAGCGAACAAGCAAAAAATAAAGAGAGAGTTTTGATAAAAATAGTACTGAGGACATGCTTCAATATTTTATATTCCGTATTGTTTCGGTTTTGGATAGCATCAATATTTATTTGTGTTCTTGGTAGAACCTAGAGCTGATGGGATTATTTTGGTTTATAAGCGAATACATGAGTAATACTCATAGATAGTAACATAAGTAGCCAATTTGTTTATACTTACGAGGATTTATTTTTGGATGAACTTGTTTGGATCAGTAGATTGTGTTTAGCAGAAATGTTTGTTTGTGGTTTAGAAGAAATTGATTACTTTGGGGCTGTACAGCTGGGAAATTTAAAAGTGATTAATTGTTAAATTCCTTAAGTTTGTGTTCTTGGTGATGGACCGATTTGTTTACTCAGAGGAATGATAAGCAAGCCAGTTAACGTTGTTCGCAATTTGATTCACCTAAGAACCAGAAAACGTATTTGCCCAGGGTATGTATAACAGATCTTTGATCTTGCTTATGACTTATATATTGTTTTGACTATGTCATCTTTGGTAATTATCTGCCAGGTTAGACAATCAGAGAGATAGTGACGTTGGTTAGTGTGAGTCAGGTTACTTTTGAGATCACGTCATTTTGTATGTATACTTATGTTCATTTACTTATACAAATTCATTAATCCCCTATGTGTTGATTTTGCTACTACTCTGTTTATCTGACTGTGGAGTTATACAATTGAAGCAAGCACTAGGAATAGAAATCAGAAACTCCATTCACAGATAGATTACGTATATATAAGTCTTCTATGGTATCTCCCCTTATTTTCGACATGTGATTTTTGGATGAAGTAAAATTAAGTTTTTTGTCAGTACTGGGAGGTTCTGATTAGACTAAAGCTAGTTCAACTTGACTTGTTAGATCGCTTAATGGTTTCGTCCAATTTTAGATTTGCGAAGGCTACATAAACAATGAAGTAAAGTTAAGAAATCTTGTTAAAATTAGCGTTAGGGTTTCGAGTAGACCGATAACGTGATTCGGAAGCTTTGAACACTTCAAGATTTTCTTTGAAAAATTTCAATATTCTCGATATGGTTTTGAATATTATTTGAATGGTGGCGAAACACTATAATACAACTGAGTTTCTTCTTTGGTTATTGTTTGTGGCATTGGTGTGAATTGAGCTAAGGTTTGTTTCTCTGACCACTGTTAATCTGATTGTTTGGTTTATGGTTGCAGTGTGTTTTTCTATGTCAGATTTAGTTCCTTGTGACCGCTATGATGAGTATGAAGTAACTCTGACTGTACATATTCTAGGATATGGTTTGAATATTATGAAGTGGTGGCGAAAACACTCTAATACGACTGAGTTTTCTTTGTTTAGTTATTGTTAGTGGCTTTGGTTTAAATGAGCTAGGTTTTGTGTATCTTGACCAATGTTCACTGTGCTTGTTTGTATGCGTTGAAGTGTAGTTTGCTATGTCAGATTAGTTTCCTGTTTGATCGTGTGGAACATATTAACTACACAAGGAAAACTAATCGAATGACTGTAATTCTTGCTGCTGCTGTAAATCTACAATCTTGGACTTGTCTCTTTAGTTGTATGTTAAGGTATTTGGTTTAAATTTGCTAAGATTGCTTCTTTTGTTTCACTGTTTTTTGGCATTTATAGAAATTACAGGATACAATAAGTCTGTATAGCTTGCAAAAATTGGTGTTTATAGAAAATTACAGTGCCCAAATGATTGATCGTCGTTGTTGCTACCCTACGTTAAGGTCTGGTGCTGCCAAGGAAGCCTTTTAGTTGAATAAGATTTGAATGTTTAGTAGAAATCATAGATAACCTTCAAGTAAAGGATCCTTTGTCTTAAAAATACACATTAGAGTTTCTCTAAAAGTATAGATCCCGATGAGTGAAATGGATATTGAGGATTCAGTAGTGTAACTGTTCTACAGTCACAAAGAGCTTGCACACAGGCACCATCTTGGTTGTGCTCCTCATAGCCTAATACAAAATAATATAGAATTGTTTATATGGTTCAAGTTGGCTTCTATTAACATGCAATCGGCATCATCTTTTGTTGTGCGCCTCATTTGCCTCCTAATACAATAGATAGAATTGCTTGTCATTATGGTTCAAGTTTTGGCTTCTCGTGAAAATGGAGATGAGGATTCAGGTCAGTGTGGAATAGCAATCTGCAGATTTGTTTTTCATATGTCTGTAACTGCTTGCTGCATTCAGTAAATATCCATGTTGTTAGCATAACTGACTGCTGCAATCTGTAACTGTGTTAATGTTTTCCACTATGCCTTTGTGCTTCTATATATCATTATTTTCCGTCAGGTAAAGCATGCTTCCATAACTACAACAAATACACAAATAATTGTAGGAGGGAGATCTAATTCGTTTGGGTCTCCTTCATTAATTCCTCTTCTCTATAACGTTGGATTCATTGTTGCCAATCTGAAGTCCTTACATCTTATATATAACTGCCAATATCTTATTGTGTAGGTAAATGACGGATCAACAAATTTGAAGTGGATGATGAAGAGTTTTTTGCAACTATTGTAAAAGTTTCATACATGATTGATTTTTGGTACACATTTAGAATATTGATGGTATAAGTATGGGTATGGACACAACAATACTATCGTTTGAAGTACTTTATGGGAAACTATAAATTGATTACTTATTGTGCGCTAGAGATTATTTATTACAATATAAATGGAGTATTTTAATTGGAAATTGTGGCATAGACTGTATTGTAAATGTGTTTATGACACTTGAGCAAGGAACACTCAAGTGTGTCATACATTAGGATAGAAAAGGCAACACATTGATAAGTGTGGGAAATATTGGTAGCAAAGGCCACGCTTCAAAGTGTGTAGCTTATACAGCAACACTTATAAACGTTTAGCAGCAGAAGCGTGGCTTTTTCTCGTTTAGGATACTCTTGTTAAGTGAGCTTATAAGGCAACACTTCCTAAGCGTAAAGCTACAAAGGGTGGCCTTTTGCTTGAGGCTACGCTTAAAAGTGTTGCTCATATGGCAATAATTCAAAGCGTAGTAAAAGGCGGACTTTTTTCCTTTGTACGCCTTTTAAGAGTGAGACTGATAAGGCGTGCTTGAAAGCGATAGCCTAAACTCTAAGGTGCGCTGCTTTCGGCAACACCTGGAAAAGTGTGATTAAAGTCAAAAAGTGGGTTTTCCAAAGGGCCACACTTGTCATAGTTTAGGACACACTTCTAGGGTGGTTGGAACATAAAATGTCTGTAGTTGTCTTGGGATTTCATTCCCCAGAGGCTCGTTAAAAATTTTTTCAAAATGAGTTCAAAAAAGGGTTTCATTCAAACTTAGTTGTATGGTCTTCAAATAGATTGGTGTGATTTTCCTTCAATTATATTTGATAGATTATAATTGTTTGTGAGTTAATTGTTGTAGTTCTCTGTCTTTAACCTAGTTCTAGCCGGGTACTATGGAAGGTTTGTCAACGGATTTGCATCTATTGCTTTTCCTTTGACAACATTGACCCAAAATAAATGGAAGTTTGAGTGGCCGGAGGCTGGTGACAAAGTCTTCCAAGAACTGAACGATAGGCTTACCTCCGAGCTGGTGTTGACCTTACTGAAGGTTAATGAAGTTTTGTGGTGTTTTGTGACACTTCCTTAGTAGGTTTGGGATATGTCCTTATAAAACATTGCAAGATGATAGCTTATGCTTCTAAGCAACTTAGAAGAATTATCCAACTTATGATCTTTATTTGGCGGCTGTAGTATTTTCTTTGAAAATATGGAGATTCTACCTATATGATGTTAATCTTAATTTATTACCGACACAAGAGTCTTTAATATATATTTACTCAAAAAGAGTTAAATCTCCGACAAAGAAAGAGGTTGGAACTTTTGAATGATTACGACATAAGTGTCCTTTACCACCCTGGCAAGTCCAATGTGGTTATGGATGTTTTAAGTCGTATGACTATGGGTAGTGAGTCTCATGTTGAGGAAGGTAATGAATACCTAGTTAAAGATGTTCATAGGTTAGCCCGATTGGTTGTTCGATTAGATGATTCTCCAAATAGGGGTTTTATGGTTCATCATAACTCCGAGTCATTTTTAGTGGTTGAGGTGAGGTCTGAGCAACATCTTGATCCTCCATTGATGGATTTGAAAGAATTGGTACTTTGTTAGTTCAATGAATCATTCTCGCAAGGGGGGATGGTGTTCCCCCTATTCTATTCATCTTGGTTCCACCAAGATGTACCATGACCTTTAGGAGGTCTATTGATGGGATAGTTTAAAAAGGAATATAGCGGAGTTTGTACCTAGGTGTCTAAATTGCCAACAATTTAAAGAGGAGCACAAATATCTGGGTGGTTTAACCCAAATAATGGAAGTTCCTATTTAGAAGTGGGAGGATTTCAATATGGACTTTGTTGTTTGGTTGCATCAAATCTTGAGGCAAAATGACCCAAAATGGGTTACTGTGGATAAGTTGACTAAATATGCCAACTTTATCCTCGTTAAGTCTACTTATTCGGCGTAAGAGTATTCTATCAGCTACGTTGATGAGATTGTGAGTCTTCGTGGGTCCTTTTGTCCATCATATCGGATAGAGGTTCCCAATTCACTTCTCATTTTTTAGGTATTTTCAAAAGGGTGTAGGTACTCAGGTGAATCTTAGCACCGCTTTTCATCCCCACACGGAGGGTTAAGCTAGCGTACCATTTAAACCCTAGAAGATATGTTAAGAGCTTGTGTTATTTATTTGAAACTAAATTGGGACAATCACCTACTGTTGGTTGAGGTCTCTTAGAATAATAGCTACAATTCGAGAATTTCTATAGGACATTTGAAACACTCTATGGTAGAATATATAGATCTCTTATTGGGTAGTTTAAGGTTGGTGAGTTTTCACCCCTTTGACCCGAGAATATTTATTAGGCTATATAGAGGTCGGGTGATAAGAGATAGGTTGAAAACAGCCTATAGTTGAAAAGAATCTTATGTCAAATATAGAAAAGAGACCTTCAGTTATAAATAGGTGATCGAGTCTACTTGAAGATTTTAACTATGAAAGAGGTGATGAGATTCGGTGAAAAGGGGAAACTAAGTCCCCAGTATGTTGTTAATTATCAGGTATTGCTACTGGTCCGAAAAGTTGCCTATGAGTTGAAACTACCTAGTGAACTAGCTTTGCTTCATCCGGTATTTCATGTTTCTATGCTCAAGATATGTATAGGTGATGCGGTGTCTATTCTCCCTATTGAAGGATTATTGTGAAGGAGAACGTATCTTATTAAGAGGTTTCAGTTAAATCCTAGATCGTCAAGTAAAAAAGTTGTGTAACAAAGAGGTGGCCTACGTATAAGTCCTATGGAAAACCATTTAGTTGAGGGTGCAACATTGGAGGTAGAGGATGACATGAAGTCATGTTATCCTCATCTTCTTCCTTTTAGAGGTTAGTAGTTCCTCTTAAAGTAACCCATAATGAATAATGTGAATATTACTTATTTTCTAATTATGTGCATGTTTTGGTAACAGTGTATGCCAAAAACGAGTTTTCATGAAAGAGGCTTTGGTGTTAACTAGCACTTATATGAAATGTGTGTAGATTGCCTTCTTTATATTTTATTGTTTTTTTGTTTTCTAGAGAAAAAGTATAGCATTGTAACTCTTTGATGTATTTTGAGATCATGTTGATATAGAGAAGATAGTTCCTCATTATGTATTTTGAAATGTTGAGCTCTTATATGCTGAGAATTGTGAATTGAGTTTTTATGTGTAATGCAACGTTTATGTGTTTAATAGAATTGTGAAGTACTCTTATTAGTTACGACTCATTATTATTTTATGATGTTTTTTGTTGGGCTGCTAGTATTGAGTCTATCCTTACCCTACAAAAAGATTTAAGTGTCATTCGGGGACGAATGTTCCTAGGGGGATAATGTAAAAGAAGAAAAGTCCAATGAGTGAGTCGTAGAGTTAACTTCTAGGTGCCTTTTTCTACATTTGCCTTGCTTCTCTCTCCACCGTTATTTCTCTCCGTGATTGCCCACTCCTGTTCTCGTCTCTCACTTTTCTATCCTGAGCTGAAGCTTTCGTTTTTTTTCCAGTCTTTTGTTTCCCCCCTAATATGTTGAACGAAGACATAAAACATTGTTTCTAACACTAATTCGATATGTTGAAACTAATTAGGAATTGTTAGAGTCAAAATATAAAGAAATAACAAAGACATCTGGTGACTAGTGAAATTGATGCTAGTGTGCCTTGAGATTTTTCAAAGGCTTTTAAAAGTCTGTATTTAGTGAAAAAAAAATGGTAAAAAGGTGTTTAAAATGTAGAAAAATGTGTTTAGGGTCAAAATGATTGGGTAAAACTCCCAAAGGATGACCCCAAGGGTCCTTGAAGAGTCTTATTTCATATGACCCAAAACTATCGAGTATACACAGGCCAAACAGCGGACAAAACGATGAGCAGTCAATGGGTCAATGACCCGTCGATGGTGGTTGTAGGTCTATACTTTGAAATTTTGAACGATGGTCCAAAAACCCTTTCTCTGTCACAAACAATTCCGTGTAGGAGAGGCCGTTGTTGGAACTACGTGGTGTCAATCGGGTGTTCGTGGTTTTGACGGTCTATTGCACTGCCTAATTATCGGGGTTTGGAGGTTTTATTGCACCGCCTAATTTTCTTATGAGTAAGTTAGTTAGTTAGTTTGTTAAGTGATTAATTAAGGGTTAGGGGTAGTTAAGTTTGTTGAGGGACTATGACTAACCTTTATTAAACTAACCCAATTCTATCAAACTTCTCTTTACATTCTCTCTCCCAAAGACCCCCTTTATTACCAACCTTTAAGGTTCACTAGGTCTTCAAGACTTCATATTTTCTCCATCAATGTTTAAGGAATCTTAATCTATGAAAGCTATTCACTATTGAGATCTTTTCCCCCCAAGAACCTCAACAAAATTGTTTCCCAAATAAGTCAAAAATATGGATTTCATTCCAATTTCGTGAATTGTCTTTCAATTAGATTTGATATTAATTTCCTTTGATTATTATTGATAGAATATGATTGTGTATGTAGTATCTCAAAAGTCTAAAACCTAATCTAGAGCCTCACATGAGTCTCTAAGGTTTTTAACATTGTGTTAAGGTAAATAAAAATGAATATATGTCATTTAGGAAGTGTTAGAGTCAAGGGGTCAAGCAATATCCATGACGTCTGTAGTATAGTGCAAAAGGTGCTACCGTACCTTAACCGACTTGACTAGGTATTAAGACTAGGAAATTGATGAAATTTTGTAGAAGGGTGCCTAACACATATAAGAGTAGGTTTAAGTTCAAAACATCCAATTACAACTCCCCAGGGACAAGCCTAGGGGTCCTTGAGGAGGATGCTTCCATTTTGACCAAAAAGCTGTCATCGACAGAATCTACCAATGCAGGCCAACGACAAGGCGTGGTTTAATCGATGGAGGGTCGATTACATCCATCGATGTTCACTTAATCATTTATTTAAAAGGACATTTTGGTAATTATATGATGAAAATAATGTATAAACATCACGGAGGGGTGCTTGGCCGTCGACTGACCTTCGATTTGTAGGTCAGCATCTCGTAGGTTAGGTATGCATTTTCTGTGAAGTTTTAAGTTGTTTAATTTAATTAGTTAGTGAGTTAAATATTTAATTAGGGGTTACGGGAGGTCTAATTAAGTTATTTTATGAATTATATAAAGACCTAAACTTAATTACACTAACCCAACTCCCATATTTCCCAAACATCATTGCTTTTCCTTCTTTCTTCTTTCTCTCTCACAAATAGAAGACGTCCATGAAAGGGATAGGTAAAGGTCCTAGGGCAGAAAAAAGGTTTCTTTTCTCCCTAAAACTCCAACAATTTACAAGGTATTGGATCCTTTCACCTTTGCGATTCCTTTCCCCAAAGGGTTCTTCAAAAATTGATTTCAAAAAGATAAGTTTCATACTGGTTTACATCAATTATGAATTTAATATTCTAAATTGTATTGTCCATGGTATGTATTAATTATTATATTTAGATTATGATGTATTATGATTCAATTATGCTAGTTCTTGATGAATTAACCTAGTTTGTGAAGTAGATCATTATTTTGACCCAAATCCCTTACTCTTGATTATTTACTAGTGATGACTTGATGTGTAGTGATTCAAATGACTTCATTATTGTATTAATTACTATTTTATGATTATATTACACACATTATTCGGTTGAATAGTACGGTTGATGGCAAAACCTTTGATGATGGCTTGTGAAAGAGACAGGGTAAGTCTTGTGATCGCAAACCTTTACTTCACTTATGATTACTTGTGTTTAGTGATGAAGTTATATTGAAGTATACCTTATGATAAGATTAATTAGGGTTTGTACAATGTTGAATTGAATTATCTTGATTTATGACTTGTGAGTTGTTGGCTAAGATGTAATTATATAAGGTTGCTGATGAGTTGTCTATGTGTCTTATTATGATAAGGTGATGTAAATGTGCTAACCTCACATGTGTGAATTGTATTTAAAGGATATACACATACAATTCTTATTGACCTATTACTATAAATATATAAGGTTTACGCCCGTATAACCTAAACTAAGTTATTATTATTAATGAAACACATTTTGAAAGTTACTATAGATTAGCACCAAATGAACTAGAAGTAAAGAGTGTCCCTTCCCACATAGGAAAGGTAGGTTCACAATTGTACTCATGATATTGGAGACTCTAATACATGTAGCTTAAAGAGTGTCCCAAATACATCTCCTAGTTCTTGAAATCTATTGCCCATATAGAAATACTAGCTAGTGGATCCACATAGATGTTATGTTCATGTTTTGTACTACCTTTCAAGTAGGCCACCTTCTTTCGGTGTAGGGTTCCATGACACGGGATTCCACATTAGCTCATGTGGTCTATGTTTTTTAAGGAAATATGTTCCCAAAGGTAAAATAAATTAATAAAGTGAACTAAGGAGTTTGTCTTAGTCTGAATAGGGATATGGGACTCTACCTATACATTGCACTAGTAAGCCTTGAGGTAAGTATTGGAAAGATGTTATGTGTTTGTATGCTTATAAATGTAAATGATATGTATAGGTTGATCTTAAATGTTAATGACACTATGTGATATTGAATTCACTTATTAACATATGGTTGGACTCTATTGCTAAAGTATGATTATCTCAACTCTTAATGAAATGGTGTGTATAGTTAGGCATTGCTGGTAGTTCTTGTTGCATTTAGTTGGTTGAGTGAGGTTATGGGCCTTAATTAGTCATTGCACTAGTGTACTTGATGGGGTGTAAGAGTGATGGTTTTTCTTAGATTATGAAGTGATGAACTCTTATGCATGCTTGTTAATATTATAATGTGATGATAGAGTTTTCTTGATTATGTGCTCAATTATTTCGATATGCTTGTTGACTTGACTA
Organism: Solanum habrochaites; assembly: GCA_027704765.1. Lineage (NCBI taxonomy): Eukaryota > Viridiplantae > Streptophyta > Magnoliopsida > Solanales > Solanaceae > Solanum > Solanum habrochaites. Next base: position 32,394,235 of record JAKWJA010002499.1, on the reverse strand, counting down.
GACTTGGTATTGTTGATCTTGTGATGTACATGGTCTTGACTTAAGGAATATGTGTTTATTGAATTGTATTGGTTCTTGGATGTGCATAAGGTACTACCAAAGTTACTTTGCATGCTTTTGAATAAATCTCCCTTTTTGGCATGATTTCTATGTTGTATGTGCATATGATCCTACACTTAGTAATAGTGATGTTCTAACCCCATTCTCTTCTTTTTTTCCCCAACATTTTAGGTTCTAGAACGTTAAGGAGATTCTGAACATTTGCACAAAAGGATTGGAATCATTCTCCAACTGGGAATGTCCTCAAGTCCGAGGATGATCCCTTGCTATTACTCTAGCTATGTTAATTTTTTCTAGTCTAAAGACGATCATTTCACTCTTCTTGTTTCAAGATGTTGTAGGCCCTAAGTTTCATTTATACATTGTGTAAGGGCTTATTTCCCATGTTGTTTGACTCTATTTAGATTGTTTCATATGATACACCCTTTTTAAGACTACATTGTGTATTTTATATATATGTTCCTTAAAAGAAGAAGACTATATAATCTTCTTCTACTAAGTGTCTATGTATACTCGATATGAATATATTATGTGTAAGAGAGATATCTAAGTAAACTTCAAAAAGTAATTCTAGATGAAAATGTTTTAAATATTCTACATTTTTGACCTATGAATGTAATTATGAATGCTAAGAGGATAGTCTTAGTACTCTTCGAGGACGACAATGTCGGTTACATCTAGCGGCTGCTCCCTGGATGTGACAAACTTTGTATCAGATCATAGGTTGAATATCCCTAGAAATGATGTCTTATTAAACCATGTCTATGTAGATTCTTATTTATAATTGTGAAGTGTGCCATACTTATGAATGAGAGACTATGTTATGCTTAGAAACTTTCATCATCTTGTATTTCTATGCCATGACTCTAGAGTCTTGTTATGTGCTTTCATCTAGACCTTGTATCGTGGTTATAAGTATGAATACTCGAAGGGCAGCGGAAAGAAGGTACGAAGAAGGCATTGCTAATGTTGGGCTAATGATAACCAATTGCCTCCACTTGAAGAAGTTGGTATGGGTGATCAAGTTCTGATTGTTCTTTACCTATTGAGAGATAAAGGTGGCTTTTCTCAATTTGGCCCAAGCCATGACCTCTCGAACCAATGCCATCACTTCTCAAGTCCAAGTTATTAACGACTCTTTTGAATAGGGAGGTTTGACCACTAGCATCTCATCATGTCAGAAACATGGTATCTCAATTGATAGACTTTACTAGAATAAATCAACCTATGTTCTTCAATTCCAAAGCGGATGAAGACCCTCAAGATTTCCTCGGCGAGGTCTATAAGATTATATATAATATGGGTGTGACCTAAATTGAAGGTTGAGTTGGCGGCCTATTAACTCAAAAATGTCGCCCAAACTTTGTACGTGCAATGGAGGGATAATAAGGAACTAAGAGGTTGTCCACTGATTTGGGAGATTTTCTAGAAGGATTTCCTTGATCGGTTCTTTCCTAGACATTTGAGGGAAGCTAAGGTGGAAGAATTCATCAAACTTTGTCAAGGAGGTATGAGTTAACCTGACTATTCCTTGAAATTCAAAAAATTATCCAAGTATGATCCATACTAGGTGTCGAACCCAAGGAATGAGATGAGTTGTTTTCTTACAGGGGTGTCAAAAGACTTGGTGGATGAGTGTCGTTCAGCTATGCTTTATGATAATATACTCATGTCTCATCTCATGGTTCATGCTTAACAAGTGGAAGAGATTAGGTTAAGGATAAAGAGTAGAGAGCCCAAGAGGCAAGGTCTTATGAAGGTGTTTCTTCAAAGGGTAGGCTTGACATTAAATACAAGAATAGGTTCAAGTAGAGGTTTTCTAATCAAATTCCTTCCAAATTTCTCAAGGCTCGTGATGATAGGTTGTCTTGCCCTAAGTCTCCAAAGGGAAGAAGTACTACCTCACCAATAAAGAACCCAACTTGTTGAATGTGTGCCAAGAAGCATTATAGTTATTGCCTTGTTGGGACGGACAATTGCTTTTGGTATGGAAAGAGTGGCCACAAGGTCAGGATTTTTCTAAGTTGAAGGGGCAAGAAAAAGGTAGCAGGCAAGCTTAAGCTAGTAGTTCAAATAGGGATGCTCCAAAAAGAATCACTTTTATGCTCTTCATTCTACGGGGGAACAAGATAGTTCTCCCCATGTGGTGATCGTTATTTTACAAGTCTTCTCTGTTAATGTATATTCTTTACATTATCTTGGTGGTACATTATATTTTGTTACTCCAATGATAGATAAGAAGGTTTATATTTTTCCCAATGTCGTAAAAGATCTTTTTATGATATCTACTCTGCTAGCTGATGTAGTGGTTGTGAAGACGGTATATAGAAATTTTCATATAAAATTGCCTCATAGAGTTACTTGTGTCGAATTAGTAGAACTATCTATGGATGATTTTGATGTAATTTTGGGGATGGATTGGTTGCATGATTGTTTTGCTTCGGTTGATTGTAGAACAAGAATTGTCTAGTTCAATTTTCCAAATGAAAACGTCTTAGATTTGTAGGGGGGAAATTATATGCCTAGAGGTCGTATCATCTTTTGTCGTAAGGATTGTAAGATGATCTTTGAATGGTGTTTATACCATATTGTAAGAGTGAAAGATTTAGACACCAAAACCTCCCATTGAGTCGGTCCCCGTAGTGAGGGAATTTCTGGAGGTCTTTCCTAATGATCTTCCCGCAATCCCTCCTGAATGGGAAATTAATATTGGTATCTACTTGCTACCAGATACCAACTCCATTTCAATTCAACCATATCAGAAGGCTCCGGCTAAATTGAAAAAGTTTAAGGCTCAACTCAAGGACTTGCTAGACAAATACTTCATTAGACCTATTATTTCTCTATGGGGTACACCAGTTTTGTTTGTGAAGAAGATAGATGTGTCCCTTAGAATGTGCATTTATTGTCACCAACTCCATAAAATCACTATTAAGAATATCTATCCTCTCCATCTAATTGACAACTTATTTGATGAACTCTAAGGGGCAAGCTTCCATTTATGATTAACTTGAGGTCGGGATATCACCAACTTAGGGTGAGAGGTGAGGATATACCAAAAATAACACTTCAAGCAAGATATGGTCACTATGAGTTCTTAGTAATGTCCTTTCATCTAACTAAATCCCTAGCAGCGTTTATGGATCTAATGATTAAGGTGTTACGAAGTTACCTAGATTCATTTGTCATTGTCTTCATTGATGACAGATTGGTATATTAGAAAAATAAGGGTAAAAACCTGGAGCATTTGAGAGTGGTTTTGAAAGTTGTTAAGGAACACCAAGTATTTGCCAAGTATATCAAATGTGAGTTTTGGTTGAGGTAGGTTGCTTTTTATGGTCACATCATATCTAGTAAGGGAGTTGAGGTTGATCGAAGGAAAATAGAGGCGGTGAAAAATTGGCCTAGACCATTGACTCCAAACAACATTAGGAGTTCATTGGGTATAAATGGTTATTATAGGAGGTTTGTGGATAGTTTTTCATCCATTTCTTTTCCCTTGACTACCTTGATCCAAAATATTGTGAAATTCGAGTGGTCGGAAGCATATGAAAGACTCTTCAAAATTTTGAAAAATAGGCTTACTTCCACTCAGGTATTGACCCTACCGGAGGGTACTAAGGGTTTTGTGGTATATTTTGATTCACCTTGAGTGTGCTTAGGGTGTTTTCTTATGCATCATGGGAAGTAGTAGCCTATGCCTACAGACAACATAAGGTGCATTAGAAGAATTATCCAACTCATGGTTTGAATTAGCGGCCATGGTATTTCTTGAAAATATAGAGAGCATTACTTGTATGGTGTTCATGTTGATGGGCATAGGGACTATAAGAGTCTAAAATATGTGTTTACTCAAAAGGAGTTAAACCTCTGAGAGCGAAGATAGTTGGAATTGTTGAGAGATTACGACATGAGTGTTCCTCTATCACTCCGGCAAGGCCAACGTGGTTGTGGATGCTCTAAGTCATATAACCATGGGTAGTGTGTCTCATGTGGAAGATTCCAATAAACAACTAGTGAAAAATGTTCATATATTGGCACAAATAGGTGCTAGGTTTGAAGATTCCCCAAATACTAATTTTATGGTTCATCATGACTATGAATCATCTTTGGTGGTGGATGTGAAGTATAAGCACCATCTTGATCAACCATTGATTGAGTTTAAGGAATCCGTTCTTGGTAAACTAAATTAGTCATTCTCTTTTGGGGGGATTGTGTATTGAGGTCCAAGGAAGGTTGGTTGTTCCCAATGTTTATAATTTGAGAATCGGATTCTTAAGGAAGCCTATGGTTACCGTTATTCCATCTATCCGGGGTCTACAAAGATGTATCATAACTTTAGAGAGGTGTTCTAATGGGAAGGATTAAAAGTGTACATAGCGGAATTTGTTTCAAAATTTCCCAATTGCCAACAAGTGAATGTCGAGCACTAAAACCTGGGTGGTTTACTTCAAGAAATATAAGTTCCCACATGGAAGTGGGAAGACATTAACATGGATTTCGTGGTAGGTTTGCCTCAGACACAAAAATAACATGACTCGATATGGGTGGTACTAGATAGGTTTACCAAGTTCGCTCATTTTATTCCCGTCAAGTCCACTTACTAGGCACAACATTATGCAAGGATCTTCATAGATGATATGGTTTGTCTCCATGGTATTACGTTATCAATCTTATCGGATAAGGGTGCATAATTCATATCTAGGTTTTTGAGGTCATTCCGAAAAGGTTTGGGTATGAAGGTGAATCTAAACACCGCCTTTTCATCTCCAAACGGATGGTCAAGCGGAGAATACTATTCAAACCCTTGAGGATATTCATAGAGCTTGTATAATTGACTTGAAGGGAAATTGGGATAGACACTTGCCTTTGGTTGAGTTTTCGTACAATAATAGTTATCATTGTGTATATCTATGGCTCCTTTTTAGGTATTGTATGGTAGGAAATTCAGGTCTCCAATTGGATGGATTTAAGTGGACGAGTCTTCACTTTTCGGTCCCGAATTGATTTATAAGAACTTTGGAGACAGTTCATATAATAAGGAATCGATTGTAAACATCCTATAGCCCGCAAAAGACTTATGTAGACCATAGGAGGAGACTTGGAGTTTGAAGAAGGTGATAAGATGTATCTAAAAATTTCACCTATGAAAGGGGTGGTCATATTTGGAAAGAAAGGGAAGTTGAGTTCTCGTTATGTGGGTCATTTATGAAATGTTTAAAGGGTTGGCAAGGTTGCATATGTGTTTAAGGTTACCTAGTGAATTAGTTTTGGTTCATCTGATGTTCCATGTCTAAATGCTTAAGAAGTATATCGATAATCCTAAGTCCATCCTTCCTATTGAGGGTCTATGTGGGGAAGATAACCTCCCATATTAGGTGGACCCTTTGATTTTGACCAAAAAGTTGTCATGGACAGTATCTACCAATGGAGGTAGATGATGGGGCGTGGTCCAATCGACAGGGCATCCATTTCTTACGTCAATCTTCACTTAACTATTACTCAAAAACGGATATTTTGGAGATTCACTGACCAAAATGACGGATTTATAGCACGGAAGGGGGCTTGGATGTCACCTGACCTACAACTTGTAGGTCGAGGTCTCGTAGGTTAGTTCTATATTTTATTTGAAGTTTTAAGTTGTTTAATTTAATTATTTAGTTGTTTATTTAATTAATAATAGGGGTTAGGGGATATCTAATTAGTAAGTTAAGGACTTATACAAAGACCTAAACCTTATTATACTAACCCAACTCCCATATTTCCTGAAACTACAATTGATCTTCTTTATCTCTCCCAAATAGATGAACTCCTTTGAAGGGATAGTTCATGATATTAGAGTATAAAGAAGGGTGCTTTTATCCATCAAACTTCAACAATTTACAAGGTATGCGATCCTTTCACCTTTGGTATTTCTTTACCCAAAGGGTTCTACCAAAATTAATTTGAAAAAGATGAGTTTCATATGGGTCTTCTTCAATTACGAATTTGATCTTCTAAATTCTATTGTCCATGATTTCTCTTGATTATTATAGTTAGATTATGATATATTATAATTCAATTATGCTAGTTCTTGATGAATTAACCTAGTTTCTGAAGTAGATCATGAAATTGACCGAAATTCCTAACCCTGGGTTATTAACTAGTGATGAATTGATGTGTAGTGATTCAATTGACTTCATTATGTATTAAAAATTAATTAATTCTGATATTAACAAACCCTTTTTTAGTTTTGATTTGATAGTTGATGGTACACCTTGAATTGATGCTTGTAAAAACAGAGAAGGGGGTAAAGTCTTTGGCGATCTCAAACCTTCCTTCTTCAATTTGATTACTACTTGTTTTAAATGATGACAATATTGAAGTATACCTATGATCCATCTGATTGGGTGTAATTATATTTTAATTTGAAATTCTTGCACTTTATGTCTTGTGAGTTCTTGTCTATGATGGCATGATATAAGGTTTTGTGATGGATGAGCCTATGTGCTTATAATGATCCGGTGCTGTAAAAGTGCTAACCTCACATTGGTGAATTTATCAAAAAGGACATACTATCGCAATTCCTATGAGATATTACAATTGAATATATAAAGAGTAACCCCTATTGACCTAACTAATTTGTATGATTTTAATGAAAGACATTTCAAAGGGACAGGTGTTAGCACTTGAGTGAACTAGAAGTGAAGAGTGTCCCTTTTCCTCATAGGGAAGGAGGTTCACTATTATACTCATGATATTGGAGACTATCATGCAGTAGAAAAGAAGGTTCCAATACAATCTTCTAGTTCTTGAACTATGTGTTTCTCCTATAGGAATACTAGCTAGTGGATCCACATAGAATTTGCTATTTTTTATGTTTTGGTACAACCTTCGCAAGTGTCAAAGCCTTCTTTCGGTGTAGTTTCCATGACATGCTGATTCCACATTAGCTCCATGTGGTCTATGTCGGTTAAGATGATATTTCACACACGGTAAATAAAGTAATAAAGTGGAACTCTAAACTGGGTGACCTAGGGGTTGGACTTAGTCTAGTAGGGGTTTTTGGGACTCTCTTTACCTTGCCTAAAAAGCCTTGAGGGAAGTCATAGAAGATGTTCTTATGTGCTTATATGATTACAAATGTACATGATATGTATAGATTGATCTTAAATGTTAATGACACTATGTGATATTGGTTTCACTTATGAACATGTGGTTGGTCTCTATTGCTAAAGTATGATGATGTCTAATCTTAATGAGATAGTGTGAAAACATAGGCATTGCTTATACTTCTTGTTGGGTTTACTTGGTTGAGTGAGGTTATGGGGTCTTACTTCGTTAATGCACTAGTGGACATACTGGGTTGTATGAGTGATGGTCTTGCTCAGCTCAAGAAGATATGAACTTTTATGCATGCTTGTTGATATTATAACGTGATTATAGAGTTTTGTTGATTATGTGCTCAATTATTTTGATATGCTTGTTGACTTGACTAGACTTGGTATTGTTTGTCTTGTGATGCACATGGTCTTGACTTAAGGAATATGTGCGTATTGACTTCTATTGGTTCTTGGATGTGCATAAGATATTTCCCAAGTGACTTTGCATGCTTTTGAATAAATAACTCTTTTTGGCATGATTTCTTTGTTGTATGTGTATATGATCCTATACTTAGTACAAGTGATGTTGTAACCCCATTTTCTTCCTTTTCCCCCAACATTTTATCTTCCGGTCATTAAGGAGATTGCGACCATTTACACGGAAGGCTTGGAAACATTCTCAAAGTGGGTATTTACTCCAGTCTGAGGATGATGACTTGCTATTACTCTAGCTATGTTTCCATGTTGTAGTCTAAAGACTATCATTTAATTCTACTTGTTTCAAGATGTTGTAATCCCTAAGTGGAATTTATACATTATGTAAGGGCTTATGCCCATATTGTTTGACTCTGTTTAGATGTCTTAATATTAGACAGATTGTGTATTTTATATATGTGCCATAAAAGTAAAAGACTATTGTAATGTCCTTATACGAAGGGTCTATGTATACTCAATATGAATGTATAATATGTAAGAAAGAGGTATAAGTAAACCTCATGAAGTAATTATAGATGGAAAAAATTTAAATTTTCCACATTTTTAACCTATGAATGTAATGATGAATGCTAAGAGGCTAGTCATAGTCCTCTCTGAGGATGACGACGCCAGTTACGTCTAGGGGGTGCTCCACGGATGTGACAATTTTTGGGTTAATTGTTGCAGTTCTCTGTCTTTGGCCTAGTTCTATGAATGAATGCATGATTGAACCCTTTTCCCTAACCCTATGTATGAATTGAACTTGTATATTATTAGGGTTGTTACTATTGATTATGTTATTGTTAAATTAAATATATTATGATGATTATGAGTGGATTATATGGATAATTTTTATGAATTAAGGGTATGATCTTGAAGAAGGTTTTGGAAGCTATTGGTAAGACTTTTTGTCACTTTAAGTTCTCTACTTCAATTATGATAGATTATTCCTGTTTATTATATGCAATTGAAGTATAATTACGTGAATAGAATGAGAAGATGATGAGATGATTATTATGATGATATGTTATGAATATTTTGAATGTGAGATCATGTTAAGAGTATGATGATACAAGGTTGATGATGATTCACTTGTGTTCCTTACAATGATATGACTATAATGTGTTGATCACACTAATGATTGTTTGTGATGAAACAAAGTTCTCATCCTATACCTAATGATATAATGACCATGTTTATACAAGTGGTTATTATCATATGGAATATATTAATATTGAAGATTAAGATTGACTTAAAAGGCATTTCAAAATGGGACTTTAGCTTAGCACCGAGTGAAGTAGATGTGACATGTGTCACCTCCTAAACGTGAGAAGGCATGTTCACTATGATTCTCATGAGATGGAGACTACAATTCAATTTGCATAAACAGGGATTCTAGTATATCTCCTAGTTCCATAACTATTTTGCCCCTATAGAAATACTAGCTAGTGGATCGACCTAGAATTAGTGTAGGGTTTCATGACACAGTATTTCATGTTTATCTCACATGGTCTAACGTCGGTTAAGGTGACTATTCTCGAAAGTAAAATTAATGAATAAATGCAATAAAGATGCAACTAACTAGGGTGACTTAAGAGGTCCTAGTTAGAATAAGTAAGGGTATGCAACTCTACCTAGATATTGCACATATTCGCCTTAAGAGGATTCCTAGGAAGTTATTTTTATGTATTATAAAATCATGAAATGTATAATGTTGACTCTATATGATGTTGTTTATATTGAAGAACATGACATTTGTCTAATTTGCTATATGCGGTGATGACTACCTATAATGGTATGTTATATGAAGAAAGGCATTATTTATGATGTCCTATCTTGTTTACTAGATTATGTGGGGTTATGGAGCTTCACATGATCATTGCACTTGTAGGCTTTGGAATGGGATTGTTCGTGAGGGTTTTGTATGCTATGTTAATATGAACCATTGAATATGAAATGTTTATATGACTTAATGTTGATGTTGTCTTTGGTTATGAACATGTCTTATGTTATTGTAATTCTTATCTTGTATATGCTCGTGTATGTGCGCTAAAGGCTTGCCAAATGACATAGCATGTTTTCCAAAGAAATGGTCTCTTTTCATGGATGTCTTCAAATGTTTTATGTGCACTGTTTTCATACTTAGTACAGTGGTGTACCAACCCATATTCCTTACGTTTTATACAAATATGTAGGTTCCATCCATTGAAGTTCTAAGATAACATTTGAAAAAGAGTTGGACATCTTTCCCAAGTTGTTGGTGAGTCCTCAATGTTCAGGATGGTGCCATTATCTAGACTTAGTAGGATTTGTTATGTCTAAAGACATTTGTTCCTTCCTTTATTATTTAGACGATTGATGTAAACCTATAACAACATATTAAATTTGTAATAGATATTTCCAAATGTTTTACTACTTTTAGATGGTTTATATGTGAGACAACATATTAGACTCTTATATTTTTTGCCTATGCTAAATGAGAAGTTCATGTAAACATCACAGCGAGAAGTCTATGTAAACTTCATATATGATAAGCGAGAAGTCTAAGAACACTTTACTACGTATAAGTAAATGTTTTAAATTTTCCGCATTTTCCCTAACAATGATAAGCCATGATATATGCTAAAGGCTTGTCTAAGTCTTCTTCTAGGATACGATGATGATTATGTCTAGGGGGTGCTCCCAGATGTGATAGGTACTGTGAGTTGTTAGGACTACGAAATGATGCCTTCTCAAATACCATTATGCGAATGAACTTTCACTCTGAGAACCAACGCAAAGGTCCGAGTTGATATATATGTGTTAGTATCTCTACTTGAGTATGAGACTGGAATAATTAGAAGCCCTTGATATCCCTTAAACATGTGTCAATATGGGATGTGTCCTCGTACTACCTTTGGTAAGTAGAACACCCTCCACGGGGTAGGGTAGACTCCGAATTCCATACCTAGCTAGTATAATCTATGTCAGTTGATGCCTATTCTCATCATATGGGATGTACATTCTTCGTATAGGATAGGTTCTACAATGTGTGGGTAGTGGAATGGGACGTTATCTATACATGGCACGAGTAGGCCTTGAAGGTGCTAGATGGGTTCCCTAGGTCTTCCAAGACCATTATGTGAAGTCCTAGAATTTTTTAGTTGTTTCCTGAATGGCTATAATGAATAATGTTTACTTAAATGAAGTATGTTGAATAGAAAGGTTCTTATCTAGGGTAGGTTTGAGGATTGCTTAGGTTGGCTTGGAGAGAGTGTATGGGCGCTCTCTTCATGTCTTACTCAAATAAGTCTTAGTATAACCTTATATAGAGAGTCTACATGATTTAAAGGCTTATTTGATCAATATGGAACTAAGTATTATGTGATGGAAAGGAATATCTTTACTTTGGTAGTCTAAAGAACTACTTAGGTGTGCTTGTATGGGTGGTCTCTTCTTGTATTACTTAAGTGTCTTTGGATAACCTTTGGTAGGGGTTCTAAATTTTTGTATGAATTCTAAGTGATTATGGTCATATCTTGTGGATTATTGGAATGTGTTATATATGAGATTGTTGACTTGTATTAAGTCTTTTAAACTTTTTTTATAAATTTTTTTATCAAAATGTCATGAAATCATCTTCTATACTAAATGTCCCTTTTTATGGTTTTTGCATGGGTTCAATACTTATTGCATTAATTTGCTAACCCCTTCTTTTCCCTTTTTGACTAAAGTGTAGGGATTGGAAGTCTTTATATGCCATGGATGATGGATAGGTTTCTAAGGGTCGAAGATAAAGTTTTGGTGAGTCCTCATAGACTCGAGGACAAGACCCACATGTTCCTTTTATATCTTTTAGTCTTGTATGGTCTTTGTCCCAAATGTTGTACTCTAAAGGTATAAGATTGTTTAATGAGGCATTGTAAAATTCTTCCGCTTGCTTATTAATGAAAGTAGTCTTCGTGTGTGAAGAATACTTTAAATTCTTACTTATTTTGAGAATATTATGCAGTGAATGATCTAAGAGTCTTCTATGAGAATTTTCGGAGTTTTGTACGTCGGTAACTTCCACGGGGTACCCTTGGGTCGTTACATGTTTATATAGGGACTAATAACAACATTTGAGTAAATGCGGTAGTAAAATATTTTATATAAAGAAATTCTTTGTGGAATCAACCTCAACTCAAATTGAGTTCTTAAAAATTGACTTCGACTGTTTATATCTCTTTTTGAGTTGTAATGTTGGATGCATCAAATTTTGGCATTGTTGTCGGGTTCTTCAATTCATAAGTGCTTTACTAGCTTTTATTCTATGTGTAGTTAGATTTTCTAATTTTACGTCTTGTTCTTTGTCTGTGTCTCTTTCATGTGAATTCGACTTTCTATTCTAACAATGCTAAAATTTGTCAAAAATTGATGACCAAAAGCGATGGGATGCGTCACTTTTTTGGCAAAATCAATGGAAAAGTGACGCGTTCACTTTCGTCGATGTGTAGCTCCATGCTTTTCAAAAAGTGATCGACTACGTTGCTTTTTTGGTCAAAATCAACGGGAAAATGACGCATTCACTTTCTTTGATTTTTAGCTCCATGCTTTTCCAAAAGCGATTGCTGTGTCTCTTTCTGACTATTTTTTAGAAATTTTTTCCTAAAAATGACGAACCCCATCACTTTATTTTATTTTAAATTTTTTATTCTAAAATGTGACGCAATTCATCTTTTTTTTTGCTAATCTTTTGTTTGAAAATCCCAAAAAAGTGACATAGAAAAGGACCCGGTATATCGCTTTTCTGAAATTTTATTATTGAAAATCTCATAAAAGTGATGGACAAAGACATTGTCTGTGTTTTTCTAGGACTCTTTATAAAAAAAAACCAAAAAACAGAAAGACAAGCCCAAGTTGTCTGTCACTTTCCCTATATCATTTTTGTCAGCAGAAACCTGTAGTTTCTACTGCCCACCTGCAAATACAATTCAATTCAATTTTACGCTATTCAAACCAGTCCAGCACACTCAATTTTTTAACAATATAAATAAAACTTAAAAATACCAAACATAAAATAACATTCAAAAGTATCTAAATCACAAATTAAAGACCTATAAATTCTTTCAAAATTTATTTAAAGATTTGAAAAGTCATAACTATCTTACAGGACTAACGAGGAGGCCTCCTACATAATCAATCCTCATACACTCTCAGTATCGGTGTCATCAGCGAGCCGAAGTCTGGGTTTCGACGATAGGGTTCATGATTTCTTTCATGAATTTGGGTTTTGATTAAATCACACTCATGCTTTATTGTTAAGCTTCCCTTCTCTACTCCGACTCTGCCACTGCCGCTGTAAGTTTAGCTAATTGATCTAATATAGCAGCAATCTGCACTCGTCAAGCGATTCGCCTTGATATGATAATCTAATTCCTTGTAAGCCTAACTAGAGTCGTATAACATAGTTTCGTGAGCCACGACTATATCATCTACTCTTATATGTCCCTCCCTACCACTATTTTTTTCCAAACCTGGGTGGACAGTTCAGGTGTCAATTGAATTGAACAATCTAGATTTTCAGCGATGTATGGCTGTTTTTTGTTTCCATTCAGCATATCAATATAAAAAATGAACCATATACTTACATATATATAGCTATATAAATATCAATATATACGTGCTATCGATATATCTCGTAGTATAATATATATCTCTATATATATTATTTATAGATAGATTATATTATCGTAACAACTAATAATATAATGATCTTACAATAACTTACAACAGTGTTCAGCGCTTTCCTCCCCCCCCATCAGGATCTGTCATTATCTTCTTATCCACGAATGAGTCTTCATTGAAACGTCCAGTTTCAATGGGAGTGTGTCCCAATTGCCTTTGTTTCTACAATAAAAATAAAAAGTGGAGAGAAGCGATGAATCACTAATTATACAAGTTGAACTAAGAACTGAGTAGCTCTGTGCAAATTTGTTCCGAATCCTTTGGCACCTACTACTGCCACAAAGCCACCCATAAAAATGTGTCTAGCATTTTTTGTTTGGTCTAATATTACCTTAATGTTGTTTGTGTTCCAATATATAGTCATTTCATCAAAAACATGAGGCAACATCTAATTTGGATGTCTAGCGTTATACCAAAATTTCTTTAGTCAGGCAGACATACTGGCGGATGTCTTCTCTCAAATTTTACACATGAATGATTGTGGCTCAGGCTACAAGTTCAAATAATAAATTAAAAATAGAAATAAAATTTATTAAATCGTAGTAAAGAGTAAAAGTCATGCATAAACGTAACATAAAAAGATAGTACCCTGTGAGTTTTATATAATCGCAAAGCCCGGGCAGAATCCCTGTTCAATTCCACCTGCAAAAAACTTAATAAAAATGTTAATTCATGAATAATATATTAAAGTATAAGAAATAAATAAGATAAAATAATAAAAATATAATAAAACAAACTTACCATTATCCATCCGGCTCAATCATGACTTACAAGTCTAATCCCTACCAAGAACTCGAAAGGAACTAACTCATTTGGTGTAGCACTGCGTAGATGTGCTAGGATGAGTACGTTCAGGAATGGCACATAACTGTTGATTCATGAAGGTGTACTGGACATATCATCTGACTACTTTCTACTAGAATCGCTAATCCTCATAGCAGATAACTAAGTAGATGTACCTGTGGGAGATGACGTACCTGCCGATAAGGGTTTTCCTCAATGAATTGACTATAAAAAGGTAGGTCCTCATAGCGTATTGAAGGCAACGAATGTGAAGAAGAGGATGCACTGACTGGTTAAAGGAAATTAGGATAATATTGTCGTGGATCCGCTGTACCAAATAGAACAACATGTTTATGAGTATCATGATTGATGCGCTCTGGCGCAGAAGAAATTGATCCTGCAATATCCTCAAGAGTCTCATTGACATCTTTTTTTAAGCTTGTTTAGTCTAGATAACTCTTACTTGCGCCGCAATGCTATATCGCCCAACGCCCTAAAAAAAAGTTAAACATGAAACAAAAACCCCAAGAATGATATAAACAACGGCTAGGTTTTTCATTCTACCCCATCCGCCTCACTCGCGTGTGTGCATGCCATATATTCCCCCATGCTTCCGCATCCAGTTTGTTCATTTCATTATCGTCTCATCCTCATAGCAACTGATGAATTTTCCGCCTTCTCTGAATATTTCTTACTCAACATTCAGTATCTCGTCATCAGAAATTTATTCTATTAACATGTTATAGTGTGGTGTCCAATTCAACACCAACTTATTTTTGAACTCTTGAAACATCATTTTGATACGCCACATCTAAGACATTATAAATTAAAATTCTTCCCATTGTATTACTTTTTATAACGTCCCACCAATCAAATTTGTCTCTACGCAATGGAATGGAGCGTAAGATAATCCATAAGAAATGACATCGCTTTTTGGAGCGACGTCGTCCGTCAATTTTCTATCCGTCTTTTTTATTTATTTTTTTGCAATATTGCAAGTGCAAATACCAGAAGTAAAGGATACCTACTATGTCATGAAATTATTCAATAAGGGACCCTCCAGTGTATCACTTGATGATATATAGGGTGAGCTACCCAAGAGTAAGTCCAGAAAGAGGAAACACACACTCGAAGAATTTTGTGAGGGGATACTGCTGATCCATTTAGAGAGGAAAAAATGAAAGAAACTAAAGCCCGCAAAGCATCAAGGAAGGAAGAGAGAGAAAAAGAAGATCTTGAGATACAACAGTGAGAAGCAATGTTAGTTGGAGCTTCTAGAGGAGTATTTGTCCCGCTGAGTGGTAGCCTGCTACTCTCTGCATTTTTTTTAGAGTGTAACCCCTTGATTAAGGTACCTACACTGATACGTTTACTGCGCCATAGAACACCGCATGTTATATGGCCCCTCTCAACATATCCTTTTTATATTGTCGTTATTCACTTTGAGGCTGAAAATCCTCAACTTACTTTCAAGAACTAGGAAAACATACGGAGTCCCGTACAAGTAAAGAACCTAACTAATGAGGGTGGGATCTTTCCCACGAGGAGAACTTAACTTTAATTTTATTACGATTATTCAGTCAATATTTCCGTAGAAAACAAAAAGACATAAAGGTGGTTTTTTTTATTTCTAAATTAAAGAAATAGTCTATTCTAAATTAGAAGTAACAAACCATAACAATCCACACAATAAAAGTGTTTACTCAATTATACTGTAACTAGGGTTTTAATTGTCCCACATGTTCCTAACTTGATAATTCTACTATATAATTCTTTCCTTGATCTCTGCATGCAAACGATAATTATTATTGCCAATCCTTAGTACGGCTTTATACGAAAATTTCACTAACGACCGCATCTTGGTTCCCGGCTAAGTTTGTTGTTATATAACCCTACCTTTACCTCATATTAGCATCGTATTCGATGATTTTGACTACGTTATCACACCTCGTACCAAGCAATCCTAGCAATATTAGTAGTTTACCTAAATCTATGATTTATGAATATCTTTCGTATTTATCTACCGGGTCCTTGATCCAGCAAGTAGCTTAAGGCGAGTTCTAACGTTGTGCCAATCCATTATAAACTTCTAAACGAATGGAATTATCATACATGCAAGACAACTATTCTGAATTTGGTTAATTTTAGTTAGATTTTAGCCTCATTATTCACCGATGGTTCCCACAACCCTAGGATGATTTTAGTTACCATATGCATATCCCACAGTCATAGTATGTAATAATCCAAGATTCATGCACATCCTTCAATGAGAAAAAATAAAATCCAGAAGTTTCACTGATCATCAACAAACCGCGCCAACATCAGAGTCCTAAAAAGGTGTCTCAAGAACTGATATTAAACGAATACAAAGATTCTCCAAAAGTTCTAACAATCACAGTCACTCACAAATAGTCTAACTAAAAGAAATCTAACTCAAAAAATGAGGTTTTTTTTCTGAACTATTTATAAAAAACAAAAACACTATAATAACATAAGGACTCGAATGCTTGAAAATCTGTTCAAAAAACGTTGCTAGGCTCACGGACCCCGTGACGGGCCGTCGTGTGTCACATAGGCCGTACATGGCTTCCGATCATCCTATACTCTACAAATCCTTCTACTGGTTTTTTCGTTTACCAACTCGACTAACAGGTATACGATCATTTCACGCAAACGACAGTCCGTCGAGGTCTCCGTTCACCATAACACTTAAACTTCTTGGACCTAGAAGGATGGACCGTCGTTGCGATGGAATCGTCCTTCGTGAAGCGTTGTAACACACACTTGGGTTAGACTTCCCCATATCCTTCAGCATCTTCATACTATGTCACCTATGCCTTCACAAGCTCGACAGACCTCCAGGCCCCATCGGTGGTAACATTTCTACATTTCTTGCTCAAAACTTCCGCGTTCAGCTTTAAATAGATATTTCGTGGCAATAAAGAGAAACTTACATCAAAATCAATCTAAAGGCTTTTGGCACACACTAAACTTATGGCATAGCATTACAAAATACAGTGCAACAGTTATAACTCAGCACCCTCAACTTAATTCGTTGTTGTCCTCAAGCGATCACTACGACTCCTAGCAAAAATCTTTGTACAAGAGGTATCCATGTTTTACTTCTCAATCATTTGGCTAATCAATCCCCGATCATCCTCATTATGTTTTATTATGCATTTTTGCACGAGGTAGGCCTTAAATTATGTGGAACTCCAACCATGACACAGACTCAATCCATTATGCACACCACTGATACGATATCTTTATTTCTCACCCGGGCCTAATATTCGTATTGCATACTAGTGGCCCTCACTTTCAAAATAACCCTATCCTCATTTTTCACACAGATGAATTTCAGTTTGTGAGTATAAGGAATTACTTTTCACACTCACTCGTACACGTCTCTCACAACTCCTCATACTATTGCCATAGCTTGCCCTTATTTTATCTTATTTTAAGTTCGCTATCAAACATTATAGAACACGATAGACATACTTACTTGTAACATAAGGCTCAAGGTCAGGTAGGGTTATTAGTATACTGTAGTGACTTTTTTCCCGTCCCTTACATATCTGCTAAACCTACCGACTAGTTATCATTTTATTTCAATCAACCAATTTTCTCATATTCGTTATTCCTTTCACGCTTTCTATTTTTCCCCCTTTTTTCTTCATTTATTTATGTGACTCTCTTGGTTTTCCTCGTGCTGTTTTTTTTATACCACTTTCTTTCGGCTGTGTTAATCCCTTACGTTTTGTTTTTTATTTTCTCTCTTTGTTCCGTTCAAACCCCACTTTCCAGAACATTCCTCATATAGTCCTCTCAACTCATGACTGTTCCGGAGTCAGTCACAATCCCCAAAGTTTGGGAAGGTGACGTAAAATGTGTTTATACTAGCATTATCCAACCCATCAACTTATTCGTATTTGGCATAAGTTGAGTGCATATGTGCCAAAGTCGAAGATTAGGGCCAAACATATTATTCTGTCCCCGAAAGAACATTGGTGTTAAAAATAAGGTCTACTTTAAGATCAAATCATTGGATCAAAGAGAATTAATTTCCTTCATTTTTATAGGGCTAAAATTGGCTATATTGAACAATGGCCTATGAAATCCTTTCCTACTTGTTCTAATACAACTTACTACTTTTAGCAGGACTAACCATGTCAATTCTAGCTCAGTACAAATAGTGTACGATTCCAAATCTTCCGCACAACTCACTTGATATCTCATTAATCTACCAATTCTCAGACACCTAGTTCAAATTTAGACTTATGTCAGCTGGTGTATATCGAATGGTCATGCTTAGAACCACACATTATCCAACTTATTACGATGCCAGTCATCATCACACATTCTTTAATTGAGGATTTAATTGTATAATCCCCATGCCTTTACAGAGTTAAACCATGTAACACAATAATAGACAATGACATGCCGGTTCAACAATAAATACTCATACTTGGGGGAAAAAGAAACACAGGCAAGAAAAACCCCAAAAGAAGAGGAGAGTGAATAGGGCTATCGCAGACTTCACCCAGCACTACACTTTCATTTTACCCTACCACCCTACCCACACAACATCATGCACTTGTCCCCAATGTTAAAAAATTGACATAAGCGATAGGTGGTAGGCTGAAGCAACCAGGGGCGAAAGTGCCGACGGATCATCAACGCTGGTGGTCAGTTCTTCGGAACTCACTACTACCGGAGTCTATATCGGACATACCCGTAAAGTTGGTACTCATCAGCAACAATATCATTTGTAGTGCCTTTCCTATCTTTCCATATCTCTTTGAGATATATCCCCGACAGGCATCTGACTCTACCACCAAACCCCGGCACCGGCCATTGATCCAACGCGCCTCCTCATCAGTAAGTGAGGCTCTCCTTGTAACCTCCATCTCATGGCGCTCATTCGTTCTTTCCTCTGCCTCATCCTCCTCGCACAACCGTTGCAAGTTGCAAACCTCTTGGCATGCTCTCGAGGAAGAGGTGGTGGGATATCTAAGAAATGGCGAATAGAAGGCCTCCATCACTATATCTCGGCGCAGGCTCTGCAGAAGGGGGGCCCTCATACTCAGCACCCTAGCCTTCTCGATCATATCAAGTGGTCCGCTCGCAGACTCTCGACAAGGTGCACCTAATGGTCGGCCACGCTCCAGCTTAGGGAATGTGCCGTGGTAAAACCTGTCAACTGGAAAATGCCCAAGGAGCGCTGATTAACCTCAGCGAATCTTCCGCTCTATTTCGGTGGCCATGTACGCTCGCAAGCGCTCGTTCTTCACTCATCAATAGACCCTTTGCAATCGCAAGCCTGGATGTGAACGAGAAGTGTAGCCATTTGTTGCCTCTAGTTTCTAGACGCTTGCAGAGCAGGAAACCAAAACGGGGGAAAGGGGTAGAGCAAGGAGAGCTCATGGCAGGTGTCTACTACCCGTGCATCGACTCACGATTCGCCGGGTATGTCATTGGTTGCATTCAGATGCAACCTGTGTTAGCCGTGCTAAGCATGTTATAAACGGTTACAAGATTATCACCGGTGTAGGCAATTCTTGACGAGTTATCTGCGGGAGCGAACTCATTTGGCCTAATACCTGATGAGGCCTTCTATCAATAGTGCCCAGCGGATTCTTGACTGATTATGGCCAGATGCGCACACCTAGCCGACCTGCATAAGAAAAATACATGGACGGAAAAGGGGTAGAGTAGTTGTAAGCCTGCAAAATTCCCCCTCGTGCAATGACGCCTAAGAGCCAAGCGAAGTCACCTCAACCCGGCTATCAATCAGCCCGCCGGCCATCAGAACTTAACGCACTTCCCATGTGCTATTCTCAGCGGTACATGGGGAAAGGCATTGGCGGACAATCAATCAATAGAAGTTATCCGTGAAGTCAAGTTTAACCTTCTTGATATGGCTCCCGTCAGCTCTCTCCGTTTACCAAGTCCAGCTAGCCCCGCTCCATCAACCGACAAGTGCATGCCATCCACCTCTTGGTGGTTCTCTCTCCACGATGGCTACGCAATAATTGTCATCTTTTGTTACAAGTTTTTCCATTGGTAGTCAAACTGGAAAACCGCAAGTGAGAGGGGTCCTGTTGGCATCAACTAAACGTCGTATGGATAACACGCCGGGTGGCGCGTAGGGAATCGACTGAATTCTATGTCCTTATGTACTTCGGACATGCCAATTAGGGGCCTATCTTTGCGGGGCACTCCCGCCTATCTATCTGTTGAGTCTGAGAGTAGCCCGTAGAGCGTAAAATCTCGACACCACGCCAGCTCAGCCTTCTCACTATAACTCCCCAAAGAACTAGTGTTCCACTCTAGTCGGTGTCTTGTTAAGATATTGTGCATCTCTGGCATGGTGGGGAGACTTCCTGTAAGGACATGCGTCTCTAGTTTAAGGGTCCATGTCATGACGCCTTTATCGTTGAGAAACTTAGTGTCTGAATACACTTGATATGCCCTCCACACACCCCTGTTGGTGATTGGTCGGCAACCGAGGTAGGAGCCACATCGGTAGCCGAGGAGTGGAATCAGAACTGTCCAGCCCATTCGACGAGTAGCCTGGTGCAGCTGCAGGCTGGTGCGAATTTTTGTCGGGTCCCGGAGGCTTTTCTTCTCCTCTGACCACTGAAACTCCTAGGATCTCAGACGCTCCCTTCGTTCATGTTTACGACCCCAGAGGTTTGCCGGTCATGTGCTCTCCGCATGAAAACTAGGAATGGGGCCCTATGTCCCTTTTTGAGGCGTAGCTCTAGTAGCAGTGGCCTCTCGTGATGGAGTGGGCATTGCATGGTGGAACCGTACCGTGGTCCATGCTCTCATCAAACCTTAAAACCAGCGGGCAGACAGTGGGACTACAACATTGAACTCCCCTGCGTAACACTCAATTTTGTTTTGGGGCCATTGGAGATGGTACCTGTAAAAAAGTAATATTATATGAAACGTGAGCAAACAAGAGGAGTCAAAACAACCAAATAAATATAAGAGCTAGGTTTGTCATGACTTTTCTGCAGAACAGTGAAAACACGACGGAAACCGGCGGGATGTCTCATCGTGAGGTACGAGGGACCTTCATGGGGTTCGCGTCCTATTTTACTTTCAACTATGTTGTGTGGAGACCTTCTGAAGGCAAGTCTCGCTGGCAAGTATGTACGGCTAAGCGGATAGACCATCGTGAACAATTAGCGTCCGTCTCCGATTCCGTCGTGGGTGGGGGTTGCTAGAAAAAATAGGAAACCTTAGCAGAGGGGTTTCCTGATCCGTCACACCAGTTGTGCATGGCAGGCCAGTCCTCGAGGGTATGAACGTCCTTGGTATAAATCTCCTTCAGAGTACACAAAGACAAAGTAACCCTTAGGACAAGGTTTGCTAAAACATACGGTGTGCAGGACGGCCATTGTGTCAACATGGTCCCGTCGAAGATGTCCATCAGAAGGTCACTTATAAAAACTTATGGACACCCTCAGATATAGTCTCTGACCTTCAATGACGGTTGTTCAGATGGACCGTCGAGGGTAATGACGTCCGTCCAGTGTAATGTTCCTTCAGAATACACTGAGAAAAAGTGGAGACCCTAGAGATGGGTCGTCTGAACCGTCATGACGGTTGTGCAGGACGGATTATCAAGGGTATGACGGTCCAGCTTAGATGTCTGGTCAGATAATACGTATAAAAAAGTAAGATACCCCTTACTAATAAGTTCTCGACAACCATGAACGGTTGTTATCATGACGGACCATCGCGGGTATGACGGTCCCGCGTAGATGTTCTTCAGAGGACCTTAGAAAAGTTGGAAACCCTGAGGATAGGGTCTCTGACAACCTGAACGGTTGTTGCAGGGAACGGAACGTCGTGGAACGACGGTCTTCGCATGTGCCCGCTTGTGCAACTTGGAAAAATTGGTAATATGGTTGTTTGGGGTGTTCGAACGTACCTATGACTGTCTGTCATGGGTACAATGTCCCCGTCTCGTGTCTCGTTTCTGTCATTTAGTTCAGAAATGAGGATGCACACATGCATCCTCGTGACCTCACATGAGTACTTAGTTTAAAATTTATTTTTCTAGAACTCCAAAGTACGTGTAATCTATAAATGCATTCTAAGCAGCATATTTCTAGAGTTTTTAATATAAATTTGAGGTTTCCACCTAGTTCAACAAATTAGATCAAAGAACTGAAGGACCCATCACTAAAATAGCCTAATACTAAATATTAAATATACAAAATGAATGTAAATGTCTAGAATCAGAGACACATAACCTTAGACAGAGATGAATACAAAAAGTAGGCACTTGGTTATGCAAGAACAGAACACAGCAGCAGACTCGACTAGTAAGAGTCGATTTTAGGAATTGGATGAATTGACCAGTGTTGATAGAGAAGAGAAAGTTAGGGAAGTTGTCCAATCATTGAAACGGATGGAGAATGTGCGAACGAGGGGTAAGCAAATGAGTGTCAATGAAGGGGTGTAGTTTTTAAATGTTAGGATTTTAAAATACCCCAGACCGAGTCTTGTGCGGGTACCGCTCATTAATATCAATGATTACCCGACATGGCCGTCGCACTGCGACGTTCGTCATTGTTCCGCCTGTGCCCTAGTTTTGAAAATAAATAGTAATGTACCTGCAAGACGGAGTTCATCGACGGTCCATGCGCATGGTAGTGACGTTTCGTCGATGTTGGCGTCTGTGTGCTGCTGCATAGTGATTTTCGGCAGATTTTCTTGAGAGTGCCTGGCAAATTTATACCCCTTAGTAGAAAATGAGCTACCATTACACTACAGAAAGAAAAACATAGTATTGTGATTGCCTCCAACCAGCGCCTGTATTAACGTCTGGGCACATTGAGACACTTGATTACCAACTATCATCAAGATTGTACGCCGTAACACTTAATTTCGCCGATTCAAGCATGCCCCAAAATAGATTTTATATCGTGGCTCACAAGGTTACCTTAAAACCCCGCAAACCCTCCTTGGTTCCCGAACTCAAACTGCTACCATGAGGGGATAGTTTGGGTAAGTCAAGTAAGGGTCAGTCCATTTGGTGAGCTTTGCCCAGAAACCAACGCAACCTAGAATTGTATTTAAAGCACAAGCCCCAACCATAAACTCGCGTTTTTCATTTTATATCATGGTGATTTTCCTCTTTTCTTTGTATGATAGTAGAAGATACCTATTGGAGCTCACCACCTCATCCTCATGGACCTAGCAAATCTCGAAGGTCGCTTTTCATCATTGTTTTCAAGAACCGAAATTTCATCTTCCCCTTTTCCTTCCATATCAACTAAGCTCTACCCTTAGCAAGGAAATGGGCCTCCCAAGACAATAGGCCACTATCAAAATCGCTTCACAACGCAGGAATTAACAAATCTTCTAGAAATCTGAACGACTCCCCTTTTATAAGCACCTCGTGGAGTATCCCTCTGGGCCTTTTTTATTGTTGATCAACCATGGGCAGTATCCCCAGCGCAGTGTTGCGCGTTTGATCAGCCCGCAACCATTTCTTGTAAATCAAAATGGATCATGAATTATGCTTGCCCCCAGATCACATATGTTTTCGAAAAATGTAATGACCCGCTGTAGGCAAGGATAGTAACGCACCGCGGATCTTCTTCTTTTGAACTACAGATCTTGTGAGCAATATCACCTAATCAAAGGCTGCATTCTAGCATCATCCTTGAAATGATCTCTTTTTTCTTTTTCAACCAGAATCTTTCATAAACTTGGCATACGGGCGATTTGTTCGAAGCCTTCTACCCAAAGGGATATTGATAGAAAGGTGCTTCACACAACATTGTAAAAAACGCCTGATATTTATCCTCATCTTTTTAAACTAATCTTTGAGGCAAGGAGGGCTGTCGAGGTATGGGAGTTACCTTTTGTAGGAAATTTACATCTTTTTCCCGTATTATTCTTCTACTTCACCCTAACCTCTACCCTTTATTCATTATCTTTTTTCACATTTTCCATTTCAATTTTCCCCATTTGCCTCTTTAGACGCATAGGTGGGTTAATGTTCTTACTACTCCGAATAATTGATTTGCCCTACAGTGGTCCATCCTTTTTATATCTAGACCTGTTTCTAGAACTAGTGCATGGTTGCCGTTTGTTCACATCCGGCGATAATTGGGTCATTCAACTCATCTGCTTAATATATTGCGTTGGTATCACTTTTTTTTTCAATACCCGCAATCACGTCCTTGACTCTTTTTTAATGTTCCTCATCATATAATCGGCCGTCCGCATCATTTTGTGCAGAGGAACATAGGGCCCATTCCTGATCATGTATTTTACCATAGTTACCACCTCTGTTTAAGGTTGATTGTCGCGGTTGTAAGGTTCCACTGGACAAAGGCCCTCAGTTCAGAGTTTACATATATCCGACCATTGGTTCCTTGACCTTGGCGCCAATTCCTCCTGATTTTGAGCCTTGGGCACTCATCATACATCCCCGATCTGCTCATTTACCACAGACAATCCTCCTCTAATCGCATTCATCATTTGGTGTGGTGGTTCAGCAAGTAGTTTAACGCATTTATCTTTTCGCAAACCCTAGTGAAATGTTTTAACTTAACTACCAACCAAGTTTGTTCTCAGCTGAGCCATCTCGTCACTAACTCATTTGTTTGTGGGTTTTGAGTGGATGGCATGGCGACGGTATCTTCTCCTCCTTAAATTTGACTTCCATTACTCCGAGCTTTTAGCTTCAAGGAGATTTGTCTCTAAGTTTTTAGGGAATCTCGGCATAAGGACACTCCCCATAATAACAAACCACCCTTTATAGTATACATACCGCCTTTAATTGATTAGCATCATTTCCCCGATAGAAGTATTCCTTCATTTAGCCACATGTATTCGGTGATTGGGTATTAGCTTCTCAAAATGAGGTGAATCTATCCCCAGAACTACTATGAGACTCGCCTGGTAGGCCACAAAGTTGTTCACTCCTGGCTTATGTTTGTTTAGTTTCTTAGAGACCGGGTAGTCACATGCTAAGAAACGTCCCTTCGTTGAGTTTCCAGTCAAATTGATTGCTTATGAACCAAATAGCAGCCTATCCCGTCAGTGAGAGAGGAAGACTCTTATCCCTATTACATTCCAAATCCAAATCAGGCCTCCCTAACACACTTTTACACACTAACCCTTACCTTAGCTATATTTTCATGTTTATCATCAAAGGTAATCTCTGAAAACAAACCTCTGCCATTTAGAATTGCATCAGACTACTATTTGACCACAAAAGTGTGGCCTTGTGTTAGAGAAAGAACGAGACAATTGGCCCAGTCAGAGTTTGCTAATTATCATATCCCCTCTATAGTATTCTTGAGAACGTGGACGGGATTTTGTCCCCATTGTTTATTTTCACCTGATCCATCGGTAAATAACTTACATGAATATCAACAAGAGGCGGGAATGGGTCCTGTTTTAGATCATCATCGTAATACCCAAGTTTCTATTCATGTTCTTAGTTTCTGCTTTAATGCTATCGTAATTAACAGGTTTGCTTCTTCCTCTTTTCGTATATTGTTGTGTCAGACATAGGAATATGAGTTCTGCAACGCCATATCAAAACTTAACTAACATAAAGTCGTAAGCCTAAGAACATACTGCCGACTAAGTACCGATACGAACTACATTAACATCAACCCAACTAAAAGAAGTCATTGTCGCCTTAGGGGATGGTGCTCTTAATCAACTTTAAGAAAGTAACATAGGGTTAATTTCCCCACCTTCAAGGTCCCTAACCCGGCTTGAAGAGTCAAATTCTTAACTATAACCATTAGTTCCCCAGTATCTGCTCAAGGTGATAAGTTATGGTATTTCTAAATCCTTGGTAAGGCATCCACAAAATTTCACTGCCGCAACTTGGTTCATCTACGTTTGTTTCTATACTAACCCCTTCCTTTAACCACACTCATATTACATTGTATCGATATCGACTAAGTTATTACCATCTTACCATCAATAGCTAAGCCTATTAGAAGTATAACACTAATCTCATGTTTTGAATCTTCTTTTCCCTAGTATTTACCTCCTTGGTCAGTCAGTAGCATTAAGGAGAGTTTTCTAACTGTTGTACATATATTTCGCGTTAAAAAGACTTCTCAAAACGAAAATTATCAATAACAAATGCAAGACAGTATTCTAGAATTTTATATTTTAGTAGATTTTACGTCATTATCACCATTGTTTCCCACAGACCCTAGTTAGGAGTTTAGTTACCAATCGTAAATAATCACAATATTCATATATGATCTAAGAATTCATATGCACTACTCAATGAAAAAGATAAATCCCAAAGTTAACTTTGATTAATAACAATGCACCAACAATCATTCCAAAGAGGTGTTTCGAGAACTGAGAATTAATCGAAGGCTCAAGATTCTCCAAAAGTCCTAACATCAAAGAGTCGTCTAAGAAAGAGTCCTAACTAAGAGAACTAACTAACTGAACTGCACAGAATACGCGTTTTTCGAAATATATATAAAAAAACAAAAACTAATAAAATAAGGACCTAATTGTGCTTAAAATCTATAATCGATCCAAACGCGGTTGGTCTACTGAACTCGTAATGGGCCGTTGTCTTCACGATGGCCGTCATCACGCCTCCGTCATCCAGGACTTTCAAATCCTTCTCTGCTTTCTCATTACCCTCAACGAACGGTATAATAGACCGTTTCAGATCTTGACGTCCGTCGAGGGTCCTCCGTTCCATAACACTTAAACAAACTTCTTGGAATGTGCCGGCGGGACGTATTTCTCTGGATAGATCACGACCAAACAGTAGGATGGACATCGTGGATATGACGGTCCGCATGAACATTCGTAATCCCACACTTAGTTCCGACTGCCCCCATCTTTCCTTTCCCGCAGCTCACTACGATGCCAGCCTCACGGGACTTCAAATCTCGCGGACCGGAACATGCCCCATAGGTGGGAACTTTTCTCATTTCTTGTTCAAAAACATTCCGCGTGATCATCTTTAGACAGATTATTCCTGCAATAAAGAAAAACTTACTAAAAGCAATACAAAAAGGCTTAGGATACCACCTAAACTTAAGGGAAAAAAGCTAACACTACCGTGAAACCATGGGTATATCAAGTGGAAAGTGTTTTTATTTAAGGTAGAGTCTGGTAAATAACCCGTGTCCATTAAGATTATAGTATGAACTGAGGTTTATTTTCTGTTTAATGTTAAAATAGTTATTGCCTTCTGCTTTTGTTAGTGTGTTGAGTGGTGTCCACTAATTTTGGGGTGGTATGATTGGCATCCAATGAGATTCGCTTTTAGGGTCTTTTAAACTACTCATTAGATCTGACAGTGTTGAACATGGCAGTTTTTGATAATATTGGTTGAAACATTATCGTAGAATGTCAGGTCCCCCTGCTTCATGTGTGTGTGAGAGTGTTGTTCGAAGTCTTAGCGCTAGTAGCAGAATCTAGAACTTGCCTGAGTAGTCTTGCTTAAATCTTAGAATAATCGGATAGGAAAAGATCATATGTGCCTTTTTTAAATTCGTAAAATAACAAAAAAAAACCAAATAAAAAGTTTATCTCTTGGAACCGATTTGAGCATAAATTTTTTTTTCTTACGAGTAAATATCATATCCTTTGGTCTCTTAATATATGATGTCACAACTCAAGCCAAACCCTAAGTTGAGGGTGATTGCAACCTAAGCATAAATAAAAATTGAAAAAGAAGGTTCAACCAGTGAGCTGAGTGCATATAAATAATGCATAAAAAAGTGGTAACAAAAGAAAATAAAAAGAAAAAGAAAAATAATTGCAACAGGGAAGTGCTGAAATGAAGAAAAAAAAGAGAAGGAATCCTTGAGAAAAGAGTTGTGTGCAAATGAAACTTTGGGAAACCAAGGGATAGTCACTCACAATCCAAGTTTAAATCCCCTATCTTGAGCCTATGTTATAACCCGATAAAGTCCTATATCCTATTCCGGGTGTTTGAAAGATAGATGGTTGAAAATAACGGCAAGCATATGGTAGTTTGTTGTTCATGTTAGAAATTATTTGATAGTGCGAGAGTACACTTATTTAATTTAATAGTGAAGGACTTCATTTGTGTGAGGACATAGATTACATTTGAGAGTACATTCTGTTAGCTGATAATTCACATGCGTTTGTATGATCGACTATGAGTAATGAGATATCATAGATTGATCCTTGCATGTTAGATTCCTTGTTTTGGATACAAATTGTGTTTGAATCATTTGAGAATTGAATGTATTACTTTCTCATCACTTTAGGAAAAGTAATGGTCCTAAGTTGAGGGTGTTTGTGTACCGGAAAATCATGGCACATTTGATTATTGAAAACAAGGAATTGATGCTATAAGAGTGTATTTTTTTATGCTTTGATGTTTTATTTCTAGTGTCCAAAAATAAAAAAAGTAACAGAAGATGATGGTGATCAAGTGAAGACCACGAGCACCTAGATGGGTCATGGTTCATGTCACGAACCATGGTGCAGGTCGTGAAACTTTTCTAGTATGAAGGTTTTGAGGTTTTGAGATGAGGTTGCAGTAAAGACCACGACCAACCTCACGGAACGTGGTCCTCATTACGGTCTTTGGTGCTAGTCTAAAGGTGAACCAGTGGATAAAAGGAAAAGTTGAAAAAGAAATTGAACAAAGTGAAGACCACAGACGACTGTCCGTTTCTAGACCGTGTCCTCACACGTGTCGCTGATGGTTTAGAGTTGTTGTCATTATAATGCAATGCTTAGGGTTGGAAAAGATTAAATATGATTTAACGAAGTGAATACCATAGACGACTTCATGGGTCGTGGTCTAAAATGGGAAGATGATCACGGGTGTTGTAAGGGGGGGGGTCGGTGAGGTGAGTGTAGGGGGTCTCGGTTGGATAGCATACTAAAAGAACCTTTTTTTAGTGGGATTGCAAGGAAACAACATGAAGGGCTTTCAACCTATGTGATGACCCTTGACAGGTCCTGATGCAAGGGAGCGGGTAGACTAGTGTTGATAGTGGTGTGTCCTACTCGAGGAGTAGCTGAGTGGTTGTTAAATCACCTTTTTGAATTAATTTTGTAGGGGTTAGGTTTGAGCGGATCTGTACCTGTTACGAAGAACAAGTATTGCAGGATTTGTCACAGGCGCTGGTGGTGGGGTTGGGGGGGCAAGGTCAAGCTTGTAAGTTGAAGTTGGAAAGTGTTGGGATGTCCTATTCTTGAATTCTGATCGTCTGGTGGGGGTTGACTAGTGAGGGGCTTAGTCGGGGATGAGGGTGCGAACATGGGGGGGGGGGGCATTGATCTGTCTGGAGAGGATGTGAAAGCGGGGTGGCGAAACACTAAAAGTTGTGTGCGTGTGGTGGGGACCCAGGACAGGAGATGGGAAGTGTAGCGTGGGGAGTCAGGTAGTTATCTGAAGGAAGGGCACGCAGGAGGGACGGCATGGAGGTGGCAGGTCGGGTGTCGTAGCTCCGCACGGGGGAAGTGAGTTGGTAGGGGGTGAGGGTGAGCGGTGTCTCGCTGGGGGGGCGGCCTGAAAGGCGAATGGAGGGGGCCACGAGACCCCATCAGCGTGGTGGGGATCAGGGGCGCACGATGGGGTGGGTGCGACCAAACCGGGGCACACTTGAGTCCTTCGATGGAGCGAACAGGAACAGGAACCAGGAGGGCGGATCTACCCCGGTGTGAACATTGTCAAGGAGATAACAAAGTAAAGGCGGGACGAGACGTAACTCTTCAATAAAACCAGCTGTGGTTAAAACTGCGAAAATTCAAACAGCTATAGGGAAGGGTCACCGAAGGAGCTGGAAGGCACGGACCACAAGACGATCTAGGATCAAAGGGGACGAACGAGAGGATTGCTAGAGAAGCTAGTGGGTGACAAAGAGGCGTGTCTATGGGCGCGGGAGGGACGTGTGCGTCAGCTTGCAGCGAACATGAAGAGGAGATCCAGTGTGCTGGCAAGGGCGAGAAGCAGGGCCTACCCTGAAGATCCGGGGTGACTAAACTGGCATAGAATTTTCGTGGAGGGTTGAAGACCACGGCACGTTTGCGGGCACTCCAAAATAAACCAAGAAACATAGAAAGGTAGGGGGCATACAACCACAATTACTGAGTAGGTATCATCGCCAACTCAAAAATAGAAAGCAATATAGCTCAGATAACTCATAAAATCAACCTACTATTTTAACCAGGGATAGAACAAGTTACACATCATTTATAATAGCCACCGGTCATATCTATGAGGACTCAAGCCCCCACCTAACTCTACTCTTTGGGGAAAACATTTTCTGTAGATTGAGTATAGAGCATCTTTCAAGATTCATTATCTTATTTCCTCTTCGTTTCGGTTACGTGACACTCCGATCCTCTACTGCTAGTGTCTGAAAATTCACACTGGCCATCCATCCCCTGCTTCATGTGTCGGTACGTGACACGCCTATCCCCTAAAGCTACGTGTGTCGTTCGTGACACCCTCCCACTAATTCTTGTGTCGGTAACGTACACTCCATCCCCTACATCTACGTTCGTTCGTGACACCCCCCACTATTCTATGTTCGGTACGTGACCTTCCGATCCCCTCCCTCTACGGGTCGGTTCGTGACAAACCCGCCCCACTAATGTCCTATGTTTCAGTTACGGACAACTCCGAATCCACTAATCTCATTCTATTAAATTCAAAATTCATCAAGCTTCTTTTATACCAAGGCGTCATCATCCATCACTTTATTTCAGCAAATCTTCTTTTATATCAAGACATCATCATTAACAAGAGATGTAGGGGTTTTTTCAAGATTTGGGGATTCGAATAGCTTATCATGCTTTGTTTCATCAACAATCATATAAGAAACTCACATCATGCCTACACACAATGAAGCATAAAGAAGATCTATAATACTACCCCACCCTAATCTTCGCGATTAAAGTTTTACTAACTTAACTACGAATTAGTGTAAAAAAAACATAACCTCACCTTCCCACTGAAGACATGCGATCACACAAGCTCTCTTCTCAAAATCCTTGCTATCCTCTTCGTTTCTCTCTCTCTCTACTCGTTCTCTTCTTCTTCTCTTTCTTCTTTTCTGTCTCTCTTTGTTCTTGCTTTCTATTTTTCTATTCAAACCCTCTTTCTTTTACCCAATTAACATATAATTAAGTGTAAAAGCTGGCAATATAACCCGCTAATTAACGTCAGGTTACCTCTTTTAACTCCCAAGTATTAGACTTTATTAACAATTACCCTCTACTTTATAATTAAAAAAAGCAGAATAGTCCAAAACGTCCCGTAAAACGTATAAAGAAACCGACCCAGACTGGGATTGCGCACCTCACGGCCCGTCGTCCTGCGACGGTCCGTCCTGCAGGGCGTCGCAAGGTCCAGAGGAGTGGATTTCCACTGAAGACTCTGTGACGGTCCGTCACAACCACAACACCTGGACGGTCCGTCCTGCATTTCGTTACGAAGTTCAGAGATTCGATTTTTCAGTACCCAATTTAAGATTTTCTAGTGTTTTGAATGAGACCTGCACTGTCCTTCGCCGCCATGACGGTCCGTGTGGGGTCCGACCGCGCCCTCAGCCTATTTTTCCGAATAAAATCTGCTGCTCAAACGACTAAAACAGGTCGTTACAATAGATACCAATTTTACCCATCGTTCGTCCCCGAACGATCCACAAGAAGAAACAAGGGCGAAAAGGAATCCTGAATCTTGTATACAGATGGTGGGTATCCTTTTCTCGCATAGCTGCCTCCTTCTCCCAAGTGGCTTCTTCAACGGACGTTCGATTCTTCCATTAACTTTGATAGATGCCAATCTCCCTTGATTCTCACTTTGCGAATTTCTCTATCTAGAAAAGAATGGCAAACAGTTCCTCCTCATATAACCATTCTCATCAAGCAAAACTTACTCCCAACGGAAATGTATTTCCATCCCCCATGGTCCTTTTTCAACATGGACACATGAATACCGGGTTTACGCCGGAAATTTCTGGAGCAGGCTAACTCAAAGCGACCTTCCCCTACTCGCTTAAGTACTTCAAAGGGACGAATGTACTTGGGCTTATCTTGCCTCGTTTACCAAACCGCATCACCGACCCCTTTCATTGCGAAACTTTTCACAATACTTGTTCCCCCTCCATGAACTCAAGTCTCTAACTTTTCGATCTGCATATCTTTTTGCCCTACTTTTCGCCCGCTAGAGCTTTTCTTGAATGGAATTTTCACCTCTCTCTGAATCCCTCAAGGGTCAGTGCCCAAGGTCTAACCTCGAATGCATCAAACCAACCAATGGGAGACTGACAATCTCCTACCATACTGCCTTCAAATGGGGCCATGTCAATACTTGAGTGATAGCTATTATTGTATGAAACTCCGCTAAGGGTAATGAAGCTATCCCCAATGGCCACCAATTCTCTCCACGCATGCACGAGCCATATCTCCAACACATTGACTCGTTCGCCTCAGACTGCCGCGTCTGGGGTGAAATCGTCCTACGGTTCCAACCTAGTAACCTAATCTGCATGCAATGTTCTCCAAAACTTAAAGTAAAACGTACCTCTATCTATATGATGACAGTGGAACTCCATGCAATCGAACATTCTGATATGTAAATTTTGGCTAACTTTTCTCTGCATTTAAGTCACCTTAACCGAATGAAATATCAGACTTAGTTTAATCTGTCCACAATCACCCAAATGGGTCCGACTTGCCCATGTCCTTTGTAAGACCAACCACGAAGTCCATTGCAATTCTCTCCCATTTCGATTCCGGAATGGGCTTCTCTGAAGTGTTTCCTCCGGGTCCTTTGGTGTTCATTACTTTACTTGTTTACAGTTTGCCACATTTGGCCATAAAATTCATAACAATATCACGCTCTTCCTTCTACTAACTCGTTCACCAAAAGTGTTCTTTAGGTCACGGGTAATTGGTGCACCGGGATGTATCGATACCTGACTAGAGCGATTTCAGAATGTGTGTCTGAATCAATCAGCGACGCGGGGTCACAACCCTTCCCTTAATCCCCAACCACCTTCCCTCATCGTTGTGCTGTCTTTAGGCCTCTCCTTGCAACACTTTAATCTCCTCGGAATCCGGATCAATTTTTCACTCATTAAACTGCTTCCCTCCCTCCTTGATCTTGGCCAAGAGGAAGTCTTGCCTCCACACAGCTACAAAATCCTCCCTTCGCATGTCTTCTAATCTCATAAAGTCCGTTAGCCAGAACTGAACTTCTCTAAGCCAATGGGCGTCTAGAAGCTTTGCAAGTTGAGCTAGACTTCCCATGCTTCCCGCCGTTTCTACTTAAGCATCTGCTACAAACATTCGCCTTCCTCGATGAGACAAAATAGTGATGGTCGTAGTCCTTCAGTAGTTCCATCCGATCTCCTTTCTGTCTCAATTCAAATCTCTCTGATTGAAGACATACTGTAGACTAACGATGATCCTGATGACCTCAAAACTTAACCCCATATAACTAGTGTCTCCATTGCTTTAATGCAACCACCACTTGCACAACGCTAATCATGGTCGGATTATTACGTTCTGGCACCTTTAATTGCCTCGACGCATAAGCAATCCATTTGTTCTCGTTCTCTTGGCATTAGAACTGCACTGCCAACCACCCAACCCGAATAAAAGATGCTCACAATAACAATGAGTTCTTATCTGACCCGCCACCCAAGGTAGGATAGGTTCTGTATTCAACAGAGTTCTGAGCTCCCTGAAATCTTCCTCAACATCATCCGACCATACAAATGTAAACATTTTGCTTACTCAAAGTTCGCCTCGTCAGTTGGGAAGCAATAGAAAGAATAATCCTTGACAAATCGGCGGTAGTAGCTAGCTAACCAACAAAGCTTCTTATTTCTGACACATTAAGTAGGTCTACCCGCAATTCTTCCCTACTTCGATCCTTATAAGGACACCATCACTCAATCCTTGGCAACCACGTGCCCCAAGAAGGACACTGCACTAGCCAAAACTCACACTTAGAGAACTTGGCATAAAGCTTTGTTCGTCCCTCAAATTTCCATACATTCTCAAATGCTCTCCTGTTTCTCTCCTTCACT
Organism: Solanum habrochaites; assembly: GCA_027704765.1. Taxonomy (NCBI): domain Eukaryota; kingdom Viridiplantae; phylum Streptophyta; class Magnoliopsida; order Solanales; family Solanaceae; genus Solanum; species Solanum habrochaites. Next base: position 32,360,067 of record JAKWJA010002499.1, on the reverse strand, counting down.
TGTTAGAGTATATCAGTATTCAATCATAAATACATCACAGAGATCCACATATGCTTACTACAATCCCTTCATCAAACTCATGAACGCAGCATGGGCATTCGTAAGACCAAAAGACATCAAATCACTACAAATTCGAATGCCCATACCTGGTTCTAAAAGCATCTTTGTCACATCCGTTGCCCGTATTTTCATTGATGATAACCGATCTCAGTCAATCTTAGAGAAGACACAACCCTTGTTAACTGATCGAACACGTCATCAATTAGAGGAAGAGGATCTTTGTTCTTTAGGGTTACCCTTGTTCAACTGCCGTAGTCTATGCACATCTGAAAACTCCCATCCTTCTTCTTCACAAACAAAACCGGAGCACCCAATCCTATGCACCTTGGTCTAATGAAGCCATTTTCTCAACCCCTCTTGAAGTTGTGGGCTTTTAACTCTGAACTCCGCGGGAGCCATTCTATAAGGGGGTGAGAAATGGGGTAGTACCCGTGTTTCCATATCAATACAGAAGTGTCAATATCCCTATCTGGTGGCATACCAGAAGATCTGCGGACACATCCATAAAACTCACGGACCACACGAAACCGACTTCAATCAAAGTGTACTTGTAGTGTTCTCCTGAGTTGTCAAGAAATATAAAGCAACCCTTTACTAACCATTTTTTCTTACACGACGAAGGAGATTATATGCACCGGATTGAAGTGTAGTCACCCTCCCACACTAATGGATCTGGCCCAGGCGTGCTAACGTCACCGTTTTTAGCATTACAATCCAAGATCGCAATTGCGGAGAAAGCCAGTCATACCCACTAATTACGAATCAAAATCAAAACCATTTCTAAAATAACCAAATCTACATAAGTGTTGCTCCCCACAAAGTCACCCACACCAAGTGACCTATATACCTTTTCAACTACCACAGACTCACCCACCGGAGTAAACCTAATAGGCATATCAAGTAATTCACAATGTAAATTTAGACCATTAGCAAATTACGGGAAGATACATAAATAAGTGGATCCAGATCAAACATACAGAAGCCATGCAATCACAAACCAGAAATTACCACTTGGGACAACATCAGATGTTCCGCCTCCGATCTCCCAGGGAAAGATAACAATGGGCCCTTTCGTTTGTTTGTCCGTTGTCCCTACCATGTTGTGATGTAGTGGCTCCCGTTTGCCCATCACCTGGCCCGTTTTGGTGACCACATTACATCGGCCACCACGCCCTCCAGAATGACGGCCCTCTGCCATGACCACCTCTACCTCTAGCTATTGGGTGTCTATTACTCTGTTTTGGACAATTCCTCCTACTATGTCCGTCCTCCCCACCTCATAACACTCTCTAGATTCAAGCATGGTTCTCTCAGTCGAAGTGTGACCGTCTAGGTGGACCACTACAGTCTGTAGTGAAGACTATTGGTCGAACTGAGTAACCTGCCGAACCCTATCCTCTAGAGTAAGAACCATTCACACCTCACCTCCCTTTCGAAACCTCTTTGATGTCGATGCCAAATGGTGAATTCATCTGGCTTCACCCTTCCCAGAACCGCTACTACGAAGGTCTACTACCTCTGAAAGATTTCGCTGTGGGCCCGCTACTGTAAAGCTTGAAATTCGCAACTTTCTGATCTCAACCCTTCACAAAACGGCGAATTCCGTCTTTTGACTGAAACAAAGTTTGGGTGGCATAGGCTTCTGATAGTGCAGTAACTAGCCTCATATGCATTGACCGACATCCTACCTTGCTCTAGGCTCAAGAACTCATATCCCTTTTCCTATCCCCAAAGTCGTGGGGAGATGTTCCCCTCCATAAACAGCTAGAGAATGAGGCCCATCATAGGTGTGCCTCTTGTGGGTGCCCCAACATCTCTGAACCGTCCGCCACCCACATTTTTGGCGTTCCCTTGAAAACTGGTAACTCACGAACTCACACCAAACCCTTTCTACTTCCCCATCTGTGTAGTAGCTCATGACAGTCAACCAGAAAATCGTAAGCATCCGCAAGATTCTGCAACCCTGAAGACTGAGGTTGTTCAATTTCAAGAACTTACAAAAAGTTCATGCTGATGCATTTGTCCATTATCGGCCCCAGTAGGCAGGGTGGAAAACGGGCCTATTTAATGAGGCATCCATACGAGGGCATAGTGGCTGCATGTTGTACCTCTGACACGTAGGTGTGGTGCAGAAAACATTGGGGGTGCCTGACCCTGATCAGACAACGCCACTATGATAATCGAGAACCGGATTGGATCATCTCTGGGGTAGGTTGGGGTGGCATTTCCTCATTCTGTACTTGTTCATTCTCCCCATCCTCCCCTTCTCTTACCACTTCCTCATCGTGGAAGTAGTCACCCCGCCCTAGTACCAGATGGGCTAGGGCTCGTCCCCATCCCTCTAGAGGACGTCCTCCCACGCCTCTACGGGCCCTCTTGCCACGATTCCACTTCTAGCTACAGCCCCATGGCTGGCGGCAAGATGCAAATCGTGTCTTTGCGTGATGTTGAGTTTTTGCGTAGTGGTTGCTCTTGTTCTCAACCATCTGTAAATAGAGTGAAGAGGGTCAGAGTATACGCAATTGTATCACCTAATCCAATTGGATCCCCAAGAATAGCACGAAAGAAAGAAACGAAAGAATGGCATTTTTCCTAAGGCTTATAGCCTCACAAAGAAAAAGTAAGGCGTCCCCCTAAACCGTTCTTTAAGACTCCTACTTAGAACCCCTTTGTTCTGTGTGATAGAACCAACGAACTAATCTCGGATACCAAGTTTTGTGCAGACCAAAGCGGATTCGCGACTGGCGCTCCACACACTATATCCTTCTATTTGAGCGAACCAACCAATCTAAACCTTAACATTTCATGTAATATCAACAGAAAGTAATGGCGGAAGACTTTAACTCATTAATAACACACTATTTAATAACATCTAAAATTCAACATCTATTATTCCCCAAAATCTGGAGTCATCCCACAGAACATCTAGATCAAATTTGCTAAACTAATTTATTCCTAAGAGCTAAAATAACACAAGCTATCTATATGCGGAACTTCAAGCATCGAGACATGAGGAAGGAGATTCCAGTCCAAGCTAGAAAGCATTTAGCTCACCCTGAAGATCCGGTGTGACGAAGACTGGCTAAAATTGTCGGTTGAAGAGTTGAAGCACGACGGCCCGTTTGCTGCACTCCACACATAAACCAGAAGAAAACATAAAATAGGGCAAGTACACCAACAAGTACTGATTATGTATCAATCGGCCAACTCAAAATAGAAAGCACTATATCTCAGATAACTCATAAAATCAACTACTATTCTTACCGGTTGATGCAACAAGTATACACATCATTTATAATATCACCGATCATACTATGAGGACTCACGCCTCCACACCATACTCTTTTGGGAAACATTTTCTTTAGATTGATATATTTAGCATCCTTTCAGATTTCATTCTCTTTATTCCTCTGTGTCCGGTACTGAACACTTACTCCGCATGCCTCTACCTAGTGGCCGGAAATGTCACACACGCATCCGCCGTCCCCTGCTTCATGTGTCGGTACGTGACACTCAACGATCCCCCTACATCTAAACTTGTCGTTCGTGAACACCCCGTCCACTAATTCTATTGTGTCGGTAACGTGACACTCCGAATCCCCTACATCTACGTGTCGTTCGTGAACACCCGTCCCACTAATTGCCTAATTTGTCGTACGTGACACTCCGATCCCCTACATCTACGTGTCGGTTCGTGACACCCGTCCCATAATTCCGATTGGTCAGGACGTGACACGTCCGATCCACTCATCTCATCTATTAAATTCAATCAAGCCTGCCTTTTGCATACCACGGGTCTCATCTCTCACTTTAGTTTCATCAAATCTTCTTTTATCTCAAAGACATCATCATTCACAAGAAGTAGGTTTTATCAAGATTGGGATTCAATCGCTTCAATCATGCTTGTTTCATCACAATCTAATATTATAATTCACATCATGCATACACAAGAATTAAGCTAAAGAAGAATCTATCGATACTACCCAACACATATCATTCGCTATTAAAGAGTTTCCTACGAATAGTGTAAAAAACATAACCCTACCTCCACCGAAGAATTGCGATCAACAAGCTCTCTTCTCAAAATCCTTGCTATCCTCTTCGTTTTCTCGCTCTCTCTACTCGTTCGTCTTTCTTCTTTTCTTGTTCTCTCTTTTGTTCTTTCTATTGTTCTTATTCAACCCTCTTTCTTTAACCCTAATTAACATAATAATTAGTGTAAAAGATGGGCAATAATAACCCGCTAAGTTCACTTAATGTTACCTCTTTTACCTCCCAAGTAATTAGACTTATTAACATTAACGCCTCTAAACTTTATAATTAAAGCAGGAATAGTCAGAAACGTCCCTTAAAACGTTAAAGAATCCGACCCAGACTGGGATCGCGCACCTGCTGCGACGTCCCCGTTGTGCCTCAGACGTCCTCTCCTGCAGGTCTCAATTTCCAATAGTGGATTTCCACTGAAGACCTCTGTTACTGTCCGTCACAACCTGTGACTGTCCGTCCTGCCATTTCGTTACGGAGTTCGAGAGTCGATTTTCAGTACCCAATTTCAGTCAGATTTTCTAGTGTTTTGAAACAGACCCTGCGACTGTCCGTCGCCGCCCATGACGGTCCGTCGTGGGGTCCGTCGCCTCATCTATTTTTTCCATAAATCAAATCTGCTGCTCCAAACTACTAAAACAGGCGTTAACACTAAAGAAATGGAGTAACGATTTTAGTTCGAGAGAAAATAACTTTAACACCATTGTAAACTAGGATAAAGATAGTTACACTCTAGGACCGATAGAAATTGAGTGAAATTTATCAGAGTAGTCTGAAAAGTATCAGATAAAGTTAACTCGTATGTTTTTTGTAGAGATAAATTGCCTAAAACTTAATTATGGAAGAGCATTAGATGTAGCATCACGGTGAACACAATCGTAGTTTAATTTAATCAAATAATCGACTTATAACTTAAGACTTTGTTAGTTGCAGTCTGGATTTCTACGTCCAATCTTTGTTACTATATCATTTAAAACTAAATCTTTCGTATCCATTTATTTAGGAAATAGTAACGACATTTGAGTAAATGCAACAGTGAAATCATTTCTTTAAACAAATTTTGTGTGGGATCGACCTCAACTCGTGTTGAGTTTTTTAAATTAACATCGACTATTTATATCTCATAATGGAGGTATAAGTTTTGAAGTATCAAACTACTACTAACAACTCATAAAATTTGAGTCTTCCTTAATCCAAGTGGTCTTACTCAAAAGCTGACGAGCGGATAAAGTAATCTCAATGGATTTTTATTGATGATCACATGAACCTGCATCTTCATCATTAAAATATGCACGTCGAATAAAATCACTACATTGAATATAGTAATATAGGTTGAATAAACAAATAACTAAACTGAGTGAATGAAAGCAACTCAATCGAATCAATGCATGATCATGAAGTGAAAACCATTTTAACTTTACCATGAGATACGGAATAAAAGCAATACAAAAATAATATAATTTATTTTATGGGGAGTTTCTATGACCAAACCACTGTTTTTAGCCTAAAAATGCTACATTTTTTCCATGTTCTAAGGGTCATCCTATACCAAACTAGGGTATAGGATGATATTGTTACTATAGATCCATGTAATAGGTATTCTCAAAGGCAATGAGAGTGTCAGAAGAATAAATGCTAGCCTATATTACATTAGCTACGTAATTTTATGGGACTATTGAGGTATAGAAAAAACTCTAACCCAATTAGGTGCTTGATAATACTCCCAAAATAACTAATAACAATTATGCTCATGCTCAATTCACCTTTTACAAAGAAAGGAATTTTATTTTACTGAAGTACCTTTCAAAACGTCATATCTATATATATATATATATATATATACACACACACACACATATATATATATATATAAATGTGTTTTAAGTTTTTTTTAAAAATTTATTTGCAAACTCATCCATTATTCTTGATCCAAATTGGCTACACTTGACTCAACTCAATTATATCCGACCCAAATTAACTACACCTGCCCCAAATTACATTTATCCCACCGATTAAAAAATACACCCTTCATTTTCAATCTTTCACTTCCTCTTTCAACCTTACTTCCCAAATATATACACTTATAATCTAAAACAAACCTATAAAATACCTCATTATCCCCAAAAAATTAATGAGTGTTTTCGTCGGGATTTCTTATGTGATACCATTTTTCGTATTATTAAGTATTATATATGGTGTAGGCAAATAAATTGGGGAAGAATGTTGATAGATGAAGTGAAATGTTGAGAATGAACGGTGTATTTATTGTAATCGTTGAGGTAAATATAATTTGAGACATGTGTAATCAATTAATATGGTTAGGGTGTGATCAATTAAGTATGTAACTCAAAAAATAAATATTACAAGTGTACTTTTGACTCTTATCTCTATTTTATATTAAATAATATTTTAATCACTTAAAAATTGTATTTTATATATTAATTAAATGAAAATAACTTTAATATTTTACCATATAAGAGTAATAAGTTCATAAATAAAGTGAGGTAGTTTTAAATGGTAGTTAGAGGGGATATAAAACTGATGGAATATATCGGTACATGCTACTTTGGAATTGTAGTTAGAGGCGTAGTGGAATAAGTTGATTACTAGGTTGTTTTGGTTCTACTAAGAAGGATGAAGTAGGGTTATTCCCCTTGGTCTTGTAATTGACCTTACTTGATAATTAATTAAGTGTTATAATCCAAAAGAAACAATAAAATCTCTACTTTAATATGTAGTGAAATAATTTGATTACTAAGTTGTTTTGATTGTTACTAAAAAGGGTGAAACCGATTTCTTTCCGTTTGGTGGTTTTGTGATTGACCTTATTTGATCATTAATAAAGTGTTTTAATTGCAAACAATAAAATATCTATTTTAATAGATAGTGAAATAATTTAATTACTAGGCCGTTTTGATTATTACTAAAAAATGGTGAAACCGATTACTTTCCCTTTGTTCTTGTGATTGACCTTACTTTGGTGATTAATAAAGTGTTTTAATCGCCAGAAGAAACAATAAAATCTCTACTTTAATAGATAGTGAAAAATTTGATTACAAGGTTATTTTGATTATTACTAAAAAGGGTGAGACCGATTTCTTTCCCTTTGTCTTGTGATAGACCTTACTTGGCATTTAATAAACTCTTTTAATTGTCAAAAGAAATAATAAAATATTTTTTATTGTAATAATACTTAAAATTAAAATTTTATTTTTAAGCTAAATAAGAAAAAAAGAAATTTAAGTTAAATAAGATCAAATTTTATATTTGAAAACATAATGCACAATGATCAGAATGCATAAACAAAAATAAAAATAAAAATATTTTTAAGAATGAATAACATAAGTTTGGAAAGAAGTATAATAAGTTAAATAGTACAGATGATATTTTTGTGAACAAATAACTTATGATTAGAAATTATTTTATGCATATTATTTTGAATATGATAAAATAAATAATTAATAAAAAATAATTTTAACATAACTTATTTCATCATAATTAATTACAAAATAACTTATCTCTAAACCAAAGGACCATGAGTGAAAAAGAAACCTAAAAGATAGTAATTTGTGGTTAGCATCCTAATATATGCGCTCTTTTCTGACTCACATCTTATCATATTATATTCATATGAATTGTATCCTAGTCTTCTTACTTCTTTGTAAAATCATTAAAGATCACCCTTTCCAATTATTTACAAAAATAAAATAGAAAAATATTAAATTATTATATTTATAACTAGGATCTAAAAGTATTATTAAATTGCTTTCTACAAACAATATAATTGATTATTCTAATCTTTATTTCTTAATACACATCCATAATCATAAAAATAAAGACAACACTATAAATATAATACTTTATAATATAATTTTTTTACAATGATACCTTTACTAACAGGAGTGATTTTTTTTATATATCTGCTGATATCTAATCTGATTGATTTGAATGATAATAATTTTGGTGATAGGGTGTATATATAAGGGTGTGCGGTTGCACTAATGTGACCTGAAATATATAAAGAAAATTAGCTTTACAATGCAAGATTTTTTATTCGCATGAAATTTAATTATTTATTAATGTAAGTTGTTCAGTGTGTTAAAAATAATTGCACCTCAAATTTAACCCACAATATATATCCATTAATAGAAATGATATGAATCTCCCTTTGAAAGTCTGTTTATCACCATTACCTCTTGCGTTTTATAATCTCAAAAATTTCATTTCACTGTCGTGATTATATATCTCGCACATCAGATTATTGTTTCAGCTTTTATATTATTGTATCAATTTGAGGAATTTCTGTAATTATAAACTTATAAGGGACAAATGATAATTTTACCATAAAAGTATGTGATTTCTGTCCTTTGCCCAATACGAAATTTATTATCTAATTACAACTATAAAATAATGTTTTGAGGCGAATGGTTCATAATAGGTATGAATTTTGATTATACTGTGTATAAAATATTCATTGTTGTTTCATTAAAAGATCATTAATGTTAAACCCAAAATGTAAATTATGTCGCATATTTATTCTCTCTTGCAACTAAAATAAATAAAGCTAAAGGTGAGAGAAGTGAAATGAGATCTATCAAAAAAAAAGAAATAAAATTTAAGGGAGAGATAAAAAGAATCAGTAGTAATTATATCAAATCAAGAATGTGCATAATGATGGAAATTATATTAGCCATATAAGAAACTATTACTCAAAAATGACTTGCATCAAATTTACAAAAAATTAAGCCAAAAAAAACATGGGAAGTAAAAAAAGAATTGAAGAGAGAGAATCTTCATACCCGAAAAATAACAATGGAAGGGATGAGAGGTGAACAATTAAATGATGTGACTTTCTTGAAAATGAATGTAAGAAAAACAAAGGATATTTACTATTTCATATGCTGCACAATAGTTGTTCATTATATATTGGCATGTTTAATAACATTTATCTAATTTATAAAATTAATGAATAGTTCTAATACTTAAGTTTCTAATGTACCCTTTTAATTTAATATAGTTTATTTAACAAAAACTGGGGGGGGGGTTATATTTCCAAAGACACTTTATTTTGTATATTCAAAAGGTGATATTGTGAAATTATTGTTCTATTACATTGGGAGAATAAAAAAGTAACACAATAAATTATGTTGCCTTTTATTAATTGTTATATATGTAATTAGAAACTTAATCTCAAACACACATAGAATTAGTAGAAGCGAACCAAAAAATTGAAAAATAACCTCATAAAGTTGCTAAAATAATATCAATAAAGAAAAACTAAAAGTTTAAATACTAAAACAACCCTGTAAAATTAAGTTACTACCATAATAAAATTAAAAAGAAAAAGAAAAATAAATAAGTTGTTTACTTATAATCACTAAAAACTACTAAACTGTTCATTTGTGTCAATGTACAAAATCTTTTTCATTACAAGTACAACTAGTAATAACCATAGTAAATTATAATGCACTTTAGATCTCTTCTATTTCTTCTTGGTTTTAGATTAGCCTCATTTTACACTTATATTAATTAAAAAAATTAAAAAAGATTAATTAAGAATCAAATGATAATTATATCATTATTAAACTAAATACTAAAAGTGAGAAGGTCTTGAAATATTCTCTCTGATCCTTTTTATGTGTCAAACTTTTATTTGGCATACCTATTGAGAAATTTAATTTGGTACAAGTATGTTTATCATTTTACTCCTATTAATATATAGTATCTCAAATTTATTTAGTAACTACATTTTCCAACGACATTAAGTTAATGTTAATAAATTGAGGGTATAACAAGAAAAAAAATGTCTTTTTTGATCTGTCAAAAGTTACAAGTTGTCACACCTCGAGCCTACGTGGCAAACATCCAATGACCATTGCCGGTCTTGGGTAAACCATGTATCTGACTTACATAACTTAGTGGAAGACTTAACTCTTGTAAAACGAGGAACATCTCATAAATAATTTTAGATAAATCCTGGCCAAAATGGCACTTAAATCTCAAAATAAAATATCTGTAAATAAATAGACCAAAATTGAACTATCTTACTAACTATCTTTCTTGAAGCCCCTGCGATACTAATAAAATATTGGGACAAACTCCACAATATTCTACATATGAAAAGATTGAAAGCAATAAGAGAGACCTCCGAATGCAAAGAGGCTCACCCACTGACTCTTGATGCTCAAACTAGATCAACGAGGCGCTTCATGCTAATCCTGATTACCGCGTCATTATCATAAGACGATGCAGGACAATTCGCACTAGTACATGGAATGTACCAAGTATTCGAGATGGGATGTTAAACAACAACTTTATGCTTGAAAGGAGTAAGAGAAAATTACCTTGCTCTGCTCAACTCATATACTGAATTTAATATAAAGCAATTAAAACACATGCGATATATATAAATCATTGTAACACATAAAACAACTTAGTTAGTTAAAAAATGCAATAACAAGCACAACTTTACTTATATATGAAAGTAATATAGTTTGTGTAAGAGATTCTCTAAACGACAACCATCACTATAGCCTAATAATGGTTCAACGTCATCCTCACATTGTAAGAGGACAAACCTATACCTTGCCATCATTATAGAACCTTAACTACTAAGTGAATCCACTAGTCTATGCTAAAAAAGCCACTAAGCAATCATCTTAAAAGTAGACCCTTCTTTTGTCCATGTTGGCTACATGGTTTATGTGAGACTCCGAAAATGACGTAGGTGAAATAGAACAACATGGTTGTCGTGATGGTATAAGGTTCTAAAATGGTTTATAATTTCAGTGTCTAAGAGTTAGGTTATTGGAAGTTAAACGTCAAGGGACGACCAAGACGTTCCACGAGTAAGTGACCTATGCGTCTCATATGAATTTTATAAATTTATATCTGATTCATGAGGTTAAAGGTTATCAATTGAGCAATTGTAGTGTATATAGCAGTGTGTCATGTGTCTGAATTTGGACGTCAAACGTCCATGACGTTTGAAAGGTTTGCCTTGAAAAGACCTGTATTGACATGTATGGTTCGTTAAGTTATACATGTTCCTTTTGGATAAAACTATGTGTGTAGGTCCTAAACTCTTATAAGAACATATTTGGGGTGTAAAAGTTGGGTAAGACTCCATGTAGGACTGCAAGGGTCCCTAAAAGAGGCCCCCAACAATGGAGTTCAACACTCCAGGCAATGGCCAAACATGACCCAAACAACGGTCGGTTGACTAGGCAACGCCCATTGATGGGTATCGTCGATGAACCAAGTTGACTATAGTTGAGGAGTCTCATAAGCAATCACGAGACCACCATCGACGAACGTGGGTGAGACCACTGACCGTCATGCATCCATTGAGGGACTGTCCGTTTTCTGCCTGCTTTCTTTAACTTGAGGCGTGAAATTATAATTCACCCCAAGTCTTATTAATATTTAGGATGTTGTTTCAAGTGTTTTGAGCATTTTAATATTATAATTGATAAAACTCTCATAGAACCCTAACACCTAAATTAAAACATATTCCCTTGAAAAGTTCCTCCAAAAACCTCCATGTCAGTTCAAAGTGAAGATGGAGCTTAATGATGGGTCTTCAATGGAGTTTCTTCTTCAATTAGCTTTGGATTATTAAAATAAGGTATGTTAGTTCTTCATCTAAGGCTTTCGATCACCTTACATCAAATTTCAAAGATGATTTTCTAAGATTTTAAAAAACATGAAAAGTCTAATTCTACTCTTAAGTCTTGGGTTCTTGCTAACTGGTTATGAACATTATTGATGAAAATGATGTATAATTAATGTTTTACAATGAAATTCTCCATGAACCCTGAATTCACAAATCTCTCAATTTGACTAAATATGGGTTATGGAGATTATGCTTGTGATATTGATGAATTCATGTGTGGATTGTTATGGGCTTTTGATTCATCTATAATTATGTATTATTGTGTATAGGTTGTTTCAATTTTATTAATTGAGTAATGAATACTCTTAGATCTATTGCATGCTAATCTTATTAATTGATAATGACTTAAGGCTTATGATTTCTTATCTAATTTTCTATGGTCAATCTAATGATGAAATAATTATATTCAATTGATATCTAGGTTATATTATTTTGATAAGTATGTAATAAATTACCTACTTTTAACCTACTTTCATTGATTATTGATAAATTGTATCAAATTGTTGGTTATGGTTATACGTAAGGGTATCGAAGTGGTAAGATGAAGTGGGGGTATGCTGCCCTAATTCCTTTATTTAGATGTTAATTAAACTTCAATTATCTTGTGAATGGTATGGTCCACTTATGGTGGCTGTGCTATGTGAATTAATGTGGCCTTGTCGGCGTTACATTATGCAATATGATGATCATGTCCTTGTCGGCACTACTTGAAGTATTATGGTGATTTGTGTAGTTGATTTATGTCAAGTATGAGAATATCTATCTACATTTGAAGTAATGCGAAGGTATATGTGTTCTATTGATGTAAACTAGGAGATCATGTAGACTATGACTATGTTCTTATATGTGTATTCTTTGATGTTGATACATGATTGTTCCTACTTGACTATATGAGTAATGATGGTTATATTGATGATGATAAAATAATGTATAGGATGACATAAAGATAATAAGGTTCATTCCTAAGTGCTTTAAAGAATAATATGCTATATGTGATAAGGTGAAAGAATGTTGTGTCTTGTTTGGTAGACTTGTGTCCCTTACTTGATACATGTATAGATGATATGTGAATATGAGATGTGTTGACTAGGTAGGCTTAGTGCACCCTTTTTATGCATGATTGAAAGATATGTGAGACCTTAAAGGATGTTAAGATGATCATGTATGTGGAAAAAGTTTTGTTATGAATGTTGAAGTTGAGAGTCTTAATGGTGTCCTTCATGTAAAGGAATGATGGACTTAGTGTTTGTTAGCTAGAACGACATCATATCATCCTTAGGAAATTCATAATGAGCTACCTTAGTCTCCATTGAAAGGTAGCTTTAGTGGACCTCTTTGGTAGGGTGAATGTGATTGAGATATGAAATTGATAGGAACCCTCTTCATGTGATCCTTTAATGTCAATTACTCTATGAGAACCAAGGATAGCACAAAGTTATTATGTAATGGGAAGTATCTCTACTTTAAAATGAGACTAGAGTACAATGTACCTCTACTTGAGAATGAGACTAGAGTACATAGAAGCCCTTCATATTCCTTAACCATGTACCTGCATGGGATGTGTCCTAGTTCTATCCGTTGCAAGTTGAACACCCTCATCGGAGTATGTTAGAACTCCAGATTCCATTTCTAGCTATCATGTTGCATGTCGGTTATTGCCTATTCTCACCATATGGGAGTACCTATTAGCATTTGAGAATTTATATGAAGTTTATGTGGTGGTATGGGACGTTATCTAGACATTGCACAATAGGCTTTGAAGTTGTTATTTGGAGTCCCTAAGTCTTGTACAAGACCATTACTACAATGTCCTTTATGTGGTTAATGAGTCTTAAATCAACTAATTAATATAATGAATTAAGCTAAGAAAGTATGTTAAAATGAAGTAGTACTTATCTAGAGTAATTAAGGGTTGTTTAGTTAAGGTGTGAAGGGGGCATAGGAATGGTCACTTCTTATCTTACCTAGATAAGTATTAAGAATGACTCTAGCTAGGGAAGTTGGTTGATAATGTGGACATGATCTAAGCCTTTGGTAGTCTTAAGGATTACGTAGGTAATCTTGAAGAGGTCACTATGGATATTATCTTCTTGATTTACTTAAGTAAGTCTTTTAATAGCCTTTGGAATGAGAATGACATATTATCTATATGTTAATCTTTTAAGTGAGAATGATTCTATCTTAGAAAGTGTATAGGATCTCTTAAGCGTGTATAAGGTATAGTATGGGAGTTCACTTCACACTCACTCGTGAGACTTAGAATCACATTTTTTTAGGGGGATCTCATGTTTTTATGTTGATGTCTTGTAAATGAATGTTAATCTCATTATGGGTTCTCTTAAGGATCTTTTAGGTGTGCTTAGAGAGGGTGTATGGGCGGTATCTCTTTGTAATACTTAAGAGAGTCTTATGATAGCTTCTAGTGAGGGACTTATATGCTATATGGTATGCCAAGTGAAGTGAATGAAACTTCACTGTAACAGTGAAGTGAGCTCACTCTACAGTGAAGTGAATTCACTGTAACATTTCATAAAATGTGACTTTTTGCTAAAATGATTTTGCATGTATTTTATAAGCTTTAAATGTTATTATTATGCTTATATTATGATATTTTAATCAAAATTCGTGAAAAGCATTTGGTTTACTAAATGTTTCATTTTCATGGTTTTTGCATGGCTTCCATACTTAGTACATCTAATGTGCTAACCCCTTATTTTCCCTTTTTGACTTAAGTGTAGGAAATTGGAAGTCTTGATGAGCCATGGAGGATGGATATGTTTCTATGGCTTAAAGATGAAATACTGGTTAGTCCTTATTGATTCGAGGACAATATCCACATGTCCCTTATGTCATAGACTTCATTTTATTGTCTTTTATGTGATTAGTCCCAAGTGTTGTATACTCTAAAGTTCAGATGGTTCAAGTAGATTTTGTAAAGATATATTGTTTTAAATGAAAGTCTTCTACTTGTGTAATGTTTATGAAAGAGTTATTCGTGTGTGAAGAATGTTTTAAATTCTTACGTATTTGAGAATATTTATTATGCAATGAATGATACAAGAGCTTAGATGAGACTTCTTGAAGTCCATTTGTTGTGTGACGTGCAAGGATGCCTTTACTTCTAGGTGTAATTGCGGGTCATGACAGTTTATGGGGGCTTAGTTAATATGAACTCGTGTCCCCATTCGGTGCTCAATACTACTTCCAAATACTTATCTCATATGTTTTAAAAAAGACTTCTTCTTTGTTTGATATAATTGCTCACACTTTTCATAAAAACTCTCTTGGAAATCATAGTTTTGTTTTGGAAAAATTTACTAGTACTCCCCTAGACTATGATCGAAATTCCAAAGACACACCGTAACTAAACTAAGGTCCTATTAACCCCAAAACTTTTTTTTTGTAATTCTATGCACCTTCTGTAGTACATGGCATACTTCGTAACTTCATGCAATTAAGCTGCATGGGATACATTTTAATGGCACATAAGCTAAAAAGGTGCACAAAATACAAAAAAAAAGTACAGGGGGAAATAAACTTAGTTTAGTTAAGGTGAGTCTCTAGGATTTCGTTCATGTAGGACCCTCAAAATTAATAAGGTTGTTAGAGACTCACATGTATCTAAAAGGTTTAAAATATGCTACGTAGTTTTTTTTACATATCCATGCTAATTTAAGGTTATTGGTGGAGGTCAAATGTCCAAGAACATCTGATTACATTCAAAAGTTAGCCTTGAGACGTGCATGTGTGTATTGGTGTTCCTTGCCATGTTTTACGTGTTCGTTTTGATTGAAATTAATGTGAAAGGTAACTAACATATTAATTAAAGTATTTACGCTGAAAACATTTCAGAACGACTCCCCAAGGTCCCTGCAAAAGTCCCTCAAGGAGGACCCCAAGCACTACCTAAACACTGCCTTGGAAGTGTCACTCTACGCCCTTGACAATGGACCATACTCTAAGATACGCCCCGTTGATGGGTCCATATCTCAAAAATTATCCATGAGAGTAACAAGCCCAAGATTTAATTC
Organism: Solanum habrochaites; assembly: GCA_027704765.1. Lineage (NCBI taxonomy): Eukaryota > Viridiplantae > Streptophyta > Magnoliopsida > Solanales > Solanaceae > Solanum > Solanum habrochaites. The sequence continues at coordinate 32,344,257 of JAKWJA010002499.1, read as the reverse complement.
TCAGTCACCATCGACGGAGCTGCAGGATGTCCACATCGTTCAAGCTAACGCCTGTCGACACTACCTCCGTCGATACAGACCTACATTCACAGGCATGCGCATTGTTTCATTAAGTGTTGAATAGTAAATCACACCCCCATCCTAATTTGACCTAGCATTTTTTTTTAATTTTTTTTGGGTATATTAATATCAATACCCATCCCAATTCATGTTAAAATTAACTTCCCTCCAGAACAAAACCTCTCTAGAAACCTCCATTGGAGATGAATCTCAAGAACAACTTGGAGATTCAATTTCCGTGGATTTTGCATCAGGATTTTGTAGTATTTTCATGATATGATTATGTGATCCTTCATATTTAGATAACGTCTCATCTAAAGAGTTCCTTCCAATATTCTCAAAGAGATATATGATCAAATTGTCTATATTCCAATTGAGCCATGTGTTCTTTTTAAAAATGATTTCAAACGCATGATGATAATGAATTGATGTTATCTAATGTCTTGAATGTGATTTTCAATCCAATTTCATGATGAACCCATGATCCTCCCATTTGTCTATTTTGCCTATATTGTGATTATTGTGATCTTGATGTTAGATTGATTGTAGGTGATTCAATTATGGTAAATTGATTATAGCTACTTCCTATTATTTCAATTGAGTGAAAATTATGGTGTAATTGATCAATGTCAATAAATAGTTGAAGATTTGGTAAGGTTTGCCTATGTTTCCTCACCTTCTATAGATTGTGATGTATTGGGTACAGGACGTAGTCTTGATTCTGTATGATCAAGATGATTTTCATATATTATTGTAATTTTAGATATTTCCTATACATGAATTGTGGATGAATAAGAGTATTGATCAATGATGATCAGGGCTTGGAGAATGTAAGTTTTCCTTATCTCTCTACTTTTTCTATAGAATTGCTGAGTTGAATTGGCCCTTGATAGACATTGTGTAGTATGGTCAATTATTGTGGCGGTTTTTTACCTTATTGTCATGTATATGTGTATTATGGACTTGAAGGAAATTGATTATTAAGGTGTGGTCATGATGATCCCCCAATGTGAGTATTATGCATAGCCATTCTAGTTACGATCTATTTGTATTGCTAATGTAAGCATATGGAGACTACGTTAGGGTTAGGTATAGGTGCTTCCATTGATGAAGTAATATTGGTAAATGAACCCTACCTATGTAACCCTATAAATGTGTGATATTAGCCAATGTTAGGAGTCTTGAATGCAAATGTTGAAGTTGTCTTGTCTCCTATGCTAGAATGTAGTGTGTGGTTATGCTTGATGATATACATTCTGTGATTTTCATAGCCATTATGTGATCATGTTGACCAATGTACACACACACTCATACTATTCTGCTTCCAAGTAATATAGGTTCCATAGTGCCTAATTAAAGGATATTCTCATATCCACTAATGTCTACTACTATGCATGTAACATAATTCTTTGATGTATCTTATGTGTCTCTTAACTAGGATGACTTGATATGTGTACTATATGGACAAGGGTATTAGGACCTTGTCTATGCATTGCACATGTGTGCCTTGATAGGATAGTTCTTAGGTTATAATCTATGTATTATGAATATGATATGGTCTATGGTTTTATAGGAAGGATTGGTGATAGTTACACCTATATACTTATGCATGAATAAAGTGAAGTATGAACATATTTTTATCAAGAGTGTTTTATGTGAAGGTTTGCTCACATATTGTGCACATACACACATGAAAGAATTGTAGTGTGCTTATATGATATCTCAGTTAATGAAGGGTCTCTTGAAAGGTATTCTCAATTGTATCCTAAACTAGTGGTTCTTGAATATGCTATTTCCAGGTGAAAGGTTTTCTCAGATGATAAAGGTTGATGAAAGACTTTCTTATCTATAACCTATGATATAATCATATGTGGGGTTAACTCTCCTAACCCTACGTTTATAAAGTACTGTTAATTATGTTTTTTCAATAAAGGGACTTGCTTAGCACCGAGTGCAACTTAAAAATGAGGGGTGTCCCTTCCTATGTGGGAGGTAGGTTCATAATAATTCTCCATGAGTGTAATAACTAAAATGCCTCAATAGCATTAAGAGTGTCCATATATGCCTTCAAAGTACTAGCAAGTTATCACCCTACTTTCTAGCATGATGTTAATTGTCTACTTTCGCAAAGTACAGCACCTCTTTTTGGTGTGAGGGTTCTACAGTACCAGATTCCATGTTTAGCACCATGGTCATAGTGTCGGTAAGGATATAGTTTCCCCTAAAGTAAAATGACACGAAAGTAAAGTAAAGGAACCTAACTAGGATAACTTATGGGAAGTTGGCTTAGTGTAAGTGAGGATATGGGACTTTACTTATGGCATTATACAAGCCAGCTTTTGAAGGATTTTCTAGAAGGTGTTTCATATGTAATGTGACAATGATTATGTTACTTACGCATGACATTGATTGTTGTTTACTTGTTTTGGGGAAACATTGCTATAGTCCGTATTGTCTATATGATTACTTATATGCATAATGTTGGTCTTATTGACTAGAATGATGAAGGTCTTACTTGGCAATGTATGAGTTGTCTATACTTGTCTTGTTGATGTATGGAGTAAATAATATGATTGTGGTCTGTTTGTGATTGTTACTAAGTATGTGTGTGAGGTTAGGGATTTTTACATGTACATTGCACTAGTAGGATAACATTAGGATTAGGAGTAAGGTCTTATGATTTATATGAAGTAAATTCCAGTATTTATCTGTAACAACCTCAAAAATGGTGTATGCTAACTATGCTTAATGTGTCTAGAATGCCTACGATTAGACCTGGTTCACACGGATTGATGCGCGTAGAACCCACCTCTAAAACCTTATGACAGAACAGGAACTACACTTGAGGATTGGTTAACTAGGAATGTTGGTCCAGCCATGTAGGGCTCCTGAATATGAGAATTTACTCGGATGAGCTTTACCGGTACTTAAAAGGGAAAATCTTAAGTTTGGAGGGTCTAGGGCTAAAATGTCTTTTATAGGCTAAGGATAGTATCGTACTTTCCCTAAATATATAATTAATAAGGTGTAGGGCATTGTGGGAGAGAGGGACAAAAATTGGCTCTTTGAGTGAAGTCTTGATCCACCCGGGTTCGAACCTAGTGGAAGCGATGTTTTAATATTTTTTATTCATGTTGGTAATTAATGTAATTTATTAATATTTATTATTAATTGGCTTTATTAAAATAAAGGAAATCAGATTTTTAATAGTTAACTAATCTTCTTTGACTAACTCTGAAACTAGACTCCTAAGCCTAAGATAACTCTCTCCTCTCACGTCTATCTCTCAGGACACATTCAATCTCTCTACTCTTGCACATTCCCTATGACTAATATGTACATAACAGAAATAACAAGTTCTTCACACTTGAAGACTCAACGAAATTTAAAAACAAAACAACTAATAAAAACGTTAGGTGAAGGCAAGGATATTTTCCCTCAAAAGTTTGGTGTTTAAATTTGATTTGGATGTTATATGTTGGAGCAGTGGTTTAGGTATCAACTTCGAGGTTTGAACGTCATAAAGGTATGGGTCCCTCTCTCTTGGCCCCTTTCTCAAGATACCCCCTAGGTTCAGTATATCCGTCCAAAAACTAGGGTTGGTTCCCCCAAATTGAAAAGTTTTTCTCTATGAAAATTCTCACCTGGTATGTGGGATTTCACTTGTGGGTTCCTTTTACTCATAGGTTTCCTTGATTTCGATAAATGATTGATTCCCTACTATAACCAGACCTAAGATTTTTAAAACTTCATTATAAATCATAAAATAGTTTACTTAACATCCAAATTAGATTATCATGTGAAAGGGTTTCTCACATAAAATAGGTTATGAAACTCTCATCTATGACATATGAGTAAGCATATGAGAGTCAATCTCCTAAAGACTAATATTCACCCGTGCTAACGCTAAGTTCCTTTTTGACTAATCCTTAAATCATCATTATTCAAAGAGTCTATTATAAATTCATATGAGATTAAAGTACCTTGTATAAACATGATCATAATATCTTTAGAATTAGATGAGAATTACCTTTCATCGTAACCCTTCGTTTGTTAGAATAACATATCATAAATCATCTTGTGTGAAGCATACAAGAGAATATCATAAACTTGCATTATCATATTCTTATCAGTATCTCAAAAATTAACATATTCATAGCCCAACATATATGCATAGAATCATCATATACTTCATTAGTATTGTAACATCATTTATAGGCTACCATAAATATCATAGAGTAATCACGACTTTAGAAGACTTACCTCTTGCTTCCAAGATCCTTATTCAAGAACTTATATTCAACATACAACTTGCATGTCCCTGTCACTAGCTACCATTGAATCATAAGTTGGTTTGTTTGCTAGGTGAAAACTAGATATAAAACGTGTTTTCGTGATGCTTATGTGTTTATATGTATGTTCGGAATTATGTGGATTATGTTGATGTTTTCAGAAAATGTAATTACGTGCGTTTGGGTGTGTTGTCATGGCTATTGGTCACCATTTAGTAATTGAAATGGCATGTTAGTTGTTTGTATTTCATGTACACATGTTTATGTAAATCGTGATGTTCATATGATCTGAAATGTGGCTTTGAGTGATAATCTATTGGCTAAATGAATCCTTGAAATTGCACCTAAAACGTTCTAAATGCACTATAATTCCCCTAAGAACTAACGTGTGATGGAATGGAAAAGAAGCTGAAAAGGTAACTCAATTTCCAGAACCTTGTTATTAATTTCAGCACAAATTTAAGTTATTTAAAATGTTATGAATGTGAATAAAAACAAGTGAGAGCACTGAGGGTCGAACCCGTGCCTAACCACGTTTAAATTCTGTGAAAATAAAGAAGTGAAAAACATGTGGTAATAGGAATCGAACCGTGCTCCTTGATGGAAGATAAAGTATGAAAATGAGAAATGAGAGGAGTGCGATTCGAACCCACAACCTCTCGGTAAATATTATGGAAAAATGAAAATAAAATAAGTGTGAGACGTGGAAATCGAACCCTTGACCGTTAGGCTGAAAGAGAGAATTAAAAGAAAAATAAAGTGAGGTTGTGGGGGTTCGATCCCACAACCCCTCAGCCAAGAAAGAGAAATTTAAAGAAAAGAAATTAAAAGAAAATGAAGGTGTTGGGGCTTGATCTTGGGTCCCCATAATGTAAGCGTTGTCCAAGGGATTTGAAACCGGGTTCCCTTGCCCGAATTACATATTGATACATAAGTCATATGTGAATTAAATGTTCAAGAATAATGCTTCCTACATAGATCGGAATTGAGATCTTGACATAGATACATGATTTATAAGTCTTGTATTACATAATCATAGGAAGATATGAATCACTTAAATCAATTATGATTGAAGCCTCGTGGCTTGTACGTATAAACCTATTAGTCTAGCATACTTATAGAAGTAAGTGAACCTAATATGTATATAATTAAATGATGATATGACTAATGAAATGATGAAACCCTAGAAGGGTTAATAGTGTGTGAACACAACTAAATGGCCATAATTGGCATATGGAATGAACATTCACGTAAAAAGGGGTGAGTAATTTGAAGAGCAAATGTGCTAAGTTAGGAATGTGGTGACCACATGATAAGAAGGCTAATGTAAAATACGAATTAAATCTCAAATAGCCTAAATAAATTGTTACCAAAAACGACTCCCCTTGAGAGTGTCAAGTTAATGAAGACACCAGTCTCTAGTATATATAATGAAAGTATTTGCTATAATATACACTTAATACTAATGATGAGATGAAAAATCATCTATTGAGCCATGATGTCCTCATACTAAAGCCAGTATCCATGACGTATGGGTTGAATGTAATTGATATTTATACTGACACCGTTAGAAGCTATGAGAGGTGATTCCTTCTATAGGAAGGTGAAGGTTCACATAAACTCTCATAGATAAGACTGTCCGTCATGCGGGTATGTGTCTACTTAATCTGGTAGTCTTTTGAAACCTATACTGCCAATATAGGATCTGGCGGAGTTCATTTCCCATGACGCTAGCATGTTTTTGGGTCACTTTGGATGTGATTCCACCTTTTTTCGGTGTGGGGGAGACACTGGATTTTATGATGCTCACATGATCTATGTTGGTTAAAGTTAATGTTCCCAAAGAATGAATGAGGCCAACCTCAAATGATGCACATAAAGAAATGAATGATAACAAAGGTGTTAGGATAGGATAATCAATATGTGAGATAGACTTAAGTAATGACCTAGGTCATTCTTGATTATTGCACAACAAGCCCAATGAAAGTCTTAAACTACATCTTAGGTATAGCGGGTGTCTACACTAGTATATGAGTGAAGCAGACTTTGTTTGCTAAAAAAGGCTCCCTAGTTGAGGTCCCATATGTGGAGCCCTCATATTTTGGAAGTCTTGATGTCAAGCTCCTATATCACAGTCTCATGGCGTTGATGAATGATATAAAGATGTAATGCTATACGCATATGTTTATGTGCCTTATGCATATGATATGTGCTAAGTGATAGATTTTTTGTACTGTGTGCAATATGATAACTATTATGATTCATGTTACTCTCATGCCATGACTTTACTATCCAAAATTGGGCAAGTCCACTAACTTTCCTAATACAAATATGGCAGTTTTAGACTTGACTGTTTCATAATCATGTTTTTAGGAGGGAGCTATTCTTACTCATGAATGTCCTGGTGTGTGCTTGCAATACCCTACTTAGTACAAATTTGTATAATCCCATACAACTCTAATTTTTAGGTGTAGCACTTGTGGATCTAGAGCTTACATGTTGACGTTGCAAGCATCCCACTGTGGAGCTTAATCCACACTTGTAAGACTCAAGCGTTTGAGGATGTCTACCGTTATACTACTTCATCTTAGCTTTATATAGTGTTAGAAGGTTTCACTAGTGTTTTCTTTCCACTTCCATTTCAGACTTTGTATTGGTGCCATTTTTTCAAGAATACATTTTATTGCATTATGATTTTTTTCTTTCATTTTGATTATCTTTATATTAGATGGTTGATTGTAAATGCCTATGATTTTAAGTTTAAAAATGCTTGCAGATATAAGAAAACAAAGTTTTCAAATTTTCCGCTAAAGTTAACCTATATGAAATAAGAATGACGTATGTAGACGTGTCTGCGACCTCTCAGAGGTCAATGACGCCGGTCGCGTCTGAGTCGAGATTCCGGTCATGACAATATTGTGTACTAATGTATTAGACCTAAATGAACTAAGGTGATTTAGAGATTCGTTATGTTTCATAATTAATTTCTGTTAAGAATATTTCAATGATTGTTAGGCAGTGTGTGAAGTTTGGAGGTCAAACGGCCAAGAACATGTCCCATGTGTTTTACGGAGTTTTACGTATCTTTTTAATTGAAATTTATGGGGGATGTTCCTAAGACCTAGAGACTATGTATAGGGGTTAAATATCCGGGTACTACTCCACCTAAGAACCAAAGGGGTCCTAGAAGAGACCTGAGACTTGGAACCAAGGTCTCAAAACTGAGCAATCGACGCCTGCTAGTATTGTACTGGCCGTAGTCGAGACGATTCCCCATCGTCTAGAGGAGTAGGTCAATAATTAACTTGGGGTATCACACTTTACATTCAATATTCCTATACCAAAATACCCCCATTCAGCACTGTCCATCGTTCAATCAACGCCCCGTTGCTTGGCTCCTTCGATGGGTTCCTTAAAAGTTCTATTTCATTGTTTTGGCTTAGGGTGTTTTTGTAAATTCACCCTAAGTCTTAAGAACCTAGATGATATTTTTAGGGTTTTTTGAATTACTATTAAAATTGATTTTGATTCCTAATCTAGACAAGGCCCATCATTCCCATATTAAGTCTCTCTCTATAAGACCAACTACTCTGAAGTCACCATTGGAGATAAGAATCAATGAAGAGATAGGAGGCTAGTAGTTGGAAACGTTCTTCATAAAATTATTTTTGTTTCCTTCTTATTTAGGTTATGGTATTCGTCTTTGAACTCTGTTCCACTAAAAGAGTGATTTCTAAAGGGTTTTCAAACTCTATTTCTTCTACTTCTATCTTTGTTCATGAATGTGTCTTCATATAAAAGGTTTTAATGATTCAAATATTTTTTTCTAGTATTATTAATTTTAATATAAAAACCTTAATGAAAAGATTCTTATGCCCTTTCCAACTTTGAGCTAGAATTAGTTTTAATGAACATGTTGTGTAGTTTATATGAACTTTTGTTCCTTAATTATTATTTAGAAACTCCTAAGGGCCTTATTATGATAAATATTGGGGTAAGTGGGTTATAGGTGGTGAATATTTTTTAAATGGTAAGTTGTTCTCATTGTAACTCTTATTATTTGATATTCTCTTGAGTTGGTATGGTTCCCTTCTTGGTGGCGGTGGTTTGACTTGATGTATTTGGATAATATGTGGCATGTATGTGAGTATGTCTTTGAAGGCCTACTATGATAAATAAGGATATTGATGAGGACCTGCTGATATGCTTTTAAACGTTTTAATTGTATGTCTTACTTAGATTAGACTTAATGAAATATGTGCATATGTTGAGCATGCTTGTTGTTTGAGAAATGGACGAATGATGGTGAAAGCATTGTCTAGAATTCAGTGTTTATGAAACTGGTAATTATGTCAAGTGTGCTCGCCATATCCACATACACTCACGATTGAATATGAATGAATGAAGTAGAAAATGTGATTAATTGGAGTCTTGGGTGAACATCTTCATGAGTTGAGATAAAGTATTAGTAGCACCGCATTATCTTCCCGCCTTTCTAAGATAGGTTAGAGATAGGTGCCCTTCTGAGTTGCGATGTTGTTCCCCACTATTTGGTCCTTAACCAATAGTACATATATGTTGAGACTACATGGGGATTTATGCTAGCACCGAGACATATGAAGAAGGGTGGTTACACTTCATGAGTTGAGATGTTGTATTTCAATGTACCTCTTAAAATGAGTACTCCTCGTTAGTAAGAAGAGTTTACGTAGTAGCAATCTCATTAACCCTTAAGTATGCGCCCCACCTGGTGTAGCTATTGAAAAATCCATGTAAAATCTAAGAGAATGACCCTACTCTTGTCAAGTAGGATTCCTCATCCGATAAAGGTAGTATCTTGATTCTATGTATAGCTCTCATGATATGTCGTTAAAGTCTAATTCCCCTTAAAGATGAATGAAGAAGTCTCCTAAAAGAATGTACTACTTGGGTAGATGGTTATTAATGGTACGACTATCTATCTGTTGCACTAATTACACTTTTCGAAAGGGGAGTCTTGGTGTGTTTTATATGAAGTGTATGAACTAAGTCTCCTAGAAAATGTAGTACTTAGGGTAGGTGGGTGGTATGGGACAGTTCTAATCCATTGTACAAAGTAGAATTTACGAAGGGGAGTCCTTGGTGTATTTTATATAATTGTGGTGAATGAGTTTTCAATGTGTCTTAAATGAAATTAGATGACTTAGATCTAATTGTAAGGAAGCAAGTAAACTAAGTTTTCACTAATGAAGTTAATTAGGATGCATGTAGTGTACTTGGTAAAAGAGAAATCTCAAAGTCACTAAGTGGGATGGTAGTAGGGGATGTCCTCTCACATTGCACTTCTGTAATTTAGAAAGTCTCATTGGAGTAGGGCACTATGTAAGTCAGTAGGTATGTGTTTTTCTAATATCTAGAATAGTATGGACTTGTTCCCGTGTGAGGTTATCGTGATGATAGTCTTAATGATCACTAGGTGTGTCTTGAGAGGGGGTGTATGGGGACTTCCTTCATGTTCTTACTTAAGTGAGTCTTATGTATAACTTGGTTAGGGAAACTTCGAAGGAAAATACAGCTCATTGTGTTCGTATGAAAGAGTTCCCTGATAGATGGAATGGTGTCACTGTGAAGTTGTGTGGTTTACTGTAAAATTATGCCTTGGTCCTCTAAAATCAACGAGAGCTTCTATTTTATGTAATAAAAAGGATAATTTCTTGTACTATTTTCACTCTATAATCATGGAAGGTTGTTTAAGCTTACTTGGCATACATCTAATTATAATAAAATGTCCCTTTGCTTTGTTGTGCCCCACTATGTCATACTTAGTAATTGTTTATACAAACTCCATATTTTCTATACTTAATAGTAAGTTGGAGGAATTTTAAGACTAGAAGACAAGCTTTGATATCCATCTCTCTCAGACTATGTATGTCTTTATATATTCGAGGGCAATAGTTTCTATTTCTTTCGTTTCTTCTATTAGAGTATATGTAGTTTATTTCATGTAAAAGGGTCGGTTCCTAACGATCTATATGTCTTTCTTTAATATGGATTGTGACGAAGACGACTTCTCCTCTAGCTTTTGAAAATTTGTTCTCTTTTTAAATCATTGCAGAGAAACGTTTATTCCGCATGTTTTTCATGTTGTTATGTAAATGAATGATAATATAAGACTCTGTACCAAGACCTCTGAAAGGTCAAGTACGCAATTGTTCCGACATATGGGAGCTTCCCTTCTTATAGGTAGTACTTTCGCGTCGTTACAAACCCTGTCTCTTGTGGTGTTTGTTGGTAGAAGTTGACTTCACATGATGGTCCTTGGAAATAAGTCCTTTCTGAGTGCATGCATTTACGTTGAGTTATATGTTGAAACATGTATTGTCATGATATGTTAAGCCTCTATTATATGTACTATATGTTTAATGAGAGGAAGTGTGTATTATAATTTAACTGTGACCTTAAGGGGATGCTTGGTGTGAATAGTGCAGATGTGACTTATCTCAATTTAACCAAGTAATCCTAGGGGGTTCACACTTTAAGGAAGCGAGTTTTACCTTATTGAATTGAATGTGCCTTTAATGAATATATGGAGTATGTGATGTTATGACCATTGTATATGTCTATATGAATTATGTAAATGGGTCTAATGCTTATTGTAATCAATTTTTATTGCTTTTACCACAAGGCCTAGGCCAGGTTTCGAGTAAAATACGTTCTTTAAATCATATTTTTGGCATGGTGCCATACTTAATGCATTCTTTGTAACTGAAACCATTCTTATTCAACCTTTTTAACACAATGTGGTAGTGTTATTATGAATTAATGGATGTCCTCTAAAGCTTGAAGGGCTTGATAATGTGTTTTCCCAAGCTCAGAAAAGGATCCATCGTTCAATGATTTACTATGTGACTGTTCTTGTACGGTAATGTAATAGCTTAGTCATATTTTATATTGGTAAGGGTCGTGTCCCTATTACCCTCTAATGAGTTTAGTGTAACATGGTAAAGAGACTTAAGTCTAGTTATGTTTAATTATGAATATTTTTTTTATATATACTGGACTTGAAATTCTTTAGCATACATGTGCTTTCAAGTTCTTATTTTTTGCTACATTACCTATGACATGCGATTAATGATGACTATGGCTTTTTAAAACCTCCCGAGATGTCCCAAGTACCCATTTTTACTTCTAAGGGATGCTGCCACGTACATGACACTTACTTATACCTAGGGATACCATCGGCATTTTCACCTGTCTTTTTACTAAAACACCTATCCCAGGCTCTTTTGAAAGTCTAGCTTCCTTGTCTTGCTAAAATGTAAAAATATTTGTAACTCTTACGAATACTAGTTCCCTTATACTTTTGCGAAATGACTTCAAATCTTTACCCTTTCCGTAACATGCACCTTGAACCCTTAAAACAAAAAACCTTTGTTAAAGACTCTTCGAACTTTAAGATCATACGTTGACATTTTTCCTTAACTTGTAGACTTGACTATTAATTTCATTACTTTGATATGACTTTCCTTGAAATTGGATTATAGATTTCAAGGTTCCATGTATCCTGTTTACGAATGATTTTATGATGTTTCAGATGTACCTTAGAGTAGTGGATCAACTAGAAACATTGGTCATCAGGAAGGAACATACAAAAAGCGGGGATGAAAGGGTGAAACTAGCGTCTTGGCACTCTGAGAGGGGGAATTCCCAAAAGTTTCGGAGGCCAAGTTGGGGCGCTCTGCTGCACACCACCCCAAGCCCTGTTGGACAAGACGTCCTGTGGGTTTGTGGGAGGCGTGGGGCACCCAAGCCCTACATACCACATGTTTTGACTTTTCTTCTCTATGATTTTCATCTCTAAACACTACCTCAACTCCATGTATTCCTAAACCACTTAGATCACTATATACCTCAATAACCAATAGATTTCAGGACTCGTTAAAATCACCGGAAATGCACGAATCAAATACCATAAAGCATTCATACAACTAACCACCAAGATTCAATACTTTACTATCAAGACATCACTTTCATCATTTAATCTACTCAAAGTCGTTTGAATTATAAAATCTATGTGTGGGTTAGACTAATCCAACACAGGAAAAGGTCTCATGTTCCTTTTTAGGGATCACCCCGGATGAATTCCAGAAGACGAACTCCTGGCGATCATGAACATTCTTGCTTCTCGTCCTCATTTCTCTTTTTTTCACCTCTTCTTTTTTTTCTCTCAAAAACTCTAACTTGTTTTCTTAAAGCGTGAACGAAATAGTATTAATTTAGACACGATTTAGAATCAAAACACAAACTTAAAATAAATTGTGTTCGAAAAATACATACAACTTTTCCTTCCAAATCCCGATGGACTATCCTTAATCAAACACCCACTTCCAAATGAATTAATCACTCATAGCACGAGATCGAACTTGTGAAACTCACGATGTTGGAAAAGATCTCTCCAGGATTTCCCAACTAGTCAAGAACTACCTCTACTTCATCTTATATAGAGGTATGGTTGTTGGAAGTTGACAAAACACTCATTTTTCTAACTTAAGAAATTTTTCCAAAGTTTTAAAATTATTCCACAGTGACTATTCAACTTTTTAAGCTTCTTCCTGCTATTTTAAAAATTTGCAACCAGTTGCCAATCTCTCTCTCCCCCTTGGGAACATTCTTCTATCGAATGAGCTTACTTCTTACTGAGGCTTATTATCATAAGATCTTACATAAGCTCACTACCCAACACAAATATACAAATATTCCAATTAATATCAATCAAAGAAAGGATTAGTAATCTTAGTTTGGAAATTCTACGGATTCAAGAGATGTTGGTATCTCTACTTTCCTTCCTCTTTAGCTTCTCAACTAGCCCCACTTCTCTACAACAATTTATTTTCCTTTACCAAAATCATTCAGCACCATTCAAGGGTAAACTTTTAATGGAATTCATCATCGAACATTGGTCCCACAACCTACCTTGATATCGCAAATACAACCATCCCCCCCTTTTCAAAGCAGTATTTTTTTTACTTCTGACCTATTTCCCTTTAATCAAGTCAAGAAGGTCTTGGTCTTTCTCACATTTTACTGCTAACACTAAGAATGACGTCGACCATTCATCACCATTGCTCCCTCCTCCTTCTATGGAATTCATTAATCTAACTTCTAATTGTAACGTCTATGCACCTCCTTGGGTGACTCTTTCTTCTTATCTTTCCTCAAAATGTGTAGCACTACCAATAGACAACTTATTTTCCTAATATAAGATATTTCTAACTAAACACATGGTGAAAGCTCTTGTGATCGATGCACATTTCCATATGAACACAATAAAGATAATGGTGTTATCTATAGAAGCACATACTACAACAGACCAACTCTATCATTTGTTTTGGGTATTTTTTTTCAGGACAATACAACCTTTCTGAGGAGTAAGCTATCTTTTCCATTTTTGTATTAACACACAAAACCCAAACCACTCTAGATGCTCATAATACCCCATAAAACTTGAGTACTTTCTGGTAAAATCCAATTGGGCAATAATCACTTCTTTTTCAATGTCCTGAACTTTCTCACACAATATTGAACATTTTTAGCTTACTGTCTTCTCAGTCAACCTGGTCAGGGATACGAGATATTGAAAACCCCCTTAAAAATACGTCAATAGTAGCCAGCTACACCTCAAGAAACTCATAATAGAAGTTTGAGATGTGATCCAGGATCAACTCTTAACTGCTTCTCTCTTTTAGGTATTAACTCTAAGCCTACTCAGAAAAACTATTGCAAGAATGCCACAACTTAAGTCAAACTCACACTTGTAGAACTGGTATATAATTTCCTTTTTTTCAAAAGTCTAAATACTATGTTGGAATGACTGCATGATCTTTTTCATTTCTTTCAGTTCTTGAATTAATTAGTATGCCCATAATGCACACAATAACAAACATCTCTATGTAGCATAAGGTCTATCAAAGATCCATCAACGCTGTTGGTGCATTACTTACTACAATGACAAAACAAAAATTCATAATGCACATATCTAGTTCTAAAAGTGTCTTTGGAACATCACATCCCTACTTTCACTTTAATTGTAGCCTTACATGATATAAATTTGAAAAGAAGGAAGCACCCTGAAGTTGGTCGAAAAGATCATATATCTTTGAAATAGGGCACCTATTCTTGATGTAACATATTCACTTGAAGGTAGTTATAACAAATCCGAAGGGATCATCTTTTTTTCCTCACACAGATCGGAGAGCACCCAAGATGAGACACTAGGTCGAATGAAACTGTTATCTAACAACTCTTATCCTTGTTCTTTTATACTCCTTCAACTCTGCTTGTGCCATTCTATATGGAAAGGAATAATATAGGGCGAGTAGTGAAGAATATCTATGTCGAATTCTACATCTCTCGTCAGGAGGAACTCCGAGTAGATCATCTTAAAGACTTTTGAAATTCTTTACTATTATACTCAAACTGACTGAATATGAGTTATTTTTGCCATTAATCACTATCACCTAATTAAAGACCACACCCCTGGAAACTACCTTCTTGCCTTAAGGGTACGAATAGAACGACCTAGGCAATCGCTGACTACTTTTCCACTCTATAACTGTCCACAACCGAAACTGATGAAACTTGACTACGAAAATCACTTTGAAGGGCATAATAGACATCACACATCCTTCTCTAGAATGACTAAAACTCTACCAAGTCTAGTTTTCTATAGTATTGGTGGGTAATGTTACAATCACGATAGAATTTCTCTACTAGAATGGATCGATGAATAAGTGTGGAAACACTAAATGGTTCACTAATTGCTCAGAATCATATCAAATTTCATGCACATAATGTGGTTACCTGATAAACTCTCTCCTGCGTCTAGTAGGTATAATAATAACTCCAAAGACTATGAATCATAGCAGTGACACATCCCGCAGCACTCCTCTTTCTCTGCAATTTTTTGGTACATAGAAGCGGTTTGTTCCGCACCAACACTTTTTTTAGATGTTTGTTGGACACTATCTCTTGAAATGTCAAGTCTCACCACACTGAAAATACCCCTAGAGTCCCCTTAGACAATTCTATGGATCCCAGTTGCCTCATTGTGTCTCACTACCCTTAGACTTGAGCATCTAGATCTAAAGGGTTGTAAAAATTCGACCATTAGCTCAACCTGTTCTTTTTGGTTGCAAGAACACTAGTAGATGTATAGCAGGTCCATTCTTATTCTGTTGGAAGGAAAATTATACTACTCTTTTGCTGCCTGACCTCGTGCCTGATGTCTTAATCCCACTTACTCTTAAACCTTATAATATCTTTAGTCTTAGCGTCCCTCACTTGTTGCACATGATCATTATCTTTGCTATGTTCAGATCCCCTATAAAAATATCATTCCTCTCCTTCCTTGCTTGTCTGCGAGACATCCCAACAACTAATCTAATCCCACACCTCATCATCTCAACCACCATCTATGGAGTCATGCGGGAACAGTATTTCAAGTTCAGACTTTACTCACGAACACCTCATAGACTACAGATTAAAGGGTTAGAACTCTCTAATCTTTGCCTCTCAAACTACCGGAATGAAACTTCCCAAGAGATCATTCCAAACACTACCCACTCACTATTGGCTCATCCTCAGCCCTATGGCTTTTCCATTGGTCGAACCAACTAGAGCGATACCCTTTATTTTGTATGCAACAGTTGCCACCCTCCACATAAACATATTCAGTATTACAAAATTTTCGGAAGTACAATAATAAAGTTCTATGGATCCTATGTGACACTTACAACCTCTGAAGCTTGGTAATTCACCGCTACAAACCCGTTGATCTATGAGGTATCACCATCAGCCACTTCAATGTGGATTACCTCTCTCTCCACTGATTAGCACAACTTCACATAAACTTCCGAATAGTCACAGAGAATTCAAAACATAGGTAATTTGCCTCCTGAGTTGTCTCTTGAAGTTCCATTTTGTGAATATTGGTGTCCATGTTCCTCCTAACTGGATAGGCCTCTAAATTCTCTTCAAGGGGCATGATTCGCTAAAAATTATGCGCAGGCATGAATTAGAAGAAACTTTGATATGAACTCTAACACACGAAAAAAGAATATGAAAGAAGTGAGAAATTCCTTAATGTCATAAACTTCTCATCCTGGATGTTGTGCGCTCACATAGAATGACTAGGACTCTCAACCCAACTTCACAGACTCCCTAGGACTCTTGAACTTTGTGATTTGATACGAAGTTTGTCATGTTTGACCAGCCTACACCTTGGACGTGGCCGGCAACCCATTGACCATTGATGCCTTGAGCCGAACCCTTAAACCTAATTTAATAACTTAAGCGGAAGAACTTAACTCATATAAAATGAGGAACATCTCATACATAACTTAAGTAATTGTCTTGGGCAAAATGGGACTTAATTCTCAAATAAAAATATCTGTACTAAATATAAAAAAAAAAAAAAAAAACCCAGATTAACTATCTAACTGACTATTTGTCTATTAAGCTTTACAATAGTAATATGAATGTTTCGTGGAAAACCCCACACATTCTGAAAAAACTAAATAAAAAAGAGTCCCCTGATGCAAGCAGTCTCACCACTGAATCTTGATGCTCAAACTGGATCAATGAGGTGTTTGATGTTGATCTGATTACCAATGTCTCCATCATAAGACAATGTTTGCCAACTGACATCAGTAAATATTCTTGTACGAGCCATGTGATTTGAATGCCAAACACTAACTTTATAATGGAAAGGAGTAAGAAAAAAATTCCCTTGGCTGTTCTCAACTCATGAATTACTGAACTTAAATTAAAGTAATAAAAAAGTGATCCTTATAAAGCTTAAAAAAACTAACTGCAAAACTCAAAATAAGCAAGAGGGAAAGTTTGTTTAAAGAAAAAAGAATAACAAACACAACTTTACTTATATAATGAAGTAAATAGTTTCTATGGGAGCCAAAAGATGGTAACAATGTCTACCTTATGTTGCAAGAGGACCATCCTATACCTTTCGCAACCCGTATATACCTTAACTACTAAATGGATCCACTTAGTCAATGCTCAAACTCACTAAGAATCATCTCAAAAGGTATGACACTTCCTTTCTGTCCATGTTGACTACATGGTTTTTTTTTGGGGCTTGAGTTCATATAAAGTGGTGTCCCATATCGAGATTAATATCTCCCAAATGGATTAGTTCATAATGTTTTTTAGACACCTTCTTCTTTTGATTGAGGCTTTAGTCAAACTTAACAGAAAAGCTCTCTTGAAATTCATACTTTCTCTTTACAATACTGGTAAGGCTTGTTGGAATCTAGCTCCTTTATCTCTTAAATGAAAACATTGTAACACCTTCGAGATACTTGCAAACTTGAGCCTTAAAAAAAAGTTAAACATTTGTTTAAAGCTCTTGACATTTTTGAGAATTTACTTTGAACTTTGTTTCTTAACTTTTATACTGG
This sequence comes from Solanum habrochaites, assembly GCA_027704765.1. NCBI lineage: Eukaryota > Viridiplantae > Streptophyta > Magnoliopsida > Solanales > Solanaceae > Solanum > Solanum habrochaites. The sequence continues at coordinate 32,326,451 of JAKWJA010002499.1, read as the reverse complement.
CTATTAAATTCTATGAATTTGATCATAATTTTTTCTTTATGGATTATGATGCAAGATTTTGTCTAATTTAATGATGATTTCATGATGTTTAGATGTACCATATAGTAATTGAAATCAACTAACAACAATAGGTACATCACTTAGGAACTAATACGCTAGAATGGGGAATGAATGGGGTGAACTGGCGTCCTTTTTGAGAGGCCTATGGAACCAGACCCAAAACAACGAGGCCAAGTTTGGGGAGCTCAGGCTGGTGCACCGCCCCAAACCCTGCGGACTAGATTGTCCTGTGGGCTATGGGAGGGCGCAGTGCCCCAGTGCCCTATGGATAGGCATTTCACAATTTTTTAACAGCGTTTTCTCACCTAATACCCTATAAAACCGCCATAGTTCACTCACCACCACTTAGGATCACTAATACCATCAATACCCAATAGATCGACTTGAAAAACAACCCAGAAAATAAAATTAATCAACTCTAGCAATATCAACCACTCAAATAATAAGAATTCAACAATGTTTCTTCAGTAATGGGTCACTTTTCGTCATTCAATCTACTCAAAATCCGCCAATTAAATAATTGTGTGTTTTGGAACTCACCCACACGAAACGATCTCACATACCTCTATAGAAATCATCACCGACGAATTCCACAACAGGAACTTCGACGATCTTGACCTTCTTGCTTTCGCCTTCTCTTTCTCCTGTTTTTCTCGTCCTTCTCTCAAATCCTAACTTGTTTTTAAAAGTGAACTGAATAAATCATTAGAGCCCATTTATTACCCCAAACAAAGCGAAATAAATACTTGTTCGGAAAACATACTTTCCCTTCCAATCAGAATTGGACGATCCTTAATTTCAATATCCCAACTTCAAAAAGGTGATAAGTCACTCATACAATATAAAATCAACTCAAACTTAGTGGTGTTGGAAAAATGTCTCAAAGGAATTTTCAACCATATCAAGCAACTACCTCTGGATAGAGCTACGAATTGGGCCTTTTGAATTACAAAAACTAAATTTTTCCTAACTTAAGAAATCTTCAAGATTTTAATTATTCTAAAGTTGTATTTTCACTCTCATCTCTTCCTAAGCTATTTAAATTTACGAGATGTTACACAGTATCATAATACTATTATGAAACAATGGAAAAATAATTAGTGACAACTGGAGTATTATATATGCATCTTTATATCCAATAGGTTTATTATTTATTATTAACATAAGATTAAACCTTTAATACCTGAGTATGGGCCATGTCCGTAATTTTCTATAGACTCAATCATTTCAATTATTAATCCAATAATTCTTTTGACGTATGAGTGTATGGACTTCTTCCATCTTCTATTATTTACACACCCGATAATTTCTCACAATTATATATATATTTTTTTTTATTAATTCTTTTACGTTTTTTTTATTTGTTTTTCTATTTCATGGTTGTAACCATTAATAAATTATTTATTTATCGCTACTCATAATATCATTACTCTCATGTTTTTCATATTCATACCTCCATGATTTACTTTAACACATTAAGATATTTTTTATATCCTTCATTTTTATCTATGGAATTCATCTATATGTTTCCTGTGTTTCAGACCCTATAAGTCATTTATAATTTGTGTAGCCTTCATTTTATCGTGTACATATTCCTATAGTGACCCAAGTATTTATGACTTGTTACGACTGTCGTTTAGTCACCGTGGTGTTTTGTTTATTTGATCTTTTTTAGCTTTTGAACCGTACTGTCATATTTTATAAACCCCAAATTCAATAAATTACCTCATAATTTAGTTTTGACAATTCCATTAGCTCTGTTAGGGTCCTTTTAGGCCAGTTGCAATGGTCGGGGGCAACCTTGGGGCTCCAGTGCGCAGTGCGAGTTTTGTCTGTAGACATTTAAAGTTTTAAGTAAGGCCTAAGTGTGACATTAAGTCAATATTCTAAGTAAAATCATACTATAAATGAGAATTTTGTTAGCTCTGATATGTTGAGTTTTGTTCTAGAACCACCTTTTTTTACATCCCCGAGTATTTCGGCTATTTATAATAGTCTGTTGTGAATTTTTGCTTTAAATGTAGTTGGTGGTGGAGACAATATTTTTTCAACCTGACCATATACATTGTTTTTGTTCCGATTGGCTTTGTCGGGTGGAAAATTTTAAATTTGATTATTTTGCATATCTTTTTTGTGTACATTATCCATTCTTCAGTGCGCAGCCGAAGCTGAGAGTTTGCTTAATTTTATCTAGGGGACCTTACCAAATTTTATGGTGCCTGATAGTATTGTAGGTTGCCTTTTCTCCCTTTGGTTCGTATGGTAAATTTGGGCTCTTGGCAAACCAGGTCGCCCACACAACCGGGCTAGTAAGGTATGTTGTTAGACCTTAAACCATTGTGGCTCCTTAAGTGAGGAAGGCTGAAGTAAGACCCTTTTGCGACCACGAATCTCTCAAAAACAAAAACCCAACTTTTTGTTGCATTTCCCTTAAGCAACGTTATTTTCGCTTACTACCGTAATATGTTCCTTAACTCAAATGTTATTTAAACCACCAGCCTTGATCAAGCTTTTTCATCCATTAAACCTATAATTTCAGTTATTAAAAGTCCTTCAGTGCTTGTAGAGGTTCTATATACTTGAGTTTTGTGATATGAAGTGTTGGTAAACTCTGTTTGCGTGTGGGCATCGTTCGAAGGTTGTTTGGAATGTAAAACTCTAGCCTTTGTGAATTGGAGCGTGTACTGTCAAACTTACAAAGCTACAATTTCTTTCTATTTAGATTGATATTAGATTTGTAAATCATTCGATTAGAGTAATTTGGTTAGATAACAATTTATTCAATTTCTCTTCCTAAGACCCTATTTTAGGTTAATCAACATATTTGGGTTTCGAACTCATGCTATTTTGGGTTTAATCTGTTTGTTGCATGTTGTTGTATATTAATTGTGTTGTTACTTGTTTTTATGTTTGATCATAGTTATACTTAGGGGGTTTAGGATAATCTAAATGGTACCATTATATTTAAGATTCGAGTAAGCCCCTAGTATCGTGTAACATCTGCTATTGAAAGAACTAGAAAGCGGGAAGAATTAGAACTTGCTTTTGGAGAATGAAAATCTGGAAACATTTAAGTTTGGTTTTGTTCAACTTCAATGCTCAGATATCCTTGATCAGATGAGGCTAGGTGGATACAATATACCGTACAAAATTTCTAATAAATTATTTTCCAACATCGCCTATTTACTTGATTATATTCGTTGGTGAGATATGCTATTGTTGGGCTGATTAGATATGAAATCAACACTGGATTTTTAAGGCTATTTTGATCTGTTACTTAACAAATTGATTTTTTTATTTCTAATTGTAGTGATTAATTAGGGTAAAAATTTGAATTTTATTTCAGTTTGCTTATGGAAATTTAACGCTAGGGTTATAGAGAGAAGAGACGAGGAAATATAAGATTTTGTCGGCTTCATTAGGAATGATTAATGGATTTCCGTCAATGGCTTTGATCTACAAGTATGTGAGACTTCCATAACATTGGGTTCATTCACCCCGTGCCAAATATTTTTTATTTCATCTTCACTTTGTCCCCTAAAAGATTGAAACCTATTTAGTTACCTTGATGTGTGTTCTAAATTCTTTCGTTCTTGAATTTCTATTGATAATGAGGATTTCCTTGAAATAAAATGATGATCCTTGTGGTTGTTTGATTTAGATTCGCTTCTGTAATTTGTGTTGGTAGCGAAGCTCAAAGTGGTATGTGAGAAAAGGATCGAGTTATATTCTAATCAATGTCTGAAAATGAGTTTGGAAAATTTTCAGGTTTTCAGGTCGTATGGGGGTTAGTTGGCAAACTGCGGCCCCATAACGCCAAGAGGGCTAGGGGAGACACCCAGCAACGCAAAAAAAATCGTTCTCTAACCTTGGAAGGTGGCGTCGGTGCACCAAAATTTCGCCGGGTAATCCCCTATCTATATTTTCATCATTTAGCATATTTAACCAATCTAAAGCATCGTACACTTCCTATTGATTATATTTCTCTAAATTACATCTAAACCTAGAAATCAAATCCATAAACTTGAATAATAACTTTGACGATCGTGCCATAAGTTGCATCGGGTCCATCGGCCTCAACTAAATCTTCATTGTTTATCCTTTTTAGACCTTAAGAAGTTAACCTACATAAACTACTCATTCTAAAACGTGACAAACGAAACAACCATGCTAATGTAAGGTCTAAAACATACATAGAATGCAAGGTATACCGAGTTCACACGGATTGATCCGCGTGGAACTAGACCTTTGAACCTCTGCCCAGCCAGCCAACCAAATTGTGATTTAGTTTATCTAGGCTGGGTCGTTACTGCCATGTGGGTACCTGATACAGGTTTCACCAGAATGAGTCTTAAACGGACTTGAAGTTAGTCCTACGTTTTAAGGGTTCTAGGGGTATAAGGTGATTTGGGGCTGGGGGTAGTATAGTATGGAACACTACGCTGATATTCAATTAATTAATAAGGTTATTAATCGTGATGTTTTTCATGTCTGAGTTGGCTCGGACTCATACTCGGGTTCGAGCGGAGTTGGAGGCATTGGGTGCACGATTAACTATAAAAAAAATTAACAAAATAAGGAGGTCATATCATAACTCAATATATTTATCTCTGTTTTTTTACCATTTAAATTGGTTTGAATAAGACAACAAAATTCCACAAAGGGGCCACGCTCCCACTTAGATGTGCTTCATGCCCACTCTTATCTTCTTTATATGACTCTAAAAACTTTTCAGGCTTTTCCTCACAATTGAAAACAGAAAATTAAATAGCCCTCATGTTCAAAAGTATTCTTTTGCTTCATCCATTAAAAAAGGAAAATTCGTCACCTAAGTGTTTTAAGTAAGAACTTCACTTGGGACCAAATCACAAAAGCTCAAAAGAAAGGTTTGTGCATGGGTGGAGATGTGTCGTTGTGGGCTGGTGTCAAGCTGAAAACGTATGTGTTTTTTTTCTTCTATCTTGTTCCCTTCCATCGTCCCAAGTTTAAGTTTAAGTCCAAAAAACAATAAGGGTTGTCGCCCGTTGCATGCCCCTATCATAACATCCTAGGACGAATTGATGCATGCCTTGATATGACTTCTGGTAGATGAATTTAGAATGAATGGATTTGTGTGCAATGTGTGTTTTGGGTTTTTTATGTCGGTATGTAATCTCGAAATGTTGATGTCATATGTGCCAAAACCATTTTGTTTTTTCCGTATTGTAATTGTTACAAGTTTTACTGGAAGAAAAAGGGTGATCATTGTGTATGAATGTTGTGTGTTTACATGAAAAAATATCCGTGATGTTTCATGAACAATAAAGTGAAAGTAAATTCATTAAGTTGGTTAAAAGCCTATGTAAAACTATGAGTTAAACCCTAGGCTATATGTAAGAAAGTAATTAAAATTATATTTATACATGCGTTTTGGTAGTCAGTAGTATAAAACGGAAGAGAATATATGCTGGCCATTTTCGGTTGGATCTCTAGACCCTAAAGTCCTAACACCAATAGAAGAAGTCTTAAATAAAAGAAAAAAAATAGGGTAAGAGAGGGGATTTCTAACCGCTATGAAAGAATACTTAAAAAAAATGAAATAGTGTGGAGAGAGGGTTCGAACTCGGCTCCTTTTCCAAGGGTGTGAGACCTTAAATCCACACTAAAAATAAAATAATAAAATAAGGCCATTGGAGTCTATCCCAGACCTCCTGGACGAATGAAGAAGTCACCTAGCACTCTGAATTAATAAAAAAATAAAATAAAGTTCTGCGGCATAGAGTCGACCATGGGTCCCCATGACCAAATTGTGAGACACATAATCCTCACATAGAATGAAATGAAATGCAGCACTGGGGATCGAACTTGGGTCCCCTAGCGAATGTGTAAAATGGATAATTCATACAAACTTAATACTTAGTGACTCATGAACTACTTATTCCAATTAATGGGTAACCCGAAATTGGTGTAATAGCATGAGTTTAATGGTAAGATTAATAAATGAAACTTCACGTAAGAAGGTGAGTAATTAGGTTAAACGATGATATATAACAATTGTGACAAATTAAAGAGATAAGTGAATGGCTATCATCTCAACCAAGCCTAAGTAAAGGTCATTAAAAAGTACTCACCTAGAGAGTGTTGAATATTAATAGCACGCTCAATCACATTCTATATGTAATTGTAGGACAATTCACATTAATACGTAATAAGAGATGAGAAATAATCTAATGAGCTATGATACCTCATACTAAAAAGCAGCTTCGATGATTTAATGAGTTAAATGTAATAGGGAACTTTAAACTAAGAACTGTAGGCGAGGCTCTGAGTGGTCATACCTCTTTCTTCGGGAAGGGGCCGGAGGTTAACATAAACCAAGTCATGCGATGAGCTGTCCTAAATCTCTAGTATTTGAACTATGTGCCAACATAAGGAACTAGCTTGTTCGAATCCATAAAGCTAGCATTTTTGTTTTCACTTTGCCAGTGACTCCACCGCTTTTCGATGTGGGGAAGACACCAATTTCATGATTCTCAATGATCTATGTCGTTAAGGTATAAGTTCCCAAAGCATTAATGAGAATGAAATGAAATTATACCAAGGTGTTTGTCCCAAGACAATCAAGAGGTAAACCGATTCAAGATGTGAGATTAGGTCCTTCTTGATCCTTGTTGCACTCATGAATCTTATGAGAGTCTTAAACTTCATCCTAGTAATAAGATAATGTTCAACATTCCTACGAATGATGAAATAATAATGTAAAAATAATGTGAAGTACAAATGACTGAATTAAGGCCGACTCTGTGTTGCTGAAGGAAGACCTCGGGTTAATCACATAGTGGGGGGCCTCACAATAAGATGTATTAATTCTAACTCCTTGATTTCCAAGGTCTCAGGGATATGAAAATGTTATATACATGAAACATCAAATGTATATGATGTGGAACCTATGTGGTGTATGATTGTGTTACTTATTCAGGTATGACCTTCCTATTACGAATAGTCCAAGTCAAAACGTGACCTTCTAAAAAAAGCATGGTTGATTAGGAAGACCAGTCTTGTTCATGGATTACCATTATGTTTTGTTTATGTACCTATATTTATTGCACTGTTTAACTAATTTTCCTACCATATTAACATTTTAGGTGCAGGCTCAGACNCCCTTTTCTTATTGTTCCTTGCACTTTGGTGGGCCCCTTTGAGGCAATATGGTTTTTAACTAAAAACAGGGCTGGTCTGGGCTACCTAGGTTTGAAAGGTGATTCCTATTCCTGGGCGTGTGTTTTGGAGCTCTGTGCGAACCGTTTGGAATAAGCTTGCATTGGTAAACAAAGGGGTGCTTAAATCTCATGATTTCATCAATCCTTTGTTGGCTATGCGGGGTGGCAGCTTGACCAGTTGAGGGAAGAGATTGAATCTGGCTATTGGTATGTTGCCTCTTGTAGTGCAAATCTGATTTTTGCAGGTTCGCAAACTTCGTCATCAGAGAGTTTGTGGGTAGAAATATTACAGTTGATGGGTGGTCAGTATTCTGAATTAAGTCGGAAGCCTAAGCAAGACATATAACTTCTCAATGGTCACTTTACTATCAAAACCGAGCATATTCAGTTTGTGTGACGTCAAATGTACATAATGGTGGCACAGGTCCCTAATCTAGTAGAGTTATCGTTTTTCCATTTCTGCATCTCTCTTAGACCTTTGTAATAAGTTAGTATATGATAAATATATGTAAAAGATAATCTTTGGAGGGTCCTAGTATTATTAATTTAACCTGGCATTGCTTCACTCTTTCTTGTTTGGGTAGGTTTTTTGTGGCAAACATGTTTTGGGGTTCGGTTGTATAGCCTTCCATACCTCAAAAACTTAAACCTCTCTCTCCTCCACAAGAGTAGAGTAACTTTCACCTATAACAATTAAATATTCATAGTTGTAATGTTATAACAAAGCTTGCATAATTCCGTTTCATATGCAAACATATATATGTATATAACTATACACATATATTTAAATCAAATTATATAAAACCAAGTGTATAAAACGAGAAGAGAAAAGACATTGGGTAGACCTTGTATTACTGCAGTATATGAACATGAATTGTATATTATACGTGTTATGAAGATTAATAACAATTTGGATTGGTATAAAAACGAACTGGCGAAAGGCAAAGAGACTTGGGCATGGAATATACAATTAACGAATCGTCTAAAAAAAGAGAGTAATTATATATAAATTGGACTTTGTATAACAAGACGTAAAGAGAGGAAAGACAAAAGAGACTTGGGAGGGAAGTCACGGTTTATTGTATATTATGAGTGAATCAGATGGAGATTATGCATTGCCTGTTGTACTACTCTCTTTATTAACAATTAGAAACACAATTTATACAATTCTTGTATACAAGCGAGAGAGGCAGCAGAGTAAATGATCGAGAGAGGGAGAGTGGTGAGCGAGAATATAAGCGCTAGAGGGCCTGACAAACAAGTTTTGTTATGGAACACAAATAAATCAAACGCTAACTACTATATGATTTGTATATTATTAGTTTGTCAATCAAGTGAATCTTAGTCAAAATTCAAGGAAATTCAAGAAAAAGACTGCGTGGTGGAAGTTTGTGACATTTGTTTTTTTTGACTATATTTTTCAACTTTTTAAGTAAGGAGAAGAGCCTCGATCCCTCGGTGGAGCCTCGATGGACCATCAACTTAACTTCCAACTCATTCAGCTTTATCTCCTCGAACGACAAGTGGGCCTGATGCCCTTATCACACCCACCCGTTATATGTAGGATTCAACAAGGCTCTCGGTCGCACAAATTTTGGTCTTTCAATTAAAGTTTCGGTCAAAACTTGCACTGATGTCTACTTTCTTTTCCTCTTTCTTTCTTCTCTGAAAACTCTTCTGTTTCCAGTCAAAAGGGCAAACTGTAACACGTATTTGACCGGAATTTAAAGTTTAAAAACAAAACAAACCACCAATTTTTAGAGCATAAAATAATTTGATCAATCGAACTTAAAATAATATATTTTGACTTTTTTATTATTTTCATTACAGTTTTGTAAAAAAATATCTAAGAATCAACAACATAAAGATAATTTTTACTTTATTGGTCAGTTTTTATTTTGATTGTTAAAACTTATATTATATACTAATATAATATATATATATTAAATCAACATAATATTTCTTATCTAAGTTTTTTTGTTTATAGTTATCCCAAGCTTTTATTTATTTATTTACTTAAAGCATTAATAATTATATAATATCAGTTTATATATCATATATATATTTATATATAGATTATATAATATAAAGAAAAAAAAACACTTTTCCATGTGCCCCACGATCCCATGCCCCACTTCCCTACACTCCACTACATAACACGTACACACCTACAACCGAAACGACTGAAAAGGGGAGAAGTTGGGATCAGCAAGAAAGCAAAAAAACAAAAAAAGACAGACGGACTAAACCATGAAAAAAAATTAGCAAACAAAAAGAAGAGACTCTCCTACAAACAAAAATCAGTAAATAATTCCACAATCCTTTTGCTTTGACTCAGAAACAAAAGTTGAAATTGGTGGAGGTTTACTTTTCGCGGTTCCTTGTTCGAAATTGTTTTCTTTTGGGGGAATTTTCGCAAGAGGTTCATTTTTTTTTCATATTTAATATCATGTTATACAACATTGATTGCAATATATTAGTTTGTCAATTTCAAATTGGTTAACCGTTATTTTTTTTATATGAAGTTTGTTCAAAATATTTCATATCAACTATTTTTAGAATTCCTTATATAGTATATATTGTTGTGTGAAATTGCTTAAACCAATCGTATTTAATCTCATAAATAACTCATGTTTTTTTCATGCTTAAAAGTAAATTATTGTTACAAGTCCTATTCTTATTTTTCACGTTTAGAGTTTTTTAATAAAATATGTTAGTTTTATGATTCTATGATAATATGCATAGTGTATCCAATTTTTATATTTATGTCTTACTAGTTGAAGAATCCTTTGTTTGGTGTGTTTAGAATGTATTAATTACTATTTTATAATATTTATGTGTTGTTGTCTTACATTATTATGTGTATATTCGATTAAACTAAAATAATAAATTTTGTTATGACAAGGAGATAAATTGAAATAAAAAAATAATCACAACAAAAATGGAATAAGAAAAGAGGTAGATACGTGAAATAAGAACATCTGACTCGACACAGAGTATAGAACAAATAAAACCTAAAAGTATATTTAACCAGAATGGATAAACTGTACAGAGACAAATAAATTTAATGAAAAAATACTGCAAAAATGAAAAAAACGACAAGGTCCAGTGTTTAAAAAAAATATATTTTAGTATGAGCACTAAAAAACACACCGACTATTATTAAAAAAGAGTAATAACAAAAAAGAAGAAAATCATGTAAAAATTCAAAAATATAAAGATAAGTAAGGAAAGTTAAACAAAAAAAAAACGTCAAAATTAGGACAAACTAATAAGAAGAGAGAACAAAATAACGCAGCAAAAATATAATAAGAAAAAAAAGAGAGAAATTAAGAAACAAAGCAAAAGTGTTGACGGAATAATAAAAAATAATAATGCATAAAAACTTGACATGCTATTAAAACTGGATGGTTTTAAATAATCGGATAAGTCAAAAGATTGGGGTAAATTACATTTGTTTTAACAAATAAGATCCAAAATTAGTTAAGTCATAAAAGTCCAAAAGCCGAACCGTGTTGAACCCATGGGACTGCGAGGGATGTCCTAATATCGCCTTCCCCTCATCAATAGAATCCTTATCCTTACCACCTCCAACTGTTTCGCAGACCCAAGAAAGAGCCTTTCCTTTCTCTTTTGATTAGGGATTAAAAAAAAAAGGTGACTTGGCACACTCCGTAACTCGATTCAAGTGGCGATTTTGAAAAAATTAAAATAATCGCTAATTAGTAACGTCCTTAAATTGGAAAAACCTTGACGTACGTCTCGTGGGCCGCGCGGCTAAAAAGGGGGTGGTGAACTCGTTACACTCTGTCCTGCATTCATGATCTGATGGCAGCCCCCAACTGACATAGTACATTTGAATGTACAAGTATGCGAGTTGGAATGCTAATGACACTTAAGCTTGAAAAAAAGTGAGAAAGAAGACTTACCTTGACTCTGTTCAACTCATGATTTACTAACTCTTGTCCAATATAGATGCACTTTAAAAGTAAATGCAATATAAAGAAAAACTGACTGAAACACGTTGTAAACTCTAGGTGTATAAAAGTATACAAATAATATCTGAGATGTATGTAAAAATACAAATAACTGATGTATATGAAAATACAATACTTTTGTGGGAGATTCTCTAACCGACAACTATCACTTAAGAGCTACAGTGGTGATACAACGTTACTTGGCCCACGTTGTCCGACCATCCTAACCTTCTTAGAGTATAAAACCTGAACTGCCTAATGGATACACTAGTATACCGTGAAAAGGGTTCATCTAAAAAGTATGACCCTCTTCTAGCCATGATGACTACATGATTTTCATGGAGACTTGAGTTAATAAGAACTCACATCCCTACATCGATGCTCAATAATACTCCTAAAATATATACTGGATCTTATGTTTTTAAAACATACTTATTTTGTAATTTGATATTAATGCTCAAAACTTAGCTTTTCTTAAAAAGCTCTCTTGGAAATCATAGTTTTCCCTGCTTGTTTAAATAAATGTTAAACTTTCTCTTTGGGAATACTTAGTCGCCATATACTTTTGCAGAAAGGAACTTCAAACTTACCTCTTTAACACTCTTTACTCTTTTGCTTGTCTTATATTGAGCCTTAAAAACAAAGGTTTAAAAATGTTTGTTTAGGATTCTAGAATCTAGACCGTACTTTTCGCTTGCTTCTAACTTATAGCCTTAAACCTCTTCAGTTTCTTTGACTTGCCTAACTTTCCTTAAATTGGATTAAGGATTCAAGGATCATGATATCATGTTTATGTATGATTATATTATGTTTAGATGCACTTTAGAGTGTTGGAATCAACTAGGAATTATAGGTACATAACTTAGGAACTAGTACGGAAAGATAGGGAAAAAACGAGGTCTCCAGGTGGCCTTGGCGCTCTAAGAGGCGTGGAGCGCTAGATCATGTCGTACAGACTCTATTCTTAGGCGCTCTGGCTGGCGCGACGCGCCAGTGGTTGTCAGACAGAGCCTGTCCTGAGGGGATCTGGCAGGCGCGGCGCCCTAGGGTGTATCAAACGGGACCTCCGACTTTTCTTCTTTGATTTTCATCTCTAAACCTCCTCAACTTCCATGGATCTTCCCCCAAACACTTAGGATAACTACTATACTCAATACCCAATAGTTTAGACTTGTAAAACGATCCGGAAATACGAATCAAAACCACTAAAAGCATTCTACAACCTAACCAATAGGGATTTAACAGTTTGTTCATCAAGAAATTCAAGGTTTATCATTCAATATACATAAAACTTGATGAATTAAACATACTGGTGTGTGCGTGAACGAACTCAACACAGAAAGATCTCACATACCTTAAAGGGATCACCCCCGACGAAATCCGCGTAACGATCCTTGGCAACCTTGAAGAATTCTTGATCTTCTTCTTCTCTTCTTTTTTCTCCCAAGCCCTAAGCGTCTTAACTTTTCTAAAAACTGAATTGGGACTTGGTTTTACCCTTAATAAACCCTTAAAATGAATTAGGATATACTAGGGCCAAAAAACTACTTTACTACTAAATTCGAATTGGACTTTGCTCAGTCCTACAACCCAACTTCAGAAAGGCATAACTCCTTCACACAACATCGAAAATGTGCAAACTCGGCGCCGTTGGAAAGATCTTCCCTAAGGATTTCCAACCATATAAATAACTCACCCTAATCCCTTCTGAGCTGAAAGTTATGGCCGTTTGAAAATGACAAAAAATCACTTTTAAAATCTGGAAATTTTTCTCATTTCTCTTTTTATTTCCAAAAATGATTATCTTTGGTTTCCTAGCTTATTCTTAGTTATTTTAATTTATGGGATGTTATAGAAAATGCTAATTAACTAGGAATATTTTAAAGGTAAAAATCCTTTTGGCCAGGAAATTTTACCGGAATGGTATTCTACCTATGTTATTTCACCTTTGGAAAATGCTCAAAAATACCCTTAAACTATCGAAAATAGCTCACATATATCTTTAAATTATATTTGGCTCAAAATTATCCTTATGTCAAAGTATTGGGTCATACTTATCCTTCTAACTAAGCAAAGTATGTTAAGTGTCACGTGGACGCCACATTGACGTCACATAAGCACCAAACAACTCCCATCTCCACATAGACTAATAAAACCCAATATTACTAATTTTTTCCTCATTTCTCTAATATGATTTCCCATCATTTCTCTCATACGATATTTCCTTAGTTTTTAACGTGGATAAATTTTATGTCATTGTATCTTATTGTGAAGAAATGCCCCCTCCTTGTTAAGCTCAATCTACAATGCAGAACTCTAAAAACAGATGGATATTGTACTAGTGCAGTCACATTATGACACTGAAACTATTATCGGTGGAGGAGAAATTGTTAAAGGAAATGAGTTTAACAACTATATCTCCGGTTGTCTATTTTTAAATGAAACAAATCATATTTCCCAATTGTGAGTGGAACCCGACTCGTATGTAGAGGACTGCTGCTAATTTGCACGACAAAGTAGAACTCCTGAGTTATGCAAGTATATCAAGAGAAAATAGAAACAAAATGGTGTTGTAATGTAATATATGGAAAAAGTCTAGCTATTTGGATTTCAGAGCCCTTTTAGTTTGTTTCACTGCCAAGGAGCTATGTAGGACTGGCAAGGCGTCGTAATGTAATCTATTGAGTTATTTTCCCCAGTAATTTAGAGTCTTGAAACTCTCCAACATAAATTCCCAGTATGATTTTTCACATCTATAACCTCTAAACATGGTTAAAAACATGTTTTCCTATTTTGTTAGTCATGGTTTTTCAGTTATGGATGGTAATAATTTTGTTTCAATGTGATTAAGTTTCACTTAAGAGGGAAAGAAGTTCATGCTTTGACCATTCATCTTTCAGGAACTACTAAACATTGAAAATGCTATAATAAAGAACTAACAACGTATGACCTAATACTTTAAGGGGAAATCGTATGAGAGAAATGAGGGAACTCGTATTACAGAAATGAGGGGGAACTATTTGTGAGATGGGTGAATTGTATGTTAAGAGAAATGAGGGGGGAATTAGTAATTACGAAATTTATTGATCTATGTGGAGGTGGGAGTTGTCTGCTGGGAAAAATGATAGAAATCTCACCTTTAAGTTCTGTTATTACCATTATCCCCCATTCGTTTTACAAACCACCAAAATTCCTCATTTTACGCATCAAATTGATATATCAGCGCATCAAATTAATGTATCTCACATATCAGATTGATGTATCTCGCGCATTAGATTAATTTATCTTACACATTAGATTAGTGTATCATGTATAATGTACATCAGATTAGTGTATCATATATGATATGAGTGTATACTACTTAACGATTCAATTTATTTAAAAAGAAATAAGATATTATAGTCTTCTAAAGTTTTTTAGCATTACCCTATTTTGAAGTGTAATAAATATTCCTAGAGTGTGGCATTGAAAAGGACAAAAAAAAAAAAAAGAGAGAAAAATGTGATGACGCTATTAAATACATATCGTTGAGATTTAGAAATTTTATTAGGAATTAAATGGAGTAATTAAAGAAGTTTGCAGGCGGAAGTTGTGGTTTTGACAGTAGATTTGAGTTGGCAAAAGAGAGAAGAGAAGAAAGGAGAGAGTCAAGCATGATGTTAGGAAACAAACAAGTTGTGTTGAAGAATTATGTTGAAGGGTATCCAAAAGAGAGTGATTTTGAGTTACGAAAGTCAATGATAAGTAGCGATATTCCACAAGGATCAAAGGGTTTGTTTGTGAAGAATCTTTACTTGGGTTGTGACCCTTATATGCGCCACAGGATGTCTCATCATATATCCGAGGATGTTCCTTTACTTGCCTCATTCAATCCGGGTTCTGTAAGTCCCTTTTTTGATTCCTCATCTTAATTACTTGTCACAATTTATCATCGCATTTCAATTTTAGGTTATTATTGGACTTGGTGTGGCAAAAGTTATTAAATCAGCAGATGCAGATTTTGAGGAGGGGGATTATATCTGGGGAATGACTGCTTGGGAAGACTATACTTTGATTCTTAATACTAATGGACTTTTCAACATCAAATACACCGATGTGCCTCTCTCATACTATGCTGGAATTTTAGGTATCAATTTCCTATTTACTTTTCGTCTAAAATGAGTCATACATATTTGTGTCGACTAATTTTAAAGTTAAATTATTACAGGTATGCCAGGACTTGCAGCCTATATTGGTTTTAATAATCTATGCTTTGCTAAGGAAGGGGATGTAGTTTATGTCTCGTCTGCAGCAGGAGGAGTTGGTCAGCTTGTTGGACAATTTGCGAAAATGAAAGGTTGCTATGTCGTTGGCAGCGCTAGTACTGATGAAAAGGTAATATTTCACTTTTGCTTTTATATGCAAGTGCCCATTATAAATCATGCATTTTGCAGGTACATCTTTTAAAATCACAACTTGGCTTCGATGATGCTTTTAACTACAAACAAGGAAATGATCTTGCCGGAGCCTTGAAAAGGTTCATTTCTTTTATGGCCAAAGAATATCTGCATTATTTGTTCTTCTGACAATAAGCTTAGATTAGATCTTATTTATAAACAAATATTGCATTGTGTATTAAGAATAATATATAGAGAAATACAATTTTAAAAAGCAAATCATTATATTGACTGTGACAATAAATAGTTGAAAATACCCTCTTGGAAGCTGATTCTTCCCTTTTCATGCGCCTTAATGAGAGTGGCTTCACACTCTTTGCCACATCAACATCTAGGAAGGTCATGACTGTAAAATTATCAAGTTCAAGGGGCTAACTACAACACCACCATAATTAGGGTTCACAAATAAACTACATCACTCTGCTAGATAAAAGGGTTGTAGTTGCGAGGCCAAGATTTTAACACACCACTTGTTGTGCCACACCAATGCGGAGCTTGGCCCCGGGGGCATTCCTTGTTGGTTTTTTTTGTTGGGGGAGGTCGGATTGGGGTGTTTTTTTTGTTTTTGTTGTGTTTGTTTGTTTTGGTGGTATTTTGTGTTTTGTTTGTGTTTGGGTGGTTTGTTGTGTTGTGTTTTGTGTGGTGTTGTTGGTGGTGGTTTTTTGTTTTTTGTTGTTTTTTGTTTTTTTTGTTTTTTTTTTGTTTTTTTTTTTTTGTTGTTGTTTTTTCTTTTTTTGTTATTTTGTTGGTTTTTTGTTGTTGTTGGGTTGGTTTGGTTTTTGTTTTTTTTTTTGTGTTTTTGTCTTGTTTTTTGTTTTTGTTTTTGTTTTTTTTTTTTGTATTTTTGGTTTTGTGTTTTTTTTTTATTTGTTGGTTTTTCGTGTGGTTTGGTGGGTTTTGGTGTGTTTAGTTTAGTGTTTTTTTGTTGGGTGGGTATTTTTGTTTTTTTTGGTTTTTGTTTTTTTGGTGTGGTTTCTGTGTTTTGTTTGTTGTGTTTGTGTGGTTTGTGGTGTTGTTTTTTTTTATGTTCGTTGTAATTATGGTTTTATCTATGGTTTTTTTTTTTGTTTGTTGTTATTTTTTTGTTTTTGTGTGTTTTTATTTGTTTTTGTTTGGTTGGTGTTTTTAGGTTTTTTTTTTTTTTTTGTGTTTGTTTGGTTTTTTTTTTTTTTGTGGTGTTTTTTGTTGTGGGATTTTTGGACCCCCCTTTGGGGTGTGGGTGGTGATTTGTTGGATTTTTTTTATTTTTTTTTTGGTTTGGGGTTTTTTTGGTGTTGTTCGTGGGGTTGGTAGTTGGGTTGGTGTTTTTTCGAGTTTTTTTTGTATTGGATTTTTTTTTTGTGTTTTTTTTGTTTTTTTTATGGACGTTTTATTTTTGGTTTGTGTTGGTTGGTTTTGTTTTTTTGTGGGTGTTGTGTTTTTGGTGGTTTGTTTTGGTTTTTTTTTGTGGTTTTTGGGTGTGTTTTGTGTGTTGTGTTTTTTTGTGTGTGTGTTTTTTTTTTGTTTTTTTGTTGTTGGTTGCTTTTTCCTCTCCTTTGGACCCTTCTACTTTTCATAATTAAAAACTCTCTACTTCTTCCTCGGGGAGTTAGGCTTAGCGAAACCTCATTAAATTTTTGTGTTATTTTTTCTTTTTTATTTGTTGTGTGTGTTTGTGCGCTAGTTAACCCATGATATTTCTGTAACAATAGCAAGGGTTAAGATGACTTCATCATTTTCAACAAAGTATGAAGTAGAGAAATTCAATGGTGGATCTAGTTTCAATCAGTGGAAGATTAGAATGAGACTGTCACTGTCAAGGGTTATGAAAGACAATTAAAGAGGTTTTTCTGAAGAGACGAAAGAGCCAGAGAAGACAGACTTTAAAAAGAGGACTTTGAGGGCGATCTTCTTGAGCATTATAAATGGCCTTCTTTTGGGAAGTTGTTGAAGAAAAATTTACCACAGTGACATGGAAGAAGTAGGAAAATATATATTCTAAGAAATTGCTGATAAATGGTCTCTATCTGACAAGGAGGTTGTACAATCTCCATGTGAAAAAATGCAGACTGGTTAAAAATCACCTTGGTGAGTTTAATCTAATCAGAGTGGACCTTAAGAACATAGATCAAAATAGAGAGTGAGGATCAGGCCTTGATAATGTTATGTTTCTTACCATCATTTTATGATACATTTGTTGATACGTTGCTATACAAGAAAGGCAGTATTTCACTAGATGAAGTTAGTAATGCACTAAAATCTAAAGAGCTTTATGAAGAGCTTTCAGGATAACAGTTTTGATGGTGAGGGTATTATGAGTAGGGGAAGAACTTAGTAGAATAACACCATATTGAAGTTTAGAGCAAGGAAGCAGAAGTGGTATGAGTGCGCCGAGCAGACTCACTATAGAAGAGATTTTCCTAAGCTTAAGGATAAAATCGGGAAGTAGAAAGTTGATCACTCTGCAAATATTGTTGACACTTACTTAGACACTAGAACCAATTCAGACAATGACCATAAAAGGGAAGTTTAGAATTATGAGTTTTAGTCACAGACATAATTTCTTGGTTATTGATTCTGGTGCAACTTATTATATGGGTTCATACAAGAATTGGTTTGAAACATACAAGCAAACGATTGAGATTGTCTACTTTTGCGATGATACTCCATTAGTAGTAGAGGAGATAGGTAATTGAGAATGTTTGATGATATTATCAGAAACATTTAGTGTTGATATGTTCCTCGAATGAAGAATAATTCAATTCTCTCTCAACTTTGGATGATTAGAGATATAACTTTCATTGAGATAATGGAACACTGAGAGTGTGTAAAAGGTCCATGGCACTCATTAAGAGTAAGCTACATTCTAGATAGTATTATCTTCAAGCTAGTGTACTTGAAGGGGAATCAAATGTAGCTTCTCAAAGGAGTGATCTGAATTAGTTGGGGGAAGCAAATTTAGCTTCTTGAAAGAGTGATCTGAATTAGTCATAGTTGTGCCAATTGGACATGGTCGTACGAGTGACAAGCAATTTTCTTTGTTGAGCAAGCGAACATTGTTGGGTGGCTACAAAAATCAAGCTTCGAATTTTTCTGAGTATTGTATGTTTGTAAGCAAACAAGGGTGAAGTTCAACGAGAAGGCAAATAACAAGACCAAAGACAAGTTATAAATAGGCTATTTGCCTATTTCTAATTCAGAAGAAGATAAGTGGGTAGTTGGTTGGTGCTATGGGCGAAGAGATTGAGTCTCTTCACAAGAATCAAACATGGAAGTTTGATTCATTGCTTAAGGGACAAAGTAAGTAGATTGCTAAGGGGTTTGTAATGGGAAGAAAGTGTGTACACATGATAATCCGACTAATATGATGACCAAAGTAGTCATTACTAACAAGTTTAGGCATTGCCTACTTGATTGGTGTGTGCAGTATTTAGTAGAGCCCTTTCGAGGGATAAGGGCATGATAGAGAGATGGTGTTCCTGATGATAAAGAGAATTCAAGCCAAGGGAAAGATACATATTGTAGACATTAAAATTTTGTGGGACTCTACAAGATGCGTTCAATTCGAGTTGAGACTCTACAAATTATGTTCAACTCAAATTATGATTCTTGTAGGCTACTCAACCCTAAACCCTAGTTTATGCCTATATAAAGGATACTAAATTCTCTTAAAAGATATCTCAAAAATTCCATAAGGAGATCAAGATCTCAAAATATTCCACAAAAGTCATGAAATATTCATATGGAGAGGTCAAATCTAAATCATCCTACTTCAAGAAATACGCCACTAACGGCCCTCGAATCATGGATAAATCTTAGGAGGGGGGAATCAAGGGATCGACAGATTTGTACTCACACTCTTGATAAATAAAGTTATGTTTCTTCAAATTTTATTTGTGTGGTTTATTTATTTTTCATATGTTTAAAATTTGTTGCAAAACAAATTGGTAGCCCCAGTGGGACCATGTGCCTTCATCACTTCTCTCTTAAATTAAATCTGAAAATCTGAAGTTGCAAAGGTGGAAGAATGAGTACTTCAAGCCTCGTCTTTGAGTTTCATCAAGTCTACACTCGACTACCTTGAAGCAGGGTCAAGGGACATTTGTAGACATAAAATTTTGTGGGACTCTAGAAGATGTGTTTAATTCGAGTTGAGACTCTACTAATTGTGTTCAACTCAAATTAAGATTTTGGAGGCTACTCAACCTTAAACCCTAGTTTATGCCTATGCTAATATTAAAAGTACTAAATTCTCATATAAGACATCTCAAAAATTTCATAAAGAGATCAAATTCTCGAAATATTGCACAAAAGTCATGGAATATTCATATAGAGAGTTGAAATCTAAATCATCCTACTTCGAGAAATACGCCACTAACGTTTAGTGATCCCAAACAGATTTGAAATAACAAAGTACTTTTTTAAACGGTTTTCGATTATATTGTTAACTGAATTGAACTACAAACTAAGCTAATTACGGAAATAACAGAAAATGGAAAAGTCGAATAGCAGCTCCATAGCTCGATAGATCTGTAGAAATAGAAAAGAGATAGAAGAGATTTAGAAGAGATTGAGGATGAAGAAATTGGATAGAAGGGAAGAGATTTTGGAGAAGAAGATACCGTGCAAATTCATGCCCTCTCTAGTCTTTTAGTTTGTTACATTTATCATTTTATCAATTTGGCTGAGTTGGCAAGTCTGAAAATCTCAAGCTATGTTATTCCCCATTTTTTAACAGAACTAATATCGCCTAGTGGTTGCAATATTCAAAAGATACGAGTTCTTGATTTTGAAATATCGGACACAATGGAAAATGAGAATTAATTTCATATATGAATTTTTAACTTAATCAACAAAATAGATTTTATTTTATTTATTTATTTTAGGAGTTAATATCATTCAATTTTAGGAATAAATAGTAATTATTTTGTCATGGTAAATTTTAGTTATTGAGAAATTTAGTTGAATGATTTTATTGACACAAAGACTTAAGTTGAGTGATTTTTTTGATACAAAAGTCTAAGTTGAGTGATTTTATTGGTACAAAATAAAGTTTAATGACTTTTTTATATTAATTCTCAAAGTTCAATGATTATTTGAGATATTAACTCTTAAATTTGGTTAGGTTAAGAATAAAATTATTTTTTTGTGGAGGGACATATTTCTTCATCTATCTCTCACTGCAAAATGAAGGACTTTCCAGTCCTCAGAGCGCATTGATAAATGTTTAATTAATTATCAAATTTTATGAGTCTGAAACATGTAATTTAGTCTGTCTTTGAAATTATGTGCTTCTCTAACTGTGTCTTTACAACATGAAGGCATTTCCCCAATGGTATTGACATTTACTTTGAGAACGTTGGAGGAAATATGCTGGATGAAGTGCTTTTGCACATGAACCTCCGTGGTAGGATTGCAGTTTCTGGGATGATCTCTCAGTACAATTTAAAGAAACCAGATGGTATTCACAATTTGTTTTTTCTTATCTCAAAGAGATTACGAATGGAAGGTTTTTCTGAGTTTGACTTCCGGCACAAGGTTCCAGAGTACCTCGAGTTTGCTATTCAGCTTATAAGAGAGAAAAAACTGCTTTTTGTAGAAGACATTGCTGAGGGTTTAGAAAATGCTGCATCAGCTTTCGTTGGTATTTATCATGGGCGAAATGTTGGAAAGCAGATTATTCAAGTTTCAACTGACTGAGAACTTGAAGAATTTGGGTGAAAAACAAAAAAAATACCGTGTTTCATTTATCCTTGCTATCAGACATTGTCAAAGCAATATGCTGAGGATATTGATTTAGTCCTTCTTGAGTAAACTGTTGTATTATTTATTTTTTGTGGTGAAAACGTTGCAGAGTGTATTTTTTTCATTTTAGAAGCACAAAAATGATAATTTATTTAACTATGGAAGTAAGTGCTTAAAGGCTAAGATTGGCATTTGTCTCCCATGTAATAATTGATTGAAAGATCATATGACAGTAGACAGTCTTGGTCTCAAATTGTATGCTGTGTGCTTATAAAATATTAGATAACTCAGTTTGGTTAAAGTGATGACAATTTTGAAACTGAAATGACTTTTCTAATATAAGAGTACTACTCCAGATGTATTTGCACAGTTGACAGTCCACCTTTGTTGAAAAGTAGTGTATTTTTGTTTGTCTTTATGGTGAGAAAGTGCAGTGGTGTGTGGCTGTGGATTATCAAATAGAAATATTAAAGCATAATCAATATAACAACTATTTTTATTCATGTACGTCTTGTTTTATTCTTGTATAAACTTGTCCAAAAACAGAATAGACAAAAACCTAATAGTACTTTAATAGTAATCCAAAAGTTGCTTCACTTAGGGGAATAGAGATGTGAAGAGAGTCTAGGTTCCAAGATGACAGGAACAGGAAACTTTGGATGTGTTGTGAGCCCATATTGTTCTTCCACACTTACGCTTTCTGTATTCACACCTTGAGGTAATTTCCAGTTGAATCCATGTAACATGTTGGCTAAAGTTGCTCGGATAACCTTAAGTCCTAGACTATAGCCAGGGCACCTCCTCCTCCCTGAGCCAAATGGCAAGAAGGAAAAGTTATGTCCATCCATGTCAATGTCCTTTTCTAGGAACCTCTCTGGGAGAAACTCTTGTGCTCTATCCCAGTACTTGGGGTCCCTTCCAATGGTCCAAACATTCACCAGAACAGTGGTTCCTTTCTCTATGTCATAACCAGCCACTTTACAATCTTCAATAGCACAATGTGGTGCTAGCATAGTTCCAAGAGGATGTAACCTTAGTGTTTCCTTGAGAACTTGCTCAATGTAGAGGGGGGGGGGGGGGGGGGGGGGGGGTTAGCTTGTGAACAATGTGGTTTGGTGCTCCTTTTCTACCCATCTCTCCTTCCCAACAACCTGGTCAAGCTCTTGGATTGCCTTGTCAATAACCCTTGGCTGTCTAAGAAGTTCTTGAAAAGCCCATTGCACTGCTGCTGTCAAGCTATCTGTTCCTCCAGTTAGTAGATCCTACCATAGTAAAAGTAAGGTTAGAATTAAGACAAACTTGAGAAGAAAATAAATTAATTAACCTGCATTAATCCTTTGACACAATCATCTGTGAGTTTGACTTCCAAAGTAGGGTCTTGAGCCATCTGCAACAAGACATCCACCATGTCCTTTGGGACAAATGCATTCTTCTTAGCCCTGTGGTCATCTAGTACAATGTTGTGGAACTTATCGAAAGTTCTTTTCAAAGCTTTCATTTGTTTCACATACCCCTGCAGGTCGAAGAAACTGAGCCATGGAATCCAGTCTCCAATGTTAAAAGCACCATTAAGTAAAAACCATTGGTCTACTAGGTGCTGCAAATCTTCCACCCTAACTGTTGATTCACCAAAGTACTTGTTGCTCAAAACCATCCTTGTCATGCTGCATAGGCTAAATCGTGACAAATGGTCTTTCAGAAAAAATGTCTTTCCAGCAAGAGAATTTAGCTGGGAAATAAAGGTCTGCCTTTCTTCAACACGAATGTACTCAAACGAGTCTAGCCTTTTTGGTGTAAATATCTCGTTCAGGTAAATTCGTCGTGCTTGGCGCCAATAGGGACCATACGGTGCCCATGTCATGTCACAATAGTTATAGCTTGTATACTTTCCACCAGCTAACAGAGGACGGGAGGCGAAATTTGCATCATGTATTTTAAGAAACTGTTTTGCCATTTCTAGCAGATGATGCCACAAGAACTGGCCTGGACCCAAATTTTAGCAGCATCAGCTCTCCATATTTTTTGGAAAGCAAGTCAAAAGATTGATGCGGGATAGGACCAAGTAGGTTCAAATTGCCAATGATGGGCCATGGTTTAGGACCCGGTGGTAGCTTCCTGTTAACTGGGCGTCGACAAGTGCTAACTTTACAGAGAAAAGCTAATACAACTACTCCTGCCAAGGCTACAAAAACCTCCATGTTTAATTTTTGTGATGGATGATGACAAGTTTATTTATTTTGTTTGTGAAGTATGGCAAATATATTTATAGAACAAGTAGGTGGGATTTGGAGTTGCACAGAAATTGAGACTTTTGACTATGTGTAGCCAATTTCTACCGACTGAAAATAACCCTCGCTTGCAATAAACTTATGTTAAATCATACAACTATGTAGCACTAAGATTTGAACATTTTGTATTATAATTAGTTTGTAGTTTCCTCGAAACTGTACAGCAACGGAAATTAGTGACCGTTGAATATTATTGCAAGGAATTAAGGGGTGGGGTCGAGGGTATGGGTGGGGTTGTGGGATGAAAAACAAAATTTGATTAAAAATATTTTTTAAAATAAACTTTTACTTTTTTTTTTGGTAAGAGGGTGGGGGTGGGGGGGTGGCAGGGCATGGATGGCGGGGGAGGGGAGTTAGGGGTTAGGGCGGGGTAAAAAAAATAACAAAAATAAATTAGAAATATTTTTAAAAAAACAAGCTTTAAATTATTTTTCAAAAAAAAAAGTTGAAATTTAAAGTTGGTAATGTTTTGAAAAATGTGTTGCTTAATTTTTTAAGGGAAATAATTTTTTTTTAACTTGAGAAAAATAAGTTGATTTGGAAAACATTTTCCAAAATATTTTACCCAACAAAATATGAGAAAATTGAAAAATATATTCCTTCGTACCAAACAAACCCTAAATATATATAGATCTTTTAGAGTAGTTTGTGATTTGCATCCTAATATAAACACCTTTTCTGATTTACACTTCAGGCTATCATTTTTAATGGTTTGCACTTTGCACGCTATATATCTACTTAAATTTTTGCGAAGCTATAAAAAGTCTCATTTTTTAAAAATTGAAATCTGCATAAATAGGAAATTACAGATAAACAAAACATAAAGTGATTTAAATTAAAAATAAAAGCAATATTAAATACAAGTTAGTTGTTGCTTTTTCCCCATGAAAATAAAGAATAATTATTTGTTGCTGGTACTTCTATTTTATTTCATGTTTTGTCTCTACCATTATTATTCCTTGGACTAACGCGATTAAGATAAGTCTCCTCCATTTTGGCCAAACATTGTTGCTTCCAAACAATTGGTATTTGTGGTGTTTAACTAGTGGTGCTGGGATAGATGCTACTCCATCAATTTATTACATCTTTTCTTCTTCTAATTTTTATAAGTTATGTCAAGCAAATCCAAAATTTGTGGTTCCTCTTCTTTTTTTTCTCTTTTTTGTTTAAGTGTAACTTTTTATTTGGAAGTCAATAAAAAATGTTTCTTTCTGTCTTTATTTTACTGACTTTGTACGTGTATTAAGAAAGAAAGTCCAAAACATCTTTTCTATTGTTGGTAGAAAGTAATGTAATATAATTATATTATTATTATATTTTTAAATCCTAACAAATATATGCTAATTTTTCTATTATCTTTGTAAAAACTGTAAAAGGATTTTTTTAATGATATTACAATGCACTAAGAAGATTAGGTTGCAAAATATTAATAAATAGGAAAGTTACTAGAATATTGTGTTTAAGACTTTAAATTACAAAATAAGAATCTACTCCTTACAAGACTAGTTTTTAAGGCTAGTTTTCCCCTGTGTAAATTCTTATAGATATATTAGAATAATTAAATTTCTACGAAACGGTTTGAACTTTGGTTAGTAATTAACATACTTCTAATGAAACCACAAATGACTAAGTTGAGCCCACATAAAAAAAACATACTACAGTCAGAAATTTACTGAAAATTAAATAATTACAATAGAGGGAAATACAAAAAATAAATAGAGAAGAAGAAATACAATATTTCTTAATTTTTTTTAATCATCATCCATCCGTTCATTCATCTATCAAAACATGAACTCCCTAACTGTAACGATCCGAACCTTCGTTATTTAGGAAAAACAAAACTTTGAGAAAACGGTAAGACCACTGTCCCGCCAGGGCGGACCAGATGTCAATAGAGCTGCAGCTCCACACCGGTAAGTAGTTGCTAGAGCGGGATAGGTGAGGAAGAATGTGAATAACGTGAAACTTTATTTTCTCATTCTTCCCAAAACACCAAATTTAGACAAGTCACCCTAGAAATACTCAAAAAGATTCTCTGAGCTCAGGGAAAAAGGATAAAGAGATTTCTAGCATAAGAAAGTTGATATCTTGTGAACTTTTGGTCAAATTTATCGTCACAAAGTTCAGAAACAAAATCGAAGCCATAATTCTGTGCAGCTGCAAGGTTTATTAATTGAGTAGTTATAAATTTGTGCTCACTACATAGTATAATGGTAATCAATAGTAGGATTTATGCGTAGGCCTTCGCGCACCAAATAAAAGACGATTAAATTATAGGAAGAAGCCACATACGGTGAACTAGGGGTATGTTATAGTTGTGATATCATGTTGTGTGATATATGTTTGTGTAATGACCCTCAAAATGAAATAGGTTTATCTAGAGCCTCGCATGAGTTTTAGAGGTTATTAACATGTAAATAAAGTGTGCCGTCACTTGACCCACCCCTTACGCAGCCCCTCACTTCCACCTGTCTCACCAAATTTTCACCCACCCCAATCCCTCCACCACCCCCCCCTCTGGCTATTTGTAGCATAACTTGTAATAGTCATTTTAAAAGTTTGGAAAGTGACTCAAAAGGAACACAATGACGTCCAGAAAAGAAACTAATTATTTTACGTGTAGTATGTCCTGCATATGTTTAGTTTTTTTTTTTTTTTTTTTGTTTTTTTTTTTTTCCTTGTTTTTATGTGTGTTTTGGAGTGTAAAAATAGTCTAGGTGACCCTAGTGACTTAACAAACATGTTATGGGTCAAAACGTTCAGGTACGACTCCCCGAGGACCACCCAAAGGGCACCCGAGGAGGACCCGAATGTTGAAAAAAGAAGCTGCCAAAGGGAGCGTGCAGAGGCAAGATCTGGAGCCCCTCACACGTCACGCGCATGGCACTCATTCTTCCCCCGTGTCGCGCTCCTGACACAAGGCTCACTGCCTCAAGAATTTTGTGAGGCAAAATTGGGAGCTACCTCCGCTACGCGCAACCACTTTCTAGATTCGGTTGCGTCGTTTTAAAGTCATGATTGACATGTCTGAAAGTCCAAATAAGTATGGGGTGTTTTGGTAACTTTGGGAGTTGCTTATAAAATATTTTATGTTATATTTAACCCTTTTCCCAAGTCAAACCTCAATACCCAATTTTTCTCTTCCAAAATTCTCTCAAATCCTCAAGCTCAAGCTAGAGAATGAATCTTGAGGTGCTTTATTCTCCAAATGTGTGGTCTTTTCTTCTATTAAGGTATGATAACCCTTGATCCTTACTTAACCTTTCATCTAAGGAGTTCTTTTAAAGGTTTTCCAATGTGATTCTAAGGTCAAAATTGCTATCTTCAATCTAGCCATGGGTTCATTGTCAAATGATTTTCTAAGTCATTCTAATGATGAATAAATGTTTCACTACTGTTTTATGATGATTTTAAATTCAATTCCATGAAGAACCCATGATCCCCTTAATCTCTCAATTTAACCTATAATGTGGGTCTTATAATCTTGATTAGATGATGATTCAATTGTGATTAGAATATAGTGTATTGTTTAATCCTTATTTTATCGATGTCAATTGATTATGAAATGTTGAGAATTCATCAATGGTGATCATAACTTGGATAAATGGTAAGTTGACTTAAATTCCTAATTATAGTATTGGAGTTGACACTGTGTGGTATGATCCACTTATGGTGGCGCTGTTTACATTCCCATCTCTCTCCTATATGTTATGATCATGGACTTGAAGGCAATAGATGTAATATAAATTGTGGTTATGATGATCACAAGTATGAAGGTCTTGTGTAGTCTTCCATTCTAATATCATGATATTGGTTGTATTGTGATGTTGTATATGATGATACGTGGTTCCGGTATTATTAATACTTTTTTCCTAAGTTTAGGGTGTCAAAAAAGACTTTTTGTGCGACTTTTATGTAAGTTTCCTCTGTGGTTCGTAGGAAATCTGTCCCAAAGCTGAAGGCGGAGATTTGGAGCGAAAGAAAAAAGAAAGAAATGCAGAAGAAGAGACCACCTACGGAGGCTTATGACGGTCCGTCGTGTTTGTGACGGTACGTAGGTGGACAGCGTAGTGCAGCTGCTACGGAGAGGGGAAGTATGACCAAGTTGTGGGGTTAATAAAGCTTGGTTTGTGACAGTCTGTAGGGTCATGATGGTCCGTTCTGCCAGGATCCTCCCTTAAACCTCTTTCCGCCCCGTCAACCCAACCCAACGGAGAACTAATGTTCACACACCCCCATACCCCTTCGTCCTCCCCCGACACTTCCCCTCTATGCTCAACCCCCTATAAGACATACGGCCATTTTCGTAATGAAGTTTTCAAACAGTTACTCCAGTACCCATATTCAAAAGAGTTGAAGTGTTTTGGAACGAAGGCCATCGACGGACCGTTGTGCCTATGACGGTGTCATACTGACGTGCCGTTCGAGGGTTAATGAAGAAGAGCACAGAAGAAATTGCATACGTATGGGACGATGGAGTCCATGACGGTCCGTCGTGACGTTGACGTCCGTTGTGAGGGTCATCGACCCAGCGCGTTTTGCGATCCAGGAAATAGAAGTCCTTGTTTAAATTATGTTTTTATTTTTATTAAATACGTTTGAAAAACCTCGTGTTTGAGGTTAGACTCGGGATATTGACATTCATATAAGACTTTGTGTGTTAGTGGAGAGTTCTTGATAATCATTAGACTTTTGTGAGATTATTGATTTTTTCCTTGAGGATTCTTGCAAGTGATTATTGGTGATTAATCAAGCAAACTTCGGATTTTACTCTTTTCATTGAAGTAAGTACATGAATTCTTACGTTTAATATATTTGAATATATGTGATTATGATATGGAGTAACTAAACCTCCATAAATAGGTTGTGGGAAACATAGGCAAAAAATGAGATAAAACCTAACAAAAAATAACAGATTAGAATAGTGTCTTGAATGTATTAATAATTCTTTCGGCTAGAAGGTAACGGAATGACCAACCGTTAGAACTCGCCTTAATGCTCTTGCCGGAGAAGGAGGAGATAATAGGCAAAGAATTATTAACATAGAATGTAGTGTATAATATCTAATAGCTAGTATTGATTGGTACGAGGTAATAACTTAGGTCAAATATCGAATACGATGATAATATGAGGTTAAGGTAAGGAGTGAGGATGCAAACACCACGTTGCCGGACCAAGGTGCGGAGTGAGATTTTCTAGATTGCCGGACTAAGATTTAGAAAACATAAATATCACTTACATGCAAGATACTAGGAAGAATTGTTATAGTTAGAATTACAAGTTATGAACCTTGTGCGGGAACACGTAAACCCTTAGTTACGTTGATCTGATTTAAAATCAAACATTCAAAGCTGTAAGTGTCCTCTTTTCAATGCGTTACGTTAGTATTTTCATTCGTTTAGAAATAGAAACCCCCCTTTTTATTGTTTGTTTTACTTCCAAGATTCATTAACCAAACAAATAGTAATAACAGGTGAAGTTAAGTATAGACTATTTTTTCTCGTGGGAACAATCCCAACCTCACTTAGTTGGGGTTATTTACTTGACACGACTGCTTACTTCTTATGTGAGAAGAAGTTTGAGCTATCAAATTTTGCGCCATTGCCGGGGATTATAGCTTTTAGATTAAGGTGACTTATACTATATTTTATGTTATATTTTCTTGATTTTACTTGGTTTTATTGTTTTGATTTTTTCTAGAACTCCTCATTGTATTGCCAAATACACGGAGCGAAGAGAAAAACCCTGTTTCCCTAACGTTCACGAATTAGAGCGTACATGGTAATGAATCAAAACTTGGAAATAATGATGTGATCGAACCAGGAAAACATCCCAGATCCGGTTGATGTTCATGGGTCAGGATGTTACCCGATGTCCGGGGAACACCAACAGAGGGACAAAATCACGTTCACGGTCCACCACAGCCATACTAAAGAGCTATGATGACCATAGCAGCTCGGAATGGGCCACTTGTTTGCCTCCTCTACAACAGGCCCACACCTTTGTGGTAATAGTAGCCTGATGCAAATGCTCACGGCCAGAGTTTGTTTTCAGAGCTACCTTCTGAGGATCCACATGCAACATATAGACTAAGTAGGGATGGGACAGGGTTGTAAAAGTTGTGTAGGGATGCCTGATTTGGATTTAAGGTAATAGGTCTCAGAGTTGTCCTCTCTCACTGACGGGAGAGGCTGGCTATGTGGTTCTGAGCTCCCATACAACTCATCTTCACTTGAGAACCAACTAAAGGGATGTCTTCTTAGCACCTGCTACTATACGGTATCCAAGAAAATAAACACAACGACAGGTAGGTGAAGTGAACGAACTTTGTGGCACTACAGGAGAGTCAGTGAGTAGTTCTTGGATAGATTCACTCGTTATTGAGAGCTGTCCCAAATCCCAACGTTTATATAGATGATGAGTCATGAAGAAATATTCTATTTGGGGAAAGATGCTTGATAACAATTAAGAGGATTTTGGGGATTTCTTATGGGGAGTGTCATTATTGCTGAGATCGCTTGAAAATTAGAGAAAATCTCCCGGAATAAAAAAGCTTGGAAGAGAGTACTAGGAAGCTGATACAGGGAGAAAAAGAAGAAGAAGAAGAAAAACCTGTCGCAGTGCAGTCCACTCCACAAACCCAGCTACAGAGAGATTCGTGAAGATGAAGAATGAGAAGAAATGGCTAAGATGAGAACTGAGATTGGGTTGGTACTAAAACATTATCACTGGGGTGTAGAAAAATATAAATGCAGACAACCTACTTGGCCTCCTAACACCACCACCTCCTAATGATTGAATGAATGATATTATGCGGAGGACACTTATGCAGTAAATGAGCAGATGGGGGTGTTTCCGACCAAGGTGGCCCAAGGCTCAAATCAGGACAGATGGCGGCCACAAGGTCCAAAGAACCAAGGTCGGAAATATTGGTATACTACAACGTGAGGGTCATTATGTCCGATATGGAAAATACCAACCGTGGACAACAATTGTAACAGGGGTAACTATGCTAATAGAAACGACAGGAATGGGCGCTATGTCCCTCCTCAAAACCGTGAAGTTACTCCTAGGGGTGGAGATAGTATGATGCGAGTTGAGGATCGGTTGCACAAAATGATGAGGAGGTTCGATGACTAGTGATGGCACATTAAAGAGTTTAAGGGAGGTAATTTAGTAGTATTGGGCAAAAGTTATACACATGCAATTTCATTAGTTAGATCGAGTTGCAAAATGCGACAAATTATCGGCAACAGGAAACGACACGGCAATCGAACTCTTATTAGAACACTGCCAAAACCAAAGAATGATGACGCACTGATGACAATAACACCGAGGGTGGTAATGCAAACCATTGACCCACCTATGACCGCTCTAATGAGGAAAAAGGGGGCGAAAGAAAGGATAATGATAATGTGGTAAAGGGTAGTTGGTGAAGTAGAGGAAAGTAATGGAAAGATTCAGAAGTACCTATGAAGGTAATTCCAGCCTAGGCCACCACCACCTTTTCCTCAAAGATTAGTTGAAAAAGGCCTGGGATAAGTAAAATCCAGACGTTTCATACACAATTTGAAGCAGCTTTCTATCATGTCCCTTTAGTTAGAAAGCTCTAGAAACAAATTGCCCGGTTTGTCAAATTTATTGAAAGATCTGGTCACAAGAAAAGATCGAGAAAGATCGGTCACTTTGCGTATGATGATAGACGGCAAAATTGTATTGCTATTGCTACAAGATCCCTCGTACAAAAGAAAGAGAATCCGTGGTGCGTCACTATTCCTGGGTACAGGGGTCATTACATTTTGGAGAAAGCATTATGTTGAATGGGGGCAAGCATAAATTCATGGCCCCTCTAATTACAAGAAGTTGGGTTGGGATACAAAAAACCCCTGGGGTGCGGCTACTGATGGCTGATCGGACAGTGTGTGAAAAGGCCTATAGGGATCCTCCATGCTGTGCTAGTAAAAGTGGAAGTCATCATCCTTTTCGGCTGATTTTGTTATTCTTGATTTGACGAAGTCAATTTTGAAGTACTAATTAGCTTGGAGGCCATTCCTGCTACAGGTAAGAGCCTAGTTGATTGGAGAAGGGACAAATGACATTTCGGTCTTGAATAATGAGAAGCGACACCTTCAACATTTGTAGGACCATGAGGCAGGCGTGGTGAGCTCCAATCAGTAGCCGCCATATCCACAAAGAAAAATGAAGAAGGAGAATGAACAAAAAAGTGCAAACAAGAGTTTAGGGTGGGGATTGGTGCTTATAGACAGTTCTGGGTTCCTTGTCTTCCGGGCAAGCTCAAGTCCAAATGACTGGCCCTTAACTTGATTACCCAAGTATTCCCTCATGGAGCAGTTGAGTTAAAGCCAAGGAGGGAGTGCAGTTTAAGATGAATAGAAGACCCCGATCAAACTCTATTTTGGGCCTAAAGCAGCGGGGAATGAAGTGATTAGATGCATACCAATCTTGATGAAGTCTGAGTAATCAAGTGTCCACATCGTGCCGACGACATTCAAACGACGCTTGTGGAGGCCAAACCCATACTTATAGTCTTTTTAAGAATGGTTGCATTTTTCTTACAATGGGTTGTTAATTTGCAGGCACATCACCAGGGAAAATTCTGCCAGAAAAATTACTCTGCAACAGCTCATAACAGGATACAGCGATGGACCGTTGCGTCTGCGACGGAACAATAGTATTGTGCCTCTGTCATACCAGGTACGTCTTCTGTTATTTTTAACTAGGGCCACACACGACGGAACCAACGACGGGTCGTCACAAATGCGACGGCCTTCGTCGGGGGGATGGGGAAACCCGTCGTGTGGTAATACGGCGTACCCGAACCCGAACCGAGTGGAGTTTTATTATAAAAATTCCACCATTTTACACTCCCAACCCGCATTTCACCCCATGCCTCATTATTCCCCCATTTCTCTCTTTAAACTTCCACATTCTATCCTGACATTGCTCCCCCCACAATTCCTCCAAAGCCCTTAAAAAAGTGTTATAATAGAGTATTTAGAGCTAACTGCTGTGGGTGTCTGCTTACCCCGCGACTTGTCATTTGTTTTTTCTCCAATTCAAGGATTGTGTCTGTGTAATTTCTACTCATTTATCTTGCATTTTTGTTTGATTAGTAGGATTAGCTAGTGCTTAGGCATATGTTGTTTATTTTATTACGGTTCTTTCTAACCTAGGTTAAAATGTTCAAAATGCCATTGTTACAACCTAGGACATAGGTGCTGTTTTCATTGCTAATTTTGGTCCAAAAACATACAAGTTTGATGTGGGTTTCATCGGGGATTGCATGGGGTACCCCCCAATCTAGTCATGATCTACCAAATGAGACACCGAGATGGACCGTCGTGCTACGACGGCCAGTCGTAGGGTACGTTCAAAAGCCTAGCACCTTTCCACGGACACAGTGACTGGTCCGTCCTACACCACTGTCATGGTGTCGAAGACCCCGTTTCTAAGGGTCCTTATCCATTTTACAAGTGTCCTTCACATGGACACATGTGACGGACCGTCGTACCATGACTGTAGGTCCTGCATGACCGTTAGTATGATGGTCGGAGATCCCTCTATTAAGAGGTTCTCTCATTCTTTTTCTAAGTTGTCCTTCAAAGGCCGAGCCCAGGTGACGGGAACAGTCATACCCACGACGGTCTCCATCCGCATCGACATACGGTCAGGATACACCTCTCCTAAGGGGTATCATATTTTTTTTAAGTGTACTACGGACCAAAAAATCAACGACGGACCCCCGTCGTACTCGTGACGGTCCGTCTCTGCACATACGTCATTTTACTAGTCAGAGACTCTCCTTCAGGGTTCTCCCGTGTATAAAAGTTTAAGTACAACACGACAGGAACCCCATGACGGTCCGTCAAGTCACGACGAGCCGTCACAGGCTCGTCTGTGCCCCTGTTACCAAGTAGTAATTGAAATACTATTTAATTGTTTGTTTTGGTGGTTTTGCGTGTTTTGTTTGCCCACTTTCTCCTACTAAGACTTGCTCCTTTCAGCACAAATATCTTACGAATGGGCACCACAAGAAGACCAAATCTAACACGCGGGGCATAAAAGTCTGTCGCCACGTTGCCCGCATTGGTCATCGGCTCTGATGAGAGTGTGGACCTCGAGTATGTGTCCCAAGGCACTTTCAACCTTCCCGTGCTGCACGTGCTCCCGAGCTACACCCGAAAAGGTTGGTGTCGGCGTAGTCACTGCCTTCAGTTAGTGAAGAGGCCACACTGACCGGCCACACCCTCGGGGTCAGCACAAATGAAGAAGGAAGCGTCTGGTTACTTAGAGTATAGTGGTTAGAGGAAGCCTCAGGCTCGCTGAGGTTCCCGCAACCCCCCACCACAGACTGCAGCGTCGGCCTCGTCGGATGAGGATGAAAGTTTGATCCACATCAGATCACCAGCTCAGGCCCCCACCCCAGCCATGACCAGCCCCACCGGCTGGTGCTGGTGGTGTTGTGTCGATGGGCAATTTCAAAGTCTGATCCGACGACAAGTTCCGACTGATAAAGGAGTTTGATGACTCTAACATCACCTGGAGCGGCGGGGGGTCCTTTACAGGGAGCCTCCGACGATGCCTGGATCCACCATCTCTTCACAGCCTCACTTTTTGAGGGACAACACGTCCGTTGGGACGTACAGTGAAGAAATGGTCCGAGGATTTCTACGCATCCTTAGTCGCGACTCTCCCGATCGCAGATTATATAGGTGGGCTCCACCGACTCATAAAAGGGCCCCACTAGAGCAGGTCGAGTACGGGGGTACAACACAGTTCCCTGCCTGCCATCCAGCGGTTTCTCTACGGCGAGGCGTGTTGATGACTACTCGGACCCCCTCACTGCCGAGTTTGACTACCGCTCGCAGATAGTTAAAAGATGGCCAGGTCTTGCGCGAAGCCATCACTTAGAGAGACCACCAAGAGGTGGATGGCCACCCTGAACCTGTCAGTTGATGGATAAGGGTGTGCCGACTGGGTGACTGAGCCAAAATCAAGAGGACAACCTCAATGTCACGGCGAAGTTATTGTGGATGCTTGTGTCCTTCACTGCCTTTTCCCCAAAGCTGCTGATGAATTCGTTACATGGGATCGAGCAGTGTGATGGCGCGGATGATGATATGATGATAGCCGGGTTCGAGGTGGATTCGCGTGGCTTATACATGCAGTCAGGCACGAGAGGGCATTCAAGGTCACTACTATTACTTTCCCGTGCATGCATTTACTCTCTGCAGGTCCGCAGGAGGGCTATATGGCACGTAGATCAACTTCCCAGACCCCGAAGGGGCACTGTTGAGTCGGCTCATCAGAGATCGAGGCCATGAGTTGTCTCCACAGCAGAGGGCCCCATCCAGAGCTCCCCCACTTGCTGATGACCATGTTGATACGGTTAGCCCAGGCGCCGAACGGTACACAGGCGGCGTCCACTGGACACTACCCAGTCGAGTCTATACGGGTAAGTAGCACTGCCCAAGAGACTCCTTATCGTACACCCTCTACCCACACTGGTCCCCCTTGCTAGGGTCCAAAAATTGGAAGCACAAATGGCTACCACTTCTACATCATATCCCAGCAGTGGATGCAGAAGTCAATTACGAGTCAGAGAGGCCTAGAGCGGGGAAAAATGGGTACAGTATACAGAAGCGGAAGATCGCTGAGGTTAACCAGCGCTTGGACGCATGCGAGTTGAGGGGCTAGCCCGACCCAGACCCTCGGTCAGATGTGTCAAACTCTATTAGGATGCAGTTGACAGTCTGCGTGTAGGGATATCGAACAAGACTTAGAGGCTAGGGTGTCGGAGTCTGAGCCACTTCTGTCGACCTGCTGAGGACACAGTGCTAGCGACCCTATTCACCACCTCCATACAGATTCCACCACCTCTACCTCAAGAGAATTGCAAGAGCGATAGGGGTCGAGTAAAGAATGAGGCGGAGCACGAAAGATAGAGCGCCGGAGAGAGATGGAGGCTGCGAGGAGAGCATACTTGCTTGGGAGGAGGCGCACAGATGAGAGCATCAAGAGTTAGCGGCCCTGGGGAGTCCAGCGACGAACTCGGAGATAGACAGGAGGCACTATGATAGTGCGGTTGATGTTGAGGACACTTACTGAGGGTGTCCAGATTGTAGAGGACGGGGTTCCGGGGAACAGGACCCACAAACTTGTTGACAACAGCGGCGCCCCTTTTTGCCACAGGTTGTACTTCACCTACCACGCTAGTATTTAAATTTTATTGCATGGGGACAATTTGTTGCTTTTTTTTTCGTTAGGGGTGGGGTAAATGGAAAGTGAGTGTTAGGGGAAGTCTGGGTTATAGCCAAATTCACTATACTCTTTTGCGGTTTCTTGCCTGTGTTCTTTTTCCCCAAAAGACGCTTTACTTGTTCTGTTGAACTATATGTTTATATCTTTTTTTTACATAGTTTTATTATGGAGCATGATGGCTAAAATGATATTCTGAATAAATGGAAAATGATGCAGGATAGGCCTAGTAACTTGATATGTTAAAGGCTCTCAGATGATAGTAGATCTGACACCATACATTACCCTAAGTCTTAAAATCGAATAGGTTGTTCTGATAATCTGGATAGTGATGAGGATTGTCAAGTGAGTGTGAGGAAAAGTCGAATAATAAATAAGTTCCACTATTGATACTGAGCTAGGAACTTGCTGGTTGTCTTGCTGAAAAGTAAGCTGTATGTAAATAGATAGTTAGGAAAAAGGATCATAGGCCATTATTACAATAAGCCATTTTAGCCTAAATAAAAGAAAAGCAAATTGAAATTTATCTTCTTGATCCAAATGATCTGAGCTTAAATTAGCCTTTCTTTTTCACCACAACTGATCTTTTCTGGGAACCAATGTGTTGGCTGGTTCCCTATTGGAACATGTGGCACATCAGCTTATGCCAAAGAATAAGTTGAGGGTGGCTATGCAGTAAAAAACCTTCGGTATGGCCCTTGACCCAACTTTGGGTATTGTGTACCTTGACTCATGGCAAAGCCATGAATGAGGGTGGCTATTATTGCGGAAGGTCTGGAAGTGGGGTTGAAAGTGAAAGAACAAAGCAGAGAGAAAGAACAAAAGAAAGTGGACTCAAGAATTAGTTGAAAGAAAAGTAAAGAAAAAGAAAAAATACAAGGAATACAAGCAAGAAAGAAGAGAGTACTACACAACGAAGAAAGAGAGAAAAATAGCAAGGTGATGAAAGATATGGAAAAACCGGGAAGACAAATGATAGAAAAGTGCAAGGTTAGCCGATGATGTCAAGGAGGGCAAAAAAGTCAACTTAAAGTATACTTAAATATACCAACTGACCCTGAGGCCTATGTTACAAGCAAAGAAAGTCCTTATCGTGATCCTAAGGGTTGTATAGCGAACTGAAGAAAATTCCGTACACCTGAACCGTGGCTACAAGCTTTTTTTTTATGGCAAGAGGTATGACCTGAAGTGTATGACTTTGGTCTGAGAGCGAGTGTTTGAAAAAGTAATCCTTAGACTCAAATTGTAATAATTATGTGAAAAAATGAGTATTTTGTTTTAAAGTGAGGGACACTAGTTGCAATACGGAATTGTTAGCAACTCAGTGAAGCAATTGAAGAGGATAGGTGTTAGTGCATGGTGAGTCTCTTTTTTTGTGTCACGTGTTCATGTTCTGATCCCACAAATCAAGCCTACTAGTGATAGCATGCATAGATTGATGAGATTAATAGGGATTGATAGCCAAATGATTACAAAGATTGAAAACATGGATACTATTGTACAAGATTTTGTATTGAGTCATAGTGCGTCGCTTGAGGACAAACAACAAAATTAAGTTGAGGGGGTGTTGATATACCATGGTTTCACGATATTATAATACTTTTCTTTCAGTTTAGTGAGGTCAAAAGCTCTTTTTGTGCTGATTTATCTAAGTTCTCTTTGTTTTGCAGAGAAATCTGTCCAAAGCTGAAGGCGCGAGATGTTGAGAGAAGAAATAGAAGAAATGCATAAGAGACCACCTACGAAGCTTATGACGGTCGTCATGATTTTGACGCCGTTACGGTGGCAGCGTAGTGAGCTGCTGAAGGAAGATAGAGAAGGGTAATGACCAAGTGTGGGGTTCCGAAGTTGTGACGGTCGTCTGCAGGTTCGCATGGAAGTTCAGAGAAGTACTCACAAGTAACCCATATTCCAGAGTTGAAGTGTTTGGGAACGAAGGACTTCGAGGGACCGTCCGTGCCTTGACGTCCGTACATAATTGCAGTAGAGGGTAAGAAGAAGAGCAGCAGAAGAAATGCATAAGTATGGGACAATGGAGGTCCATGACGGTCCGCGTGACCGTGACAAATCCGTCGTGAGGTCGATCGACCCAGCGCGTTTTGGCAGATTTCGCAAATAGAGCTTGTTTTAACTTATTTTTTTTACTTTTTGTAAATTAAGTTCAACAAATCTCGTTTTTGAGGTGAAGACTATGGATGATTGAAATCATATTATTAGACTTTGTGTATTAGTGTGAGATTCTGATAATCATATAGACTTTTGTGAGATTATTGGATTACTTTGGATTATTGCAAGGACTTGGTGATTAATCAGACAACTTTCGGATTTTAATCTTTCTCATTAAGTAGTACATGAATTCTTATTAAATATTTGAATATTGTGTTATGAATATGAGAATAAACTCCATAACAGGGGTGTGGGAACCATAGGCAATAAGGAGATAAAACCTAAATAATAGCAATTCTAGAATAGTTGCCTGAGGTATTAATAATCTTCTCTTAGAAGTTTTTTCTTTTAACGGGGGACCAACGTTAGAAACTCGCCTTATGCTACTTGCCGGACCAGGAGGTAGATAATAGGAAAATAATTATTAACATAGATTTAGTTGTATACCTATTCTAATAGGCTATTATTGATTGGTACGAGGTAATACTTAGTCAAATATCAAATACGATGCTTAATATGAGTAAAGATAAGGGTAGGGATAGCAACACAGTAGCCGGACAAGGGCAGAGTGTGAGATTTTCTAGATTCCGGACCAAGG
Organism: Solanum habrochaites; assembly: GCA_027704765.1. Taxonomy (NCBI): domain Eukaryota; kingdom Viridiplantae; phylum Streptophyta; class Magnoliopsida; order Solanales; family Solanaceae; genus Solanum; species Solanum habrochaites. The sequence continues at coordinate 32,287,724 of JAKWJA010002499.1, read as the reverse complement.
ATTTAGAAATACATAACTCGTAAATTTACATGCAAGATACTTAGAAAGAATTGTTATGTTGGAATTATCAAGTATAACCTGTGGGGGGGAACACGTAAACCCTAGTTACTTGATTAATTGATTTTAAAATCCCAACATTCAAAGATGTGTGTTTAAGTGTCTCGTTCAATTGCCGTAGTTATTTTCATTCGTTTAGAAATAAAACAAACCCCCCTTTTTATTGGTTTTACTTTCCAAGGAATTCATTAACCAAACAATAGTATATAACATGTTGAAGTTAAGTCTAAACTATTTTTCCTAGTGGGAACGATGCCAAACCTCACTAATGTCTGGGTTATTTACTGGCACGACCACCCAACTCGCTTTACTTCTTATTTAAGAGTAAGTTTGAGCATATCATATATGTTATAATCATGTGAGGCCGTAGGTATGGTCAATGATTAAGGTGTGAATTCTGTAGGAATGACCCCTACCTATACCCTATATGTGATGTTATTAGGAGTCTTGTATTCTAATGTTGGATATGATCTTGTCTCTTATGATATAATGTGGGTGTGTGATCTACATTCCCTAAATGTTCTATATGTGAGTTGTTCATGACTTGAGGGATTTATTGTACATGTGTTGTGATCCTTTAAGGGTGGTTTTTAAGTAACTAAGTTGTTTATCTTATGTGATCATGATGACCAATATGAACACATACACAATCCATGCATAACTATTAATATGATATGTTTATGGTGTTAATTGAAAGGATAGTTCTCATATGCACCTTTATGTCTTCTTATGCATGAAAAGTATATGATTAGTGAAGTATGAACAATTGTTGAACAAAGGTGCTTATGTGAAGGATTTCTCACATATGTATACACAACACACAAGAATATATGAATGAATAAGGTTTATGATAATCTAGTGAAAGCGAGGCTCTTGAAAGGTTACTCAATTGTACTCTAAACTAGACTCTATTATGAATATATTATGATTATGTGAAAGGACATTCTCAAATAATGTAGGCTCTATGATGAAAGTTTATTCTCATCATTAGAAACCTTTGAGCTATATGATGTATGAGGGAGCAAGTCCCTACAACTTACTTTATGAACTAATGTTAATTAAAGGCTTAAAGACATTTAAAAAGGGAGTTTGAGATTAGCACCAAGTGAACAAGGAAAATGATAGTGGGGTCTTCACGTCTAGAAAGTATGGATTTCCACAAGAGAACCTTCCGTTACTATGTCTGGGTTCCCAACATCAGATGTTGTTTTATGAGATGGAAACCTCCACGTTAGCAAGTCAAGGTTTCTAGTAGCATTCTCCTTGTTCCATAACTATGTGGCCCCGTGGATCTTAGCTTAGTGGATCCACTAGAATAACTATTATGTAGGTTCTACTAGAACGCCTTCTTTCGGTGTGGGGTTATTTGACATCACATTTCATGTAGTTCAGATGGACTATGTGGGTTATGGCTATGTCTCGCGAAAGATAATAAATGAACTAAGATAAGAATATGAACTCTAATCATAACTCCTTGAGAAGTGTACTTAGTATAGGTAGGACTATGGACCCTACCCATGAATTGTACTAGTGTACTTCAAGAAAGGATAAGATTGGAGCCTCTTATGAAGTGAAGACTTATGTTTATGTGTGATTCATATGTTAAGGGTTGACTTTGCTTATGTCAAGATATAAACTATGATTATGCATGTGGATTATATTATGGCTTCTAAATGGGTTTATTTGGTAGATGCGGGGGTATGGGACTCCATATGTACGTTGTAAAGTAATCTTATTAAGGGGTTGTGAGGATGGTTTACTTATGATGTAGAATAAAATTGAGTATGGCTAAAAGATGTAGTAATATTGAATGGAATCTTATATGATTAGGAATTCTATTTTGTTGATGTCTTATGTTAAATAAAGATGTTATGAATTGATGAATATGGTGTACCTAGTCTAGGTTGGCTTCTTAGGAACACTTGATGTGAGTAGTATTATGGGATGCTACTTGTACATTGCACTAGTGATATTTGGAGGTTGTCTCAGGTGATGGTTCTTATGCCTAGATTGTGCCTTAAATGAATGTGCCTTAAATGTGATAAAATGGCTTCAAGTATTTTTATGAGTGACATCCATATCTATATTATGTATGTAAACTATATTTTGCTTATTGTATCAATGTTTATGAAGTTTTACTATAAAGACTTGATGCATGATTTCTAAATAAATGTCCTCTTTAACTCATGTTTTTGCATGGTTATCATACTTAGTGCATTCTTGTACTAATACCATTCTTCTTCATCTTTTAACACAAAGTGTAGGTGGTTATGACTAGAGGATCTTTCTTAAGTGGATATCAAGTACAGATATTTTCCAAGTTCAAGTGTCCTTATAATTCAAGGACCTTTATGTCAAGATGTTATTCAAGTTCATGTAACAGTTTAGATTATTCATTTATGTTGTCAGGGTCATGTCCCTATTTTATTCTATTGATCTTGAGTCTAAGATGGAAAAAAAGACTTAGCGTCTAAACTATGTACTTATGATTTTATAAAATGAAGTATTATTCGATGAAAATTTTTATATTTTCCGCTATTTATATGCTATGCTATGAATGAAAGCTAAAGGGCTTGTCTTAGACCTCCAAGAGGTCGACGACGACGTGTAGCGACTTGAGGATGTCATAACTTGTAGGATACACCCTCGGGTCGTTACAAACTTGGTATTAGAGTATAAGGTTTTGGGATTTGTGTTTAAGATTCAAAGTCTCATATTTCCACGTCTAGTAGAGTCTTGTCCATCGATGTGAGTCGTGACACATCTATGAGCGAGTGATTATAGGATGATAGAGTTCCACTTCTTCGCTACTCTTGTGTCGTTCCGTAGATATTAAATCTATATGATCTATCCCATATGTTTCCTTTGTCCGTTGGTCTTTTAGATGTGATTGTTTGGAAGGGATGATAAGGCTCGAGGGAGGAAAGATGAGTTTTGATTCTTACTATGGTTATTGTGACTAGATAAGTAAATGTGAACGTGAATTTGGAATATTTTGATGTGATGCCATTTATGGCTATCGGTGATCTATGGGAAATAAGATGTTATGTTGAGAAGTTATGTTATGATATGGTTCTAGTCTTATAATAGTTGCTAAGGAGAATGAAGTCCTTTTTGAGATAATGAGTTGCCTTATAATTATGTGCAAAAATGGTGTAATGTTATGGTATAGGTTTGAAAGGTTTTGAAGAAATGTAGTAAATAGTGAGAGTTGAATGTTTCCCTTCTATACGTGACATGCTTCATAGTTGTCCTTGTGTGGATTAGGGTCTTTTTGATAGTCTTTCTCATAAGAAGGGAAGGTAGTGTGCTTAACTTGTAAGGTAATTGTGAAGTATTCTAGTTAATGGGAGAACCCGTATGACTAGTTGATTAGTTCCTATATGAACCTATCCTAGGAGTGCGGATTATTCTTTGCCCTAAGGTTGACTTAGAGGGATGTACGTACCCGTTGACTCATAGGGAGAATAAGAGAATGTATGTTGACCTACTCTAAAGGGGTTAGTTGCCTTTTAAGTTTGATCTTACTTATGGTCATTTGAAAAAAGTGCTTAGATGATACCTAGGCATGGTTGGTTGGAAGGTTCACCAAAGGTGATGATATGGGTTGAAATGACCTAAAAGTTACCTTGCCCTAGTGTTGAAAGAAAAGAAAGAGGCCTTTATGACCAAGTATCTTTTATGTTTCCCCTAAGACCTTATTTAGAAAGGATGGTTAATCCTAAGTCTCTATAAATGTTGTAGAGGAACTTGGGTACCAACATGTGTTTTATGATTAGAATTCGGGAATTTTTATAGTCCTAAGTTGAAGGGAGATTTCCTAAAGGCTATATATGAACTACCTAAGGTAATGACTCTGATGACCCGCAAGTACACCCTAGAAGTTAGGGTACTCTTGAGTTACCACACAGCGTACTTGACCTCTCGGGGGTCTTGTACAAGCCCTTAGACATCATTCATTGCATATATGTAAAAAAAGTAGTGTGGAATTAAAGCTTTTTCTTCAAAAACATAATGTGTATTCATTTCATAAAACTTCTAAACATATGTCTCAACAACCATATATGACAACATGATTATAAATGTGTTGGATCACAACCCATAAAAGTCTAACATAGAAAAGAACATAAAAGACAACATAGTGGTGGTTTCCTCGGATGCTATGAGGAATCACCAATCTTCACTTCTTGACAAGCCTTAGAAACTTTACGCTTCAAGAAACTCAATCTCTTCAAGACCCTACCTTGGATTAGGATGTAGGCAAATATACATTAGTACGAAATGTACTAAGTATGGAAACTACCATACCAAACATAAAATATCTCAAGGGGTTAGTCAACAATAGACATAATCATAAAAGATAAAGACATATGGATAACATCAATATCATAAGCATAATAAGGCATCATAAAGAATATAAGAGTTCATACTTAAGTCATTGTACTTCTTACTCAAATTAACTACATCACAAGACACCTCCAAGTATACTTGTGCAAGGCTAAGGTAGCATCCCATACTACTACCAAGGCTAAGTGCCTCTCTTTGGTCATTCTTGATCATAATACACTTTCATAATTAGACTTAGGTTTATCATAACATATGAGAACTATGACCCTAGGCCACCTCAAAGAACACTAGTGCAATGCATGTGAGGCATACCATTCTACCTTACACACTAAGCATGTCTTGAAGTCACGCTATTCTCTTTTCGTTTTAGGAGTCTCTAGTAGACCTATTTCATATTAACAAGGAACTATCATCTTAAGTCAAACATGTCGTGAAATGAAACTATAGTCACTATCAAAGCTAAGCATACATCATGTGAGGGTCATGTCATAGGTAGCTTCAAGTCATACTTGTTCCATGTATGAATGGCAGACCATACTACCATCCACACTAAGTATTTCTCTAGACCAACCTAATACAATATAACTTATCTTTTGTTCTTGTCTATTAATTTAAATCATACTAACATAATAGACCTAATATCATGGAAAACATCTCAACGTACCAACCAAGCTAACAAAGAAGGATACACAAGTACCAACCTAACCATTATGTAACTTATCATGTAAATACAAGATAATCATAATGTATCATGAATCCTCAATCCTAAGCTATCATGAGAAACCAATTTCAAAGTATTTCATGAAATTCACCTACATGCAAATCAAGCAATTATTAAAGTCAAAGCTAATCCTTAAATGCACCTTGCATGCAAGTAAATCTAATCATTAGGAGAGTATAGGCCTTTCCCCTAAATCTATCATGACATGGTCTTGGCCTAACCAAGTCAAGCTATCATGAAGGCACTCTAGTCATGCTACTTCAAGCTATTCTTAGGAGAGATACATCACTCAATCCCAAGCTATCATGAGATCCACCATCCCCAAGCTAACATGATAAAAAAATCCTTATAACACATGACCAAACTATACATGAGAGAGCTTACTTCATCTATCCCAATGTATCATGAGATTCATCATCTCAAGCTATCATGAGATTCAACATCTCAAGCTACTATGAATGAGTCATGATCAACTTCAAGATATTAAACCTTGGTATTGTATTACCAGTTCAATTACACAAGAAGTTATTATACAATACATCTTCAAGCTAGTCTTAGTCTTTTCATGTCTTGATTGATTTTAGGTTCTTAGGTCAACCTAGAATCCGTATATGTGAGATAACTTGCTTCCCCTAACTTATTCATGTCTAAGTGTAAAAGAAAACATCAACTACAATCTCCTCGTAATGACTTCACCCCAAAGCCCTAGCAACAATTGCATACAAGCCCTATAATCAATTATCACATTAAGTCTATCATGCTCCATGCTAACTCATTCAATTAGATCATTAGAAGGTAACTCTTGTCATGCATGATCACATAGGTCCAATTGCAACTTCATAGGTAAAGATCATCCTTAATCAATTAGACTTAGTTAAATTCATTTATAGGTGATTCCATCATGATCAAATAGTATAGAATGCAATTGAATTAAAAAGATTAACTTAGAACCTTTATCTAGCCTCTAATGGCCTAAAATCACCTTGATCAGCTTCAACATCAAATAATACAATTCACCATGAAACCCTCATGAAAAAATCATATAACTATCATATGAACATCATTAAATTATACCCACTAGATTGGGATCACAATCAAACCTTACCCACAATGTGATCACAACCTTCTCCAAATTGGGGTTATTTGGATTCACAATTGAAGGGAAACTAGGGGGACTTAATGGACGGAAGAGTCCATTAATGAACAAGGTTCACATACATTATATTAGAGCCTCAAACCCATCTTGATTCCTTGGTGAATTCGTCCTAAGAGCTGCCTCTTATTTCTCTTCTTCTTTTATGGTGTTTTTGAGAGAATTTTGGTGAGAGAGAGATATTGGTTTGGAGTCTAGGGTCTAAATGACTCTTTTATTGTTTAAATCCTCCCAAAATACCTAAAAGCACCTAAAATAAACACCCATTCATTTATTTGGACGTTGGAGGAATGAACGATAATGTCCCATCCTTGGAAAAGATTCTGCAGAACTGCAGGCCCTAAACAACCCTTGCTAGTGATTGACCGTCGATGGAATGATGACACCATCCTGCAGGTCCGTCGTTTGTGTTAGATATTGACATTTTAGGGGCTTAAATACCACGTCTACGTGTGGAGTGATGCCCCCATTCGACGGGGCGTTGCTTGAGTGATAGAGCGTCGATGGCAGTCGTCAATTGACACTGCCAAGACAATGTTTTTCTAGCCTGTGGGTCCTCCTCAAGGACCCTTTGTGTGATCCTTGGGTATCGTGTCTGGACGTTTCCATCCTAAATACGTCCGTCTATATGTTAGGAACATTCCCTATCATTTTTAGCGCCAAACATTACATAATACCTCATGAAAGATACTAAGGCACACTAACACATCTTAAGGCTAACTTTCAAACGTCATTGGACGTTCTTGGATGTTTAACCTCCAAAATCTTCCAAATTTAATATAATGACTCTTAACACTATAATTAGTCATTTTAATACCTTATAAGATCATGGCACACACATGTTAGGATCTATCTTGCTCTAATTTCATTTTAGGGTGTTAGAATAACCCCAACTTGGGAAACATTCGTCCTCGAATGACACCTTACTAAACACTTCTTTACAGGACCAACTCTAGACTAGAATCCCATCATACATGCATTATACCTAAAATCACATAACCAAATCAGGGGAACAATTCAATTCCAAGCTAATCATAACTACACATAATCATATAAAGACTTATAAAAATGGCAGTCACACATGTCTTTCTAAAATCAATCCCTCATAATAAGGAAACATCAAAATAAGTAAGTCAAATCATAATCGTAAGAGATTATGTAATTTTTCATAAATCATTAAAGTGACACATACCGAAAAGGGTCATAAGAAGATCATTCTTGATCACCCTTGGATCGGAGAGCATAGAACCTATTCTTCACTTTTGAAACAACTTCCACATTATTAGGAGTAACTTTCTTGCCTTCTATCAAATTAACTTTTGCCATAGGACAATCCTTCATAATGTGGCCACTCTCACCATACCCAAACAACCATCCCTACCGGCCAAACACGTACCCTCATGTTTATTACCACACCTAAGGCAAGTAAGTTTGGAATACTCATTGTTCTTCCTTTAAGATCTAGGGTTAGACACCTTTTCATCCTCATACCTAGAAATATCATAATAACCTTGTTCACAATACTTTTTTCGATTCTTAGAACGACCATGTCCATGGGTCAATCCTTGTCCATCCTAATTCTCTTTTTCTCCTTCTTAAGCTTGGACTCTTCTATTTATTGAGAAAACACCATGATTCGGGATATATCCATATCATCAACGTGCATTACCGTACGAAATTCTTCTTCTTCTAGTTTGGGCCTCCCTCATGAACCTATTCATCAAGTCTCTATGGTTTGATACAAATCTTGGAGCAAACTTAGACAAAAAAGTGAACTTCAAGGAATACTCCTTAACACTAAAGTCACCTTTCTTAAGGCTTATTGATTCCTCCAACTTAGCCTCCCTCAATTCCCTAGAATAGAACCTATCAAGGAAAGCTCACATAAAAGTCTTCCACTCTATGGGACCCGCCTCTACCGGCCTAGAATCCTTACATTGTTCATACCATACTTGTGCCACATATTTCAATTGGTAAGCGGCTAGATCTGCTTTCTCACTAGAAGTCAATCCCATAGTAGCAAGAGTCTTATAAACCTCATCTATGAACCCATTGGGATCCTCCTCAACCTTGGAGCCACTAAATTCCTTAGGATTCATTCTCAAGAACTCCCTAATCTTATAGGAATTCATTCCCCCTAGGGTATGGCAGAACCTCCTTATTGTCCTGGGCCGTCAAGGCTTGAGCCAACAAGTTCATAGAAGTCCTAAATGTAACACTTTGAAAATTCAAAATGTGTTCTCGAGCCTAACATAAGTTTCATAAGGTCTAGACACTGTTTTAAGGTGAATTTTAATAAATATAACTCATTTAGGAAGTCTAGAAACCAAAACGTCTAAGAACGTCTAGAAATTAGTTCAAAGAGGTACTAGCGTGCCTTAGCCTATTTGACTAGATTTTAGGAGTCAAAAATTCACAAAAGTAGGTTGAAGGGTGTCTAACACGTATTAAGTTAGATTCATAGTTGAAACGTCCAGGTACGACTCCCCAAGGACCAACCAAGGGCCATTGAGGAGGACCCTTGCAAATTGACAAAAAGATGTCAAGATCCAAAGTCAATCAACGGATTCAGGTGACGATCCGTTGGTGAATAGATGGGGTGTTGATGCCTCCGTCAAAAATAGATGGGGTGTTGATGCCTCCGTCAATGGAGACTTATCCAAATTTTATGGGAAGTCATTTTGGAAACTCTCTGACCAAAACCACGAACGTGCATCACGGAGGCCACACTGCGCGTCGATTGACCTATGGCCTGTCAGTCGGGGTATCGTAGGTCAGGTCTGCGTTTGGCTGTGTTATTTTAAGTGATTCATTTAATTATTAAGAGACTAGTTAGTTAATTAAGGGTTAAGGTGGATTCAATTAAGTTAATTAAGGACCTCTGTATAAAGACTTAACCTAATTAAACTAGACCTAAGCTCATAATTCCCAAACCCAAACTCTCTTTATTTTCTCTTCTTTCTCTCTCTAGAGAAGACTCCATTGAATACAAAGCTAAGGGCGGGTTCTAGGGCTTTAATTACCAAGTTTTATCCATCAATATTCATAAAACAATAATGCATGAGATCTAATTCACTTTTGAGGCCTCCTTCCTCAAAGGGTTACATCAAATTAATTTCCAAAATTTGAGTTTTCAAGTGAGTTTCATCCAATCTCAAAATTGATGTTATGAATTGATTTAAATTTTCCAATAAATTTTCCTATGATAATGTGATGGTCTTGTATAAGACCTCCGAGATGTCAAGTACGCCATGTTACTTCTAGGGGGTGCTCCCCGATGTTGACAAATGTGGTATCAGAGCATGAGGTTATAAAAGTGATATTAGGTTCCAAGAAGTCTTATATTGCCAGTATAGTAGAGTCTCAGTTCATAGGTGGTGAGTCGCGACACGTCCATGATGCGGGAGACTATAGGATGATAGAGTTTCCCTTCTTAATCATTCTCATGTCGTTTCATAGAACTTAACTCTATAAGATCTCTCTCTTTCTTATGTTTTCTTGTCCCGTAGTCTTTTAGATGTGATTTCTTTGATGAGATGGTACTTTATTCTTAAGGGAAAAAAGGTGAGTTTTTATTCTTATCTTGGTTTATGGTTTGATGAGTATGTGTCAAGGTGAATTTAGCATATTTTTGTTGATATGATGCCCTTTGTGGCTGTATATGAGATCTATGTGAAATGGCATGTTATGTTGAGAAATGTATGTCATGATATTGGTAAAGCATGTTAGAAGTGTTATGGTTAAAATGAGTCTCTTTTTTTGGAATAGTGTGTTGTTATATGTTTTGTATGATGATAGTTTCTATGATATGGGTTAAGACTTGAAATGCTTTAGGAAGTGTGGTAAATGGCCAAAAATATATGTTTCCTATATATATATATGTTATTAGTTCAATGTTGCCCGTGTATATGTGTGGTTTTTCATAGTTGCCTTGTTTGGATTGGAGTTTTTTCTGTAGGCTTAATCATAGAAGTGAAAGGTAGTATGCCTACCTGTGTGTTATGATGGGGTTGGATTTTTTTGACCTGTAATTACCCTTACTGTAAGATGAAAAAAGAAAGAGTCCTATGATAGTCTCTTATATTTTTTCCCCCCCTTTTAAAAGGGGGGGTTTCCATGACTGTCATGCCCCGAGCTAAACCCCCAAGACGCGGACACGGACCTAGTACCCAATGGATCTTAAGCTAAACTGCTGGCATGATAATGAACATACTAAAGAAATAACTCATGTTGGAAGCTAAATCATTTTAAATGAAAAAAGATGGGCAATAACCCATTTCTATAACTGAGATATTTGAAATACTGTGAGTTTATACAAGGAATTAATGACTCATACAAAGATGAAACTAACTATTATAAAATAGCCTCTAACTGACGGAAATTCTGGGATAGTCCCCAGCTAAGTCCGAGCAAAAACTGAAACTGACGCTAAAGGACTAAAACTTTAAAGAACCATGATTTTGTCCTCAGAGAATGAAGGACTCACCAGCTGAATCTGCCGGAACTTAGATCGTAAACCGATCTAAGAGTATCTTGATGCTGAGCAACGAACTTAACGAGAAGAGTCCGCACCATCGTCAGTTTAAGGATGATCATTAGGATAAGTAAAGTTGAAATACACACACAGAACTGAACAAGCACAAATAAAGTATCATAATCTGAACATGATATAAACTAAATTCTGGTTAACTAGATTCAATGACCGCTAATTTATAAACAAGCTGAGCTGAATACTAACTGAACTATAATAATGTCCAATGCAAGAGGTTTTTTAACTGAATCTGGGATCTACTAATTTCATGCTCATTTTTTTTTTATACGGTAGTGCCATCTGTGATTCTCTAGACGTAAGTCCAGGGAATAAAATTTATTTTAAGTTTCCAAGTGATTAAAGAAATTATTAGGCAGGATGTTATTTCCAAATGTGATATAAGTATCGAGTTGGCTAATTAGTGTTCATTAACTTTAAGAGTGATTAATTAGTGGCTAATTTGGATTGATTTAATCCAATGTGCCCCACCCCTCATAATTGGTGGCTTATTAGTATTAATTTAATCTAGTGGGGGGCCCACCCACCCACTCAAGTCAAAAAAATTTCAAAATGGATCAGATTGTGACTGGCCATTAGGTGGACAGGTGTAGAATGGGGGCTGTCTCCACTTGCAAACTATTAAATGAGGTGGAGAAATCCATCCATGCTAAATAAAGTTGTGAATGCCATTGCCTCATATCATCTTTCTTCTTCTTCCCCACTTGTCTTAGGCTCGCCCATGGAAATGGAGAAACCACCCTGCCAGAAGCAACTCCCTTGGCCAGCAGGTGCAAATAATTTTTGGTTAAGTAATCTCTTGTTTTGTGTGTAATTAGTTAGAATACTTTGTTAATTAATCCATAATTTTAACAAGGGGCCCCACCGTGGACCAGTATCTTAGGAATTTGTTTTAGTTATTGAATGTGCACTATTAAAACGGCAAAACCATAATCGATTATGGTGTGTTCGTGTTGGTGCTTGGGATGGTTTTTGATTAAAGCAAATGTAAGGAAATTCTGTTTTGGCATTATGTATATGTTTAATGTGATTATGAGTATATACTCCAAAAAGGATGAATACGATAAGGTAGATGTGTTGCGAATTATACAATGAGTTATCGCCGTGTGTCGTTGTTTTTCGCTGCTATTGGTGCCGAGACGACTGTTTTGGGGAGGGGGTTGTTGTTTTAATTGATTCGTTGGTGTTATAGTGTTATTGGGTTTGCTGTGGAGGATTTGGGTTGTTGTCGGATTGGGACGAAGAAGGAAAATAGGGGAAAGTGCTACCGAATTTCTTCGATTATACAGCTTACAAGAAAGTAAGCGCGATGTTATCTAACTGCGGCATCGATTGTTGCTTGTTAGATTAATAGCTTGAGCGAGTAAATATTGGACGTGCGGCTCGATTATAGCGGTAGGTAACGCTCGTCCCTTCTTTTTCTTTGTTTTGGCATGACTTTTAAAAATAAGTATAAACGACATGTTTTTTTGATACTTACCTCTATAGCGTCTAGTGACGTATATTCTTGCTTCCATTCTTGCTCCACCATTATATCCTCTATATATCGGCTATGTCTAAGGCATGAGATCTCTCATATCTATGTAGTGCTTCTTAGAGTCCATTGAGATTTTACTTTCCATATCTATTAAGGTTCATAATCTTGATAAACATTAACCTTTGGTAATACCCTTTTGCCGTTTCACCGTTGATTGTGCTATTGAGTTATAAAGAAATGATTTTAATTGCATAGGTTGCTCTAATCTCTGCTCTGCATAAGTCATTTATCATTTTCACACCGGGATTGGGGGCCCAGGCCGGGTAATGTTTCATTTTCAGAGTTTTTCTGCATATGTCACCTATTTCCTCATAGAAGGGCCGGGGTATGTATATTATCTATATGATTGGTGATGAGGATGGTTATTAAATGATGATGATGACGAGATGACGTGACTGATTATTTTGGGTCTATCCCTTACTAGGGAATTTTGGGCACCATATGGGTACAGATAATGCATGATTTTCACTAAAAAGGGTGCATGGGTATCGATATTTTGTTTCGGACTTGCCATATTGGTATCCTTTCATCTTTACCTTATGCTTTACATACTCAGTACCTTGTCCGTACTGACCCCCTTTCCTCGGGGGGCTAGTGCTTTGTCATGCCCGCCGGTGTAGACAGACGCACATTCGGTGATCCCCCGCCTAGGATATTCGCTACTCTGCTGAATGGGGAAGCTCCACTGTTCCGGAGCCCAGTCATTTTTTTGTTAAACCTTTTGTGATATCTTTTGCATCGTCTATTTGTATGGCGTGGGCCCTGTCCCGTCGAGTTTCACTATGTACTCTTAGAGCAGTCCTGTGGACATTATGATGTGGGTTGTATATATTTGGTTTTTGGATAATGGTCTGACATGGTTTGGTTTGGGATGTCCGCTTGTACATGGGCAGCCTGTGTCGTCTGTGTATCATCATGGCGTATTGTGTAGTGGCGGCCCTTGTCGGCTCGCGTATGCTGTTATGGTTGAATGAGGTTAATGACTCCTTATGTACAGGATTAGTCCTCTTTATATATAGTTATGACTGTTTGGGGTGGCTTGATTTGGATTAATTCCATATTGTCTTAGTTTTAAGGTTTTTATACTTAGCAGGTTTGTATGTTGTGTCCCAAAACGGGACTAGTCAACACGACGGCCCATCAGGGTTGGTCGTGACAACTACTGCATCTAATAAGACCATATGAGCTGAATATGGAGTCCTATGTATACGGCCGGCCCATCGAGAGGACCCAATATACCCTGCTAGAGGTATCAAGGCATGCTGGCGTGATGACTAAACTGATGCCCATAGAGGGAAGTTACAACCTACTTGGCTAGTAGTTTTGGGACAACTTGGGTACACTGAACCCTAGGCCAACAGGGTATTATTCTACTCGCAGTGAATAAAGTGATTACAACACTATGACTGAATTTTTGTAAATACTGGATAGCTTGAAACTGAACAAGCAAATTGAGAATGCAATAATTAATACGATAATGATGCATTAATAACTATGGCATCTATATCTGAATTAACTAAAATATCTGACCTAGCATGTGTAATTCAAGATCTAAAGAAATACATAGCTAGGGTTCTAAAATTTATGCGATAAACTAAACAATAACTTAACAGTCTGATTTGGAACATATAGTTAACTATTTTATGATGATCTACTGTAATTCTAGAAACCCTAGGTTAATTACGATAAGAGAATCAAGAACTGACTGAAAACTAGGGATCTAATGGGTGAAAGGAAATCAGTAGTGAAATCTGAGATACCTATTGGTGAAATCCACGGAGAAATATTTTCAGGGCTGGAACTAAACCTTGTTGTGTTCTTGAACTAGGGTTCTTGACCTTTTTATCCTTTAACTTTTAATTTTCTAAATTTTTATTTATTATTTTGACTTAGGTAAGCTCTTGTTATGTTTCTAGGATTAAACTGACTAAAATTTGATGACTTAGGGTCAAAGCGACGTATCTAGGGGTTAAACGAAGTGGGAAAAGACCAAAAGACCCCTAAGTTAATTGCTATCAGACCAAACAACGACCTGGACTGACGGGCCATCGTTCAATTGACGGTCCGTTGTTGGGTCTGTTTGACAGACTTTTTCTAAAATGGACATAAGTTTTTACTCGAAGGTCTGATTTTAGCAAACCCGGTGGTTTTGGAAATTTAATTCAATTATCTACCATTTAGAGGTCATGTGTGATACCTAATTAATTTTGTTCTAAGAGTTATAATCATTTGAAGTTTACCCAATAGTATTTTCCTCGTATTTGCATGCTAATTTCCACCTACAATCATACCTACGGTACGTAGGTCCATCTATGGACCGTACTGGTCAATCATGGTTCATGTCAGAGGTGGTTAAATGGGGTGTTGATCGACGAACACAGACTACAGAGTGTAGTCTAACTTACGGATTGTAGGTCTGTCCATGGATAGACTCTTAGTCAATTTTTCTTGACTGCGGCATGGGTGAGTTTCATCACAAACGACGGATGTCCAGTACGAGCTGTAGGTCAGGATACAGTCCATCCATAGTGATCATCAATTGCTCTTGTAGATTTATGAAAAGCTAATTTTTGGTCTATTATAGATACGGGGAGTTACAATGACCCTTGGTGTATGGTATTATTGAGACCTTATGTGGTTGCGTAGTATGGACTAAATTGTGTTATGGATTTCCTTTGGATGTTAGGCCTAGAGAGATTGTTAAGCTTGAGTTAGTAGACTCCTTGATGTGAGATTAGGAGTGAAAGCCGTCAATTATGTTTATTCTTCTTGATTGAAGAGTATGAAAGGTTGGTTTTGACTTGCCTTGACCTTGGTGTGTAAAGGGATGAGGTTAATAGGCATACCATAAGTGGGGGATGGTGATATGAGTTGTAAGGTTGTATATTTTTCTATCTTTTCCTTCTATTCTTACTTGAACTTGAAACTAAAGAATTCTTAGTAAGCTTGTTCATGATAGAAGTCTTGCATGAAGTATGAATTGCATGACCCCTATATGTTTGGTATTTCTTGATTGACACCATCCTAAGGATATTTTTAAGATTCTAAAAGTGCATGAACACAAATTTTGACCAAATACATATCTTCTCATGTTTATTTTTCATATTAATATACTAGTTGTGGATTTAACTTCATAATATAAGGTAAGAAACATGGTTGTAGTCTCTTTTGATGTGTAAGGTTTAGCCTTATTATGAGAAATGGAGCCATTTTAATATGAAAAATGTTGAGTCTCTTGAAAATTATGTGAATTTTATGGTTTGGAAAGCATGATTGTCTCACTCTTGAAAAATGAAGGCATGTTTTTCTAATGTCCTTGGGTGTGCCTGTAAATTGTGTTATTTTCCCTTATTGATACTTGCTTATGAAGGCTAGTGATATGCTAGAAATTTAAATGTTGTGAAATGACTTACTATTGTTGTGAAGTGCTTGGTATGAATTACCATTTTGACTTCATTAGGAAGAAAGTATGAGCATGCTTTGGTTTAAAAGTTGAGAAATTCTAATTTAAAATGAATAGACCTTTGTGCCTTGTTTGGTAATGAACTCATGAGGCATGTAAGTGTGTTGAGGAGAAGGACATTCCTCCATGGACACAACTAAGCATGGTATGGTTGAGTATGAACTTCATGACTCTAGGTCTAATTAATCAAAATCCTTCTGGATTTACTTGACTCAAGTCTAAGTTCATTGAAGTATGAGTTCCTAATTAGGAGAAGGATGTTCCTCCTATGAATATGAGAAGTACCGAAGTGTTTGATACATTAAGCATGAGTGAGTGAAAGTGTAGCTTGCTTGTGTTTCATTGAGTGCTATATGATTTGAAGTTTTTGTTCCTTCAATGTTTGGTCCATTGACTTCTATGTGATGAAGTTACAAATATTGCAAGTTGTTCTATGATTTATTGAAGTCGTTGTTGTGATTATAGTGTTCTAAGTGTCATTCGAGGATGAATGTTCTCAAGTGGGGGTTATTTTATGAACCCCAAAATGAGTTAGGGTTTATAGAGATTCACATGTGATTATAAGATTGTAATATGTTAATCAAGTGTTTTAAGTTATGGGTGATTGATTTGAATTCATTTTGATGTCAAACGCCAAGAGACGATCGAGACTTTCACCCCAAAGAGCCTAAGTATGTTTTAAGTAATACAGGTTGTGTCATGGGCTTAGGATGTCCTTATAAGAGTATTAATGATTTTTATAGTTAGGGTGTTAAGTTTCATTAAATTTGTTGGTTAAACGTCCAAGAACGCCCAAGATGTTAAAAAGTTAGCCCTTGGACGTACTTGTAAGTCCCTTGCATGTTTTGATGTGTTGCGTGAGTTTTTTGAAGCTCAAACTGTTATGGAAGGTTATTGAATAGTTTATGAGTGTATTTTGGTTTGAAAATTCCTGGAAAATCTCTTCAAGGACCAACCAAAGGGTCCTTCAAGAGGACCCAAATTTTGCAAAGCTTGCCAGTTGGCAACTTACGAACCTTTGTGTTCGACGGACGAACGTCATGCCAGTGTAGTGGAATGCAAGGTCTTGAATTTGGACGTGGAAATTCCTTAGCCATTTTTAGGAAATGAAAGTCAATGAAGACAATTCCCCAAGTACCACGGACCGTCATAAGGGTTGTGAACCACCTTCACGGTCCATGAAGGTGGCCGAGGTCCCTGGGTAGGCAGGTCAAGTTTTGGTTTCCAAATAAATTCCATTCGGTTATTTATTAATTGGTTTTGATTTTAATGGGTTTATAAATTAAATATAAATATTTAAAGTTATTTTACCAAGTCAAAAACAACAACACCCATTAATAAATCAAAATCCCAAATCTCTCTTCTCTTCAAAAATTATCTGACATCTTTTGGAAGGAAAACTCAATTTCAAGCTAGAGGTTGGATTTTCATGGTTTATTATTCAATTTATTTTAGGATTCTCATGTACAAATGTATGGTGACCCTTCATCTTTAGATAACCTCTCATCTAAAGAGTTCCTTCAAAGTGATCATTAATGATCAATCATGGGAGACTTTTAAGTGATCTATGCTTCTCTACTCTCTATTGCATTGGCGAAGTTTTCTACATGTTGGTATCATGATCTTGTTGAGATTTTTGCATTATATCGCCCATGTTAAGATACATTAGATACTGACTTAGATTGGTAATATTTATGAAAAAGGATTATTGATCAATGATGATCAAAGGTTGAGGAATTGGTAATACTGCCTATTTTCTTTACTTTCTTATATGATTGTTAGTCGAATTGGCCTTGGATGGTATTGTGTGGTATGACCCACTTATGTAGGCGGTGTTTAATTTTTGTCAATGTATATATGTGTTGATTATGTCCTTGAAGGCAACTTTATGTTAAATGAGTGTGTGGTTATGATGATCACACTATCTGAAGCTTATGCCTAGTTTTCATTCTAGTTGTGATCTTGATGGTATTCCTAATGTAATAAGCATGTAAATGACTACGTTAGGGTTGGTTTAGGAGCTGCCATTTATGCATTATAAATGGTTAATAACTCCTTACCCATGTACCCTTATATGAATGTGTGATTAGCTATGGTTAGGAGGCTTCAATGCAAGTGTTGTAGTTATCTTTTCTTCTATGCTAAATTGTGTTGTGTGGTTTATGCTTGGTTGTGCATTGTGGTCCTAAGAGGGTGGCTGCCTCAGTATGTTGATTGATATACATTAGATGATAATGTTTGCCAATGTACACACACAAAATCACACTTTATGCATATTAGAAGGTAGTATAGGTTCAAAATGTCTAATGAAATGTTGTTCTCACATTCACTAATATCTAGTATGGGAAAGGGTATGGGACCTTGTCCGTGCATTGCACATGTGTGACTTGATAGGATAGTTTCTAGGTTTGTGATATTTGTACATGAACATTAATGCATGAGTATGTTATGAATATGCGTATGTCCTATGTAATTTTAGAAAGGGTTCCTCATGTCGTTACACTTGCACACTTTGCATTTATGAACAAGTATGACAGGTGAGGTCTAAGGTGTTATGTGAAGGTTTTTTGCTCACATTACTGTAGAACACACATGTCAATATAATCTAGTCAATTGGGGCTCTTGAAAGTTGGCCTTAGGGTACCCCCCACTAGATGGTGCTTTAAACACCGTTATTTCATGTGAAAGGACTTCTCACATGATTTAGGTTTATGAACTATCATCTATAACATATGAGCTAAGTATATGAGGGGTTAATCTCCTAAAGCCTACTTTTATAAAATAATAATAATAATGGCTTTTCAATAAAAGGAACTTAACTTAGCATCGAGTGAAATTGACAATGACAGGTGTTGTCTTCCCTAGGAGGAAGATTCACCATTGGATTCTCATACAGTGTTGACTTCCCTTGGAGGAAAATTCACCTATGGTTCCACATGAGGCGTTGAATTCCCTTTGAGGAAGATTCACTCATGGTTGCTCATGAGATGAGGACTCCAATATTTATGAGAATGTAAAGGGTTCAAGTACATATCTCTTAGTTCCATAAATTTTGCTTGCCCCATAGGATCTAGTAAGTGATATCACTTTGTATGCTAGCATGTGTTAATGTTCTACCTTGGCTAGGTAAGAGCGCCTTCTTTTGGTGTAAGGTTGTACAACACAAACTTCCATGTTTAGCACTAATGGTTTTAGTGCTGTTAAGGCTATAGTTTCCCTAAAGTAATATGGACAATGGAAGTAAATGACTAGGAATCTAACTAGGATAACCTAAGGGTAGTTGCTTAGTGTAGGTAGGGGTATGTGACTTCACCTATGCATTGCACAAGTGGCTCTTGAGGTAGGGGTATGTGACTTCACTTATGCATGACATTGTAGTGTAGCCTACTTGTTGTGATGATTTACATGATATGATTCTTAATGGGTCTACATGATGAGGTCTCCTCTTATGTGCATAATATTGGTCTTAGTGTCTAGATGATGAAGGTATTGCTTGATTTGTATGAAGTTCCCATACTTTCTATGATGGTGTATGAAGTGAATTATGGTGTTTGTGGTCTTATAATAGGTTTACTAAGTATGTGTGAGGTTATGGGGATTTACATGTACATTGCACTAGTAGACTTAGATTAGGATTGTGGGTAACGTATTATGTTGTGTATAATGTGAAGTATGTGCCTTTTTATATGAAATGGTTCTATGAATGAACATATTGGTTTATTTATGTAGGTGGGGTCTTATGAGTACTGTGGCCTTAAGGATTGATTGTCACCAATTATCAGTAATGGTGACTGGGAAGTTAATGAGATAATGAATAACCACGTATAAAGTGAAAGTGCTCACTGTAACTTAAGTATGCTTATTGTTAAGTGACAATTAATATGTCTTAAATGCAATGTGTGGTTTTACATGATGTATGACCATTGAATATGCCTATTTTAAATTGTTAATTTTATAATGCTTATTGTATCTAAGTTTTATGAAGTTTTCACAAAAAAGCATGAAGCATGGTTTCAAGTAAAATGTCCCTTTTAAATTCATATTTTTGCATGGTGGCCATAGTTAGTGAAGAGCTTGATATATGTTTCCCAAGCTCAAGGAAATGAGTCCTCAAGATTCAAGGATTCCCTATGTCAAAGTTTTTATTTAAAGTGATGTAATAGTTAGTTATTATTATATGTTCATAAGGGTTGTGTCCCTATTCTATTCTTTGATGTTGATTCTAAGATGACAAAAGAACTTAGAGTCTACTATGTGATTATGATTATACCTATATATATATAATATACATATATATATATATATATATGTATATATATATATATATATGTATATATATATATATAATGAATGATAACTATGAGCTTGTACAAGACCTGCGAGAGGTCAAGTACACTCCGATCGTGATAGGTGCGGGGTTATATGACACTGCATTCCATGTAGCTCACATGGTCTATTTTAGTTATGCCTATGTCTCCCAAAAGTTAAGAAATGAACTCTAATCATAACTATTTGATAAGTGTACTTAGTATAGGTAGGACTATGGACCCTCCCATGCATTGAACTAGTGGGTTTCAAGAAAGGATAGGATTGGAGTCTCTTATGAAGTGACGCGTGTTATCTTATGATATTAGTATGAGTGCATTTAATTTGGACCTTGCTTATTCCAAAACATGAACTATACGAATGACTGCATGTGAATTACACGTATGGCTTCTAAATGTTTTTACTGGATACAGTGGGGTATGAGGACTCCATATGTACATTACCACTTAAGCTTGTGGAAGGGTTTGCGCGATGGTGTTACTTATGATGTGAATTAAATGAGTTAATGACTAAGATGTAGTAATAAATAGTTCATATATGATTTATTAAAGTATGTTGGTCTTATGTCATGTTAAATAAAAGATGATATGACTTGATGATTATGATGTGCCTAGTCTATGACGGTTCTTAGGAACACGTGTGTGAGTAGTATCTGAGATGCTACTTGTACATTGCACTATGAGATTTCAAGTTTTCTTAAGGTGATGGTTCGTTATGTGTAGATTGTTCTAATGAATGTTCCTTAAATGTGTAAATTTCTTCAATATTGTATGAGTACAATCCATGTCCTAGTATGATGGTAAATGTGACTATTGTGCTTATTGTATCAATGTTCATGAAGTTTAAGTATAAAGACATGATGCATGATTTCTAACTAAATGTCCTCTTTAACTGATGTTTTTGCATGGTTATCAAGCTTAGTGCATTCTTGTTCTAATATCATTCTTCTTCATCTTTTTACACAAAATGTAGGTGGTGATGGCTAGAGGATATTTCTCAAGTGGAGATTTTGGATAGATATTTCCCAAGTTAAAGAGTCCTTGTGATTAAAGGACCTTTATGTCAAGATGTTATTTAAGTTAATCTAATACTTTAGAATATTCATTTATGTTGGCAAGGACCGTGTCCTTATTCTATTCTATTGATGTTGAGTCTAAGATGACAAAAAGAGACTTAGTGTCTAAAATATGTACTTATGATTTTATAAAATGAAGTATTATTCTAGCATTATGTTATGCTATGAAAAGTTTTAAATTTTCCGCTACTTTTATGTCTATGTAATGAATGAATGCTAAGAGGCTCGTCTTAGACCTTCGAGAGGTTGATGACGCCGTGTGGCAACTTGTGGATGCCTTAACTTCTAAGGTATACACTCGGATCGTTACAATTTGTTTTTGCTTCATCATGATACATGTATACATGCAAATGTAGTATTACTGATCACACAAATCATAAATAAGGGTAGATGAATAATTGAATTTCATGAATCATGACTTGATTGTATGATTATGGGAATGTAATTTGTAATTGTGGTTGTATCTTGTTGAATGGATTGGGTGTTGCATTCCAACACACTATCTTTGAATCAGTTTCCACATTCTGACATAAACATGAGATTGGGTGTTACGTTTGGCACACTAACTTGGATAACATACCACGTACTAGTATACTAACAATTTTGGTGTGGGTTTCGTGAGAGGATCATTGACTTGATACGACTGAATATCTTTGAGAATTGTGAAATTATACGTTATTCATAATGGATAATGCTGTATTTCTTTGGAACCGTTAAATAATTATGATGACTGATATCTGGTTTTCCCACAATGTTGAGTAAACTTGTTATGTATCACATTGTTAAATGAACCGGGAAGGGCAAGCCCAAACTGAGATGTGGAAAGGCCCAAGGGTTAAAAAGTTGCTAATGTTTGAGCGTCACAAACTGGGATCCCCGCCTAGTTATGACATGATATACGAGACTCCAAAAATCCTTATACAATATAAAAAAACCCAAGAATAAGATTGACCAATTCAAACTCAAACAATCGATAAATCTATTTCATTAACACATAATTGAAATTACAAATGAATTTAACAACTAAAAGGGAATCGAAGAACACACTAACAACAGAGAGGTGAGAAGTAGAACTCAAAGAAAGGGGATGAGAGTACTAGGCATTTCCAACAATTTTCATAAACCTATTTTTCTCTTCCAAGTCTATTTATCAACCTGGATCACATACATAACCAAATAATCCGGTTTTGGGCTGCTTTGTCAATGCTAATCTAGGCCCATCCATAACATACAAGCCTCCTAAAATTCATAACATTTAATATAGTAACATTGTAGAATTAAATCTCATTTAAATCCTAAGTATCAAAACTTCATTTGAAAGAAAACTTGAAATACATCAAAAGTCTAAATCTCACATGGCCATCGTAGACCCAATATCAAAACATACTAGGGACACACCTTTACAATAACAATGACTACTAAAAGCCTATTACATGAAAAAAGAAACATTAAAGTCTTGTATTCAAATCCATGAGGACATACAAAGTCATGGGGGCATAACTATCAAAGAACTTCAAACAGCTATTGTTAAACGACCTGTTTTAGTCGTTTTGAGCAACAAGATTATTCTGGAAAAACTGGCAGATGTGACGAGGCCACACGGACCGTCAAGGGCACGACGGACCGTCTGGAAGGTTTCGTTTCAAAACCTTATAAAATCTGAAATTGGTACTAAATCGACCTCTCTGAACGTCATGACGGAATGCAGACGGACCGGTCCAGCCTCGACTGCCCGTCACAGGCCATCCACTTAAAAACAAGTCCCTCTGGACCTTGTGACGTACAGCAGTACGGACGTCGCCATGCGCGATGGCCGTCACGGTTCTACGCAATCCCAGTTTCGGGTCGGATTTCTGTACCACGTTTTTAAGGCGTTTTTGACTATTCCTGCTTTAATTATAAATTTATAGGGTTAATGTTAATACGTCCTACCTAATACTTGGGGGTTAAAAGAAGTAACCTTCATTATTGTGGGTTATTATTGCCATCTTTTATTCGCTTAATTATCTATGACTAGGGTAAAAGAAAGAGGGTTTGAATAAATAAAAAGTAGAAAGAAAGCAAGGAGAGAAAATCGGATCAAGAGAGAGAGTGAAGAAGATAGCTTTTGATTCAATCTTCGTGAGGTAGGTTATGGTTTATGTTACGAATTCGTAGTGAACTCGTAGATAGTGAATGTCTGTGTATAGTATGTAACCCTGCTATTGCTTATACGTGTATGCTTGCATATTATGATTATAATTGTGATGAATTAACAACGCTGATTAAACATTGAATCCAAATTCTTGAAAGAACCCAATGTCACTTGGAATATATTATATATGAGAAGATGATGCCCCTTTAGTATGAGAATGGCTTTGAATAAATTAATATATGAGAATAATGATGCCTTAGTGTAAAAGAAGGCTTGATGATTAGGGGATCGTTGCCACGTTCCCTGTACCATGATAGAATGAATATGAGATCGAGTGTCACGTTCCGACACCGCGGTATAGAATAATGGATCGGGTGCCACGTTCCGTACCGCAGGATAAGAATAAATATGAGGTATCGGGAGTGTCTATCGTTCCGACACGCAGGTAGAATCTTGATCGGGTGCCACGTTCCGGTTACGCCACAGGATAGAATGAACATGAGGATCGAGTGTACGTTCCGACTACCAGGATAGATATGGGATCGGTGGGCCACTTTCCGGTACCCAAGGATAGAATGAGGATCAGAGTAGCCATCGTGTCCGGCAGGACCATGATAGAAATAGAGGATCGGAGTGTCGGCGTACCGACACAAAGGAAGAATCAGATTAATGTGTAATCGTTAAGATAATTGAATATACTCAATCTTAATGAACTTAACTCCGGGCATAGTTGGTGATTGAGGCTTGAGAAGTCCTCAATGTGTGAACTCGGTGTATGTTATTGATGAATTCATGTTGTTTATTGCTACTATGTTGATTATTGAGTTGAATTTAACATTATTATTGATATAATTATTTTCCACTATTTTGAGTTGCCGATTATATGCTCTCAGTAGTGTGGTTGTACTTGACCTCCCCCTACTTTCATGTTTTCCTCTTGTTTATTTGTGTAATGCATGCTAAACGTTCTGTCAACTTCATAGTCATAAACGAGCAGATCTAGTCCAGTCTCACTTCATCGGAAATTCAGGGTTGAGCTAATGCGTCTAGCTTGGACTGGGTCGTCTCTTCAAGAAGTCTTGATGGCCTTGTGAAGCTTCCGGCATGGACCTAGCTTTTAGTTATTATTTGTTCGTTAAGACAGTCCCTATTTAAGTACTGTGAGCATAGATGTTTCTTCGTGTCTGATGATTCCAAATTGGGGGGGGGGGGGGGGGGATAATAATAATAGTATTGAATTGTTTTTATTCATGAGTTTAAGTCTTAATTCGCTTATTTCTGTTGATATATCTTGAATCGTTAAGGTTGTAGGATGGGTTGGTTCCAATTCACATAGGATTTAACTGTGGGTGCCAGTCTCGTCTCCTGATTTGGGTCGTGACAAACCTTGGTATCGAGCTTAGGTTCATTGGTCTCATCACACAGAACTATGTCTAGTAGAGTCTTAAGATAACGGTAGGGGGATCGCCCCTTTACTCCCTATGATAGCTATAAGACGTTAGGAAGATTTCATCTCTTTCATTCTTTTTCCCTCTTTTTTTTTCCTTTCGTGCTAGCTACTTGAGTCCAATTGGTATCTGGGCGAATACAATTGTATCTTGACCATCTTCACTCTATTTCGGCGATATTGTTAGAACAGTAGCACTGACTAACCGGCACGCAGCAGGCAACAACGGAAGACAAGAAACGACGAGCCCAGCCATCTGGTGCTGTAGGCTCGAGTAATACAAAAACGCAAGTAGGCGCGTGGGAGTAGGGTCGTGGAGGATCTTCGCTCATTAGGAAGGGACTAAGCACCTAGCCATCTGATACTAGGGCGGTGACTCGCCTCCACCGACGGCGAGGAGGTGTATTAAGAGAGGGGGAGGGAAGAGGAGAATGAACAAGGGCTAGATTAATGAGGAATATTCGCTACCCCAACCTACCTCGCTAGAGATGATCAACCTAGGTACTTTGCTTATCTTAGTGGGTTATCCGGATCAGGGTTCGAGCACGCTCCAGCGGTTTCTAGCAAGCCAACACCATCATCTGTTTTCAGAGGTACGACGTCTGCGGCTAGCTATGGCTGGCCCCGCAATGGTGCACATTGGGAATAGGCCACATTTCGCCAACGCCTACTACTTGATGGGCCTTATTTGACAAATGATCACTATAGAACTTTTCAAGTAGAGTTTCTTGAAATGGAACCTCCAGTCGTTAAGGGCGTCATAGATCGATGAGGAATGCTACGATTTCTGTTGATTGTCTGACTTACTACAAACAGATGGTATGTAGTACGGTTTGGCTTGTGAGTTCGTGAGCTGATCAGTTTCAAGGGAAAGCCAAAATTGATGGCTCACTATGTTGAGTGTCAACCATACAGAGCACCACCTTATGACTTGGGATCCTTCTGTCTACCTGTTTATGGAAAATATATCTCGGCAAGGATCTCTGAGGAGTATGAGTATAAAAAGGGGACGAGTTTCATTGAGTCTATAATAGCAAGGGAGGATGAGCTAGTTAACGCGATGAGGCTTAAATTTCCGCCAACTATCCAGATACCCACCCAACTATGTTTCGTCGTCCCAAGACTGAATATCGCGCGTTTTTGTGAAGGGGTTGAGGTCAGAGTTGTCGGATTTCACAGCCTTACGGTTGCTGCTACGCAACACCTTCTGCATAGAGGTGGTATAGCTTGTTGATAGAGGTGAAAGGAGTGATAGCCATACGTTACTCGAACCACGACATCGACATCTGAAAGGTTTCGAAGGGAGCGATTTTAATGGTTCTCACTCTAGAGGAGCGATCTCCGGATGTTACTCGATCGACAATTCAAGTCTTCACTACAGACTGTATTGGGGGTCCACCTCAGAACGGTCTCGACACTATCCGAAGACGCTGATGCAGAACCCGAGAGTGTTATAGGATGTGGGGTAGTTGGACACATCAAGAGGTATTGTCCAACCTAGAATTACAGAACGGCCCGACTAGCTTTAAGGTAGAGGTGGTCACATTGTAGAGGTCGCGATTTTCTGGAGGACGTGGTGGTCGAGGAATGGTGGTCATCACAAACAACGGCATAGTGATGGGCAAAATGGCGCCTACTACGCACATGGTAGGGGCTAATGACTTACGAAAGATAGATGCGCTATGTGTCCTTCTTTTCCGATGTGATATCTGAAAAGGCGGAGTGTCGTCTGATGGCTGTTATGCACAAGTAATCTTTTGGTTGTGATTGTTCGATGGCATTTTTATTATTTGACCCTGGCTCTCCACGTTTTCATATGTATCTTCATCATTTGCTAATGGTTCTAAAATCTGCTTGTGAATTTACTTTACATCCTATTTCGTGTTTCTTCTACGAAAAAAACACCCTTGGTGAGTGCTGTGTAGTTTAAAAAAGGTACCTAGGTCTTGTTTTGTGAACTTGTGGGAGCAACACTGTATGTAGATTTGGTTATTTAGAATGGATGCTTGATGTAAGATTCTGGTATGACTTGGCTTCTGCCAAATTTTGCGATCTTGGATTGTAATGCTATAACTGGGACCTTGGCTGCAAGCTCCTGGGACAGCTCCGTTAGTGTGGGAGGTGGACTACACTTCTCAATCCGTGCGTATCATCTCATTCCATTCGTGCTAAGAAATGGTTAGTAACGGGTCGTCTGCTTTCTTGCCACATCTCAAGGAAGACATCTAACGTCCAAGTACCTTCGATTGAGTCTGTTTCGGTGGTCCATGAGTTTCTTTGATGTATTCCTCGCTTCAAGTATCTTACCGGTAATTCGCCCCCAATACAGTGAATTGACTTCTGTTATCGATCTTGACCGGTGCACACGCCCCATTTATATACGGCCCGCGGTATAGAATCGGCTCGCCGCGGAGTTAAGGAGAGTAAAGGCTCAAACTCAAAGAGTTGTTGAGGGGGGTCAAAAGGGCTTCGTAGACCAAGTGCATCTGCCTTGGGGGGGTTGGGCTCGCCGGTTATTGTTTGTAAAGCAAGTAAGAAGATGGTAGTTTCGGATGTGTTATAGACTACGCGGTGCAGTTGAACAAGGTGACTATAAACAGTATCCTCTCTTCGTCGGGCATTGATGACTTTTTATTCCTATCAGTTACAAGGTGCTTGGTCTTCTCTAAGATTGACATTGAGATCCGTTATTCAATCGAATGGAAAAAAACGAGCACAGGGGTATGTCCAAGACTGCTTTATGAACCAGGTATGGGCATTACGAATTTGTAGTGATTGTCTTTTGTCTTACTATGCGCCCTGGCTGCGGTCATAGTTTGATGAACAGTGATTATTTAATTAGCTCATATTTAGATTCTTTGTGACGTATATTATTGAATAGATATACGGATATAGCTCCAAGAGTAGAAGAACGCGATGATGAGCATTTGAGAATTGTGTGGAAATGTTGGGGAGAAAAAGCTTACCGGCTCTAATATCTCTAAGTGTGAGTTTGGCTAGATGCGTGTCGCTTCTTGGGGCACGTGGTTCTAAGGAGGGGTGATGGGTGGATCCGCTAAGATCAAGTGAGTGAAGAATGGGTAAGACCGACTAATATGTGCAGAAATAAGGAGTCTTTGTGGTAGCTAGCTACTACTCAACAGGCCCGCTTTTGTCAAGGATTCTCTCTAGTCTATGCTTACCGGCACTGACGAAACTTGACTAAGCAAACTGTTCGCATTTGTATGGTCGGATATGTGAGGAAAGCTTTCATAAGCTCACGACTCTGTTGACACCGCACCTGGATCCTCACCTTGGCGTCGTAGAAGGTAAGGACTTCATTGTTATTGTGTATGGCATCCTATTTTCGGGTTTCGGGGGGGGGGGGGGGGGGGTGCAGGTGCTAATGTACAGAA
This sequence comes from Solanum habrochaites, assembly GCA_027704765.1. Classification (NCBI taxonomy): domain Eukaryota; kingdom Viridiplantae; phylum Streptophyta; class Magnoliopsida; order Solanales; family Solanaceae; genus Solanum; species Solanum habrochaites. The sequence continues at coordinate 32,259,520 of JAKWJA010002499.1, read as the reverse complement.
AAGTAACGTGATTTGCTTATGCCTTCGATGACAATTAAAAGTGCATGAACGTAACCTATCCAACTCTATGACATTGGAATTGGCCGCATGTAGTGTTTGTGCATTAAGCAATGAGATACTATTTATATGGGGTTAAGTGTGGGTCTATACGGTATCATCGTATTCTACAGTATGTGTCTTTCACTCGGAGGAGTTTGAATTTGAGACAGAGGAGATGGATGAACATATTGAGGACTTTACGACTGCAGCTATTTTGTATCATCCGGGGAGGCGAAATGTGTGGCAGAATGCCTTAGTATTAAAGGCGGAAAGGCATGGGAGCCTATGTCATTTGGGGGCAAGTTCCTCTCAGAAGACCCGCATATGCTCATAGAGGTTCAGACTCATGGCTAACTACTTGAATGAGGTTGAAATAAATGAGAAGGGAGGATTGTTTGCTAGTGTGGGTCAAGATCTCTTTCTACCAGATTAAGGGAAAAAACAGTTTGGATGTATTAGAAACTAAAGGTCGAATCCGAGTATAAATTGTTGGGCGAGGATAGGGCTAAAGAAGCACATCGACGAGTGAAGGGTGTTGTTGGGATTAAGGGAAGGGTAATGTGTACCCGCATTGAGATTTGATCACACTTATTCTGGCATGAAGTCTTCTATATTCAGGTAATTCGATACATCCGGGTGGTCAACAATATGTATCAGGCGACCTAAGAACAACACTTTTGTTGTGATAGAGATGTAAGCGGCGATATTGTTGACTTTATTGGCCAATGTGCCAAACTGTCAACATGAAATATGAACACCAACAGGCCTCGAGGAACACTTCCAAGATGCCCATTCCTGAATTGAAGTGGAGAGAATTGCAATGGACTTTGTGGTGTGGTCTTCCCAAAGACACTGGGGCAAGTTCGACTCCTATTTGGTGATTGTTGACAGATTACTAAGTCTGGCTCATTTTCATCGGTCGGTTTCATATTGACTTACAATGGCAGATTAATTGAAAATCTACATCTCAGAAATCGTTCGATTGGCATGGTTTGCCACCTATCCATTATATCATATAGAGGGTACGCAGTTGAACTCTAAGTTTTTGGAAAACATTGCATGCAGAATTGGTACTAGGTGGACCTTAGTAGACCGGCCACAACACCCACTCGTCACTCCATCCTCATTAGCTCGATGGTCATTCCTGAGCGAACGATTCAAGTGTTTGAGGATATGCATTCGTAATCATTGTGATAGAGTTTGGTGGCGCTTGGATAAGTCTTCCTTACTCTTTGCAGAGTTTTCGTACGAGATAAGCTATACACTCCCTTATTGTATGGCTTCCATTTGAAGGGGCAGTGTATGGTGGTTATAATGTGGTAGATCCCTCCTAATTGGTTGGTTGGATGGGCTTATTCGAGGTTCGACCCTTTGGGGTACCGATCTCTTGAGGGATTCGTTAGAAAGGTGAAGGGCATTCAGAAAGCTTCCTAACGCCGCAAAGTAGTAACAAAGGAGTAAGCAGACCTGAAAGGTTAGAGACTTGGAGTTCATGGAAGGTGAACAAGTCTTGTTGAGGTTTCACTACGCATAAGGGGTGATGCGGTTGGGCATAAAAAAAGAGGTAAGCTAAGTCGCAAGTATAATTGGACATTTGAGTATAAAGCGAATTAGTGTATGTGGCTTATGAATTAGCCTTCTCCCCCGAGGGCTGTCGCCGAGTGCATCCATGTATTCTGTGTCCATGTTGAAAAGATACAATGGAGATGGAAATCTAGCAATTATCCGTTGGGACTCAGTGTTGTTGATAGAATTTGTCTTTTAGGAGGAACCTGTTGCTATTTTAGATCCGAGAAAGTTTCGGGCAAGTTTAGGTCAGGAGAGTTCATTGGGCTCTCCATCAAGGTGCTATGGGACAGAATCGACGCGGTGAAGAGGCTAGCTTTGGGAAAGGAGTCGGATATGACATAGAAAAATGACTCGCAAGCATCTTGTTCACAGATTCATGTAAGCGCCTTTTCCGCCATTGTTTTGCTTCTTGTATCGTTCGCGGACGAAGCGATTGGTAAATTGGTATCTTATTGTATCCGAACCTCGTTTATGTCGTTTTGAAGGCGAAACAATTTTCTTCTGGAAAACTGCTAGATGTGACGGAGCCGACGACGGAACGTCGTCAAGCGGCACGACGACCGTGCGTGTATGGTGTCTTTCAAACACTATAGAAATCTGAAATGTGTATAACTGAAAATCGACTGCTACTTAACGTCATGTACGGGAATGGGGCAGGACGGACGCGTCGCAGGCTCGCGGCCCGTCACAGGCCATCCACCTTAAAAACACTTCTCTGGACGCTTGTGACGAGCAGCTAGGACGGACCGTGCGCATGGCGCGCGATGCCTCGTCACGGGTACTACGTGTCCATCCCACACAGTTCGGGTCGGATTTCGTACCACGTTTTAAGGGAAAATACGTTTGACTATTCCTGGCTTTAATTATAAAGTGTTAGAGGGTTAGATGTAATAAGTTCTAATTACTTGGGGTTAAAAGAAGTAACCTAGTTAATTAGTGGGTTATTATTGGCCATCTTTTATTCTTATTATATATTAATTAGGGTGAAAGGGAAAAGAGGTTTTGAAATCAATAAAATAAAAGAACAGCTAAGAGAGAGAGAACATCGATCAAGAGAGAAGACGAAGAAGTATAGGCTTGTTGATTCAATTCTTTCGGTGGAGTGAGGTATGGTTTAGGTTCGATATTCGTAGTCGAACCTCTTAATAGTAATATTATAATGTTGATATATGTAAAGCTCCTGGGCTATGGGTGCTGTAAGGTTTTGTATGCTGCATGATTATGATTAGTAATTGTGTATGATTAACAATAGCATGAGACGCTATTGAATCCCAAATCTTGAAAGAACCCTAATTCATCGTTATATATTATATAATGAGAATGATGATGGCAGTGATGAAAGAAGGCTTGATAAATTAGATGAATGAGATATAATGATGTCCTCTAGTGTAAAAGAAGGCTTGATGAATTAGGGATCGGGGTACGCCGTGCCGTACCCAGGATAGAATGAATATGAGGATCGATGTCCCGTTCGCGACATCCAGGATAGAATGATGGATCGGGTGGCCACGTTCTCGGTGACGCATGATAGAATAATATATGAGGATTCGATGTGTTCACGTTCCGACCAAACCCAGATAGAATATGGATTCGGGTGCCACGTTCGTGCGGTACCAGGATAAATGATATAGGATCGGAGTGTCAGCCGTTTTCCGACACCATGTATAGAATATGGATCGGGTTGCGCTACGTTCCTTACCAGGATTATTAATGATGATCGATTGCCACGTTCCGGCACCAGGATAGAAATAGACAGGATCGGAGTGTCCGCGTGGACGCGACACTAAGAGGAAAAAGATAAGAATCTCTTAAAGATAATGAATATACTCTAATCTAATAAGCATTACTCCAAATAATATGGTATTGTGGGCTTGAGTCCTCATGTGTGAAACTCTCGGGTTCGTAGTTAATTGTATGAATTCTGTTGTTGATTGCTATGCATGTTGAGTATTGTAGTTGATTTACATTATTATTGATATATACTGTTCCTATTTTGAGTTGGCGATGATATCTCCTCAGTATCGTGTGGTTTTACTGAGCCCCGAACAACACGCCCCTAGCTTCAAATGGTTTTCCTCTTGTTTTTGGTGAAGCAGCTAAACGTTTCTGTCAGGACTTCACCTGCAACAGCAATCTAGCCAGTCTTCACTTCACATCAGGAAATTCCTCAGGGTGAGCATAATGCGCTATCTGGCCTGGGTCTTCCATCTCAAGTCAATATGATGCCTTGAACTTCCGGCATGGACTAGTCTTTTGTTATTTTGTTCTTAGACATTCCTTTAGTTAAGTAATTGAGATAGATGTTCTGTGGATTATGACTGTTCCTTCCATGATTTTGGTGTATAATAATAATAGTATTGAATTGTTTTTTATATGAGTTAGTCTCCGCATTAATTTTCTGTTGATATATCTTGAAATGTTATGTTTAGATGGTTGGTTCGCCTCACATAGGATGCGTAAAGTGGTGCCTGTCGCACGTCCGCTGATTGGGTCGTGACGACTACTCAGGTAGTCCTTGGCCGGAAAGTCCCCCCCCAAAAAAAAAAAAAAAAAAAACCCCCGCCGCTACACTTCTACTAAAACATGAAGAAATACGGGTTAGTATACCAAATTTACCAAGTATGATGAGTATGCAAAACATGTTTTTAAAAGGGCATTTTTGTTAGAAACCATGCATTATGCCACCTTTTGAAATATCATACACAACAGCATTAGAACATCATATACAAGTATAAACATCATACAAGTCGTAACTTCACATTTGGAAAATATAAACATGCAAACCATTATTCTCACCTTAGACCTTCACCTCAAGTAACCCGCATGTCTATAACAAACTCTTGTTGATATGTGAAGGGGTACCGTCTATACAACCATGCCATTACTTAGACAAAACCAGGCATTAAGTTCACTTAAAGGTCAACTTACGCATTCATCAATTTATTTACTCATTACACCATATCCATGCATAAGAGACAACATTTTATATGACAAAGACAAGGAAAAATAACTCATAATATGACCCAAGCATAGCAATCATATCACCACATTAAACATTTGAGAGTCAACGTTCTTCAATTATTTCATTTATGATACTTTGATACATTACTCATTAAGACTTAGAGAACTCACTATAATCCTTTTAAATCCTACTCGAGCAATGTATGGATAACAGCCAATACTACTACCCACCCTCTGTAAAACCTCTCAAGTAACTATAGTCACATATCACATGATGGGAATAAGCTTTTAACCGCCATAGACCATGAGAGTTAGATCATGAAATTTTGTGTCATATGACACAAAACCATAAAGTGGTGGTCCACTTGCCTAAGATAGACTAGGTAATATCTTAGCTTTGATAGAAACCACTGGCTAATATATATCCTATGTGGGTACATAATTATGTTATAGTATGATGTTTATTAGAACTCTAGCCTAACATTGGAAGAGTTTCCATCTTACCCTATCCATTCAATGCTTATCTTCCATTCCCATAGAGTAGCTCATTTACATTTCATAAAGTGTTTGAGAGGAATTCCATTGGCCTATCGATCCAAGTCACATCATTACACAAGAAAGGAATGCCATAGGCCTATTGATTCATTGTACATTACATGTATATCTCACTAATTTTCCAAGAAAGGTGTATTTAACATAGTGTCTACCGATACAAGGCTCATCATCTCACACATGAAAGGGACACCAAGACTAGGTATAACAATTCAAGGTTTATCATTGACAGTACATTCAATCATACAAGAAGAGGATGCATAAGCCTACTAATTCAAGAGTCATCTTTACATTAGTTCATTTATGAAAGGAATTCAATAAGCCTATTGATTCATGTTCATCAAGTCAAGAAACATTCATCATTAGAAGAAAAAGGGTGCCTTATCCTACCAATTCAATACACTAATACATGAGTCAAGATACATACATTATACAAGAATATGATGCCTAACTACCAATTCAAGTCATACAATATGTAGAAGGCAATACATCACATTCCATCATTGTCATCATTCATGAGTGTCTGATTGAAAAAAAGCCTTTCAATAATCACATTCAGATATCTTCAAGAAATAATCACATTAACTTCATTGAATTTACATTCACATAACTAGTAAGTAAACACCTTCACCTTTCAAGTGGATCAAACACATTCTACTAACAATGTAACTTTAGTCATAGCTTGCCTAAAAGACCATGAATATCAAATCATCAACGCACCGCAATTTACCATACATATAAGGGATAGATAATGATATAATAAAATAACCCTAAGCAATTAAGACATAATCCAATCATAATCTTTCCTAATCGATAAACCCACTTCATAAAAGCACAATTTAGGAATTGAAGAAACCATAGGTCCATAGAATATTTTCATATTTTAATAATCAATCAAAATACAATACAATCATAATATGACATTAGAAACCATTTGAAATCATTCGAGGAAACAACCCATGAGATTGAGTAAACCCTAGATTTTTTATGAAGTTGAATTTTTTTAAAATTTACATTGGAATTGACTATAGGGTGAAAACTAACCCAGGATGAATGACCACCATACCTTTACTAAGATTCATAAAGAAATTTGATGGAGAGAATCCTTGAATCCAATCATAGAACTCACTTCTCTTTGTTGAGTTTGAGAGGAATATTGAGAGAGAAAAGAAAAACTTGGGGGTTCGATATATATATATATATATAGATAGATTAGAGAGAGAGAGAGTAGGAGAGTGGAGAGAGAGATAGTATATAGTAGAGATAATATAGAGAGTTATATAGATATAGTAGATATATGATATATATCATTTAAAATCAACCCCACTTTGTAATTAACCCAAACAAAATTACTTAAAATCCCTAAATGAGGCAGGCCCGTCCAGGTTCACGACCACCCAAATGGATCGTGAAATAGACCATGGCCCTAGGTGGCACCCGTGTTCGTATAGGCAGTGTGCCTCTCCACTCTCACAAGATCTCAAGGGGAAAATAGAGGACAACATCAGCTCCCATGATCCATGGTGAAGAACCATGAGTCGTGGGAAGGCTCATGGTTATGGAGGCAGAATCTAGGCAAATTTACCTAGCCTCCTTTAAGGCTAAGTGAGCTTCACTCGTACTTTGATGGACCAATAGGGCACCACGGCTCGTGGTGGTGCCCGTGGTCATTGAGGTAGTAGCCTCCTTAATTATGAACTTGTCCCACAAAGCTAAGGCCACCCCTCGAGCCTTCCCACGTCCCGTAATCATGACCACAAATCTTGAAGTGGCTCGTGAAGGGGTGGCTTGGCTTGACACCTTTTATAAGCACATTTCCCTGCTACCACGGCTGGCACCACGGCTCATGGTGGCCATATATTTTCGTAAAGACCCATATGGTCATATTACGCAGTAGCAAGGTGTAGTTTTAGGTAACCTAGGTTCCAAAACCCTGGCCTCCACAAAAACCTTTAGCCCTTGCCCTTAACTCTTGACGTTAACCCCCACATTGAGGCTCTAGTTTGGCCTTTCATTTCCGAGTCATCACATGGAGAGAATGGTTTTCCATCTATTGCAAGGGTGAGAAGTGGGGATAGTGTACATGATGAAAATTGTTAGGTATGTCCCACCATTGAAGAAAGGGATTCGTCAATTAGTAGTAAGGGTACTAGTGTAATTTTAAGTTATTTGATAGAGGGTAAAGCTGGAGAAGCGAGTTATTTTATTTCATGATTGAATTATTATGTTAAGCGGTTGGCGTTGGGTTGACTGATGATACCTAGTAGTATGCATGGTTTTGTACTGATACTACTCTTGCTATGTCTTTTGTCATAGTCAGGATGCAGGTTCAATGATGTTTCATAAGGTAAAAATGAAAAAAATCTCCAGCATATGTTGTTTTTCCTTTTGTTGGGTGGGACCTATGTCTTTTCATTTTATGTCTTGTTTGTACTGTTAGTAGCTCTTGTACCTGTTTAGATAATATCATCAGGGTGTTAACTAATTTACAAGTATTAACCTGAAACTGTTCTAAAATTTCTTAATTATAAAATCTTTATATTTCATTTTTCTTGGTTTTACGTAATTTTTCCACATGTTTTAACTATCAAAATATGAAGGTTCTCCTATTTTTTTGCTCGTACGTCCCGGGGGTTAGGTTTTAATAAATTTGTATCAGAGCCCAGGTTACCGGTCTCCCAGAACAAGAGCAAATGTTGAATATACTCTTGTAGATTGGTGTGTTGACGTCCATATCTAATCTTCCAAAAGAAACAAAAAATTCAAGGAGTTTGTTCCATTTTTTCACTCCTTTCCTGTGAGTGTCGCTTGTGGTAGGAGTTGAGTCAAATTGATATCGTCCAATTCCCATTGGTATCTCAATAAAGTGAATTGGAGATCATGGTCATGACTGAGGGACACATACAAAGAAAATTAGAACTCAGAAGGTTCTAATCGTTATCTGGACCTAGAGGTTGTACAAGGCATGGATTATTAGTAACAGTCATCTATGCATGAAAATTAACTAATAATTTAACTTGTCTGTGAGTTGTAACTTGGAAACTGTGAATGCATTCTTATATTTTGTTAATTAACTATGAATGTGGAAGTTGTATTTCCTTGGACGTGAAGATATGATTATATGCACAATAAATGTGTCTCTGAACTTTGATATGTGCAATATGATGGCCGAATTGCTAAAATTATGCAGGTTGTAACTGCTTGAGTATTGTGAAACTCGTTGTGAAAAGAAGGTCATGACCAAGTTTGACGCAAGGGTCAACATGATTTATGAGGTGATTTGTAAGCAAAATCTGGACGTGTCTTGCACTTTACTAAGAATTGTGTGAATGTTTGGTGTATCTTGGAGATATGTGGGTTGTGGTGTTAAATTAAGGAGAATAAGTTTGATTGTGTATCGTTGAGATTAACTCGGAGTATAAATCGACTAGCCTATCTTAGACGATTACTTTATAAATGCCGGTGTTATAGCTGGGGACCTTTGGAGAAGTTAGAAAAGAAGGGAAACCCAGAAAAATTGTTGCCAAGGGTTCAGTTTCTTTTAAGGACGTTGGGGCAGGATTTTTCTTGCCAAAACAAGGCCGCCAGTGCAAGATTCCTCCTGCCAGAGAGGGACAAGACGAGACAATATATTAGTGTTGTCTCCTATGTTCTTCCTAATCACAATTATAGACTCAAAATTGTATCCAAACTAATCCCTACAACCAATTAGTATTCATCAATAAAACAATAAGCTATGAGACTTAGAATTGAATATTAACTAGGAAAAAGAAGTCTAAACCATTATACATGTGCATTATTTTTTTAGGAAAAACAAAATTATAAGATAAAATATTGTTCATTATATGCCCAAGAAGCACAGAAAACCTAATCAATAACCCTGGGAATGAAAGGTGTAAAACCCATGTCCTCTGGTGCTGTCTCACCAGCCTAAGCGTCACTCAACCAAGAAAACTTCTGGAAGTCCTTCAGCTCATGCGTGGGAAGCCTCTATTAAGGGGCAATGCAGGATAAAATGACCTTAAGAGTCTTTCATATCCAGTCAAGCAGACGATCTCTCTCCAAGTTCTTCTTTTTATCCTATGGTAACTGGCAGAAGAGCATCTCCAACTCAAGGGAAGTGGTGGGTGGAACTAAAGTCAAGGTACTAGCCTGGGAGCCCCAAAATTTTTGTTGGAAGGCCGCCAGGTCCTTTTCCACACGATCACTAGAAAGCGGGGGCCGGGACTGGGGAAGAAGGGTTACAGGTCGGCTCAAGCATCTTCTATCTTTTGAGGTTCCACCCCGCAACTCCTGATTACTTGCTGGCTCTGCTATATCCTGTTCTTGCACTTGGAGATAGAAACCTGCCTAATTAAAACAGGGAAAATGGAGGTGTCATTGGGGAGTACCTCGCTAGTGTTCTAGAGTGGGCAACTCCCGCAGTCACCCAGTCTGGACATGACAACTGCGCTTTTTATTACCTAGATAGAACACCTTCCATTCAAACATGATCGTGGTGCATGTTAAAAACCCTACGCTCTTTATTGCACACGCCACCACCAAAGCTTGAAGAAATGTCATGTCAGTACAATTTCCTAATGGGGGATCCTCCTAGTCACCAAGTGCATCCATCTCTTAGAATCCGTTGATGGGTCCACACTAGTAATGCCCTTCGTAGTATTCTATTAAACCCTACGGATTCGCATAGGCTCCACCAGCGTACTCACAACTAGCCTAAGTCTATCTCCTGCAACTTAATGCTTTTTCCTTTAAGTTTAGTGTGTGTCCAAACTTAAAGGAAGATCATCTCCAACTCAAGGGAAGTGGTGGGTGGAACTAAAGTCAAGGTAGTAGCCTGGGAGCCCCAAAATTTTTGTTGGAAGGCCGCCATGGTCCTTTTCCACACGATCACTAGAAAGCGGGGGCCGGGACTGGGGAAGAAGGGTACCGTCGGCTCATCATCTTCCTATCTTTTGAGGTCCGCCTCCGCAACTACCTGATTACTGCTGGCTCTGTCTATCTTCCTGTTCTTGCACTTGGAGATAGAACCTTGCCTAATTAAAAAAGGGTGAAATGAAGGTGTCCTTGGGGAGTACCTCGCTAGTTTCTAGAGTTGGCACTCCCGCAGTCACCAGTCTGGACAGGAAAAATGCCTTTTTATTACCTTGATAGAACACCTTCCATTCCAAAATGATCTGTGTGTCCATGTTCAACCCTATGCTCTTTATCGCACACGCCACCACCAAAGCTTGAAGAAATGTCATGTCAATACAATTTCCTAATGGGTGATCCTCCTAGTCACCAAGTGCATCTATCTATTAGAATCTGGTGATGGGTCCACACTAGTAGTGCCCTTCGTAGTATTCTATTAAACCCTACGGATTTGCATAGGCTACACCAAAGTACCCACAACTAGCCTAAGTCTATCTCCGGCAACTTAATGCTTTCCCTTAAGGGGAGGGGGGGGCCAAAAAGCCAAAAAGCCGGGGGAGAAAGATAAAGGAGAGGAAGGAAAGGGGAGAAAGAGGAAGAGGGCAAGAAAGATATAAACAGGAGAGGGGGAAAAGGGGAGAAAAAGGGAGGGAGAGGTGAGAGGGGAGGGAGGGGAGAAAGAGTGGAGGGGCGGAAGACTGGAAAAGAAGGAAGAGAGAAGGAAGGAAGTTGTTTTGGGGGATAAAGGAGGAAGGAAGGGAAAGAGGAGAGGAATGGAGGGAGCTCCTGCTCCTAACCTCTTCTTCGTGCGTTTTCTTCCTTTGACGTTCTCAATCGTTTCCCTTTTCCAAACGGCCCTCTTCCATATCCCCCCCATTCGGTACGCCGCATACATTTCCTACACCTACGCCGCTGTCGCTGCCCTCCAAGCTAGGATGTATGACATCCCCTACCCCCCCGGCTTCCTCCTTCATTCATATCTCTTCCATTACCCTCAGTCCAACTAAAATGCTAGGGCTGCATTTAGGTCACCCTTACCCCCCTTCGCACTCTCATCTCCTTTTTATCCCTCCCCTTTCGACGCCTGCATCCTTTATCCCTTCTTTTTTCTTTCTCCCCCTATTCTTCGTCATAACCCTTAACGTAAATCCCTTATCATCGCTCCCTCACCTTTCCCCCACCCCGGTCCTCTCACTGCCCTCTCCCTTTTTGCCCTTTCTCACTATTTTCCTCTTTTTAGCGGCCCCCGCCAGTGGCGGTCATCCTTATTCAACACCTCCTGCTCTTCCCTCTTTTTGTTCCTATAGGGGGGGCCTCCACTTCCCAGTTTCTCGCTGTAACCACCTACCCCGCCCCCCCAGCCTGTCTCCGCTCCCTTCTTCTCTCTCTCCTTTTCTAACCTCTTATTACGTTTCTACTTAACTTAGGTGAATCTTTATCACCTTCTCTTATACGCCTGAGCCCACACTTCTCTCCTACACCAAGTCCTATCCTCCTTTATTTCTTCACGATACCATGAGGCCCAGTCCCCTGGTCAGTGTAGTTCTGTCAATATTAACACTTGTTCCGCTATCTTGCACTCTAGTATCTTATTCCGCTCGTCCCCTTTCTAGTCCTCTCCATAGCGACCACCCTATCTTCCTTCACCACGCACACCCCAACCCCATCTCCCCCATCACCTATATCACCCCTCATCCCGCGCTTTTACTTGAATGTACCTCGTCCCTATTTTTTCTCCTTTGTTATCCCCACACCAATTCAGGATCCTTCTCCCCCGTTTCAACTTTACTCTTATTAGTCCTGAGCTTTCCTAGTCCCTATAAAACCTCATGTTAAACCTCTTTGTTCTCCGCACCTCCCAGCCCTTTGCCCTGACTCAAATACCAACCAGTCCTCTTTCTTCTAGGGGGTAGGTTCTATACTACCACTTGCCTTTTTCCCCATCTGCTCCGTCCCTCACCTCTCTGTCCACCCCTTTTTCGAACATTATATTTCAGCCCCTTTGCCTCTATCATTCGCCAGGAACGTCCCTACTTTCGTTTTAATTTTTCACATCCCTTTTCCGTGCCAGCGCGGGTCAACCGCTCCACGCTCTTCGCTTCCTCCTGGCTGCAACGGGTGGGGCAGGGATTTCAACGAGCTCTCTTCCCTCCCTCCGGTACTCCTCGCCTCCCCTTTCCTCATGTAGACCTCCAAGGGCTATTTTAACCGTAGGGCAGCCCTCATATTTATCCCTGCCACTACCCCAATACTCTTATTGCCTTTTTGCCTTTTCGTCGGGTTCCCCTCTTCCCTCTCCTACTATGCACCTGCTTCCATAAGCTTTATCAATATCGACCCTACGCCCTACTCCCCACACTCACTTCCTTCCTTTATCTACGAGGTCCACTCTTTTAATGGGCAATTTTCTATCGCTATCTGCGAAACATCCTCTGCTTCTTCCCAAAGGTCATAGTTTTTCATCCCAAGGGCTCAGTTTTCGAATTAGTCCAGCAATAAGGACAGTCCTACGTGCGCGTTTCTTTTACTCCTCGCAACTTGTTTTACATACCCTCTCTTTCTTTCCTCTTCAAGGTTAACCAGATTTACCTTTTCCGCGCCGGCGATCTCCTCTCTTCAAACTCCCACAAAGTCGCCTCAACTGCACTTTTCCTTTATCAACGTACTCGCCACCCTTGCCCCCCTCCCCAGAATCACTATTACCAGGCTATCCGTTTATCGCGCCCATTTACGGTTTATTGCACCTCTCCCCCCTTTTCAGGCGGGCATTACATCCTCTCTCTTTAGTCGCATTACAATGTCCTTTAGGACCCTATTTTCTTCGTTATCGACTTCCATCCTTTTCACACTTACTCGCTTTCTTGCTACGTCTCAACTACGTTTCCACCTTCCTCTTCTTGATACTTCAATTCGGCATCTATATTCCCCCTACGCCCCAATCTATTATTATCTTTGAATTTTCATTCATTGAGCTGTCGATAAATATCATTTCCCATTTTTATGAATTTTCTCTTTATGGCAGGAAATCTATCTAAAGATGAACGCGGAGGTTTTTGAGCAAGAAATGCAGAAAAGTTACCACCAACAGGAGCTTGTGATGGTCTGTAGGTGGCATCGTAGTGAAGATGCTGAAGGAAGATGGGGAAGTCTTACCAAGTGTGGGGTTACGAAGTGCATGATGGAACGTCGTATCCATGACGGTACGTCCTGCTGGTTCGTTGTGATGATCAATGAAGTAGTCCCAGTACCCAAATTCCAAGAATTATAAGTGTTACGGAACGGATACCCTCGACGAATCGTCGTTCTTGGAATGGTCCGTCATACCTGCCGTCGAGGGTAATGAAGAGAGAAGCAGAAGAATTTGCAAAGTATAGGACGATGGAGTCCATGACGTCCTGTCGTGACCACGACGACCCATCGCGAGGTCCGTCGATCCAACAACGTTTTGAAAGATTTTCAGCAATTAGAGTCTTTCTTTTATTAGGTTTTTGTGTTTTATAAATAGTTGTAAAAAACTTATTTTTGGGGTTAGACTCTTGGTGATTAGACACTTTTATGTTAGATTCTTTGTTAGTAGATTTTTTTTGGATATTAGACTTTGGATTGTTAAACTTTTCTATGGAGTTGATTGTTGGTGATTTTGGCGATTAATCAAAGTAAATCTGGAGTTTATTCTTCTCATTGACTAAGTGCATGAATTATTATATTATCTAATGAATATTGTGATATGACTATGGGTAACTAACTCCATAACAAGGGTTGTTGGAACCATGGCTGAATAATAAGGTTTAAAATTCTAACTAAAATAACAAGTCTAGAATAGTGTTCTTGCATGTAATGATATTCTTCGTTTAGAGTCTTTTTAACAGATGGCCAACGTTAGAACTCGCTAATTGACTTTGCCGGACAAAGGAGGTAGATAATAGGAAAAGAATTATCAACATAGATTTTAGTTATGTATACATATCTTATAGGCTAGTGTGATTGGTATGAGGTAATAACTTAGTCAAATATCGAATTACAATGTGACTGTTAATATGAGGTAAAGGTAAGGGTTAGTATAGCAACACATGTAGCCGGACCAGGTGTGGAGTGAAAATTTTCTAGTGCCAGACCAACGATTTAGAAATCCATAACCTGATCATTTGCATGCAAAGATACTAGGAAAGAAATTGGTATAGTTAGAATATCAAATAAGGAACTGTGGGGAAGGAACACTTAAACCCTAGTTTACTTTTATTTACTTAATTAAACTCCAAGTGTGGAATCTATTAGTCGCCTTTACTTTAATTTAGCTATGTATTTTCATCATTGGAAATAAAACACCCTGTAATTGTCGTTGTTTTCTAATGAAATAATGACTAAATAATGGTATAATAATAGATTGAAGTTAAGTCTGAAAATATTTTTCCTCGTGGAACGGCCTAACTAATTAGTTGGGTTCTTTACTTCATACGACCGCTTTACTTCTTATTTGAGAAGTGAGTTTGAGCATATTAATAAAATATTCAAAGGAATATCCATTCCTCATATGCAGATAAAGAGGTGAGGATCGTCTCAATGAACACTAGGCAGGACGACGTAAAACTCCCTTAACAATATAGAACGAGAAGCAGGAGAGCCTTTGTCGATGTGACCCAACAAAAGTCCATATGCCAAGCATGAAAAATAGGCCCTTTCTCCTCCGAATTAAGCAAATGGATCCCTACTCAAAGAAAAATTTAGTGTTCCTGTGGTCATGGTACCATTACTAACAAGCACCACAATGAAACCGGACGAAGGGGAGACTTTCCTCGTTAGCACCAACCATTTAGAGCAGCTTGAAAATTTTGAAAAGCATACGTTAGAACCCGATGGGATCAGATAATATATGTGGTAATGGGAAAAAATATTTTTCTAGCCTTAAGAGGACAAGGCCACAATTTCCACAGATCAATATCCCCTTAGAGAGGGATGATGGAGGCCTTCACAGCGGGATAAAGGTCAACAGAGCGGCCTTCATTTGGGATGCACACTAGTCTTGATCATGGCGCCTCGTCATCCCAAAACCCTCGTTTTCAATAGAATTTCAGTAGATAATAGTTTATTAAGTAGCCTAGAACATAGATATGCAATATTTTCCCCGAAATAACCCCTCAAAGTGTACAAATCCAACTATTCTATCAAGAGAGTTTTAAAATTCCCACCAACCCATATTGGTACCGATTCGATCGTACTTTACAAAATCCTTACGCCTAGGACATTGTGGAGAGGTAAGGGAAGTCCATGCTACATTTATCTATTAAATCAGCAAGCTATGTTCATTTCATAAACAACCAAAAAAACTATTCTACCCAATCAATTATCTTGATGTCACCGTTATTAAGTAAGTGTGAATTAATGAAAGTAAGGAATGAGAACAATACCTTGAGTTTGACGTTCAAAGCGATATTTGAGAGCATCTTTGTTTTTGGGATTAAATGTAAGAAGAAATGAAGAATGCTATTATTCCCCCCCTCCTTTTACTGCCTTTGATCTCCCGCTTCAGCGAGAGAGCCCTCACCATAGTGTCCCCGCTAAAGCACGCTTCAGTGGGAAGTCTTCTGCTCTAGCGGGATTAGGTTGCATAGATAGGGATTGTTTGTTTCATCGTGTATTTACTTTATTTTCTAACTGACCCTTTCACTATAGAACCTTTCGTGCTTAAAGTTGAAGAGTCCCCAATTTTCAAGGTTTTGTGATGCCTAAATTCGTTAGTTTAAAGGTACTCTGAGATAGGACTCGTACTAATCTGTTCACTGTTTGTTTGGGGACGAATGAGGGGTAAATTGGTATCTATTATAACAATCCAAATTATCTTTATTTAAGAAAATCAAAACTTCAAGAAAACATTGGGTCCACTGTCTCGCCAGTGCAGACTAGATGCCCCTAGGGAGGCAGCGCCACAGTGGGTAAATAGACCTCTAGAGCGAAAAAGGCGTAGCAAAATGTAAATTACGAGAAACCATATTTCTCCTTTTTCAAAAAACACCTAATTTTGACTTAAATCACCCTAGAAACCATCTAAAAGATCTTCTAAGCTTGGGAAGGAAAAATAAGGAGATTTCTAGCGTAAATGGTCGATAACTTGCACACTCTTCGTAAAATCTACCATCACAAAGTCTAGATACAAGAAACGAAACCATTATTCTGTGAAGCTTCTTGGCACCTAGGTAGGCTAGGTTTATTAATTGTGTAATTATAAATTTGTGCCAATTGCGTATATAATGGTAATCAATGGTAAGATTTATGTGTAGGCGGTCGTGCATAAAATAAAATATGATTAAATCATAGAATGAAGCCTTGGATGGTGAACTAGGGGTAGGTTATTAATCATGATACATGTGTGTATGCAAATATTGTATTATTGATCACACAAATAGTAAATGAGAAAAAAAAATGATTGAATGACATGAATCATGAATTGATTATATGATTATGAGAATGTATTTTGTGAATGTTGTTGTGACATGTTGGATGGATCGGGTTTCGTATTCTGTCACAGAAACTTTTGATTGCCACGTACTGACATAAATATGAGATTAGGTGATACTTCAAGTAGACTAACTTGGATCGGGCACCACGTATGAGTAAACTAACAATTTAAGTGCAGGTTCCATGAGAGGACCATTGACTTGACATGACTGAATATCTTTGAGAATTGTGAAATTGTACATTGTTTGTAAATGATAATTAATACTATATTTATCCAGAACTTTTAAATGTTTATGATGATCGGTATATAATTTTGCCACTGTAGTGAGTAAACTTGTTTTTTAAAAAATGTTAAAAAAAATTTCCTTTTTGTGGTTAATGAACCACGAGGTCAACAAACCGATATATGAATATGGTATGTGGAAAGGTCCAAGGCTCAAGATTACTAATGTTTTAAGAGACATGTTGTTTGTTGCCAGTCTAACAGATTGAGAAGCTGATGTAGTTAGCGGATCAAATACTTAGGTAATCCCCATTGTAGAGGAAAAAAGATTTGAAGTTCGCAGTAAGGGTACTAGTGTAATTTTGAGGTATTCAAGAGAGGGTAAAGGCGGAGAAGCGAGTGATTTTATTGCATGACCTTGCTACTTAAATATTATGTTATATGGTGGGTGTCGGGTTGAAAGATAATGTCTATTAGTTCACATGGTTTTCTACTACTAGTACTTTTATAATTCCTTTTTGCATATTATGGATGAAGGGTCATTGATGTTTCATTAGGTGAAGATGAATCAAAACTCCAGAAACTTTTATTTTTCTTTTCTCAGGGTGGGAGTGTGTCTTTTCATTTTGATTTTGTTCTCTTAGTAGCTTTTATACATGTTTATTCAAGATCACTTGAGGTGTTAATTACTTTACAAATATTTACCTAAAATTGTTCCAAAACTTCTTATTTATATAGAAAGCCATAATACTCAATTGTACCTTCTTAACGTGACCTTCAATTACATTTTTTTTTTAATGAGCCTTCAACTTTGGATTTGCACAAATAGACACTTCACAAACTTGTATAAGAGTTTTAACACTTAGACAACACATGTCCCATTTTCATCCATACCGTATTTTTTTTCTCGTGGTGGTCCGTACGTTATTGTGCCTGTAAGACTATGTGTTGTTTTACTTTAAAAGTTGGATAGTTAAATTGGCTGTTTGTGCATTGTGAAAGTTGAAGGTCAAAACTAAAATTTGAAGCCATGTTTCGGGTCTAATATATGTATTATGCCTTTATAAAATCTTGTTATTTCATTTATCTGCGTCTTCTGTAATTTCCGCATGTTTTAATAATTGGGATATGAGGGATCTCTTACTTAGGAATTTGAGTAGGTGCATACATGGCCCGAGGGGTTGGATTGTGACACTAAATTGAATATTAAATTACTATTATTTTATAATTACTCTCCACTCTCCGGTCATTATATATTTTATATGTGGGTCCCTTTTCACAGTGTTTTTGTCCCTTTTTGTGGCTTCCTTATAGATTGTGTGTAGTTTTGGGTTTTGTGTTACACTCTTTTTATGGCGTTCATTTGAGTTTGATGCAATTTTGTTTTTTTATCGAGTTTTTGAAGCTTAATGCTTGAAATAATTGACTTTAGTGAACATCCGAAGATTCTGATGTCGAATTGGAATTTGAATAACTTCATAATGGTCAGTTTGGTTTAGTATGATGATTGGTTGGGGTTTTCTAGTGTTTGTTTAGAGTTAGTGCAATTAAGCGTTTTAGCTTTTGAGTTCTGCCCAAAATGGATATTGTTGAAACTTTCTTGGTAAACATGCTCAAAATAGAAATTTATCAGTGTGGTTAGCTTTAGAATGCCGAGTTTTTTCTAGAATGGCCTTTGGTTTTAATTCTGAGGGTTTCAAGGGTGAGTTTTTAATAATTTGGAGTTTTTTTTTGGTTTGATTTCTTCTTCGTTCGTTTCTTCTTTCTTTTTCTTGGTTAAATTGTTGCACTTAATCAACATCTTTTGGACGAGACGGACCTAGATAGAATATTTTATTATTCTGTTGAGTTTGATTTCATTCTAAGGATTGCACTTAAAACGTTTACAAAACACAATCACTTGGATTCCAATGAACTATCGAGGTCCTTGTTGAAGAGTGACCACTAGCCTTTTTTTTTGATGAAATGTCTGTATCCTTGTACGCGGCCTAGAGAAATTTTTGGTCGCTTTAGCAAGTACACTATATGTGTAGGGTTTGTTCAATTGACCAACCGTTAGATTTTACGAAGGTCGCTTCTTAGGCAAGTTTCACTTTTGCGACCCCTTGGTCTCTTAAGAGAAGTTAGTTTGAGTGAACTTTCCCTCGCCTCTAAACTTTTTTGAATTCAATTACATTTTCGACCTCAAATCTCTTGATTTATAAACCCTAATAGAAGGAAATTTAGTCGTTTGAGGTCCGAATTGAGTCCAGTTATGCCCATTCTTTGGGAATATGATCCTTAAACCAATGAGGAAAATTAAATTTGTAATTTGGGGGCTTCGATTACTAGGCAGTTTTAGGCCTAAATTTCTGGTTTGTTTTTTGAGTTAGTGATATTGTATCGTTTAAATTATATTAACTTGCTCATTGTGTTCTTGCTAACTTGGAAACAATCCAAATCTCTCTAGAAGGGGAAAAGCACTGGAATTGTAGTTCATGTGGTTTTCGACTTTGAGGTAGTTTATGACTTCCTTTCCTTAGACATACTTTCGGTAGATTTACTATATTTGGGTGTTATCACTTATTTAGAATTGAACCCTTATGTTTTTTTGTGAATTTTATTGTTAACCCCCACACCACCGTGGGTAGTTATGTCCCAATAAGTCTGCTGGGTTTAGCTTAGTTAAGTCAGAGACAGAGTTTAGGTGAATCCTTATGTGAAGTAGTATCTTTAGACGATTTCTTCTATGAAGTTTCATGAAACATAGTTTGTCATTGTGTTTGCTTGGTTCATCACTTATGGTAGAACTAATACTTGCCGAAAGAGCTTGAAATTATTGGATTCC